>OX375868.1:32352666-32542555 GCA_947359475.1 Heligmosomoides polygyrus bakeri
CACCCTGGAGTCCGTTCCCCTGCCTAAATCTCTCTGTTCTGTGCTCTCCTCCGCGTCAAAGAGGTTCCCACTGCGGCAGCAGCGATATGGACGAGTTCTCCGGGTGCTGCCGCGGACTCTGTAGGGGCCCTCAGGAAGCAGCTACAGCTCAAAACACTCCCACTTTTGGAACTTTTTGAGACCTTAGCCTACACAAGAGTTCACCATTTCAAAACAGTCCTGAGCCCAGATTTATTTATTTATTCAAAATGCAGAACCAGCTCTTGAATTCTGATGCTGCACCACGGCACCATTCAAGATGGAGGGTAGATGCGGATGCTTCCTAACTCCCGTTTTGATGCGTGGTTCCTCTGTTCCCACGAATCGTCGCACCGTTTCACACGAGAAACTTCTTTTCCGGTGATGGATATGAAATTATTAGGTGCAGATTATGTGCGCCATGACATAAGCTAACTCGATCGCCGAGAGTGTACTCCAAATGTTCCAAATGTTTTCTGCCTACAACATGATAGGCATAAAGCGCATGGAAGTAAATGTTACTTTCTTTCTTCTCTTCTCTTCTCTCTTCTTTTTTCTTCCTTTTTTTCTTTCTTTTTTTAAATTAAATCTTTTTGAGTCTTGGAAAAAGGTGGATAAGGATAAAGGATAAAGGACGGCGTTACTCAATCCCTTCTGGGATGCGTCAGCGCATTCTACTTCTACGGGATGTCGTGGAGGCGACATGAATGCGTATTTGGCCATACAATGACTTGCGGTGGCCAGCCGATGAACAAGTCAGCGCTCTATCCTTCCCAGACAAGTCTGGTACCAATTCACCGACCCCGGAGGGATGGAAGGCTTGGTTGGCCTGGGCGGGAAATCCGAACCAGGAACCTGGTATCGGGTGCACGCGACAGTCGCGCCTCCTACGACTGCGCTACACGCGCCCGGAAAAGGGTGAACAACTATAAAATGTATACCTCATAGTTTCATGAGTACTCTTAAGTGAATATCATAGATTTCCAAACGAAAATGCAATAGAGCTGATAAAATGTGTTCAGGGTGGATGAATGGCGAAACCTCTGCATAATAATCGCAAGGAAATGCCAGCTTCATTTCATCTAATTACTTTTTCTTTTTTCTTTTTTTTTTTTTAAATTAAGTCCTTTTGAGTCCTGGAAAGGTTTCAAGAAAGAACCATACTATTGTAATGGAAGATGTTTTTGCATGAACTGTACTAGTGATTATTAAAAAGTCATCTGACTGGTGATACGAAGACAAAGGGCTTCTACTGTTACATCTCGCTCAGGAAGGATTGCACCTGTTTCTGCAGAGGCTTGTTGGAGTTAACGAAGTTATGTCACCAATCTGAATAAGAATGCGAGAAATTAAACAAAGTGATGAGTTTTGCTTTATTTCCGCTTGATTCTGTGTTTTGTATTTTCGGCCATTTGTAAGCTATTTCGTTTCGTATTTTGTCTTCCGCTTTCCACAACAACAACAGAAAAATTCTCACATCTCTGATGATATTGTAGGATGGACCTATGAAGGGGCTGATTGTGCGAAAAGCTTCCAAGAAACTATGAGAACTGTACTGCAAGAACCGTGAAACTGCGTTGAACTTCAGTGATGAGCCTCAGGAACCAACTATTTTGTGTAATAACGAAAGTATGTGTTTGCTCGTGCAAGAACCGAAATTACCTCTTCTACGAGCAGCCTCATACAAATGATACGCACACTCTTGATGGCGCGGCAGCGACAAACCATTGATAGCTGTGAGAGGAAACCTAAGAGCATAGGAGAGTGTACGTTAGGAAAAGAGTACGTGTTTACGGTAGGTCCTTGTATCGTCAAAACGAGGTATCGCGTTCCTCTACGTTCATTCAATGCATCCATCGCGTAAGCCTCTTTATAATTGGCTTTCTTACTGTTTTGTGCAAGGGTACAGGAGAAAGCGAGCAGCAGGTAAAGCTTTGAGAGTTCGAAGCACACCCATGCTCAACTCGATTTTACAGTGGAACTTCTATCTTCACACAGAATTTGTGCGTTCTCGTAGCACCTTATTACCATCGTAATGCTAGGTTGGCTACAGTGAGCTTATATAGACTATTTACATTCTATATTGTCCTCTGAATTGAAACCTGTAGCAGTGCCTTCAAAGCAATTGCTCCGCAGCAGCAGTTGAAGTGGACTAGATGGGT
The DNA here is from genome assembly GCA_947359475.1 of Heligmosomoides polygyrus bakeri. Taxonomy (NCBI): domain Eukaryota; kingdom Metazoa; phylum Nematoda; class Chromadorea; order Rhabditida; family Heligmosomidae; genus Heligmosomoides; species Heligmosomoides polygyrus. The sequence goes on from OX375868.1 coordinate 32,354,847, forward strand.
GCAACATCTCAATCAGTGACTTTATTGAATACTTAAACCTTCGCAGATATACAAAAAGGTTTAGGCATGAGGGAGTCCGTGCTTGGCAAGTTGTTGCTGGGCCTCGTCGTTGAAGGTGGTGCCCAGCTGATCCCAGGCGGCCTTCTGGTCAGCGGTAAGAGCAGATCCCTTGGTCTCGAGGAATTTCTCCCAAATACCCCAGAAAGCCTAGATGGGAATGTCATAATCTCTTCACTATTAACTGCACCTAACTCTCCCACCTTCCACAGAGCGGGGTCGAGGCCTCGAGTGACATGGCGGTCGATGGTTTCACGGACGTAAGCACGGAAAACGTCTTCCTTCAATGGTTCAGATTGAGTAGCCTACTAAAGGAGCATCGCAAAGCACTCACGTTGTCGTATGTGTTGGAGAGAACGTTCACTGCCAGAAGAAGGCCAGTTCCCAATTTGTCGAACCTGAATGTATCGGAAGTTGTCATCAGTGTGAACTCATTCAGAAAGGAACCGCTCACCTGTCGCTCTTCTCAACGTCGTCAGCTGAGAAGCTCTCGGCACCCTTGAAATACTTGCGGTGCTCCGGGTGGTTCGTAAAGAAGCTAAATGACGATTTGTCAAGCTATTCAAGCTCGTTTTGGCGTGAATTATGTAATGCTTACTATTTGTAGAACTCTCTGCCGTTGTGCGCCTTATCGGGGGTCTTTCCGAGCGGAAGCCTAGTCAGCGATCCTTTTGTATGCGTTTTCACATCAGCAGGAGAGAGGGCACTGAATGATTAAAGTATAAGCACAGTTAGCATGGACGCCGTCGATATACCTTACTGTTATAAGGTTGTCATATCATAAAGACATTTTACAAATTTTTATGTAAGCAGCCTTAGCAGCATGAATGAGAAATGTCTTGAAAGGAAAATACCGTCAGGTAAGATACCTTGCGCCGACAACGATGAGGCATAGACCAGTCAGCAAGAGCTTGCTCATGGCTAAAAATCACATCAATCACCTTTAGCATGGACATCCTTTAAAGGAGAGTGAAAGAGAGGCTTAGCAATACTGGAAAGCGGTCGCACACAGCGCCGATTGAGACCTGGAGTGATCCTAATTGTAAGAAAAATGGAACTGTGTGAAAAGCCAGGGCTCTGCTTCTGCTGCTCGCAAGAGTGATATTTATACAGGGTCTGGGAGAGAGAAATCCTTCTATATCTGAGTGTAATGCTTTTGTATCCCAGTGTAAAGTGTAACGTACGACAGACTCGTGGCATAAAAATATTACGGATGCACGTAAGAACTGTACAACGAATGCTCAGCCTGATAAAAAAAACGTGATTAATAGTAGCTGATCAGACTCAGCAGGCTCGGCAGACTTTTTAGGTATCGTTGAAAGGAAAAAACAAAAAGCCTGGTGGACGCTTCTTGATGGATAGACTGTTGCTGAGCGCTGCTGCCATCTACATCTTTCCTTCCAGATTTACTTCCTCATTCTAGGGCGGTAGGACCTCCCGAGTTATGTGGCTCTCTCTACCGCAACAGATTTAGTAGGTTAAAGCAGAGCACAGCGCAAGTAGGAATTTGCAGGTAGAGGCTATCATAATCTCGTTCACGAAATTTCTTCCACATAGATTCTAACCCTCACCACTCTTCATATATGTTGCGTAAAGATAACTTCGCAGCTTTTTTCGAAGCCACCTCTGCTACATCACAGCTTTTATTTTGCGACCAGGTGAAAATGGATAATGCTTAATTTTCCGCTTTCCACTGTCCTCTCTGTAAGAAACGATGACCGTTCTGCCAATTTTTGAGTTTTTTTCCGAATTTCTTCGTCATAAAGTTGTGTTAAATAACTTGCTGAGAACAAAACAGCTTTAGCTGGCCCCAGTTGGTGGGAGTAATCCAGGCGAAATAACATCGCAGCTTTTTTCGAGAGCACCTCTGCTGAAAATTGCATGTAAAACTTTAAAAATTTTCAAGAGAAAAGATGAGAAAACAAAAGACCATCCATCGCTTCATTTAAGGCTGGTGAAAAGAAAAGTTCGCCGATTATTTCGATCTTTTATTGAATGTCCTCCCTTCTTTCTTCTCTTGTATTTTACTCGCTTCCATTATTTTCTTTCCTTGTTTATTTTTTCTTTCTTTTTTCTTTTTTTCTTTACCCCATAAAGATGCTATGTTAGATGAAAGATGTTGCATTACGACGGGTATAAGGTGTCTTGAGAAGTACCTTAACTGTAGGAGCGGTCAGTAAAGCTATTGTCTCGTTGTCCAATTAAAATTCTTCAATTCGTTTCAAAATGCGAGAAAGCGTACTCCACGGCAAGCACAAACTCAATGTGCTTACTCTCCATCATTCGTCGCTGTTTGCTTGTTGGAAGTGCAAACGACACTAACTATGACTACATGATAGCAATATCCACTGCTTTCCTCGCTGCTCCTTCACATTTTCACTGCGCTGTAGCAGACCTTCTTGCTTATTCTTCAAGATCTACCTAATTCTAGTGAGGGGTGAGTAAATTTCTTAAATGCTTTCCTAGTATTTCTGCTAGTGTTTCTTCCTTAACTACTGAAAAACGTCTGCTCGCAGGCGAGGATCTGCATTTTATTGTAGAATATGGCGAAGGCACAGCAAATTTGCAATTGATTTATTTCAATCGGAAAGGCTGCTATGCCAAAAACGTTCACATTTAGAAAAGACAAACAGGTACAGCAATCAGGTACATCAAGAAGAAAATACAAAAGAAGATCCTGCGTAGGGTGTAAAGAGACTGCGACGTCTTTGTCAACGTTGGCTCTTCCTTTTCTGCTTGCACAGAGGGAGAAGGAGCGCTCGGTGGAACAGGAGACAACGAAATCACGGTGGACGGACCTGAAAAATGTTTTGAGACTGGAAAAGATGTTGTGCATGCAAATGCACTTCTCATCGATATGTAAGAGCTATGGCACGAATTCTGCCTGCATGAAGACTTCAACGATAGGCATGCACGGTAGAAGCGGTGTCTGTGCGTAGATCTTTCCATATCAAAAACATGAAAATGCAATTTTCGCAACCGCAGTTCTGCACATAGCAGATTACATCAAAACAGCGACCTTTAGCGGTTGGTTACATATCTACTTTGCTGCAGGCATGTATTTGTAGAAATGGAACGGTCCAAAGAATATTGGATGGACTCGTAAACTTCTGGGAAGAATTTGAATCGGTGTTCATTTATGTTGTTACAGGAACATCGCTGCCCGGAAAGCACAAGATGCGGGTTCGAGTCCCGCCTGCGCAAGAGTTTTGATCGCAACAAAACATCCTGTAACAACGTTATAGCCTCTCTACCAGCCGCTCCAGGCTTAAGCAAGTGTGTTAAAACGGTGTTCATTTATTTTGCTCCCACAAAAGCTTACCCGCTGGGAGGAGAGATGTTGAATACAGTGGTTAAGGTAAAGGATTTGGGATTCCATTACAACAACGAGCTGGACTTTTCCGAACACTACGAAGTAATTGGCAGAAAAGCGTAGCAGTCTACGCACCTTATTCTTAAACGTCTTGCAACAGACGATAAACTTTTCTTCGATAAAATTTTGAGCTGTCCGTTTGCAAAATCCCACTCAGAATTTTGAAAAGTCTGATGAAAGATGATTGAGGCAAGCTCATTTAACTGATCCCATTCCGTCTGAAGTAAAGTTACCTGGTGAAATTTCTTTGAACTTTTTCCAACATAAGGATTTGTTTCCCTTTATGAGGGGAAATAAATTCTTGTGTTGGAAAAAGATCAAAGAAATTTCACTAGGTAGCTTTACTTCAGGCAGAATGGGATAAGTTACATAAGCTTGTCTCATTCATCTTTCATCAGAGCCGAGACCATGTGTTACATTCTCTGAGATCTAATCGAAAAGAAAAGGATGCCTGTGTTATTTTCAAAATTCTGAGTAGAATTTTACAAACGGACAGTTCAAAATTTTATCGAATTGTATCCCCAATAGGCTTTCAATAGACAAATAAATAAAGAAGTAAATAAAAGCATAAAAACAAAGTAGTTGGACTCGTTTACAACAACGTCGCACTTGATGGCGATAATATCATGCTTTAGTGATCAGAAAGTGTTACTGGACGAATTTGTTCTTATAAGCTTCGAACACCGCTGATGTGGCATCGTTCTCCGCAAGCGTACAGTAAAACTATAGGAAATACTATGAACGATCGCACTGAAAGTGACAAAGACAACTGTCCTTCATCATTTCGTTTCATAGTGGAATCCAGTTGCAAGTAGACATACTGGTATGTATCCCTTATGAGCTCACATTACTAGCAGGCGTATGTGAAAGCAACAGAAGGAAGGAGACTTCAAGAAATACTTCGAAAAGTGGAAAGGTATGTAGCGATATTATTCAGCAGTATTGCGAAAGAATCGATTTATGTGAACTTGGATAAGAGTTCAAAAATGTGTACTTTGAGCGAAGTTAAAATCTCGAACCCTTGTTTAAAAGTCCGCTACATGTGCTATCCATTACGCTGTCCGATTATCTGCACCGCCAGCAAAGCAAATCCACAGCCACAAAGGCTCGCTGCACACGAACTTTAACCGGTCGTGTTACTGCTGTGTGAGTTACTCGGCTTCAGATGCACAATTCTACCTTTATATTGCTGAAACTCAGCCACTTCTGCTGAGGTGAGATAGTACCGAGAATAGAGCAAGGATGGAGTCTGTTCTGATACTAACCACTGCAACATTTTCTCACTGATGTGGCCTCCGATTAAAATCAATTGATCTTCTCTTGACTCATCAACCTGTTTAGACTCTCTCATCAACCTGTTTAGACTCTATCTGCTCATCAGAGAAGCTTTATGCCGTGATAGGGGAACTTAGCTCACGGTATCATGGTAAATAGTACTGATTGCAGATATCTCACCCTTAAGAGTTACAGGCACAAAACCTCGTCAGGTTAATATAAGGAAATCTCACAGATGCTCGCTATTCATCATTACTTTCAACACCCCTGCTATATACATCGGCGAGGCCGGATTTTGATGAATTCTCCTACTATACTCTCCTGGCGGATTCTCCTACTACATATTGCTGCGGACAACAAGAACAGTCGTCCTTCTTTAGTGCTGCACACCCTCGGATCAAACTCGATTTCCCAGTCATGACAGTTATCTACCACTAGTTATTTTTTCCGGCCTAATAGTCATGTGAAGGAAATGTCAAAGTCGACCACTACACTAATTGTAAGGTTACTAGGAATCCCCACGAGAACATCCTAAGGTAATAAATTCACTGAAAACTCAGATTCATGCTTTTTTTAGAAAAAATCTATGGAGTTTCAGAATATAATTTCTTCACGAAACTTTGTGATTCACGTACTTCCGCCCTCTATATGGATAAGGGTCTCGCCGTCTGTGTTTCGTCTTTCTCCGCTGTCCGACTGCTCTTCTTCAAGCGCGTTCGGAGGCTCAATGGAACAGAAGGGCGAATTAAACTCCTTTGGATCCTCCTCCTCCGGGTTGTAATTGAGCAGACTGGAACAAGGAGCGAATCACATAGATAAACAATATAAGAACTGCAAAGACTTTGATAGATCAGAAAAAAAGAGACTTCACAAAGCGTCACGGGTTCAGCTCATAAAATTAGCTGTTTCATTTACAAAATAGGATTACACAATTCTACACATTTTAGGATTAACGTTAAAAAGGAAATGAATTACAAATCACACAACTCTCAACTGGTTTCTAATTCATAACCATAAGATTAAGATTCAAAGCTTTGACAAGATACAGCAACGTACAGCTGAGGGTCAAACGAGAGACCTTTGACTTGGAAAAGCTGCGAAAGCTTTAACTTTTCAGGCAACGTGGAAACCTGGAAATAGAGTTTTTATCTGAAAAGGTATAAAAATTTTGAAGTGACTACAGAAACATTTGTCGTTATTTCCATCCTTTATTGCTCGTAGCAGAAATTAGAAGATTATACCCAGCAGATGAGAAGCGAAGAAAATACACCAGGGACCAAATTCATCAACCGCCTATCGCCCTGAAACGGTGAAAATACCGCCAAACCTCCTGATTTGCCATTCACCAGCATCGGTATTTGGCGGTATTTCACCGTTAGGGGGCGGTAGGCGGTTGATGAATCTCCAGTTCTCACCCAATGTGTTCCGAATGAACACGTAGAGTAAGAATTAAAAATCTGGCTGACAGGAGCTTATCATAAGATACCTACCGCTTCCGGCAGTTCCAAATCTTCCGGCAGCACTGACTCGAAGAACTGAGAAAGAACGTGAATCATGAATGCAATCGTCGTCATCGAGAGATTAAACCCGTAAAGTGACACTGCAAAACAAATCAGAGTTAGGTTAAATTGTAGAACAGTATGATAAAAAACGCTTAGTGGTATGTATAACTATAAAAACGTTACCACACCAGGTGATAAACACCTGAAAACTGAGTGGACACTGTGTCGCTAAAGCGAGTGAATTTTACAACAGACCTTCCAGAAGCATTCCAAACCGCTGGGCTAATAGTAGATGAACACTAGCAATTTAACACTAAGGGCACAACAAGCAATTTGTCAGACAATTCACTATTAATTAAATCAAAGAGACCAAGCAGAAGCAAAGCTGATCAAACCTGTTCGGTAGATGCACCCGAAAGAAGTAATTTGCCCTCGTTCCATATCTCGCTATCCCTTTCTCAAATCTGTCTAAGAGCATTCATATTATGTGATAGAAACTGGAACCCTTGGTGGAATTTGTGAGAATACATCGTGGAGTGAGAGAGCGCGTGGAGCGCAGTCGAAGGAGGCGCCGGCTGTCGCCTGCACCCGATACCAGGTACCTGGTTCGGATTTCCCGCCCAGGCCAACCAAGCCTTCCATCCCTCCGGAGTCGGTGAATTGGTACCAGACCTGTCTGGGAAATATAAAGCGCTGACTTGTTCATCGGCTGGCCACCGCAAGTCACTTTATGGCCAAATACGCATTCAACTCGCTTCCACGACATCCCGTAGAAGTAGAATGCGTGGCGCATCCCAAAAGAGATTGAATAACGCCGTCCTTTATCCTTTATCCTTATGTCGTGGAGTAAAACATCTCATGCCGTCTCCGAACTACGAAAAAGTCGCGAATTCGAATATGTGAAAATAACCCGAACTCAAACGTGCGATATGATTAATGACAAGGATAGGCAAGGGTGGACCAAAAGGTCAAGAAAATTCTTGCAGTTCCTATAACATTGTGGAGCTGTTGTCCAGCCATGTCAGACCTACCAATTTTTGGAACGCTTCCACTACCCGGCGGCAGTTCACGGATGAGATCCCAGCCGAAGAGACCTTGAAGAAGCACATTGAATATCACCAGAGCGATTGACATTGACGGAGTGTCGATCCAGAACGAGCACAATGTCAGCAGGCAGGTGATGATCTGCAGAATCATCATTTGGTGTTGCTAAGACTGTAAACTGCAACATCTGGCATTATTCTTGGACCAGACCAATGCAGTAGAACCTGGAAAGGCAATAAACTGTTTCCTACTGAAGTGAGATGCAAAACTCGTGCAGCAGACCAAGAGACTCCCTCGAAGAATGAGGTGTTGGTGAACATTTTCGATCTGTGAAATTGTGAATGCACAACACTGTTGTTAAGTCTCTTAGATAGGATGGAAGGATTTCAGGATATGGTATAGGTGAATCAAAGCAGCATTTGTCGATCAAGCATCAAAATGAGGTGACAGATAAGGAAAAAATTTTAAAACTCGTTCTAGTATTACGTTGATCACCTTCTAAGTCGTCACAAAAGTTCAGACCAATTTTCCTTTTGTTAACTTCACTTTTATCTGAATTATTTAACATTTTAATCTTCTTGGCTGCCCGTACAACGGGCACCTCATCGTGGCCGCTTTTCCAGAATATGAGAGCAGGTGAATTGAAAAAGTCGTAGGCTGACTGACGCTCTTCGCCTTCATCGACAGTTTCTGCTTGCAGGTGCTGCTTCAGAGGGAGAAGCACGAATAGAGGTAGTGGCTACACGGTGCAATGGAACTTCTTGCCATTCTCGGCCAAGCTCGTTGTAAGGCATGCCTCTCAAATTCCACACAGGAGGGACCACAGCAGCTCGCGGTCTTGACGTGTCCGGCTTCCCTTTTCAAAGCGATTGAACTAACAAAATACGTGAGCTGCGCTACAGCATCCTCGCCGCATATGCCGTCAATGTTAGCCCATGTGAGCTAGAGCGTGCGGCTTCGCATCTGTTCGTAGGGGATGGAGGTGCGAAGTCGCTGTTTATCTATTGACGCCACTGCAGTGCCAGCCGCCGACGCGAGCAGCCTTGTGTATTCCCAGCATGGAAGCCGGTGGAAACTCCTGAGGATCTCATTTGTACTCAGCTGAAATCCATTTCCGAGAAAATTACAAATTTTTGAAAATTTTTGAACAGAGCTTCTGAAACAACATACATAGGGCACTTCAAAAATCTAACCGAGCATCTTTCAAATCAGGACGATTCAGTAACTTGGGATTGGATGCGCACGACAGCCGGCGCCTCCTCTCACGGGGCTACTACGCGCCCACTATTAGTAGACTTACGAAGGGGGGGGGGGGGGGTCATCACTGTCCTGCCAAGAATGAAGGAACCTTTTGAAGAGTATTTTCTCACTAAGGTAAAATGATTCAGGCATTAGCCTTGCTTATTCAGCCTGCACCAAGATGCAATGGCTTTCGGCTATTTTTGACCTAACCACCGGACCAAGGGAGATTTGAAAACATTGCAGTACTTCTCGGACAGCCCCTAATAAAACCGTGTAATAGAGCTCTTTGAAAACCCACGGCTCCTTGGTGACTTCGTTGCCCTTTCTCGAAAAGATAGCCTGTTTCGGTGTTTCCATCAGCCTTTACTTTAAAAACAATATTTCTCCTCATGAGGATCCAAGCTAGGAGTCACCGTGAAATGCGGTGGTCTTCAGTTCCTACACGACGTTAAAGGCCCTCGTCATCTCGCTATAAATTATTGATCTACAAAGCACACAAAATATATTATTCACAGTGTGGAGCAGCACATCTTCAAATTGCACGTGCCTTTATCGCATCAACGATTCAACAGCAGCGTGGGAGTTCAAATTCTCTAAAGTGACATCAAGCCTAAAGGGTGCAAGGCTGTGTTGAAACACTTTACTAACCGTGGGCATTATTATTGTGAGTCCAAAATATGGAGCGTGTCGCTTCAGCTTCACTCCGAATTCCAGCAACGACCAGTACCATTCGGGCTAAAAAGTAGAGGTTCTTATAAAAAGGAGCAACAATGCAGAAACCTATGAACGCAGAACGACACACAGAACACACTGTCGCACAGAAAAGCTGGGTAATAACAAAAAAACAGGTCAAATGCTGAAAAACACGCATGTGTTATTGTTGCTCACAGAAGAGGTTCTGGCTAAATTCCGCCATTTACTCAATGTGCTTTACCATAGCTGGAAATCGACTGGCCCCGTGAGAATCACCCAACAGAAGGACTCCTTGAACACTCTGATGGTGGATGGTGATCCTGGAGAGTGGTTTCTCATAGAATGGAGGAAAAGCAAAGGCTTAATACGAGCATCGCTAGACCTCTAAACTCTTTTCTTTAGCTTAACCAAGGAATACTCACAAAGTGAATGCGAACAAGCAAAGCCGCGTTTAACTCATCTAAAAACTTTCTGAGATAAAATCCAGCAAAGAAGGAATAAAAAGCGTCGAGGATGATATATGAATAGTTTGCATACATACTACGCAAACATGCACAAGATTCAACACTGGCCCAATTCACTGGGTGAAATGCGTTCAAATATTGGTGAAGTCGGTGTTGTGATTGTGTCTGAGCACATGTGATTATCATTTTTGCTAGCTAAGTAAAAGTGCACCGTATGGAGCATATCATATTAGAAGGCGGAAAATTTACGTAACAAGCTGATTATTCACGTGAATTAGGGAGATATCTCCTGCGGTTACAATTGCTTCGAGCAATGAAGTTAGGCCGCCGTCACCGAAATTATATAGGTCATCGAAGCAACTTTTTTCGAAACCGCTGAATGCTACCTAGATTACCGAATAGATCATCGATTCAGAGTGGATTCAGAAGGTTGTAATTATTATCCGATCTAGGTAGGTGAAAAGATTTATGGAAAAGCGGAGAAAACGACGGCTTTTTTACGTATATTCCATCTACATTCAAAAGAAAGGAGCGATGTTGTGACTTCGCAGTACTAACTCTAACAATTGAAATGTATCTCTCGTCTGCAAAGTAGTAGTTGCTTATACTGGACACTTGCCCTCTCTATTCCTGCTGAAATGTCAAGATGCTCCTCGGCAACCAGCATTCGATAACTTTGAATTCATTCGCACTGATTCGAATCTGCCTTGAGCCCAACGCCCTAAACGCCCTTTCCGTCAATGAAGCTCTTCTTGGCGAAGATATTAGCATTTCCGCTTTTTGTAATAATTAGATTTTGCGTTTCCCGGATACTGTTCCTCTAATAGATAGGACAGCTCTAGCTGTGAACATGAAGATTTTCTTTGAACCAAAGGTTGAAAATAACAAGTAAAGGACAGCAATAATCGGTCCCTGACTGTGATGCGACTCGCACTTTGAATTTTACGGGGTAACATGAAGAAATTTGACAGCGCTTTTGACTCATTCAGTGACTTACGGTAATCAACCGAGGGAAGTCAACGTTTCTTCGTTCTCAAACAACTGCTACTAACTGATCTGTAACAGTAGCATGGTATGCTTGGCTGGCCTGGGTGAAATCCAATTAACAAACCATGATTCGAAGCTCAAGCGGCAGCTGGCGCCTGATCCTACACGCCCAACCCATTCACACTGTGTTGCTTTCTTGGCTGTACGGCTTTCTCCCGCCTACTGCGTCCAAGACGAAAATGAGAGACGCGGTCCTGTGATGATGTTCAGCTGCTTCCACTCTTACTTACTTCGCTGACTATACTGCGTCAAAGGTTGCACCAAGCCTGCCGTGCTTCCAAAACTTTCCGAGCAATCCAATTCAGAAGCACTCTAGCTGCCAACAATGGCGATCTCTCGCTCAGAGAGCGAAAAAGGAAACCCGAAATCGGAACTTGGTGAATTGGTTTGCCCTCTACCAGAATTCTCCTTTCGCAAGGTGACGATGTCAATTCATTCCGAATAGGCCATTTCGTGTGGGGGCTGTGGCTTTGTAGACTCTTTGTTAGGGAAATTGCTCGGTCTTCGCCTACAGCTGCCGTTAAGAAACATCGACAATAGGTTTCTGCTAGGAGTTGGACCACGTAGTTGCTAGTGGAAAATGTAGAGCACATGTTATTTGCCGACTTTCAAATCTATTCATTCACTAATTTAATGAACCCTAACGACATTTCCATAGCAGCGACATCACAAAAGATTATTCTTCAAATTCCACTTTATTTGGTATTAATATCCTACTTTCATTGAAGAAACAAATCCCATTAAATTTCAAAGAGCTACTCAAAAATCAGATTTTTGAGCTCAACATCGGTGTCGCGGGACGTGGGATTTCAGTTGAAAATTGTAATTTTCAGGTAATTTTGTCTCATTTCCAAAAGCAAATCAAGGAGCTGTCTTCGAAATCAAAGCCGTCGTGTTACTTTAGAAAACAGCGGCGGCAGACAAGGGAATCGTATCATAAATGCTCGCAACAATGATTTTTCGTAGGAATCTTCTTTAAATTTTAAAACAAAATTTATGCAACCGCCTCACAAAAGAATATGTACTTGGAGGGGATTTAGATGAAACCGCATATGTAGTAGGATCCTTCAGATTGAATTCCACCAGACGGTCACTTCGTTTGACTTCAGCTAAGTAAAGCCAGAGCAGATGAGCTGTAACACCAGAAAAACTACGAAAGTGCCTGCAGTATTTCTGGCACGCCGCGAAGATGAACTTTTTCCAAATATGGCAACGTGTGGGTAAGAGGATTGATAGGGTTCTTCATTATCGACAATTCGCACTACGAAACTTCGTTAACCGAATGGCACTGGTTAGTACAGCAGAAGGAGAGGAAGAGATTTGTGGATAGATGTCGACTGGATGACCAACAATGTCGATTGGATGACCATTACTGTGATTGATTTTACCAATCTTAATCGGAGTCGATTGCTTGGGGAGGAAATCCCGTGAATATGTCAGCTGTTGGACAGACTCCACAGTAATGAAGCAACAGGATTAATGTCAATCACTGGGACCAAGCCCCATTCAGTAGTCAGATCGACTGTAAGGTCCCAGATATATCACTGTTTAATTTTCGCTTGTTCACCTTTACATAGTGCACATTAAGGCATCTGCTTGGTCATCTCACGTAGTGCCACTCATTGTGCAACAACACTGGCAGTTAAGACGCTCCTGTATTTTCTGACAATAAAACAAGTGAAGACAAATGCTAACTACGGCAAAGTGCAAAAATATTAAATATATAGCTAGAAGTGGGGAATACAGCGACGTAACATCCGGTGTTGTAAAAGTTGATGCTTCCCTCAAATGTATATTTGGATCTCCTCATGCGGATTCAGGATGATGCAGAACACCAACTTCAAGGAACAGCATTTCCTTCCATTTTCCTGCCCTGCTTCGCTTTCATAGTCGTCAACCATATGATGTGATACAAGTCGTTCTCAGGCCGGCCTATCATAAGGGCCTGTCGCCTGCAATCGAGTATCCGTGTTTAGCTTAGCTCGCAGAGCGGGCAGTTTCCAGTGGCACCAGGTGGAGGAACGGACATCGCTTTCATAGTCCGCGTCCTTCGCGCTAACGACGACACCGTCCGGAGGATAGGTCTGAACCTTGAGGTCCCTGGAAAGTGACTCAGAGGATGTCCGAAGCAACGCTGGCTAGACACGTTGCACCTGGACTTAAAGATAGCTGGTGTGCATGTTGATCAAGCATCGGAAGAATTGGGGGCATCACATCAGAACAGCGGACGAGCCGAGTTAGCCTAGTGGTTAGTGGTGTAGTTTCATGCACAAACGGTCACAGGTTCGACTCCCGGCTCCGGCACGCCATGCCCTGCAAAAATTGCAAAAATGGCAACGGTTCCAGTGTCAGGCCCAGGTTGACAGGCCGGTTGATGGAGAAACCTCGTCACAAAACCATGATCACAAGTCGCAATAGAATCAGTGTAAAGGCTAGGACGTCACCCGGAAGTGGCGCACAGAACCCCCGCCCGAGTTCTGTGGTCAGTATGCGAGGGCTACCGAGGGCCGAACGACCTCGGCTAAAGAAGCTAGTTCGACTGGGGACTCTGAATGTGGGAACGCTGACCGGAAGATCTAGGGAAGTGGCTGACCTGATGAAGCGCAGGAGGATTCAAGTCCTGTGTCTGCAGGAAACGCGATGGAAAGGGGCGAAAGCCAGGGAGATCGGAGAAGGGGTCAAGCTGTACTACAACGGAGAGGACACCAAGAGGAACGGGGTAGGGATAGCTGTCGCGGAGTCCCTCAAGGATTCAGTAACGGCTGTCCAAAGAATAAACGACCGCATCATGTCACTGCGGCTGGACACGAAGGAGGGTTACTGGACCATTATGTCTGTCTACGCTCCGCAGACCGGATGCTCCGAGCACGACAAGGATGACTTCTACCTCTCGCTCGAGGAAGCCATAAGGTCCGTACCAGAAGGCGACTACCTCTCCATAGCAGGGGACATGAACGGGCATGTGGGGAGTGGCAGAAGAGGAGTGGAAAGGGTTCATGGAGGTAAAGGGATCGGCCTGATAAACTCGGATGGAGAACGAATTCTGGATCTGGCTATCGCCCACGACCTGGCTGTCTGTAGCACTTTCTTCGCGAAGAGGGAGAGCCAGAAGGTGACCTATGCTAGCGGAGGAAGAAGGACGGAAGTCGACCACATCTTGGTTCGAAGGGCTGCCCTGAAAACAGTCCGGGATGTGAAGGTCATTCCGGGAGAAGACGTGGCATCACAGCATAGACCCTTGGTAGCCGACCTTAGCATACCTCTACCCACCAGGCCCAAAGTGAGGACGGAACACAGGATCCGATGGTGGAGACTGCGGGGTTCAGAGCGGAACGAGCTACGAAGGGCAGTGCTCGAAGCAGGCCTTCCAGATCCAGCTGGTCCCGTGAACGAGACCTGGAGGAGGGTAGCCAAAACAATCCTGAGATGTGCCAAGGAAACCCTGGGAGAAACAAAGGGAGGAACCAGAGGGGATAAATCGGCATGGTTCTGGAACGAAGAGGTGCAGGCTGCGGTGAAGAGGAAGAAGGAGGCCTACAAGCTGTGGCAGAAGACGAGGGCACCCGAGCATCTCACAGCCTACAGGAAGCTGAAGAGGCTGGCAAAAACAGCTGTAGCGAAGGCAAAGAACGCGGAAATGGATGCCCTATACGAGAAACTAGACGGGCCAGAGGGAGAGAAGTTCGCCATCCGCCTGGCCAAGGCGCGTCATAGAGCTAGCCTCGACATTCGAATAGTGAAGACTGTGAAGAGTGCTGACGGTAGGGTGCTACGGAAGCCGGTCGAGGTCAGAGAGAGATGGGAGGAGTACTTCAAGGAACTCCTGAACGAGGAGTTCCCTCGTCAGGAAGCCGAGGAAGAACAACCAACGGAAGGACCCATCCCACCCTGGACGCAAGAAGAGGTTCGCAAGGCCATAGGGAAGATGAAACTCGGAAAGGCAGCAGGGCCTGACGGTGTGCCAGTAGAGGCTTGGAAGGTGCTCGGGGACCTCGGAGTCAATTGGCTGACGCAGTTCCTCAACAGAATCACGAAAGAAGGTAAGATGCCGGATGACTGGAGGAACAGCACCATAGTCCCCATCTTCAAGCAGAAGGGAGACGCTTCCGAATGCTCCAACTACCGAGTGATCAAACTGATCTCACACACGATGAAGATCTACGAACGACTGGTCGACTCAAGGCTGAGGGAGATGGTACCCATCTCCCAGGTGCAGTGGGGCTTCATGCCTGAGAGGTCCACCACAGACGCCATCTTCATCGCTCGTCAGGTGATGGAGAAATATCGGGAGAAACGAAAACCCTGCTACCTAGCATTCCTGGACCTGGAGAAGGCCTACGACAGGCTAGCTCGGGCCGTAATCTGGAATGCCCTTCGAGGGAGGGGTGTCCCGGAACGTCTGATCACGGTCATAAGGGACATGTACGAGGGCTCGAAAGCGGCGATACGAACTCCACACGGGGTGACAAGGAAAGTGGACATCACAGTGGGGGTACACCAAGGGTCGGCTCTGAGCCCGTTCCTCTTCCTGCTGACACTTGACTCTATAGTGAACCACCTTGAGGAAGGCCCTCTCAGAACGATCCTCTACGCGGACGACATCGCTCTAGTAGCCGACAAGCAGGAGGAGCTGGAGGAGAAGGTGCAGCTGTGGCAGAGAGCCCTCGCAGACAACGGCCTACGGCTGAACGTGAAGAAGACGAAGTTCATCAGCTCTGAGCAGTGCGCTGGATCGATCCTAGACTGCCAAGGGGAAACGATCGAGAAGGTGGAAGAATTCCGCTACCTCGGAAGTGACCTATCCGAGGAAGGAAGTGTGGACCAGGCGGTCAGGGGACGGATAAACGCAGCCTGGCTCAAGTGGAGGGAGTCCACAGGGATCCTCTGCGACCGTAGATGCTCCAGGACGCTCAAAGGCAAGCTCTACAGAACAGTTGTGAGACCTGCCCTCCTCTACGGCAGTGAGTGCTGGGCCCTAGGTAAGGCGCAGGAGCGGCAACTGCACGCGGCGGAGATGAGGATGCTGAGGTGGGCATGTGGATGGACCCGTCGGGACAGGGTGCGAAACGAGGATGTTAGGGCAGTGATGAAGACAGCCCCGATCCAGCTGAAGATGAGAGAGCAGCGCCTTAGGTGGTATGGACACGTCCTCAGAAGACCAGAGGATCACCCCACAAGGTTGGCCCTAGATTTCGAGGCACCAGGAAAGCGTCCAAGAGGAGCCCCAAGGAAAAGATGGAAGGACGTCATCAAGAGAGATCTAGCCGAAGTCGGCGCCACGGCAGATGACGCCCTTGATAGGATGAGGTGGCGACAGATCACAAGAACAGCGGACCCTGCGACTGCGCGGGACTAAACGCTCAGGAGAAGAAGAAGAAGAAGACATCAGAACAGCGGACCCCGCAACTAAGCGGGACAGACGCCAATGATAATGACGATGATGGTTTGCTTTCATAGTAGCTTCTATTCGTTGCTGAACGGATCTAATTAACATGGCTGCTTTCCCAAACAAGTGCTTTTTACAGCAAATGACTACTGAACAGTAATGTGTTACCTGTCCTTCTGGAAGTTCTTCCTTGCAGCCGCTGGGTCCCCAGTAGCAGTGCCGCCTCCAGGTATCCAATACTTCCCATCCTAAAAATGTGTTTTTGTGTTGAATGTAAGAACTATGAGTAATAGGAAATTAAATTTTTACCCAACAAAAGAATTCATGTATTATTTTATTCCTGATTTGTGAACGGGTCTCTACATAATAGCAACGGAGCCACCTATTTAGACCAAAGTATCTACAGTACCCATCACAATGATTGGAAAAAGGCCACGGAAGGCGCGGCAGTCGCGTTCTCTTTGTCTATTCGTTGTAACTAGTTTCATTTTTATGCTATCCACAAAATCTACACGGTATTCGGATCAGCTTGGCAGGAGCTACTAAAACTACAAGGAAGTTCTCTGAAGTTTTAATTCATCTACCCAATACGTGAACACATTGTTTGAAAATTTAAAAAATAATGTTTAAAGCGCGTTTTAAAAAGTAGGAAGGCCGCCGTTTCCTAGTGCCAAAAAAGAGAACGAGCCATGCCCTCGTCCGAGACGTCGGGATTTTTAATCGATTGGTAGCAAAATTTCTGCTAACATTGAGTTCCGCGCCTTTAGACCGTACAACCAAAACAATTGTAAAGAACACACATATCCTCATGTAGACGCTTCATGTAAGCAGCATTTACAGCATCTATCAAATAAAAATCGCGACGAGCTTTTCGAATGCATGGTGCGATCTGATCTTTTAATGTGCTATACAATTGCTTTTTTTGCTGTGCTTCGAGACAAATTTCAATTTATTATTTTTCCAAGAATGAAAATTCCATTAAATTATTACACTTATTTGGGGTATGCAAACTAAAAAGTTTCGAATCAACTTACACAAATTTTCCTTGAAAATATTCTAACCGTGTCATTGAGTCTGTAGTTTAACCTGCCTGAAGGTCATTTCGATTTGGAAGAAATCGCTTTGATTTGAAGTCGCAAGGCTAGCATCCAATTTGATTTGAAAAGTGTCCAATCCAACATGAAAATGGTGTAATGGGACCGATCGAATGGCCCTCAGACTGGATCTATCCTCTCGATAAGGGTGCACCTCACGCTGCATTTTTGACAACGGAGCCAAAATTGAAAATGCGCTATTTAAAAAGGCTATGTTCACACTGAGCTAGTCTATGAGAGGACTTTTCTGTGCAGTTTCCTTGCCGGGATAGGTTACCTTAATTGCGTTTGCATTGCTGTTCTAGTGCAGCTCCGCTCGCACTAGGTAGGTCGAAAAAACGTCTTCAAGAGGTTAGTGAATTCATAATAGAATAGTTCTTCTGCTCCTTCTTCTCCTCCTCTTCCTTAATGTTTAGAGCCTCTCAGACATGAGATCCGCGATTCTTGTCATGTTCATCCTCTGGCGGAATGTATTTCGATGTAGCGCTGACATCGGTGGGATCTCTTCTGATGAGGCCCTTCCTTGTAATCCCTTATTGTCGCTGCCCCCGTTGAGCCATGGCCCTCTTCAGGACGCCTTCGTCACATCAGACGACCTCTTTATACTTTATTTCAACATGAATGTTGCCACCGTGTGTTAACATAATGCTGGACCATTGAAACATAAAACGTACCAATGTAACAAACCATTCAAAGGTTATAAAATGCTAAAATATATCATTCTAAAACGAGTCAAACAGGAACTAAAAAAAGAGACGAGAGAACTAGACATACAATAGAGAGAACCAAACACAAAAGACTGTCACTTCCTTCCCAGATCCGAACTAGAACTAGCCAGGACAGCGCTGGAATATCTTTTTGCCTTAGCTGGTTTCATGCTAAGAAGACCCCTGGCGACCAACCGATTGAAGGTGGGTAGGACTCTGTTGGCGAAGAACCGAGACCTGGTACATGTCCTAGCAAATGAACGTCTAAGTTTGATAGAGCCACCACGAGTGACCGAAGAATTAGTAATAACAAAAAAGTCATTGGGATTCAACTGCACTAAACCTCTCATGATCTTATATGCCACTAGGACGTCGTGAATGTCTCGCCTACTCTCAAGGCTACTAAGATTAAACAACTTGCAACGTTCTGCCCCTCCAGGCATAGATCTATTGTCCATATTGAGGCAACGGATTGCCAACTTTCTTGTGAAATTATTTTGAACGCTTTCCAATAAAAGGGTATCCTTCTTAGACAGGTAGTTAAACTCCGTAGTACCGGACTCCACAACAGGAGGAACGTACGTTTTATACGCCCTTATTAAAGTACGGACATCACTAGGCCTTAGTGCTTTGAAAAGATTATATATCCGAGCGTTAGTTTTACCAACGATGTTTTTGCAATGAGAGGAGGGGGACAAGTTATCAAAAACGATGAATCCCAGGTCACCAACATTCTTAGCTACTTTAAGTACGACCTCACCAATTTTATAATTAGGACTAAAACGGGAGTTACCAATGCTTAAAACATTAGACTTATTAGGGGCTAGAGAGAGACCATGCACAATCGATCTACCTCGCAATCCTCCTGTTTCTCAATAACTCTATAAATCTTTAAATCATCAGCATACATTTGAACAGAGATTCCAGTGGACAAAAGCTCGAAAGGGAGATCCCGTGTATAGATGAGAACAGTAGAGGGAATAACACCCCTCCTTGGGGGATACCACTGGGAGCAGGGTGTACCTTGGATAGAGTCTGCCCCAACCGCAGTGGTTACGTGCGGTTGCACAAAAAATCTTGAATCCACAAGATTATCCTATGATGAATACCAATTTGTTCTAACTTGTCTATAAGACCGGCGTGAGGAACCTTATTGAAGGCATTAGCAAAATCAAAATATACAGCATGAACTTGCGCCTTAGCCTCAGCAGCTCTGGTCCAATCATTAAGCGCAGAAAGCAGCTTATCGCTTTAAGCGCGTGATGGCTATGTGCAGTATAAGATGTTAACTTCTCCAAGGTTGCTGTGTAAGCCAAACATGCGCACGGTGTTTTCACGTACGCGTCCTGATGGAAGCAAATCCATAAAAACTCCTCATATCTGATTCATAGTCTTGTCAGACCCGAGAATTACTAGTGAGTCAGAGAAGGTCTCTGAACCTTTTGGCGTCGGACGCTCGACGTACTACGCTGTTGACCAAGATCAGCATTCATCACTGAATTCAACAACTAATCTCTCCTTTAATTATCTTCCACGCCAGCCTTACAAGGCCTTTTCATCTATGGGCTCATCAAAACAATTAAAAATATAAATAGACGATAAACAATACCAGCGTATTCATAAGCTCACTGGTTAATCCTTCACTGCGCTATGAATACGTTGCCACCTGTTCCCAAAGCTACTCTTGAATGTTACGGCAAATGAAGAGAAATAAGTGATTTCTCAGTTTTGCTTGGCCAACCGAATACCACCATACACTTGCATATTAGCGTCATCCTTCAAAAGATGACGTGGTGGGTACACTTCCAGGGCGGGGCCAATGGTGGGAAAATGCGTGTGAGGCGGTGCGACGGCTCGCATTCGACACGATGTCTCAACGGGCACTGGCACAAACTCTCTTCGTCTTCGTTCTAGCCACAGTAATCTCCGCCCAGCTACAGCCGGACACTGTACTAGTGTGCGTCGTTGGAACTTTTTCTTTGTGGTTGAGCACTGTACGCTTCAACCTGTTGCTCCTTTCATAATGAAAATTTCAGAGCTCACCCACGATTAAAAAAGTGGTACAGTTGGAATGAAGTACCGGAAGTAGTACAGAAGAAATGGTGAGTTGCAACGGCGCTCGAAAGGCATTTGGCATTTCATTTGTGCTTTGAAAAGTTCGAGGTGTGCTCCAAGAAAACTGAAAATTGAGGTGCTTAGTGTATAGCTATAGTTCCATAAGCAGAATGGAAGGATAACGCTATGTTGCCCACTCTCTTACAAAGGCTTTGCTCGATATATTATAAGGAAGGAAAGCGGAGTGCAGTCGCAGGCGGTGCCAAGTGTCGCGTTCCTGTCCCTGAATCGGATTTCCCAATCCAACCAATCCTTTCATCCCTCTAGGGTAGGTGAATTGCTACCACATTCGTCTAGGAAGGATAAAGCGATCACTTGTTCATCGGCTGGCCATCACATCTCATTGTATGCTCAAATACTCATTCAAATCGCCTCCACGATCCCCCGTACTAGAAGTAGAATGCGTGGCGCATCCCAGAAGGAATCGAGTAAAGCGGTAATTTTTCGTTTTTATGTTTTTTTCATCCTTTCTACTATATCTCTTATTCCAATGAATGGATATCTCACTCTGTATGGTTAATAACCGCCACAAATGTGACAGTAAACTATGTATATTAAAAAATCGACACACTGTCGAGAAGGACTTTATGTGGATTTTTATAGCAAGAAGAGGCTACACGTTTATGCTTCTTTAGCTTTTCTAGCGGTGCCCACCCACTGCCCACCCCCGAATAGGATAGATTCGGTTTTACTATTTATTCATATAGTAAGAATGGCACGAATGTGTGTGACCAGAGCACGTTTGTAGTTCAAGCAAGACTGGCTCTCACACCTCATTGTTTTCTCGTCAAATCAGCTACAATCTCACCGCTGACCCCCTCGTTCCGTCTAGGTGACTACGCTGATGTGTCATTGTTGTCAGTGCTCTGACAGATACATGAGACAATCCAGTAGATTTCAGAGCACTGACGCCTTAACGTCGAATATTCTACTGAAAACGTAGAAATAGACCTTTCATTGTTGCTTGAATCTTCATGTACATCATACATGTCATTATAAAACGAAAATAGGGACGGTTAGGTTATAACGAAGTTGCTCTTAATCCATGAGCTGTAGGCTTCTTTTTCCTTGATAGTAAAATTATAACTATGAAAATTTAGAACGGAATTCAAAGAAATTAGGAAATACTTAAAATAGAACATTCACGTTTTGATGCGATGACTAAACCAACGATACGTTTCAGTGCGCGGATCTACTTTCTATTCGTACTTCCTCTGTAAAGTAAGTCCAAAAACGGTCCTACTGCGTATATCCTAAACAAAAACAAAATCAGAACCAGCCTTCAGTGAAGAGTTCCGCTATTCATTTTTCACAAATATGGTAAAACTAAAGGGGTAGCATAAACAGATCATCTATCACAGGGAGATTGAATGCGGAACGCATCCCTAGAGAATTTCCGGAGCCAACCTTTCATCCCCACGACGTTTTTATGGATAACCCTCTAAGGATGCAGAAAAGCGGAAGTCCAGTCAACAATATATTAGGGTGGGGGCAAAAGTAATGAGACAAAATGAAAAAAATCTTTATCTCTCTATAACTCAATTACAACTCAACGATGCTGAGGAATGTATTTGCCATTAAGGGCAAGGACCTTGCTGCCATCGCTCAGCCAACTTCCTGATCCCATCCTTACAGAACTGCTTGGGCCTGGTGTTGATCAATTGCTCGACATGGTTGTCAAGGACTGCTTGGGTTCTTGTGTTCCTTCCGACTAGGAAGTCCTGTAGGCTCAAGTAGTAGTGGTAGTCGCATGGAGAGATGTCCAGCGAATACGGTGGGTGAGCATGTGAACGTAGCCCAGCTGGCCAAGCTTATCCGTAGTTACTTGTTCCCGATGGAGTGCGGCGTTGTCGAAGAGGAGAACCTTCTTGAAGTGCTGCGAATGAATAACAGCGAGTCGGCGGCCCATCTCTTCTATTTCGTTCACCATGGCCTTGGAGTTCATCGCAGTGCTCTTGGGAAACAGCTTCCGGTAATAGATCCATGGGCGCAGACCCAAAAGCTCCAAAGATGCTTCTCGCCGTGAACATCTCGCCGAACGAAGGTCGGTAACAGGTCACCAGGCCTCACCCAGACTCGCTGCTTGGCAGGGTTAAGGTAGAAGACGTACTTCTCATCTTGAGTGAATATTGAGCCCAGGCTGCTCGGGATTGGGAATTGGGCGAGATTTGCGCGACACAGGTCGACTCGTCAGACTGGGGTTTCGGCATGAAACAGGCTGGGGTTTTGGCATGCTTCTGGAAAGGGCGGAAGTGGTAACTTCTAAGATGGGCTTCAGTAAGTTATATACTGTAGCAGTTATATACTATAAGTAGCAACACAAATACGACAAGCACGAAACCAGACTCCAGCCACGAGATATATGGACACGGCATGGGGTGTCTCATTACTTTTGCCCCCTAATGTTTCTGCATAATATACACAATGTTTTCGAAGGAATGACTGACTGTAGATTTAACAAAAATGATGGACCATTTCGTGCGGAGCCTTATATGTTAGAGAACAAATCTCGTTTTTAAAATAGCATCGGGTTGCTACATAGCAGAGTTTTTAGAGGAAAGTTTTATCATCGATTCTCTTCTTGTGCAAACTTTTAAATCTCTTTTTTCTGCACAATACATGGTTCTATATGTCAAATGTGTCCTTAAGAGGTAAAGATTGACAAAGTATACACATAGCTATAGAAGTGTTAGTTGTGAATTCGCATTGCTCTTCATTCCACAATGGAATACAATAAAAAATATAAAATACTAATGCGGATTGGTCTGCAACGTGAAAACTTTCATTATGCAAAATCCTCAAGTGCTTCAACTCGGGCAACAGAAAAGCAGGAACAGTTGTCACCTTAGAGACCTTCTTAGCAATTCTTCTATCTGATTGGCTCAGTACTTGTTTCAGAGTCAAACCTTTCCTTCGACACAACACTATGAAGCTTCAAAAAGGAAAGCTGTACGAGTACGCATCATACTTAAACCATTGCAAACTGAGTCAAATAGTTCTAGCTTACGAATCGTAAGCTAGGCACATTATGAAGTAGCGCGCCATGAATTCGATCGTAAATGTAAGGAAAAAGTTGTTGGTTTTCGGGCTATGCGGAGCAGCTTTACAGGGAAACTTTGTATAGGCTCGCGGATACGATTACAATACCCTCTCTTCGCACTACAGGGAAACAATACCTTCAAGTACACTCCAAGTTCGACGTTCTTGAAACCGAGGGATTTCCTTATCAGTTATTGTTCTTCCATGCCAACCAGGTTTTTATAAAATTATTTATTACTACGGCCGACGTTTCTATTAACTCGTCTCCGTCAAGCTCTGAAAGAAGCTCGAAGCTTCTTCATATGCGAAGCCACTTGGGTCAGAAACGCCTTGTCTCCCCTCTAGCTCTGCATCAGACGTTCCACGAAGGTCAGGCAGAGAACGAGATCTAGTGAGCCTACTCACCGATATTCCTCCATCGTAGGAACACCTGGAGCAAGTGAAAATCACTAGGGCCGTCAAATATACTGCACACTGCGCCGGTGGTCGCAAAATACCTTCAAGCTTCGCTTTAATCACTTATTTATCACTTAATAAATGATCATTTATCATTCGATACGCTTGGTACGCTGTGCATACTTCTTCGGGAGATCTAATCAATCTCTGTTTCTAACAAAAGCAATGACCACTGGAAACTAAAAGTTCCCAAGAAAATGATAATTTAGGATGCTCCACTTCACCTGTAGAGCAGGTACTGGACATAGGAAGTTTTGGGAAGCAAATTCTCTACTATTGAACTCTCAAGGGAATTTCAAAAAACTTGGTAGCTCATTATTGTTCTAAGCAGTTCCGAATTCGTTGTTATACCTCAAGGTTTCCTTTCCATTTTAATGCTTTTTAGCCCGAACTGTATCTGTTTTGTTTTGTTTGCTACTTAGCGATTGTGTGGCTATGCATATAGAGAATTAAAATTTCACAATGTTGATACAGTAGTGTCTAATTTGCCATTCATGCAATTTCGTATTCCATCATCCACTGTTACTACTCTCACCTTCTTGAAAAATATTAAATATTGCTGTTTGTATCAGTCCAAAAGAGCTTTAGCAGTAGAATTAAATCTATGAAAATGGGTTATCTCCTGAAAAAGTTTAAGGCCTGCGACGTCTCCGCAAAGAGACTGTTTATCGTCCACGTATATCCTTGTTTATTTTATGCACATTTTCCTTCGAAACTCTCGCTAATTCTTGGACCTTGAAGCCTCCTTGTACCACTCTCCGCTACACACCTGATCCAGCTGCTCGTAATGAGGGAAATCATTGTCGTTACCTTATTTGGCAGAATCCAAATTCCGTCAATGTGGCGTTGAGCCACGGCGACTCCTCCTGGACAACACAATGGGGATATTGGCGAGTTCAAGGCACGCTTGGGTTGCAGTTGTTTGAATTTTGTTTCCTGGCTAGCTTACGTATGCCCACCTTCATTTTCTCAACACACTTCCTTCTGTTAAACTTCATTATATTTCGTTTTATACAGGCACTGCATCTCACATTTTTCCATGCATTTCGAATTTTTCTTGTTGCTTACTAATAACGACAGGTGATACATAGTCAAGTTAGCAATAGTCGTAAACGCTATGCTGACTTTCCTTTTTTACTACTTCTGGCACCTTAACTCAATTGTGAACCAGCAGTGTCGCCGCAACAACGACATGTCCAAGAAATTGGTTAAGCTGAGAAACGAAACATTAAATTCGTGTGAAGGAAGCGAGAAGTTTCTTGACCTCAGAGTGAGGTAAAGCGCGGACAGAGCAGTCGGAAGAGGTCGGACGTGAACATCCAGGAACGCATGCTTCCGTGGCGCAATAGGCAGCGCATTCGGCTGTTAACCGAAAGGTTGGTGGTTCGAGCCCACCCGGGAGCGGAACTTTTGTTAACAGCGCAGTGAATAATGCCTCTTGTTTAACACCGCTTAGGTGTTCCATCCTTCGTGGTCAGAGAACTTGTTTAGAAGGGATAAAACACTGGCTTCTCCATGAGGAAGCTGCCACGACTTACTGCGTAATCCAGAAGCGCATTAAAGGTTCTCCCCCTGTAGAACTAGAATGTTCCCGAAAAGCAACTGATTAACGCCCTTCTTGATCCTTTATTCTTACCCTTAACATTCCCACTATAAAAATAAAAAATCAAAACGCTTGACATTGGTAGTATGAATTAGATAAGGCTCCTGGTCTTCACATGTCTCACAAAATATGTAGTTATTTTCCGTGAGTGCAAGTGGCGAAATTAGCAGGTGGAGCTAGTCCTGCAGCTTCTAACCAGCATCGATTCTAGCTTTCGACCAGAATTTGTTGTGTATAACGCTTACATTCTTCGAAGATTTGGCCCTGCTTTGAGGAAGTCCCAATTTTAAACCGAAGTCATCGTACAGGCAAATTAGTCATTCAAAGTACCTCCTACATATCCACCGGATTCAAAACATACTGTGTATCAGAAAAGCGGTTGAATAATATCGATCAATGTTTTAATTATTACTACAATAAGGATGAAGGCTAAATGAGAGCATTAATCAATCCCCTTTCGGATGCGCCACGCATTTCACTTGTGCAAGATGTTGTACAGACAATGAAAACTGAACGCGTATTTTGCTTGCTCAATGACTCTCGGTTGCTGATGGATGGAGAGGTCAGCGAGTTATTTTTCCAAGACGACTATGGTATCAATACATCGACCCCGGAGGGATGGAAGTGTTGGTTGCCCTGGGCGGGGAGTCCGAACCCGGAACCTTGAATCGGGTGCGCGCGACAGCTGGCGCAAAATCCGACAACCGCGCTCTAACTGTTGCTATCGACAATGAATATCCGACACGTGACACTCTTTTGAAGCTGAAAATATGCTCAATTGCAGAAGTCTGCAAGGCTGGCGAAGTTTCCAATCCACACTGCTGGTATTTTTCTGAGTTCTACGCTTAGCAACGCAAGTGAATAAACAAAACTAAATTTCGGTTCGTGTTTAAAGACCGCTCAAAACTGGCTGCGTTGCAGAGGCCTCAATTTCGCTGTGATATGTTATGCCAATATAATGTAATTTACAGTTCTGAAGGATATAGACAAAAAGGTAAAATGAATAGCACCAGAATATTAGCTCTGCTCACTTCACTCTATATAAAACCTCGCTTTTGAAAGACATGTGAGTAGTGGTAAATCAGACTGGTCGCAGTCAACGCAGAAAGAAAGCCAGAAGATTTATTTTATGTGAACGGACATTGGAGTTTGGTTTGGAAGAGCCTTGCTAGATCTCTTTCGCCTTCGCCCACCCTAGAAGCCGATAACAGCTGTCCGTTTACGTTAAGCTTCAAAGTTTGGGTAACCTTAGAGTCAAAAATAATGTATACCTGAATCGTTCAATGATTAAACATGTCACAATGTCATTCTATACATTTGTATAGCAGGCTTGCAGCGACTGCTGCTTTCTGAAGTTACTCACGGATGGTGATTCTCCTTGCTTACAGCTACAGTCCCGCTTTGGGTACATTTTAAGCTCCTGTTTTCACCTTTTGCAAGCTTCGTCACGCTTTATATATGGACTAGAGAAGGTTGTAGGACTTGAACTTATAGTTCGGTTCTGGGCGAAATAGGGGAAATCCCGCATCTATTCAATGCTACCGAACAGGTGTCACTCTTGAATTAGGACAAGGAAAGGGTGATGCACTACTAATGGGTTTCCAAATCCATTGTTTGGGATAAATATAAACCCATAGAGACTAAACGAGCTTATGTGGAGGAGGTTCACAACGATCTTGGAAGCATTAGGTAACCTTAACCTCTAATCCTTCACGTTATTGTTTGTTTTACTTTGGTGCTGAAAAGAAACCAAACGGGGACGTCTTGCGAGGCAGAAGGTAAAGCCTGCGCTTTCCATATGAACTGATCTAAACGATAAGGAGAAAGAACGAGGTAATCGACCACCTTTTGAGATGCACCGAGCATGTTGCTTCTACGGGATATCCTGGTGGCAATTTGAATGAGAATGTTGTCTTAATACCTTCGTTAAGCTAGCCGATGAACAAATCAGTGTTTCATCCTTCAAATACAACTCTGGTATTAATTCACAAACCCCGGAAGCATGACAGGTTTGGTTGCCCTGGGCCGAACCCGAACCAAGAACCTCGAAAAAAAAACAATATTTCATTCTTCCTTTAAAGCTTTTGATGCCCCTTTTTAAAATGCAGTTAAGCTTGTAGTACCCATAGACTTATGAGGACAAACTCAATAAAACAAGTCCACTAGGAACAAAATGCGCGAAAATTTAAAGAATTGGGTATGCAGAGATTTGACTTTTATTCGTTACCGTAGCATTTGCGTTTCATTAATCTCACCAAAACCTATTAAAGAATTCTATTCAGAAGAAATGTGAAAATGTGTGGATCGCTCCTTAAATATCATGAGAAAGCGAGGAATAAAGATCATTGTTAGTTCGTCCCTTTTTCGGATGCGCCACACATTTTACTTATACTCGACATTGTGTTGCATTACGAATATGTAGTGTAGAAAAAATGCTGACAAGTCATCGATTCCTTAAAAATGAAGGCCTTGATTGCCGCAGACAGGACTCGAACCTTAATCGGACGTATAATATGAACCCGAGAGAGAGAGAGTATTCTACGATGATTCTATGAGCTCGTTTATAGTATCGTTTTATCGACTACATTAAGTTGCAGATAATAACGGAGAGCGGTTTACAAACACCACGCAAGTGACCTGATTTCTGTTTCCTCGTAATACCACATGGAATTTTGAACTCCTATTAGACAAAACGCTGATATAGCCCTGTTTTGTCAGTGTTTTCTCCTACGCAGTGCAGTTATTTTTCATTCTGAGCTAACCATTGTAGTCAATAATAAAATTGGTCTATGAGTGATTCGAATCCTAAGTCCAGCGATAAAAGATACAACATTGTGGTCTCCTGCTATTTGCGCCATAGACGCGAGGGTGCCACACCCAAACATGGTAGAGAGCAGGATACCAACCGCGGCAAATGTCGATCTAAACCTGCTGGAAAACGCCTTCGACGGCAATATCCCTTCACTCCCAGCAAGGGAGTAGTTGGTCAGCACGCTAAAAATACACACGTGTATGTACAACCGCAACCTACCCTTTTAGGGAGCCAACGATTTTGCTAAGGTTAAGAAAAACACGAGTAGAGTGTCTTCTTCAGGTGAAAATGCACAACGGCGGCATGTACTTTTGCGAGACTTCGATGAGCTCCGTAATGGTGTGTATGTCGTGCTGAATCCATAGACATGTTCAGAGTAATGTAGTTTTTGCGCACTCGTAAACAAGATGACATGGCTTTCGACTTCTACAATGCGAGCTCATCAATATTTCATACACTAATTTCTGTCCGCTCGGCTCAATAAGATCTGTTTTGACTAACCCCTGTTCGTTATGCATTCGCTGTTCGCTGTTGCCAGAGAGGCAGAATAATGGCAGATTCCATCCGATGTTGACGCACAACCTCTAGGTGGCACTAACACACATCGAAGGCCGTCCACGGAGACAATGACGCACGTTCTGTACATGGTTAGGCGCTAGAAGATCACTGACCTACACATAATTATATTCACTAAGAAAATTATGAATGAACAAAGACGCCTAACAACTTTGGATAACATTTGCTACCGCCAGTGGCTACCCAATACGGCAGGATTTGTGAATTACGCCTGATGTCGAACAAGGAGAAGTAAAGGCGATGCGGTGCCGCTGAATTTCGGCGTGAGCATCTAGAGTTAATCCGCATCCGTTCGACACATTTATAGGAAATCGCAAAAAATACTTTAGAAAACTTTTTTCTTACAAGCGTAAAAAATAAAGGATACTGCTAAGTGTACGACACGTGGTAGCGCAATCAGAGGTGCCCCTGTAGTGAGCAACCGATTCGTCTTGGTTCGGTTTCCCACACAGCCGAACCAAACCGTCTAGGGCCAGTATTCTCGTCCGGAAATGATAAATCACAGACCTGACATCGTTGTGTGGGCCAATTGCTACTCAATTTGCCTTCACGACATCCCGTAAAAGCAGAATGCATGGCGCACCTCATAAGAGATTGATTAACGCCGTTATTCTACTCTTTCCAGTTTTGTCAGCCCAATGTATAGGACAATAGCTGCCTCCATTTTTGCACAGATCTCCTTCCTTAAGCGTCATTATGGCTATTTACCACTTCCTTCCTTCGAAAAAGAAAAGTGCTACATAGATAACTATTTGAGACACCGATCCAGAGCGATCTTGTAGCAGAACACGGCAGGAGGTCGTTTCCACAGAATTCTCAGAGAGCAGAGGCATCTGATTGTACTTTTCATTGGAATCACATTTCTCCTAAGTTGCAGACGACCCATTGACTCAAATAGTAAAAATTTGCAGGTACGACTGGAACGAAGCTCCCGGCACCGTGAAGAAGAGCGAACGGCACGTCGAGGTTCCCAACGCACCGTTTATTCAGTTGCCACACGATCGCTACGAGTGGCGCTTCAGCCGACTGTAAACAGAAGCCGAACGCTACGTTGACTAGACTCGCAGAAACTCAGACATCCAGCACTTCTCTTATTAGCCTCCGATTTCCGGACTCAGACTCTCGTCTCCGTTCAATATGTCTCAGTGTGTCGTTGAAAAGATGGGTGGCATAAACATCTACTGTACTCGTTTGTGGGCTTGACAACTTTCAGCATGTAGCAGACGACCAGATGTCTAGCAACTCTTTGGTAAAACAGCTACTATTTTTTCTATCACTGCAAGTACGTATTAAGTATGTAAAAGGACCTAAACGCTCTAAACAATATCTCCCAAATGAGCCGTCACTGATTGACGCTCCCACTTTGTGGGCAATTTTCTCTGAAGAAAATTCGTGTTCGATTTTTCGACGAACTAAAATTCTACCTCTCCATCAAGGACTCACCAGGGAACACAAACGCGAGCATTAGGGAAGTACTGCATGCATATAAGAGAATTCACTGCTGGCTCAGCCACCGCCTACGTCGCCCGGTCACCTTCTGGGACTACTCATCCACAGAAAAGCCGTTTGAGCATGGCGTTCTTTGCAGAGAACGGGACGCAGGAGCGGAATGTGTAACGCATCCCAAAGGGTACGATTATCATGACCGCCTTTCCTTTTCCATTGAGTTCGAGAACCTACATAATGGAAATGGGATTGAGCTGTCAAGTCCGCGTCCACTTTTTTTAAAGCAAAACCGGCAACTGGCCAACATCAACAAACTGACAGATGTGTATACCTGGTTTACTTCAAAGCCTGCACTGTACTCGGTAATGGGAAACATAATGACCGTCAATGCTCCTACTTCAAGAACTACCTTCAGAGTTAGAAAAATCAGAATCCGTTTGAAGCACAGCTGACGGATTTTAAATAAATATTCAACTAAATCAATAATCACATCCTAACGCACTGTCATCGTGAGAAAACTCATAAATGGGTAAGGGAAGCATTTTTCGATCATGCGAAAAGCTGTGTTACTTTTTTCGGTTGCTGGAACATTTCGACTTGCGACATGGTCAGCGACATCGAAAACTAAGGACAATTTTAGCGAAATAGTTTGCCTAGCCCAAACACATCTGGTTGCATGTATGTACTATAGGAAATAAATTACTAACAATTTCATTACCGTGCGTCCTATGTGGCCACATTCAGCCAAGTTTTCGGCGAGATGTATCGAAAAGCAGCGCGATTTCACAAACATGAGGATGCAACTGTAATTAACCGATGGAGTTCTGAGAATTTTCACTCTTTGACCATGAGTTTCGATCTCTAAGCAAAGAGTCCACGAACTATGCTGGTGCAGAACTGATTGCCGTGTTGAGTGTTCAACATTCTAAAAATCTACCGATAAGGAACGGATTCCTGTTTCTTCGTATATTACAACGTTGCCTCCATATCGATTTGACTTGCAGAACTTACGGAGAAGCGTAAAAGATGGTGGAGAAGGCCTTTGAGAAATTTATCTCGCGATATCCCCATGCTCTGGGGCTTCTTCACCGCCTAGTAATTATTTAATTCTTGTCCACGCACCTACGCTTATAGAAACAATTGAGGTTCCAAGAAAGTACCGCACGTTTCCTCTTTTAGGAAAATGTTGCGGTTGCTGGAATCATCCAAACTTAGAACCTGCTCCCTTTGCAAGGTCGTAGTGAAGAGATTAGATCCCATTCGTTGCCAAAAGGTTGCCGAACCTCTGGTGGATCTAGTACAACGGATCACTTTTTATTGTACTTGTTGTTACCATTCCCCGATTTATAGCTTCAACTCAAGTATTGCTCTTCTCGTTGAGAATTTCAACGCTTAGAACAAACGCAAACATGTATTAATGAATGACGTCTTCAGAAGAAAACAGGTCGCTTGAACAATAAATCCGTATCAGAATAAGTCCCCTCCTTCCTAACTATTCCCCCATCTCCGATTTTTTAAAATAGCGAATTCCAATAACAAAGGAGATTGACCGTGTTCAATGTACACAATATGAACTCTATGAAGTCGGACAAGGAACAGAAATACAGCAAATCACACCAAATAACGAAGAGAATCGAAGTCCCCATCATGACCTGTGAACATAGTACTGCAGAGAACCTTCACAAAAATGAACTTCACACCTCTGAAAATAATGACGAATGATGCCCGGTGATAACGGGTAAAAGTTGGGGTTAATCTATATGTGACGTACTGGTTGTTTAAAATACAAACTTCAGGCTCATTCTAACTTCTCCATGAAACGCTGGCACTAAAACTCTGGAATGTTGGTGATCCGCCAGAACATGCTACGCTTACTTGATTTCCTCATGAGGAAATGTCAACCCGTTATGAATTTGAAGACGAAAACTACCATGAGATCAAACCCCTTTCCTTTGGAAGTCGACGATTGAGGAAGTGAGAATGCTAGATGAGTCTGAGCAAGTGGCTGAACACATCCGAACACCGCCCACCTGCAACGTGTTTCTTCTCGTCCTGCCGTACCGGATCGTAGTTGAGGCGAACGGTTGGCTTGTTCCACGGAGTGGTGCCTTGTGGGTCCGAGAGATTCACCCGAGACAGATCGTAGACCCAGTCAGCAATCACAATCGGGCACTCCTAAGGTGCTCATATTGATGTCATATCTTCAATCATTTTAGATAAATAATTGAAGTAGTTCCCAACTTCTTTCTTCTCGAAACCTCAGCTTGGTGAGTTATATGTGTCAGTATTTTGTGCCACACGTTATTTGTCGGTGGACCTTTCACACAGTAACAACGTGAGTACACGCTAAACTTACCAGAAGAAATCTGAAAAATGGTCGCTTTTCCTATCTCATCACTCACGTCATTGTGTCTAGCGAGACAGTTAGCGTGAAATGGCACCGTAAACTAAACTCAAAGAGCATTTTGATTCATGCCAGGTCAGGTCTGCGCAACCCATTGCTGCGTTGTAAGCAACAAATTCCGAACAGCAGCAGACCCTGATAAACGACAAGAATGTTTGCGACTAGCGTCCGTGGCCGTGTCAAATGGCTATCAAATTTTGAATCGTCGTCGAACATCTCACGCTAAGCGCCAAGACAGACCGCAAGCAAATAAGATAGCATTCCTGCGTCCCCTCGTCTCCCATAGAGTTGCTGCTGATATCATATAAATAGCTGTAAACGCACAACTACAGGACGATGTTGTCTTGTTGGACATTCCTAACGACAACATAAAACGGCAGCTAGTTCGAAATCGACACTGTCATAGACAGTGCATCTCAGAGAACTGCGTTGCTTGTTCATGTGGCAGCTTGGGGGATTGCTCAAAGATACGAGCAACTTGCAAAAGTTAATGCTTTGCCTGTAACGCTAAATATATTGGGAAAATTGGAATGGCTCGGGCAATAGGCGTCAAGGAACATCTAGCCAGCAAAAGGCGTGGATTGCTAACTAGTCCACTTGGTAAGCATAGGATTGATGTGCATAACGGGACGGTCATGAGGTGAGGTGAGGTGACTCTGACCATTGAGGAAGAGATCTCGGCTAGGAAGGCGTTGGAGGCATCCTGGATTTTCACGAGAAACCCCGTAGTGAACAACCGAAATGAGTGCCCCTCTTTGACGAGTGACTTTCTGCCGTTTGTGCCTCATTGTGAACTCTAAGTGACCGATCGGCAACAGCACCCGCTCTGTGTCTCACTCGCTCTAACGGTTCCTCTACAGGTTCGAGGGCGATCATCCGCCCGTGCGGCGAATTCTATGCGTGTGTTCGTTTCCTTCATTTGGGCTATCTGCGTGGTTCTAGGGGAGGGCTGAAAATGCTAGGGTAGTAGAGGCGCTTGGTGGAGTAGAGCGTACACATAAAGCTGTGCTCCACTTTTAGGCCTTTAAAACGACGAAGAGTCGAAACGTCAGGCCGGTAATAAGGATACCTACAAACCACTTCTGAAACAAGATACTGACACATTAATTGAAGACACTGACACATTTCTGCCTCTCTTTTCTTGGGCACAGTCACGAACAACAACGTTGCAGAGTCCAACAAATGACAGCCCGTTCTATTTGCTTCGTACCTTCGTTGATACCTTTCGATGAGGCATCACACTTTAACAGCCTTCTCAAGAATGCGACTACCTTAATGATAATTCGACTCAATCATATTGAGCCAGAATGTTGGAGACCATTAGGATTGAACCGTTGGTGGGTTGGTTTCCTATGGATCATTCTACAGAACGATTTCCCTTCATGCTTCGTTTTTGTGTTTAGTTCGTTCAGCTCTTATAGACGCTTTATGAACAGAATAAGAAGCAGGCTCAGACAACGCTTAGAACGGCAATAACCTCCATAGCATATGACGATAAACCTTCACTAACGAGATCATCAAAAGGAGATCCAGAAAAACAAAGAATTATGGCTCAACGAGTCGCCCTCTCATGGAAAAAAGTGTCATTGAAGGAAAGGACAACAAAAAGAAGTCGCAGGCGATGCTAAAGCAGAGGCGGACAACGAATCGGGAGGCGGTTTTCGACTCTGGATTTTTTCATACTCGTGCGTCTAGTAATAGTGCCGTGGTTATCGTCATTAGCTTCATCGTCGTGAAGGAATCCTACGAAAAGGCTCTATAAAAGGAGCAGGAAACGCAGAAAGGAAAACAGATAGAGCCAGAAGCTGCCGGCGCTGTCCCGTCACCAAAGGCGGGCGATGAACACAATTCAGACTACGGGCGCTTCGGGATAGAAGGCAAGCATGTTCGAGAAGGAGAAAGGGGCAAGTAATGCGAGCGAGATCCCGACATGGATCGAAGTGTTCAAGCAGCTATGGCGAGCATATTTAGGCTGCTTTGCTCTCATCAGCACCGAATAGAGTCGAAGCGGTACCGCCCAACTTATCATTCGAGATTTCTCTCGAATCTGTGTCATCAAGGAGAAGTCACTGGACATTGGATATTGCCCTTCGATCGTCATTTTGTGCTTTCTTTCCCTTTCCTTCCTAGGATTTCAAAAGACTCTCATTACAGCTCAAGTTATAACGCTATGGGACGCAAAAGGCGTTTTAGCATACCAACAGGCGAGCAGGTCTTAGTTGTTCGACATATTTTTTCCCGAAAACGTACAGACTACCTCCAAGAAGCCACATAAATATATAAAATAAGTGCACTCTGCAGATGTTAGTGGGAAAGATTCGAAGTTGATTTTAGCCCAAACTCGAGTGAAGCCAATGAACTCTAAGTATTTTTTCTTAAGGTTTAAATGCTTCAAAATATTTTGCCGGTCAGGCTTCCTCCATACAAGTCAGGTTAACCTATTCCTCTCCATTATGATCCTCCCCTCACAACGAGTAGTTTCGTGCTTGTTCTATAAAACGTGCCTTAAACTGATTCTGTATCATTTAGTAACGTCGCCGAAACCATTGGCCATCTGTTGCGGCTCTCAACAGAGGATTTCTAAATCTTGGTTTCTCTTTCCTCCTACGTGAATTGATCAAAACATACAAAAGGGTAGTTAAAACATTCATGAGGGGTGTAAGGAGCCCCTGTTATCTGCACTTATGACGAGCTCGAAGGGAGTGGAGGAAATTCGCACTATAACGGCATCCACCTCCTTACCGGAACCAGCCTTGTTTATTTTTTTGTGAATAAATTTTTGTGATTCATTTTTTATTAGTGTAGAGGCAGATGGCAGCTTCTCGAAAGAAGTGTGTTATATTGGGGTCGTGCCTTACTCCGAGAGCTGTAAGAACAACAGGCTGTATCTGCTTTGGTGCTAGAGTTGTCGTTAAAGTCAATTTTTTTATGTTCGCCTCTCACTGCGACAAACTTTGCGAAAGCAATCATTCCCCTGAGTTGTAATTTTTCAGCACCAAAAAAGAAATGATCATTTTTAATAGAAGCTTCCCATTCTAGAACCCAGATACTTACCAACGCCGCACTCCTTAGAAGAATGAAAAAATTTCACGACATCAATGCTGCCTGCGCCTTTCGACCAAGTGACTCAATTAAGGTTAAGGGATATCCTTGCTTAATAAATACCGTCCTTGATACAGAACTGCGATGCTGTGTAGAAAACTATACTAACTCCTTGAGCAGATCTAATTGAGCATAGTTATTCAACTGGCTAAAGGATAGCACATTGATGAATTAATCGAAAAACGCTTATACCCTACACTGTAAAAGATCCACTTTATGGTGGGTAGGTAGCGCAGTCGAAAGAGGTGCCGACTGTAGAGTGAACCCCATTCCAGATTCTTGCTTCGGATTTCCCGCCTAGGCCAATCAAGCTTTCCAAACCTCCGGGGCCGGCGAATGACTACCGTACATACTTGTCTGCGAAAGATAGAACATCGACCTTCCCACACGATCGTCTCCGTCTCGTATTGCATAGGCCAAACACGCATTCAGACTGTCTCCACGACATCCCGTAGAAGAAGAACCGCGGCATATCCCAGAAGGAATTGATAAGCGCCGTCATTTATTCTTCCCCTTAAGCCTGCGGGAATGATGAGCTAATGGGAGAAGACGAACTCGCATATAATGTGCTCGCATCACAGGGAAATGAATGGGAAAAGTCTCAATGCCATCACTGCGCCTTTCACGTCTTATGTTTTATCCACCGATCGCCAGGCCTCAGCTAGGATAGACGGCTTTGAATCTGGCACAAGTAAACTTTGTGGTGTCCTATGCCTCGTTAGTTAGACCATGTCACGTTCAATCGGAAAGTGCACTAAAGTGTTGGCTCTAAGTACGCAGCAAAAGGCATCCTATGAAAACAGCCCAACCTGTTCGTCGTAAGGCCAGTCTGAGAAGTCGAACCGGCATGTCACATGGAACGAGAACGATCCGCTGGCCCACACTCTTCCGTTGTTGCTTATCATCGCCGGCAAACCGTGCATGTACAGGTGCCATGAGTTCCCTCTCGCACTGAAATTGCAATGCAAGACCAATTCAAGCGAATAGAACACACGCACTAAAGGTTAATAAAAACGGACGGAACTCCTCACATATGTTGCATAGCAAATTCACATTCGACATTTTTATGGCTCAGCAAATTCTCGGCAAAACAACTCAATTATAACATTTCATCTACATGGAACGGGGCGCTGGAACTCGCTTCAAACAAGTTGAGGTTGTTCAATAGCTTTTAAGAGAATGTTCCAGCTACATGCATATATGTCTAAAAACGTTAAATTCCAGTGTAACCATGGGTCTGCCGGATGGTTCTCAACTTCCACAGATCAGGAGATGCATTAGGATGTTGTGCTACAGCGAGGAAGACGAGCAATTCTTTTACACAAATTTGACCTTTGGGATTTTTTTCAGGAGTATTTTTATTAAAGTTTTCAAGAAGAAGAGAAGAAGACTTCATTAGCTTCCAGAAGAATTTAATCCTTTATGGTTGAGAAAGGCATTTATAGTGAAGCAATGACCAGTAGCCTAAAAAACCCTGCTAGAGTCTAACCCCGTAGTATCACCCGTTGATCATCGACTTGCTCGTGCGGGCGCCAGCAGCGTCTCCATTCGTCCCTGTCGCGTGCCAGAGTGCTCCAATGGATCCTCCTCGCTCGGGGGACACGAAGAGCGCCATAGCGGTCGTTCACCGCTTTCACGAAGAAATCCGACCAACGCGTTGGTGGGCGTCCTGGTGTTTTCTTGACATCCCGCGGAATCCAGTCCGTGACGGCTCTCGTCCACCGGGTGTCTGCGAAGCGCATTACGTGGCCGGCCCACCTAATTTTCGACAACTTGGCCCACGCGACAGCGTCTCTGGTCTTCGAACGTCGGCGAAGCTCGGAACTCCGGAGGCCTTCTCTCACTTGCGTGAGTCCTCTCGATTCCACGCTGCGCGACGCTGATCGCCTGTTCGTCCTGCTTTCGTATAGCCCAGGTCTCTGAGGCGTATGTTAGGGCAGGAAGAACAGTGGAGTCGAATAGGTGGGCACGGATTCGGACGTTCAACTTCTTCTTCGCAACTTCTTCGACGCTCTTGAAAGCTCCCCAAGCCGCTCGTTTCCTGCTGCTCAGCTCTGGCGCTAGGTCGTTGGCCATATTGACTTCGCGACCCAGATAGACGTAGCTGGAGCTTTCGAAGATGTTCGTTCCGTTGAGCGAGAATGGGGCATCAGAAACTTGTCCTTTCCTCATAAACATCGTCTTCGTAAGATTCAGCTGCAGTCCAACGTTCCCACATACACGATCGAAGTCGGCCAGCATTCGCTCCGCCTGGCTGATGCTCGGTGTTATGAGCACGATGTCGTCAGCGAAGCGAAGATGATGTAGTTGCCGGCCGTCGACCTTCACTCCCATGTCTTCCCATTCTAGTTCGCGCATGACGTTTTCGAGGGTGGCGCTGAAGAGCTTTGGGGATATGGTATCCCCCTGCCGAATCGCTCTCTTTACGTCGATGAGGACGTCGTTGTAGAATGGTGAGATCTTGGTCGTGAATCCACTGCACAGCTCGGACTCTGATGTACTGAGTAGCAACACCCAGGGTGAGTAGGGCGTCGATGACCGCTTCAGTTTCGACGGAGTCGAATGCCTTCTTCAGGGGGACTCTGATGTACTGAGTAGCAACACCCTGGGTGAGCAGGGCGTCGATGACCGGTTCAGTTTCGACGGAGTCGAATGCCTTCTTCAGGTCGATGAACGTAAGGCACAGCGGCAGCTTGTACTCTCGCGACACTTCGATGAGTTCGTAATGGTGTGTATGTGGTCGATCGTGCTGAATCCTCTCCGAAATCCTGCTTGCTCGCATGGCTCTCCTTCGTCCAGCGTTCTGCTAATCCTATTCAGGATGACTCGAGTGAACAGCTTGTAGACTACGGACAGCAGGCAGATCGGGCGATAGTTGCCAATGTCGTGCACGTCTCCCTTCCTGTACAGCAAGGCGGATTTGCTGGTCTTCCACTGAGATGGAACCTTGCACTCCGACAGGTAGCGCAAGAAGAGCCGCCGTGCCAGGGTGTTGATGAGCGCTGGCGGGAGGTTCTTTAGGTGTTCGGGTCTGATCCTGTCGGGACCGGGTGCTGTACGTTTCTTCACCGACGAGATGGCGTGTCGGATTTCGGAAGGGAGAACAGAGGGGACGACGTATCCATCCTGCGGAAGATGGCGTAGGGGCAGGTGGACGTGGCTATCGAAGAAATCGGAGTAGAAGTCGTGGATGACCTTCTCCATGGTCCTTCTGGAAGAGGTGACGGTTCCGTCAGGACGTCGGAGAGCGGTCATCTTGGTCTTGAAGTTGGCGAAGTTCCGGTGGGCATTGCGGATGCTCAAACCTGCCTCTGCAGCTTCAGCCAACCCTTCCGCCCTTTTCTCCTTATGATCCTCCTTTATCGTCGCTCTGCATAGCTTCGCAAGCTTGGACGTCAGTTGGTAGTTGCCTGACTCTCGTGCTGCTCCACGCTGGCGTATCAGCTCGAGAGTTTCCGGAGGCAGAAGTCTCTTGGTGGTCTTCAAGCTCTGGGCTCCCTTAGCACTATCGCGGAGATGGTGCACGAAGCGGTCGTATTCCTCGTCAATGTTGCCCATGACGGTATCTTCCCAAAGGACGGCAAGAGAGGTGTACATGTCCCAGTTGATTGTTGTTCTGGGACTCCTCTTCTTGAACTTCGCGGCCTTCTCTCCTTGACGCGCAAAGCGGAACCTCGCGCGAAGGACCCCGTGTAGAACTTGGGGAGAACGGAAAGGTCGGTCAGGTAATACTTGTGGTTGAAGATGATGTGGTCCATCTCGTTGTGGAACTGGCCATCGGGAGATGCCCAGGTTCATCGTAGGGAGAAAGGGTTCTGGAACTGTGAATTTCCATGGATGGTCTTGGTCGACATGGTGGCGATGTCCGTTCCTCCACGTGGTGCCACTGGAAACTGCTCGCTCTGCGAGCTAAGCCGAACACGGACATTCGATTGCAGGCGACAGGCCCTTGTGACAGGCCGGCCTACGAACACCCATGTCACATCACATGGTGTATGACAGCTCAAGTGTTTCGAGATAGTGCTACGGCATCCGCGGGAGCCGACGCGCACTCGCAGAGCCCGGCGAGTGTGAGAAGTATGCGAGGGTTCCCGGTGCGAGGACGGCATCGGGGGGCAACTGAGCTAGTCCGAAGGTCCCGTAACGTAAGCAGGACTCGCGTGGCTACGCTGAATGTGGGTACGTTGACGGGCCGCTCGTGCGAGTTGGTTGAAGCGCTGGAGCGTACTAGAAGAGCTGATCTCTGTGCGGTGCAGGAGACGAGGTGGTCCTGCCACAAGTCAAGGGACATAGGACGTGGTTTCAAGGCCGTTCTATGTGGAAGTCCCAGGACCACCAGCGGTGTCGGAATAATCGTCTCCGAACGATTTCGTGACTCGATTCTAAGCGTCGAGCGCTTTGACGATCGATTGATGAGGATCGTTATCGCCGCTAAGGAGCGACTCTGTCACTTCTTCTCTGCGTATGCTCCGCAGACTGGCTGCTTCGATCAACCCAAGGATGAGTTTTGGAACCTGCTTGAAGAGAAGACAGCAGAGGTACCGTCGAAAGATGTCATCATAGTCGCTGGTGATCTCAATGGGCATGTAGGTGCTGCGCTGTCATGGTGGTTTCGGACACGGGTCTCGTAACCCGATGGTGAGCGTATTCTTGAGTATGCGGAATCGCATAGCCTCACCATTATGAACACCGTCTTCCGAAAACGCGACTCCCACCTTATCTTATATTATAGTGGGAGCTCCAAGTCTCAGATAGACTTTGTGCTTGTGAAGGATCGCGACCAGAGCCTTGTCACAGACGCGAAGGTCGTGCCGTATGAGACGGTCGCCCCACAGCATCGACCGCTGATCTGTACTTTTAAGATCGCCTCTCCGAGGCTGAAGCAGGTCGAGCGATGCGGTGCTGCAAGAATCAAGTGGTGGCGAATGAAAGAAAAGGAAGCAGCTGTGATTTCTCGCGTGCGGTTACCGACAGCTACGACTGTCGATGAAACTTGGAAGAAAGCAACCGATGCGATACGCCAAGCTGCAAGGTTGGAATTCGGCACTACGAAGCCTGGACGACGCAAAGTCGACAAGCAGGTTCGAGAGAAGAAGTCGCTGCATCATGTGTTTCTCGGCGACAGGACAACCGACAACTGGCAGGAGTATCAGAAGTCGAAGAAGGCTGCAAAGAAAGCCGTGGCTGTTGCGAAAGCCACTCATTATGGTGATGTCTACCGAAAGCTCGAATCGCGCGATGGTGAGCGGTATTTGTACCGACTTGCTAAGACCCGCCATCGCCAAACCGAGGACATTGAAAAGTTCGTTGGCATCAATGGTGAGAGCGGCCATCTTCTGACAGACCGCAAAAAGGCGCTGAAGCGATGGCGTGATTACTTTGAGGAAATTTCCACTATGGAATTTCCTAATACGGCCATCCCTTCTGTGGCTTCTGTTCACGGTCCCGATCACAATATCACCGTGGAGGAAGAAGCGGCTCTGAAGAAGATGAAGCCCGGTAAGGCGACAGGGCCGGATGATCTGGCAGCCGATGTTTGGAAGTCGAAGCTCTGGTATCCTGCTGAGTGGTTGGCTGAGTTCTTCAACCAGGTAGTAGAGGAGAAGAAAGTACCGGAGTGTTGGCACAACAGTACGACGATTCCGATTTGGAAGAAGAAGGGGAGCCCTGCGGACTGCTTCAATTACCGTCCGATTCTTCCTCCACGGTGATATTGTGGTTGCTTTCGCACAGCATGAAGATATTCGAGCAATCCCTCGATAGACGAATCCGTGAAATCGTCAAGCTCTCCGACAACCAGTGCGGCTTTGTGTCTGGTTGTGGGACCATTGATGCTATACACGCCGCCCACCTCCTGGTGGAGAAGCACCGCGAGAGACAGAAGCCGGTGCGTATCGCCTTTCTCGACTTGGAGAAGGCCTTCGACCGCGTACCGCGTGAGCTATATGGTAGGCCTTGCGACAACACAACGTACCTGAGGAACTCATAGAGTGGGTGCGGATGCTCTACTCCTGCCCAAAGAGTAGAGTGCAAGCTGCAGCTGGAACCTCAATGGAGTTTCCCATCTCTGTTGGGGTGCACCAAGGTTCTGCGCTTTCTCCACTCCTCTTTGTTGTCGTCATGGATGCCATTACGCGAGATATTCAGCAGCCTGTTCCATGAGCGCTGCTCTATGCTGATGACGTGATGCTCGCTTGCGAAGAGAAAGACGATCTCGAGCGGCAGGTGCAAGCTTGGTGCGACCGTCTGGCGAGGTTCGGACTCAAACTGAACGTCAAGAAGACCGAGTTCCTAACGACTGACGTGAACGAGTCCGGCTCCATTAAGATTAACGGTACTGAACCTGCACGCAATTCGGTGTTTAAATACCTGGGATCAGCAATAGCGTCTGACGGCGGTCTGATGGTTGAAGTGAACTCACGCGTGAGTGCAGCTTGGTCCAAGTGGCGTTCGCTGACTGCCGTGCTCTGCGATAGGAAGATACCAGAGCACCTGAAGTCGAAGATCTACAGAGCAGTCGTCCGGCCGGTAGCGATGTATGGCGCTGAGTGTTGGCCTGCGACTAAGGAAGTTGAAACGCGCCTCAGCGTCATGGAGACGAAGATGCTGCGCTGGACGGCTGGAGTCACGCGCATGGACCGCACTCGAAATGATGCTATCCGGCAGAAGTTCGGTGTCGCGCCGATAGCGGAAAAGATGCGCGAAGCTCGCTTGCGATGGTACGGCCACGTTCTGCGTGGGAAAGATGAAAGTAACTGGTGTGCACCCTGGTCAAGCGCAGGATCGGGAAAGGTGGCGTCGTAACACCAGAAGAGCGGACCCCGCGACGATGCGGGACAGACGCTAAAGAATAAGAAGAAGAAGAAGAAGAAGAAGAAGAAGAAGAGGAAGTCTTGGTCGACATGATAAACTCAGACAGAATTTCACCTTGCTCGTTCCACTCCAAACCGTGGGTTCCGATGTGAAGTTCTTCCTGCGACCTTCGTGGCCCGATTTTGGCGTTGAAGTCGCCGACGATCACCTTGTAGAAGGTGTGATCTTCCTTATAGAACTACTCCAGCTTCACGTAGAAAGCTTCGAACTCTTCGTCGTCGTAGCCGGATGTTAGGGCATACGTGACGAACACAGCCAAAGCTGGCCCGGTGCCACATCGCTTCAGTCGCAGACGTCCGATCGGGTTGTCAGAGACTCGTACGAATCGATGTTCATGGCCAAGTGCGTGTTAACGAGGACACCAACGCCGCCTACTCCCCACCTGTCGCATGTTTCGAGGAACAGCTCTTCTCCTGAGTCGTAGGCGGCGTGTAGGGGGTGGTGTCTTCTCGTCTCGGTCAGTCCGATGACGTCGTACTTGATCTTCCTGGCTTGCATCATCAGGTCCTCGACGGATGCTTCCGATGCGAGCGTGCTGGCGTTGTAAGTACAGATCGTCATCCTAGTCCTTCTCAATTTGCGTAGCCTGGTTAGGCCCTGAGATTTTAGCAGCCTCTCCGTACTCGTCCTTCCCATCGCTGCAGAAATGGGGGCTCTTTTGGGGTCAGGGGAGTGAGGCCCTTTAGTGCTGCTGTTTTTGACTGTAGTACACACGGGTGGCTAGTCGGGCTTTGTCGTGCGGGCGAACAACTCCGGCCGCCAGCCAGACTGCCCGAAGGGACGGGGCGAGACTTAAGGCGGCCTCGAATCGCCTTACGATGTCTACCGAGTGGAAGCTTTCGGCCGGGCCGACACAGTTACAATCCGCACAGTCACGGACACATCCGCGCACACTGTGCACGAACATGCCGCTCCTACGCACAAGGAACGCGTCGACCCGACACAGCAGGAGCAAGGAGTCCATCCCCTGCATCCCACCTGCGTCTCTGGGCAGTACACGGTCGCATTTGGTTCGCGTTTAATTCCCCTATCCACCACCCGGGACGCGCCACGTGGCCCTGCGACAAGCGGCCCGAGATCCCTCTTAACAAGAGAGCCCGAAGGCTCTCTATCGAGGGAGATCCGTGGTATCGAGGGAGATCCCGTAGTAGTTTTACAAATTTCTATGATTCATCCCCCATTACCCACAGTGCCCATACGTACTTCGAACAGCCTCTATGGCCATATCTTCTAATTCCCTTCTATCAAGAAAGAATTCTGAGTCCAACATTAGCAATATATTAGCAGGGCAGAAGGCAAATAATTTAGCAGATCTTTATATTTTCAAAATCGAAAATTTTCAAAGAAGGAATGTAAAAACTCAATGAAAACTCCTAGAGAATGTGCTGACCTATTGTAGAGCGCTAACGCCGGTTGCCAAATTCTCCACGAATCAATGTTGACTTTCGACGTGTCGTTATAATCCTTCGGATTCCAGACGAGGTACTCATCGACCCAAGTTGCCCACAGATGGCCGTGCACCAGCATCGTTTGTTCGTGTTCATCCTTAATGTGATGTGCTTTAAACGATGAACCTCTCTGATAACCACGCTCAGTAGCCAACCGTCAGGACTACTGCTCAGCCGCGTGATACACCTCACACAGGATGCAGCTGTAAATCTGATTAATAGAGCAGAACTTACCACTTTCTCCACATGACTGATGCCCATGTAGACATTGACCTGAACCGTTGTGGATTCCACCTTAACAGGTCGATGGCGACTGTTGTAGTTCTTCAGAAGCGTATCCTCAAGCTTCTTGTTGTAATCCGGATTCTGACCGCTGCACAAGGCAAGGAGAACAACTGAATTTGACTTCTTCA
Organism: Heligmosomoides polygyrus bakeri; assembly: GCA_947359475.1. Taxonomy (NCBI): domain Eukaryota; kingdom Metazoa; phylum Nematoda; class Chromadorea; order Rhabditida; family Heligmosomidae; genus Heligmosomoides; species Heligmosomoides polygyrus. The sequence goes on from OX375868.1 coordinate 32,399,018, forward strand.
TGTTGTAAGTATTATTCTATGAGGTAGCGGCTAATCCTGTTTATCAAATAACTGATTTCATAAATGTGTTGTGAAACCGATAAATACTTATCCCTTCTAATCTGAAAAATGTTGAGCACTCCTTACAAACGATGTGTCTTCAAAATTCTCTGAATACCTTAAATCAAAGCACTACAGTGAAGAAAATCTGCCGCCTTACCCTTACTATACTTACTAACATGGTCGATCCTAGCTGCTGCTGCATTGTACGTCATTTTTATTTAAATGACAAAAGGAATCAAAGAAATGATGAGCGCGTCGTAAAAGTGCCCGGCCTTGACAAAAAATGAACGAAGGTAAGTATTTCCTCATAGTGGATCAGCGCTAACCAGGGGGAGTTCGCCTACTTCCCTTGGACTATTCAATGGGTCATATCCTGTCTGTTACTTTCTAGAATGATGAATCCAAATATGGAACCGAAATTTGTTGCGACTTTGAACCGTAAGGAGATGTGGAAGTTTGCCAAGGCAAGAGGTACTGCATATTCCTGCAAAGAAGCAGCAATGACTAACACTTGTAATTGGTTAACAGTGTCTCGACTCCCGAGCAATAGCGCATTTTTGCACCTTTCTTTCGAAGTATAAAAGAGGTGGCTTCTCCTTGCTTTGTCTTTTTAATTAATAGTTCTAAGGGGTGAGAAATAGCGAAGATGGATGAGCTTTCGTTTTCACATGCAGTCTGCCTCGAGTTCCTTCGTTCGGCTCCCGGTCAGGCACACCAGTTAGAGGAATCGATTAAAGATGTCTTCCACTCGTTATCCATTATGTGCCAGCAAGTTAAAGACAAATATCTAGAGATCTATCTTGCAACAGGTTGCAAATCCGAATGTGTTCCACGGTTTAAGAAATTTGATTTTACATAAGTTCCTCTGAGAGTTTATCAGAGATAACGTGCGGTCAGCTGTTCTTTTGCAAAAAGTGGAAAAATAAATGCCACGAGATAAGTCTCAAACGTTGCCAAACACGGAAAACTACAAGGAAAGGAAAAATAATTCATTGCCCCAATTATCAAAAATGCCTTCAAATGACGCTAAAGGCCACTTTTGTTTGTTTCTTCAAAGTATATTCCGTTGACAGGAAACACTTCAATAGTTAACATTCATTGTCAACAGGATATAGTTTAATGAAATGTTCAAAACACTATGTAACTGGCTCTCTTTTCAGTAAGGATTACTACAGCAGAAAAAATAATTATTTCTTCCTATGTGTGCTACCTCGTTGACAAGTCTAATTCAGATAAGCAATAGAATTGTTCCTGCTCCTTCGCTTGCAGATGATATGGATGGAAATCCAAAAACTATGCATCGTGTCACTTTTTGATTGACCAAGAAATTCTCATCCATCTAGCTAAGTACGAAAGGATCCTTAAACCTTATTTTAAAGCAGAAAGCGCTTCCCAGACTGTTATGTTATAAATAGCCGCTATAGATTTGTACATTATAGATTATCCATGCGTTCCGTTCGTCTGTTCTGCGTTTTTATGGTTTTTTGAAGTCATACCCCACGTACGGAAAATTTGGTAAGCCAGCAATTGTTATGAAGGTCCTGTTTAAATTGATGGTTCAAGAGAGGCCCAAAACTGCTGCAGCAGCATCGCTTTTCAATCAAGGACGTCATTGCTTGCTCCAGACGAACTCGTAGCTGCATAGTGGAACCATGGGTTATGTCATGACCGAACAGCATGAGATAGTTCATCAGTAAGCAGTTCTTCAGGTCTTGGCTCGAAAGTGGATATTCGGATGACTAGTCGGTTGATCCAAGAGAGTACACTTTTCCCGGAATATTCACTCAGAGTCTTTCTTCACAGTATAACTAACGTCACAGCATCGTTTTCGGAGCTTGTAGGGCTTGCGCTAATGCATCTTGACACGGATAGGATAAACTAAATCCCTGACTCAAATCTGCCCGTTACCCAGCACCTATGTGGTAACTTGAGCACCAGTTTTTTCCTCTCGATATTTAATATGTAAATTAAGATTTCGAGAAAACTCAAGGCAGAAGCTCACGAATACCTACTCTAAAAATCCTGATGTGGCTGCTTATCTGCACTTGAGCATATAACTGATCATCCAAGCAATGTGATATTTTGGACGAACACCCAGCTCTATTTCTATTAAAAGCTGTACACTACGCTCCACAGAACAAATGCTCGAAAACGCGCATTCAACTAATAAACATAATATAATGAATAAAAAATAGGGCAAAAAACAAATGTGAATAAGAGCCAAAAGCTATAAAAAATTAAAATAGAAACGTGTAAAAAATGTACATGTTCGGCATGGCAGGGAGTGGCGTAGTCGTAGGACTGTCACACGTACCTACATAAATTGAGGTTTTTGGTTGGAGTTTCCCTTGTGTAATGTTTAAGCCTTCCACCGCTGCGAGGTCGGGGAGTTGAAACTAGACTCGGCTAAGAAGGACAAAATGCTGATTTGTCCACCAGCTGGCTACCGCAAGTCACTGTATAGCTCAAACACACATTCAGATTGCCTCTACACATCACCTAGAGAAAGTGAAGCGAAGAGACTAGTTAACTACGTCCCTTATCCTTTATTCTTCATATATTCGGAATCACCTTGATCACACTCATTTCTAGGAACTTACGATTAGTCTTCGTATTATTGTTGAAAATACGCCACTTCTTCGAGTGATAACTCTAGAGCCTACTCTGCGGAGAAGAAATCAGGTTGTTCCAATGCCAGCTGGATTGTTACGGTTTTCTCCCTCCTGTGCAAAAGCTTTAATAAGAAAAGAAATGTCTTATTTTAAAAAACCAAAAATCGAAACTCGTAAAGCTAAGGGGAAGCTCTGCTAGCCTCTGATCACCACAGTTTCACGTACGCTCTAAGATTCCAATCGACCTATCATTAGTTTGGCTTCCTCTAGAGTTCAAGGATCCAAAAGCCATCGTGACAGTTATTGAGGGGCAGCATCTTGTTACAATGGGAATAAAACTGGTAAGTTACGGCGTTAGAGATCAAAGTGAACTCTCTATGCTGCTTCACAAGAGCGACCCTAATGATGGCGTTCGGGATTCGGATGCTCGAAAAGCACTCACGTAGCGCTAGGTTTGGTAGATAGATATATTACATGATGGTGATCTTTAGTCTAGGATTCGTTCAACTTCTACATGACGCATGCAGACGGGTTGTTCGTGCAACAAGTATTGAGACACTACCGTTCATAGACATCAGAAGTAACAGCTTCTGTATACCCTATGTTCTCTCCACATCCCCTAGAGAAATGACTGATAATGGTTTTAGTTGGTTTGAAAGCAGAACAGCAGATCAGACGGGCTACGGATCTTCAGACCGCTTCGGATGACTTCAGGTTGTGTAAGACAGGCTTCAGATCTCTAGAGGCTCATAGACAAGTAGGTACCGATCACAATACAGGATGTCCCAAAAATGTATACACTGTTCGATGGGTGAGAACTTTGCTCACAGTAAGGATACTGAAGAAGTGAAATGAAATCCTAAAAAAATTGAAATTTTCTGACATATAAGCGCCATGGGATGCGCCATGCACGTGTCTGAAATCTTCCGTTTTACACTCGATTGATTGTGCTTAGCTTGGATACTTGTTAATCTCCTCACAAAGTGGCGGTTTCGATTGATTTGTGCTTCTTTTAAGGTTTAAAACCTTAAAACGCATTATGCCTCGCGAAAAATGCAGGGTATCCTGAAAAATGCAGATACTATTTGAAAGACTCCAAGGTACTTATGAAGCAGAGGGCCCGTGGTGCCGTGGGGTTGCCGGGAAGCATGTTAACGCGGCAACCCCACAGCACCACGGGGCCGGTAGCGGAAGCACCGCTCCCCGGGTGCTGTGGGCTTGCCGCGTTTCCGTTGCCGTTGGCGCGTTAACATGTTTCCCGGCAACCCCAAGGCATCACGCGCTCTCTGCTTCATAAGTACCGTTCTAACACTGCTGCAAGTGAAGCTTTTGAAGATTTTTGATACTCACATGAAAGCAAAAGGTAACGAAAGTTGTGTGGCGTTAAGAAGTCAAGATTGCGCAATGCCTCCGCCTGAAACATTGAACACATGTTTTTCTAATTTATATTTTAGATCCATTCAATTAGTCTCTCTCCACTTTGACTTGAGTTCATATCATTATGGTTACAGTAGTGCGACTGGTAGCTGATGTGCAGCCTGTTTCAGGTTTCATGTGACACCTTGTTTTACATCAATTGCGCATGTAACATGTGTATATGCGTCAATAAATAAATAAATAATTAAATAATTAAATAAATAAATAAATTTTAAACTCGATTGATTGTACATGACCAAAATGCTTTTTACAATCTTGTTATTACTTTGTCAGATTAACCTGTGCTGTGCTTCTTTTAACGTTTTCCTCGCCCAGTAGCTGTAGTTATGCCGATCAACCTCTCCATTTGAATGTTGCCTCATCAGTCCACAGAATCCGTCTTAGAAATTGGGGCTCCTGATCACACTTAAATTGTGCAATCAATAAACTCGCTGTAACTTGTGTTTCTCGTGATCGTCAAGTCCTAGCGTTAAAAGGAGCACAGCATAGGTTAGTCAGGCCAAGTACTAACAAGATTGTGACAAGCATTCAGCCAGTGCACAATCAATCGAGTCGGAAATGCAAGGTTTCAGACGGAGGCGTGGCGCAATCTTGGCTGTTTACAGGCCGCAGAAATCTCGTTACCCTTTGCTTTCATATGAGCCTCAAACATCTTCTAAAGCTTCAATAGCAGCAACAGTATCTGCATTTTTAGGAATCCCTGCACATTTCGTAAGCCATAATGTGTTCTTAAGTTTTAAACATTTAATAAAAAGCACAAATCAATAGCTACGGCCGCTTTGTGAAAAATTGTAACAAGTGTTCAAGTAATACACAATCAATCGAGTATAAAACGCAAAATTTCAGACGAATGCATGGCGAATCCACACTACTCATATGCAGGAACATTTCAGTTTTCTTAAGCTTTCATATTAGTCCTTACTTTCTTCAGTACCTTTACTGTGAGCAAAGTTATCACCTTTCAAAGAGTGTATGCATTTTTTGAGACACCTGTAGTTGCACCAAATCTAAGGCGTACTTTCAGCGCAGAAAGCTCCAAATTAAAGAAAGAGTACTTCCGCGTGAGTCGTTCTGAGACATGGATCTCCACAGCGTGTCGACAGCCTGCATGGCTGAGACAATGCGCCACGCAAGAGAATTTTTGTTTGCTAAGCTTTCAGTTTTGCTAAGCTTCAGCCCTCAGGAGGTGAGGTGGACACCAACACTGATACGCGAGAGGATCATATCTTTACCCGGTTTCTCGTTGCTTACGTCTGCACCGTTTGAGCAATTATGCTCAGTGGACCATGCACTCATTTTTACTGTACTAGTCCTCTAAGAGTCGCTAAAATCTGGCGACAAGGAGTTTTCTCTTCCTTAACGATCCCTCTCTTTCAGTTGGTACACTTGCATCTCTCCCTTGATACTAGACTAACTCGCAAAGTTTGGAAGTGCGAAAAACCGGAATACGTACAGTTCGAAAAAAGGACGTCATAGCAATCCAGACATGTTAGGGATCCATCGGAACCTCACACAACTGACATAATTGGAAGGAGCGAGCTTTCTAGTCTCCAACGAGTGAGAAGTAGGTCATTGGGGACGAAAATTTAGTACGCTGTTATGAGGGCGCGGCAACTGGCAGAGCTTTCCTCACAACCTAATATTTAATCGTCCTAATATTAGAAATGCGTGGCCCGCGGGGAAGAGATGCCACTCTACCCTACTGGCATATAGTCAAGCACGAAATTCTACAACTTGGGTCGATGAAATCCTGCTCTCTTCCCAACGCAGAACATTCTCTTCTACATCGTCTACCAGAAGGAGAATTTCACTGTGCATGTGATCGGGAAAATCGGAATTATAAGCATTTTGGGATAAACTATAGCAGCTTGAAGGGTGAACAGTAAAGATGCAGTCAAAACCTCACCAGCCAGCCAGTACCGAAGCATCGCGCCGACTACCGCTCTGCGCCGGCCGTCTCCGATTTCACATAAACGCTGGCTAATAGCGATACGGTAAACATAGGAAGATTCATTGACAAAGCTATCACATACCGATGTCATAATACAAATAAATACATATAGTACTTCATAGTGACGGATTTATTATGGTGATAATAATACGAATAGAAGGACAGTGTACGCACGACGCAGTTCCTTCCGTCTACGAATGAGGCGATAATCAAGAACTCAGTTACTGGTTTGACCGGTATAGTGCAATTCTGAATTGTCTCGCACCAGCATGACAACAGTGGTGCGACGGGAAGTAAACAGACATATAAGGCAACCTAAAAGGGTGTCGATGCATCACAATGGAAACTGAATTAAGTCACTGACGTTACCTATAGAGCGATTGCGAACGGGACAATGAAGTCTGCGGGACTTTGAAAGTGGTGCGATAAGCGAACACAGGTGTTCTTTCGTGAAGACGGAGGAGATTTAGGAAATTGTCACGTTATTAGTTCAGATTACGAGCGATTAATGCACAAAGTGCAGGGGATAAACAAGTGGCCATGAGCTCAGTAAAACTTGTGAAGTCAACGAGGAGGAACTATGCTCTACGGGACTAATGGCTTCGGCCAATGTCAATTTCCAGCGGTGAAAGTTCTCAGATTCACCAGTCGAGAAAATCACTGAATATACAGCGGCGAGGGCAGACCTTCCTTCATATCCGAAGCTCTCGCTGCACCTCCGCGACGAACGGGTTGGAGGCCATCGCCGAGCCCGCCGCTAGTCGACTCCACTGCAGGTCGAACGGATCCTCGGCACGGGTAGTGACCGGAGCCGCTGGGACGGAGTCCCATTGAACTGACTGCCCGAACACATCCAGCGCTGGTCCTGCTCGTGCACGCAGAGGCTGAAAACGGACACACATTACCGTCGCTATTGTCTTGTTTTCAAAGCAACTGCTGTCACCGGTAACTTCGAGGAACTTCAACAATTTCACATTACTAGTTCTCAGAGCAATCCCCTTCCTCCCTTGCCTGGAAACCTTGGCTGTTCACCTGCTTCTTTATTTCTGTCCTCACGACACTATTAGCTGCAAAACTTCACTCCAAGTATAACGCTCCGAGCATTCCGTAGCCTTTAGAAAGCTCTACATAGGTCAAGGCTTCGAATTCTGCCATTGCCGAACCAACGATTGTTTAAACTGCGCTGGGGGTTTTCGTCTACTACAAAGAACAAAACCCAAACCACCCAAATCATGAAGGCGAACTCACTCGACGCCTAACCAAAGAGATAAATGATGCCACCACTACTCATGGTTGGGGGACTTAGATAGGGCAACCACGCCACCAGAGCAGCCTGCACAGCGATATAAGAAAACAATCAAGGTAGCAAAGCGGAACATGGAGCAGTTACTTGTAATGGAGCGGCGTGTAAGCACAGTCGGAAGAGGCAAGTGGTGGCTGTCTCGCGCATACAATCCCAGGTTCATGGTTCGGATTTTCCGCTCTGGTCAACCAAGCCTTCCATCCATCCTGGGTCTGTGGATTGGTATCGGACTTGTCTGGAAAGGATAGAGCGCTGACTTCTTCATCGGCTGGCCACCACAAGTCATTGTGTGGTCACGCATTCAAATCGCCTCAGACATCTCGTAGAAGTAGAGTGCGTGGCGCATCACAGAAGAGATTGAGTAACGCCGACCTTTATCCTTTTATCCTTTTATTTGCAATGGATTAGCACACACTGCGTTCCTTTTGCTCGCCTCTGTTCATCGTCTCATCTCATCATCTCTCATCTGCCAAATAGTACTTGTTTTAAACTTATGAGGCGTTCTCTCCCTTGTTGTTGAGCCATGGATCACTTAAATTTAGCGTGCCCTCCATGGGAGCATAAATAAATAAATAAATAAATCTGGATTTCTGGTGGATATTCTAAACGCGTTGAGGGGTTTTCTTCTAAAGGATAAAATGAGATGTTTGCCATTTGTCAATTCCCTTATGGAATAGGCTAGTCATTCTACTTCTATAGAATATCGTGGATGCAATTTTACTGCGCATTAGTCTAGTAATACCACCACTGAAACTCATAAGGATGCCACATTTATGCACCTTCTTCTCACCAATCAAGCAGTACCGCCGCCTAAGCGCAAAATTATGCATATACATGACTTCCCGCTAACGGTGTTGCGTCGTTGTGCTGAGCAATCCTCCGCTTCCGATCCAAAGGGATTTCTGATCTGACTGCATTTGTGGCTTACAGAATGACCTGCGATGGTGAACCGATAAACGTGCCAGCGTTTGCATTTCTTCCCAGACAAGATAGGTACCATTTCATCGCCTCGGACGGAATGAACGTTTGGGCGGAGTGGCGTTCTACCCCCCGACCTTTAAAAAGAGGCGTGGCAAATGTCTGCGTCTCCACTATCTCGTAAGGCAGCCACTGGACTCCCGAGCAAGCCCAAGGGTTGGGGGTGGGCGGGCCATGGGTACGAGGGGGAGAACGCTCGACCCCCAACGTTTGGTTGACCTGGGAGGGACCGTAACCGTAATCCTTGGTTTGCGATACAAGAGACATAGCCGGCATCTTCTCCAGCTCCGCTAGCCGCGTCTTTGTCTCCATATCAGTCCAGAATCTCGCACTCGACATGAAAATCGCTCCCGCTACGAACAGCAACCTTAGTCTTGACGGATAGTTACTCAGACAAATTTGCGTTTGAAACCGTGAACCAACCGGTTTGAAACCCGTTGGTTAGTAACCGACCATGAAAGTGTTTGGAACCGAGCACGAAAGGGCGGCCACGCCCCTCGCTGCGCAATAGCGACACGTGCTGCGGGGGGCGTGGCCTTCTTTCGTGCTCGGTTCCAAACCCTTTCATGAACGGATTCAAACCCTTTCATGGTCAGTTATTAAACAACGGGTTTCAAACCGGTTGGTTCACGGTTTCAAACGCAAATTGTCCTGAATAGTTGGTTATCACCATACGGCTCCTCACAAATGTGTTTTAATCTGTACCCCAAATGTTTAAAATATCTGCGAGATTTTATCGCGAAAAGGGTACTAGATTTCCACGGGAAATTCCAGATACGGATACGATGCACCGAAATGCCTATCCATTACAGAGGTTGTGCGTAATTTTGTGCTCCCAATCCCGGTTTCAGCGATTTTCAGACCTTTCGTTCCGTATCCCACTTTTACGGCTCGAAAAGCTGAAGAAACACAGAAGCTGTCATCAGTCACGAGTCAACTTCGAACGATTTCTAGTTTATCCTACTACAAGTGCTCCGACACGCCTAACGGCGTGACTCGCACTTGCGCGCTTTGCACCATCACTGACCTAAAGAAGGTAGCTTTTGTCAAACTTAAAATTCGCTAACATCTAGGACCTGCTGCGTACTTCATCGGCATCAAGCCGTTCACCACTTCGGTACCTTTCATCATAGACATTTTCTCCACACCGTCGAGTAACATCATTGGTTTGTGCTGCGCAGTACTTCGGCCCCTCCACTGTGTACACGTCTTCCGAATCCGGGCGCCAGCTTCCCCTCACTCGTTTCTTCTTTCTAGATCTAATTGCTGGTCCGCCTTTCCTGGTCTTCCCCCCCCCCCCCCACCTTCTTGGTCCCAACCCCTGGCCCACTTCCTTGTTTTCACTATTGACCCCTACTGGTCTCTTCTTGCTGGCTTTCTCGCTGGTCCCTCCTTCAGGTTGTTCCTTTCCTTCCTGGACGCTCACTTGGTTCACTCTAAAGGGCACTTACTTCCCTTCTCCACCACCCCTTAGTGGTCCTACCATGCTCAAGGTCAGTGACACGTATTCAGAATCAAACGCTCAGAAACGCGCGCAGACGCCGCTGAGTCAAGCAGGAGAGGGCTGCGCTTCCTCTGCTGCAACATCCCATGTTAAACGGCAAACGTTGCCCGTGAGAAGTACGCAAAGGCGTGTCTCGCGCGGGTAAAATTTTCCGTTCAACGTGGGATAATAGTGAATTCTGGATGCGGCCGCTCGTCGTACGACGACGGTGTCACCTCTTCTGACTCCAGATGCTTGTTGCGCGACGAAGGGGACCCGTATTCTGGATTCAGACGCTCAGAAGCGCTCGCAGATATCGCTGCGTCAAGCAGGAGGAGGTTGTGCTTCCTCTGCTGCAGCAGTAAAGTTCTCCGTTCAGCATGGGATAATGCTGAGTTCTGAATGCGGCCGGTCGTCGTGCGACGACGATGTGGCCTTTGCTTCCTTTATTTTCGCTTCTGACTCCAGACGGTTGTTGTGCAACGAAAGGGACCCGTCTTCTGAATTCAGGATTCGCTCAGAAACGCGCGCAGACGCCGTTGTGTCAAGCAGGAGAAGGCTTCGCTTCCTCTGCTGCACCAGCATCTCATGCTCAATTCTGAATGGGATCCCTCGTCGTAGGACGACGGTGTCTCCTCTTCTGACTCCAGAAGGTTGTGGTACGATGAAGAGAATCCGTCTTCTGGATTCAGGCACTCAGAAACGCCGTTTTGTCAAGCAGGAGGAGGCTACGTGTCCTCTGCTGTAACAACATCCCATGTTGAACGGGAAACATTGCCCGCGCGAGGTACGCAGAGGCGTACCTGGCGCGGGTAACGTTTTCCGTTCAACATGGGATAATGCTGAGTTCTGCATGCGGCCGGTCGTCGTACGACGACGATGAGACCTCTGTTTCCTTTCTTTTCGATCTTCTGAATCCAGACGGTTGTAGTGCGACGAAGGGAACCCGCCTTCTGGATTCAGGGACTCATAAACGCGCGCAGATATCGCTGCGTCAAGCAGGAGGAGGTTGTGCTTCCTCTGCTGCAGCAGTAAAGTTCTCCGTTCAGCATGGGATAATGCTGAGTTCTGAATGCGGCCGGTCGTCGTGCGACGACGATGTGGCCTTTGCTTCCTTAATTTTCGCTTCTTCTGACTCCAGACGGTTGTTGTGCAATGAAAGGGACCCGTCCTCTGAATTCAGGATTCGCTCAGAAACGCGCGCAGACGCCGTTGTGTCAAGCAGGAGAGGGCTTCGCTTCCTCTGCTGCAGCAGCATCTCATGCTCAATTCTGAATGCGATGCCTCGTCGTTGGACGACGGTGTCTCCTCTTCTGACTCCAGAAGGTTGTGGTGTGACGAAGGGAACCCATCTTCTGGATTCAGGCACTCAGAAACGCGCGCAGATGCCGTTGTGTCGAGCAGGAGGAGGCTACGTCCTCTGCTGTAACAACATCCCATGTTGAACGGCAGACGTTGCCCGTGAGAAGTACGCAAAGGCGTATCTCGCGCGGGTAAAATTTTCCGTTCAACGTGGGATAATACTGAATTCTGGATGCGGCCGCTCGTCGTACGACGACGGTGTCACCTCTTCTGACTCCAGATGCTTGTTGCGCGACGAAGGGGACCCGTATTCTGGATTCAGACGCTCAGAAGCGCGCGCAGATATCGCTGCGTCAAGCAGGAGGAAGTTGTGCTTCCTCTGCTGCAGCAGCAAAGTTCTCCGTTCAACATGGGATAATGCTGAGTTCTGAATGCGGCCGGTCGTCGTGCGACGACGATGTGGCCTTTGCTTCCTTAATTTTCGCTTCTTCTGACTCCAGACGGTTGTTGTGCAATGAAAGGGACCCGTCCTCTGAATTCAGGATTCGCTCAGAAACGCGCGCAGACGCCGTTGTGTCAAGCAGGAGAGGGCTTCGCTTCCTCTGCTGCAGCAGCATCTCATGCTCAATTCTGAATGCGATGCCTCGTCGTTGGACGACGGTGTCTCCTCTTCTGACTCCAGAAGGTTGTGGTGTGACGAAGGGAACCCATCTTCTGGATTCAGGCACTCAGAAACGCGCGCAGATGCCGTTGTGTCGAGCAGGAGGAGGCTACGTCCTCTGCTGTAACAACATCCCATGTTGAACGGCAGACGTTGCCCGTGAGAAGTACGCAAAGGCGTATCTCGCGCGGGTAAAATTTTCCGTTCAACGTGGGATAATACTGAATTCTGGATGCGGCCGCTCGTCGTACGACGACGGTGTCACCTCTTCTGACTCCAGATGCTTGTTGCGCGACGAAGGGGACCCGTATTCTGGATTCAGACGCTCAGAAGCGCGCGCAGATATCGCTGCGTCAAGCAGGAGGAAGTTGTGCTTCCTCTGCTGCAGCAGCAAAGTTCTCCGTTCAACATGGGATAATGCTGAGTTCTGAATGCGGCCGGTCGTCGTGCGACGACGATGTGGCCTTTGCTTCCTTTATTTTCGCTTCTACTGACTCCAGACGGTTGTTGTGCAACGAAAGGGACCCGTCTTCTGAATTCAGGAATCGCTCAGAAACGCGCGCAGACGCCGTTGTGTCGAGCAGGAGGAGGCTACGTCCTCTGCTGTAACCACATCCCATGTTGAACGGCAGACGTTGCCCGCGCGAGGTACGCGAAGGCGTCGCAAGGGGTTCCATGAGATTGCGCGTGCTTCCACGAGGCGTATCTCAGCCAGGTTCCCAACCTGAGTGAGATACGCCTCACCATCTACAGGGCAGGGGGCTAACTCAATTATATAGTGGTAGATATATAAAGGAGCAAGCGTGTGTGAGTGTGTGTGTGTGTGTGTGTGTGTGTGTGTGTGTGTGTGTGTGTGTGTGTGTGTGTGTGTGTGTGTGTGTGTGTGTGTGTGTGTGTGTGTGTGTGTGTGTGTGTGTGTGTGTGTGTGTGTGTGTGTGTGTGTGTGTGTGTGTGTGTGTGTGTGTGTGTGTGTGTGTGTGTGTGTGTGTGTGTGTGTGTGTGTGTGTGTGTGTGTGTGTGTGTGTGTGTGTGTGTGTGTGTGTGTGTGTGTGTGTGTGTGTGTGTGTGTGTGTGTGTGTGTGTGTGTGTGTGTGTGTGTGTGTGTGTGTGTGTGTGTGTGTGTGTGTGTGTGTGTGTGTGTGTGTGTGTGTGTGTGTGTGTGTGTGTGTGTGTGTGTGTGTGTGTGTGTGTGTGTGTGTGTGTGTGTGTGTGTGTGTGTGTGTGTGTGTGTGTGTGTGTGTGTGTGTGTGTGTGTGTGTGTGTGTGTGTGTGTGTGTGTGTGTGTGTGTGTGTGTGTGTGTGTGTGTGTGTGTGTGTGTGTGTGTGTGTGTGTGTGTGTGTGTGTGTGTGTGTGTGTGTGTGTGTGTGTGTGTGTGTGTGTGTGTGTGTGTGTGTGTGTGTGTGTGTGTGTGTGTGTGTGTGTGTGTGTGTGTGTGTGTGTGTGTGTGTGTGTGTGTGTGTGTGTGTGTGTGTGTGTGTGTGTGTGTGTGTGTGTGTGTGTGTGTGTGTGTGTGTGTGTGTGTGTGTGTGTGTGTGTGTGTGTGTGTGTGTGTGTGTGTGTGTGTGTGTGTGTGTGTGTGTGTGTGTGTGTGTGTGTGTGTGTGTGTGTGTGTGTGTGTGTGTGTGTGTGTGTGTGTGTGTGTGTGTGTGTGTGTGTGTGTGTGTGTGTGTGTGTGTGTGTGTGTGTGTGTGTGTGTGTGTGCGCGTGTGCGCGTGTGCGTGCGTGCGTGTTTCCGTCACCACTGGAATGGGGGCAATGAGTAGCCGAACACGTCGGCAACAGTGCATGGCGAGCCGTAGACGTGCCGAACACGTCGGCTTCAGCCCCGAGGTAGTCGAGGTCGCTGAACACGAATCTGGAGTCGACCAGTTTTGTGGATGTCGTCCATTTTTTCGCTTTTTTCTAACTTACCCTCATCGACGTAGTTAAGATGTTCTTCCTGAGGAAACTATGACATAGGTGGCAGCTACAATTGATGACGAGAAGTTACTGGCAGGGCGAAGCCGTCAAGAAGCCGTCGGTGCGGCCGAGAGGCCGCACTGGCGGCTGGTTAAACAATATTTGCTTTGCAAATTGATAAAATCACGTCCGAGCCATTGAAGTGTGAAATGCTGTCCAACAGGTTTTAAAGCACGGAGCAGTGAAATGTTGAGAACAAACCGTGCCACACGCTAGTCCAATATATCGCTGTCAAGTTAATCGGTGGTATAAACGAGACTAACACAAAATTATGCAAAACAAGATTTCCATGCCATCTTTCCATAGATCTTAGCATCGCTAGCAACGATGAGGTAAAGTTGACTATAACTGTTAACCAAGACTGGTATCGGCCTTTATTTGGCTAATGCTTCGGCGATGCTGCATTCGTCACAGTCTGGGAAAGTCGAAGGAAAGCTTACAAAATATTCGAACAAACCCCATTTCATCCTATAGAAGTTAATTCCTAACAAGGAAAGGTTTCCAATCATGGTGAGCTTTTGCTATGCTATTTTGACAGGATGTAGGGCCCTGTGAGCGGAGTCCAGAACCACAGTCAGCTTTTGCTGAACGCTTTTTTAAGGACCTGAAAAGGTGATGTGAAGGCGAGTACGTAACACTCGTCAACCTCTACGACACCCCACGAGATGTGCCTCGGCAGCGGTCGGTAAGAGTGCCTGCCACCTCGTAGGAGCACACCGGAGGGCTTTTCAGTTCAAGTCCGAGTGCTGCCAATATCTTTACACGTTTTAGTTTGTTGTTATTACGCTTTCTCATGATCACAGGAGACAATTCTAGTCCATCAATGCTTCAACAAACCAAGGCTGTCTAATTGCGCCTTCAGATGTGCTAGTTTTTCAACTATTCATATCTGCGCCATATCATTTCTCTGGGATTGAAAAGTCCTTTATATTATTAAATTAAAAGTCTTATGTTATTATTTTCCTATTGGTCAACAGCTATGGTGCAAAACTATGAAACAAGTAAGCACAAGCGCTTGTCACGTCTACAGCATCTTCAAAAGCCAGTGAGGAACAATGTTCTCCCTGGCAAGGAATGACCACTTCTTCATCGTTGAACGCGTAATCTGCTGGTGTAGAGAAGGGTCCTGGGTGAACATCAACGTAACCAGCTGCCACCCACGCGTATGGCAGACACGGCCGAAACACCGGAGCAGAGAACTGGCGGTGGGTCTGGCTTATTTATAATCTGCAATCACATTCACCTCCTCATCGAAACGCACATATGAAACCAACTAGATGATACGTATAGAATAGTCCCATTTTCATTGTAATACCTCTAACTTGTTCCGCCTCTTCTTCCTGACAGTCGACATCTCCATAAATGCCATCTAGGAAGAGTATATGGCATCCGTAACCGCAATCTCTCTCTCTTGTCGGGGAAGTGAAATCCGGTGTGAAGGTGGAAAGTAGGCGGCCGACAACACGTTCAGGTGAGAGCGACATTTTTAGTGCACGTATGTACCGAAATGGCCCGTGTTCATAATATTCAACCGTAAGCGTATAAGATAAGCGTATTTGTGCGCAGTCACGATTACGGTATCATTGGTGATACGTTATGATATGGTGGAGGTGCATATGTGAATAGTTGAAAAACTAGCACATATGAAGGCGCGAACAGACAGCCTTGAATTGTTGTAAGCATTGATGGCCTAAAACTAACTACTGTCATCATGAGAAAGCGTAGCAACAACAGACTAATACGTGCAAAAGCATGGGCAGCACGCGGGCTCGAACTGAAAACCACCCGGTGCGTCGCTATGAGGAGGCGCTCCCACCAACTGCGTCACCGAGGCACATCACAAGGCACCCTTTTCTGGAGGTGCGATAACTCAGGTTGGTCAACGATGCTTATATGCATTTCCAGAACCCCTTGAGCACGACCACATAGTTGACGAAGAGCGCCAGCTTTTGCGTTGCCGTGATGCACTCCTCCCTGCGGTTGATTTATGGATTTCCGGCCTCGATTGTAACCGCCTTCACTGTTCCGCGCTGAGATGTTGCACACGCGTGCGGACTTGAATGGAAAGTCTCGAAATGTTCCTTTCACTTTTCCAGGCTCTAGCAGGTGCCGTCGCCGAAAGCGATATTTGTACAGCAATAAAAAAAGAACAGTAAAAATAGCTGGTGAATCTATTTTGTACCTACTTTGAACAAACAGTGATTTTGTACTATTAGGTTGTAACGAAATAAATGGCACTGAACCACTGTAAATTTAAACAGTTAATATCTCGGCTTGTAGGCAAGTTTATTAATCGAAATAAAAACCTTCTGATTCTACACATCTTTGCCAACGTGACACAAGCTTTTTTATCCCAGTAGCATAAAAATCAGAAGTTCTGGAATTGACGAAATCTTCGAAGACACTTTCGGCATCCTGTTGGTATTTGAATATTTTCCCTACCAAGAAGTCGCCAAGATGCTTGAAGAAATGGTAGACTGTTGGGGAGAGGTCGGGAGAAAACGGAGGATGTGGTAGAGTTTCAATGCTCAGCTCATTCAATTTCTGCAACGTCATTCGTGCTACATGGGGGCGAGCATTGTCGTGCAGAAGGAGAACTCGCCTTCGGTTTACCAAGGCCGGCCGGATATCCTTCAACTTTTTCATCATTTCTTCAATTTCAATGCAGTACTTCTCTGCCGTGATGGATTCACAGGGAGGGAGGAAGCTGTGGTGAATAATTCCCAGCGAACAACACCATACCGTCACCATTACTTTCTTTTGGTGCAATTCCGGCTTCGCAAAAACCTTGGGGCTCTCATCGCTGTCTACCCACTGGGCCGATCGCCGCCTGTTGTCGTACATTATCCATTTCTCGTCACAGGTTACGATGCGATCAAGGAATGGGTCCGTTTCGTTCCGTAGAAGCAGTGCGAACGAGATCTCATATCGTCGGTTTCTTTGCTCCTCAGACAGCTCGTGAGGAACCCATCTTTCCAGCTTTTTGGTCTTTCCAATTTCCTTCAGATGCCGGGCAGCTGTGTTGTGACTGACGCCAAGAACCTTCGCTATCTCCCTGATACCTTTGTGTGGATCCTCCTCTACCACATCTCTCAGCTTGTCCTCATCAACATCACTATGCCTCCCACGACCTTCATGTTCTTCCAAGCTCTCATCTCCATTCCGGAACTTCTGATACCAACGATACGCCGTCCGAATTGTGGAATATCCTTGACCGAATGCGGCGTTGATCTTCTCGTCCGCCTCCTTAGCTGTAGTGCCCAGCATGAATTCATACAAGTAACTGCCTCGGATTACCCTTTTGTCCATCTGCAAAAAAGTCAATAAAACTCTAAAGTTTTCCCACTTTTACGTACAAAATTTGGTACCCACCGGTAGAGCAAAGTTTGCGCTTCTAAATGATATGCCACATGTTACGGTTTGTTCTTGATCAAACGCGTAAAGACGCGCCAAAAAATGGCGCGAGCCAGTGCCATTTAATTCGTTACAACCTAATATTTCCATTTCTGTTTTGTATACCGGCTACCGCTTTTTCCAACAAAAAAATCAGCACATCCCTTACACAAGAGTTCTCTCTCGTTTGCATGGTGCTGTGCGCTAAACAACCAACAGTGACATGGATGTTTTCGAGATTAACCTTAGCTAGAATGCTGCTAATCTCATGTATTAGTGACATCGTATCATTACGTTTATTGGTTAGATGGCGGCCTAAGTTTACCTTTAGCACTGGACACAGTGCCCCTTCACGCTAGGCCAGAAACTGCAGTACTTGTGATGCATTTGGGGTTGAAGATAATCTGAAGCATCGAAATATGGTCAGTCGGAACGCGAAGAATGTTCGAAGCGCTTTGCTTCGCATAAACCGATTTATGTAGCAGCCTTCTTGGCACAGAAATCAGACACATTATCGAAACACAACTCTAACGGAAATCTATCATAGGAGCTACTTATTCTCCGGAGGGAAATAACTACGCATAAGTGTCCCTACCCATCCCAAATCCAATGTCAACCACTTTGGCTTTTAGCCACCGTTCTCGCACCGCATTCTTTTATTTCGTCAGCCTTCTCAAGTGTATCAAAATCAACAGACCGCCCACGATTTCCTTCGATACTCAGCACTGCGACACTAACAAGTCTCCGCACAAATCCCTTGCAAGCCCCACACTTTGCTCGGATCTACAATTGATGCATGGGAAGCAAAGTTCAAGACAAATCTAGCAAATCCAACTAAAAGGCAGGGCCCACAAAACTTCCTCATACACTAAGAGCACAAAGAATAACATTCCGAACTTGATGCATGGGAAGCAAAGTTCAAGACAAATCTAGCAAATCCAACTAAAAGGCAGGGCCCACAAAACTTCCTCATACACTAAGAGCACAAAGAATAACATTCCGAACTTTCTGAGCAGTAACTTCTTACTGACAACTCTCTTTCAGATTAAATCATTAGTGGCCGCAATTGTAGTGAATGCAGTGAAACGACCATCTCAATCTGTCAAGGCCACTAGCAATAGGCTTATAAGAAAAACTCTCTGAATCCGACTCCGACTTACCCCATTGACAACAACTTCCTTCGATGGAAGAGGAGGAGGCGGGTGGTCAGGCGGCGGACCACTGACGACGACGTTTTCAGCCAGCGAGTAGTTCGAAGCGCCTGAAGATTCATTTGATGTAACTGCGACAACACATCGAGGAATGCTGCACTAAAACTGTTCGTACTCACCTTGCCAGTTATGAACTCCGTTTGCCACGGGGAGAACGCCGTCCATAATAGGAGAAACCTGAATCTACAACACGATAGCTCACACAGACCACAAACGAGAGGCTTTAGCATTTACGGTGGACCTGAAGGAGAACCGTAGATGGAGCTGAACGCTACTACTATCACTAAAGAAAAGTTTTCTAACCAATGACTTTAATTTCTGTTCGGTCTGTGTGGCGTAAGTGACCAGCATTAGGAGATGAGAGTGCACTAGCCAACCATTACCAAGCAGACTCCTACCTAATACAAGCCAGCCAATCAGAGTACGACCGTTCATGGCCTCTCTGAATAGCACGCCAATCCCACATCCTTATGCTACCCACGTTAACGACATCGACGCATATTTTTCTAAATAAAACAATAAGTATAGCAGTGTTACTACTTGAAATAGGCAAAATTGCAATTTTTATAGCAGACAATGTTCTAGGCTATCAAAGGCAACAATAGACGGCTGATAAAGGCTCGCGAACCCACGCAGCACACCACGTTGGTCCTAACGTTAATGAGAAAGAACTGATTAAAAGAGAACTGTGAGTTATTATGGTGTCTTCCAAACCAGCGCGTACTTGTGATACGATAAGGCAATCTAACTGAAATTTCGAATTAGCATACTCGATCAGAAGAAATATTGCGGAATGCCTCGAAGTTTGGATAACAAACGTATCAGTGGCCAAGATTTTCACATACGAGCCCCCTATCTCGGTCACGATATCGAAGCTATCAGCTTTTCAGAAACTAGCGACGAAACATGCGAACCCCCCCCCCCCCCCCGACAATATCCCCAGACACAAACAATTTCTTTTTCGGAGTACCAAAGAGAACGGTGAGACTTTGAATTCTGAACATCGGTCACAAAATTAGGAATCACAACAGATTTACTAACCACGCGTGGTAGTGCAGTCGGAGCAGGCGCTGGCTATCGCGTGGACCAGATTCCATTCCTGCTTCGGGTTTCCCGACTAGCACACATCAAATAGAAGGCGAAAGGGATTGATTAATGCCGTCCCTTAACCCTTTCTCCTTTATCTGCTTTAGAGGCAGAGTGACGTTCTCTTTCAATGTTCATGCGTGATTCATGTGTTTACGTCTTGATGTAAACAGATAAGGATTAAAAGAAAGATAACTCATAATCGCGTGTCACCGTTTACTTAAACAAGGAGGGCTAATAACATAAGAGGTGACACCACCAAATATAGCGATATCCTTGAAGGCGACTAGCTGAATCCGTGGACGTGAAACATGTGTGCTGATCGGTAAACGTATGTCCTATGCTATTTTCAGGTTGGACTTCGGAAATCGCTACCAGTATGGAGTATTGAGACCATGCTTATGTAAGCGCTAATGACGTTACCATGATCGAGTCGGAAAGGTGGTCGGAAAGGTGAAGTGCAAAACGGCGTGATTCTCTAAGAAGTATTCATATCTGCTAGGCGTTTACACTTACGGGAAGCAAAACAGCGCAATATATCAGAGAGTAATTGGCCGTTCCATCTCAGAAACGAAGAAAAAAAAGAATGAAGAAGAGAAGAAGGAAAGGAGAAAGAACGGTCTGACCCTTGATGTGCACTTGTACGTTGCTTCCAGTTATGTGGATATTTTATGTCATATGGAGCTTTGAAGCCTTACAGCACATGCTGTTCCAACGCTTTCCTGAGGATAACTCACAGGGGATGGAGAACTTAGTGTGAGCGCGTTGCGGAACGCATCCTCCAACCATTCGTCGGCCTTTGAGCGGGAAGAAGACTGCGACGTAGAATTCACCGGATTCCTTAAATAATGCGACTACATTGTACTGGTGTTGTAAGGCAACCCTGCTTGTCTCAGCAAGAGTGAAATCGGGTAGCTCCTACCAACTAGTGTTCACGTTAATCTGCGTGACTGCATCTGCTTCGTTGAATCCGTTCGAAAGTGAAGCAGGAGGCTGCTGCACAGCAGCAGGAGCTGTTGTGGAAGACGTTGTCCACTGTCGAATGCCATCGAAATCGGGTTCGACACTGCGATGCGCAATCTCATTCGTCGACGACGTCGGCGGGTTCGTGGAGCCGAGTCCGATCAGATCAAATATATCGGTTGATGGAGAGGCTGCTGATGCTACTGAACAGCATTGGTTGAAAAGAGTAATGAAAGAACCGCGCAGAACAGCACAATGCCAGCACAGAATACCGCCATCTAGTTCATTTAAGTAGATATTTAAATAGATCTTCAAGTCATTTTAGGATGAAAACGAATAAACCTCTCAGAAAAATGGAATAAGGCCTCAAACCTATTGACGTTTTGGCGTGAACATTGGCTTCGAAGGGAGTAAAGTGAATTCTACACTGTACACACACCTGAATAGACGGGCCTCGATTGAATTCCGCTCCCTCCTGAGTATCCTGAATTCGAAACGAATGACGTCGTCAACTGAGCGTCTTCTTCACCCTCGTAAATCGGTTCGTTGTGCAGCGACTGCTTACCGTAAATCTAAAAAAGGAGAATAATAGATATCACACTCGAAAATGAAAGAAAATAATCGGTGCAAGTAGAGAGCTGGGAGCTCGCCTTCCCCTTCGTGACATCCATGGATTTTATACAATTGTTTTTTAAGTGGAACCGTTAAGCACGGCAGCATAAGTAGCAAAACTATAGAACGACTTGCCGATGCCAGAGAAAAGCTGTCACTTACGGTCACTTATGGATGGGCTACAGAGTAGACCCACCTCTCTAGACCTGCACCAGAAATTCTATGAGATGTTTACACACCAGTGGTAAGGGTCTGTATACTTTGAGTCGGAAATTTGAGTGCACTCGACGAATCTGCTCGATTCTTGCGAGCAGCTCTTCCTTCAAGTCGTCCCGCATTTTGTATGTGAGAGCGAGGAGATACTCAATATCGATATACTCCGAAGGGCGAATAGATCGCATGACGAACCCAGCGAATGTGCAGATGGCAGTGAAGCACGCAAAAAACGACAGCCAACATTCCGAGCAAACCCCTCCGCTGAGAACTGGTCTCAGTCAGCATCTGATCGGATTATGAACCTCGCACCTCATGAATAACAATTTTGGTCACGTAGCAGTCGTGTGACCAATTTCCCGCCACTGCTATTTTTGTGGAACCCTTTTCCTTAAGCATGACAGGAAGAACAAGACAGTAAACATTAGGACATGTAGTACATGCAACTGGTGGCAGGGTTGAACAGTCTAGAGCGTGAAATGGACGAGAGAAAGTGAGAAGGAAAGAGACTGGGCAGCATAAGGTTACCTAACAGAACAGTAAGGAACATTTACCATTTGCAAATCAGGTTGGACACTTCAAAACAAACTGAACCTCTTCCAAATCAAAACGAACTTATTCCACAACAAAATAGAGACTCTCCAAGTTCAAG
Organism: Heligmosomoides polygyrus bakeri; assembly: GCA_947359475.1. Taxonomy (NCBI): domain Eukaryota; kingdom Metazoa; phylum Nematoda; class Chromadorea; order Rhabditida; family Heligmosomidae; genus Heligmosomoides; species Heligmosomoides polygyrus. The sequence continues at coordinate 32,420,877 of OX375868.1, forward strand.
ACGGCTATAATAATTTTTCACCATAGAAAGCGAATGAATTTCTTTGAAATTTTTTAATTCGTCTGCGTCAACAAAGAAAACAATTTGAAATTTTATAAAACATTTTAGTTTTTAATGATTAACAACTACTTAAATTTTGTTTTCAAGCGCAGAAAGGGAGCTATCATTTAAAGCATTAAAAAAGAATCGCGCCACACAGCCCACCAGATCGTCGCGACTTTTACTTGGCTGATAGTGTAAATGCTGGTTACTTGGAACGGCAATGTGAGGATAAGTGTGTATTTCATAGATGATCTTGTTGTACCGTTTTCATCCGTGTTACTCCGTGCAATCAGAACCTTTGCTGTCAATCAGATAAAAACATTAGGCAGTTTCTGTCTTTCTGCACTTTGAAACAAAATTCAATTTATCATTTTTCCCTGAAAAAATTTAAGAAAATTAAAATTAATTTAATATTGTAATAAAATTAATTTTTAATAAAATTTCAATCAGTGTTGGTTCTTACTTCGACTAACGAAGTTATGTTTACGCCAAGATATTCGAATTCAAGGAAGTTAGACGTTCAAAAGGCGAGAGAACTTTGGTAAAGACCTAACAAATCCTCCTTGAACAAAAAGTATTCTAATTTTCGTGGATAGTCCATAACGTGAGGAAACTCACTTTAATTTGGAAGATGTTCACTTTGATTTCAAAAGCGTCAGGCTTCGCTAGATTAGAGGAGTGTCCAATTTGACGTGAAAATGGTATATGAGCACTAGGACAGCGAACTGTTCCGGATTAGTGAAATTATGAATTAACAATAGGCATGCTTAAAGACGTGTATTGTGTTCGCGCGCCTTGCCCGACCTTGCAGAATGGCTAACCTACGAAAGGCCATAGCAGGATGTTGTTTTTGAATTTGATGTTGAACGCTCGGCACTTTCTACCAGCTGTGAAGCTGTGAATTCGGACACAGCACAGCACTTCTGGACCGTGTCTTCTGAATTCGGACTCTCTGTGCACGATCCTCATCCATATCCCTTCACTGTGTTCAAGAAACGTATACGCGCTCTTCGTTTAATTCATGTGTTATACTTCAGACATGGATGATGGGCTGCGAAAACAATAAATTTTATGATACCGTCTATGATAAAGCTCAAATAGGCAACCAATACACAATACCAAGATTACGCCGCATTTTCCAGGTCGTACCTATTCGCTGTTTATGGACAAACCCAAACTCATAGTGGTAGACAGATAAATACGAACTCAGGCAGCGGCCATATGAAACGGTCCACCTTCGCAGTATCTTTACACAGCAGATATAATTTAAAAAGCAGTTATGGTTTTCAAAAACGAACCGTTATGCAGTGAAAAATCGATGTATGACACTAAAAATGTCTCCCACGAGCATGCTATGTAATGCAAAATTTATAAGTGACGTTAGAAATGCCACCTTATAAGGAAAACGGCCAAATATTCGCGGATGTCTGGACGTAGTATGTTATGCATTTTCAGTCCATGAAATACTCGGACCCGCAAAAAATCCAGTCTCCAAAACAACCACTAGGCTATAAACGAAAAGTGGAGGAAAAATTGGATCAACGTAACCATTGGCGCGGGATGCTTTGCGCATGGTTGGGCTTGAATTAGGTTATCTAGTCTCAACCTCTCTATCTGTCCGAACCGGTAGCATATGCCTCTGTAATCCTAAGAATCAAACTCAGCATTTCATGAAGAGTTTTCGCCCGTCACATAGTTCAAGCGCATAAACCCAGTTCTTAACTGGTCCTCAAAATTCTAGTTCCCTATGCAACACCTAATCAAACATTAACTACGAGAAGAGCAGTGGCAGTGGAAAAGTGTATGGGTGTAGATCACATTTCATAACTGTTGTTCTAACAGGCAATTATACTTTTACTTTAAAGCTTGGCAATAATTTTCAGATACCGAGGTACGCCAACGGGAACTCACCGTAGGATATCCATCTAGGCTTTGAGCATTCGGTCGTAAAGAATAGTTCCTTCGAAATTGCGTAGCTGACGATTGATCTGGCGCTCGAAGCGAGCCCTGAAACACTACCGCACTTCGAAAGTACCTAAAGTTTCGTTTAATTCATTAAATCGTATAGCTTAGTTTCGACTATTCTAACACGCTCCGTCCCAATTAGGTTATCAGCAATGTAAGGCGGGCATTACGGAAAATCGCTGTGAATAAAGAACACGTGATAAGGTTTTCGAGAAGCAACAAAGTATGGCTACTTCTCCAATTCAATTCAAAGAAGGAGTGTGATAAGACCGTTTACTCTCATTGGCTCCTTTTGCTGATATAAGCAAGAAAATGAGCGAACAGAAACAACAACAACCCCTCCATGTTCATTAAGAGTTCTAAAAAACAATAATACAAGTAGAACAATGTCCTCCTCGATTATTGAACAGTCTTGATTAGCCTCCGTAATGAACAGAAATCTAGGCAGTACCAGTGATAAAACATCATTCTTTTAGAAAAAAGCACTGTGAGATTACCACAAGAAAACGTACGTTATATGTTCCCCAAATATGAGGTCTGATAGCACAAATTCCTCACCATTTAAACGACACAGGTCGACAACAATCAACACCTTTGTGCCGTGCGCCAGGCGTTCCACTTCTACGGGATATAGTGGTGGCAGAATCTATATCTGGTTATCCCAGTGGTTCTCAAGAGCTTCATTCTTCTTAGGTAAGTCTAGCCTCAGTCTAACAACAATCGCAGAGAGCAGGGTTGGTTAGTCTACGGGGCTCGAGCCTTGAATGGATTCGCGTTAGACTCTATGTTATGTTGGCTTTATTAAGGAGACAAAGCTTAACTTTCTCTTCAGGATTTGCACAGAACTCATATCATTTTGCAGCAACATTTAATATTTTGGCTTAAATAGGAGACGACTAGGCACCCCATGGCATTTGAAGGAGCAAATACGAACTCAATTTGCTTCCAAGATATGCCATAGAAGTGAAAAGGGTCGTGACGAAACAGGGATTAATTAACGCCGTCTTTTATCATTTATGCAACGCAAAGAGGTACGAGAGAAGCACAAGAATCAACGTAAGGATCGGGATCCGCATAGATCAGCCAAGCTTTCCACACCTTCCAGCCCTTCGGCGTCGTTCAACTGTTACCAAACTGTCTGGGAAGGATAAAGCACTAAACCACCCGCACACCATTCACTTTGTAGGCTAACAGAGCATCAAATTGCCTCCCCGATATTCCGTCGAATCTCTATGTGTTACGATTCCCCCAAGAGATTCATGAACGAATATCTTTTTACTTTATTTTTTTTTACGTAAAGCAGAAGCACAAATAGAATAATGCATGAATGCTTAAGAACAAGATTCTCGAACCTGTCTTTGGAACAAAGCTGGATTAGGAGAGGGGCGAGGTTTTGCTATGCTGGATGAAGGCTGCTGAACGGATGACAGTGGGGCATTGTTAACAATTGCCGACTGAGGATCCTGCAATGAGCACTTCTTCGAAGCAATAGAAGAGTACCATAATCAATAATTCTTTGAAATCTGAGTCTTCAGAAACAGTACACAGAGATTGCTTACCTGCAATCGTTCACTAATGGGAATTTGCTTCCGAAACGACTGGTAGGCTTGATTCGTTTTTTGTAGGGCGGTATTTCCTTCCCTACAAAGACGTTTTTATCTTTCAGAAATGCTGACTTATAGTGTGAAAGCAACCAACCCTTTCTCCTCCCAATTCGGGTTCAGGGCCTTTTCGAGATTCTGATCATTCTCTTCGTCTCGCTTCTTCTTTCTCTCAAGACAGATGGAGAACGCACAACCGACAGCATGGGAGAGTCGTTCACCCTAAATAAACACAGCATTTGAAGGGTACAGCGTACGAGAGTACGTGGCCACTAACCGACTCTTTCGTTGCGTGGAAGCCGTGGCACATCCATCGCCTGGACGTGCCATCCCTGCAGATGTAGGCGAAGCCTTTATCGTTGTTGCGGTCGGGCGCACAGAATGAAACCTAGGAAGACGCATCTATTCACGATAATTTTGTAAAGAAAACTATTCTTTACGTGTTGTGACACTTCAGACATGAAGAAGAACATGAAGACATTCATCTTATATAACCGGGCAAAGGTTATGAGAAGAATGATAACCTGCCAAAGCAGAAACCACTATATTCCTAAATTGCACGCTGAAAGGAGCGCAACTCAAAGAAGTCGCTTCTTAGCAAATTTAAGTATCTGATGAGGATAACGAACGCTTTCAGTGTTACCAACCCACACTAGTGATGCTAGGCTGGCACGCAAGTTACCATTTATTAACTTACTACACCTTAGCACGACGGTAGGCGTAAGAACAAGTCAGGCATCATAAACTACAACAAATCTTTAAAAAAACGGAGCTACGCAAGGGTTCTTAGACGAGACCTAGTCTACATGTATTGACAAATTTTTAAATTAAATAGTGCGGGTGAGCTGGCAATAAATGTTTCCATAGAAAAGCCTAATGGGCACGTCGTACTGAATCTGACACTAGGTTTTCGGATGCATTCCCAATCCTCATTACGCCGTTCAGCTAGACTTTCACTTAAAAAACGACAGCGTGGGTAGTTGAAAACAGATTTTCTAATCAGTGTCACGTGGTGTAGAGGATACTCTGATTGGACTCTTGTCCAGCAAGGACTTCCACCAACACGATCTCGTCGTTTTCAATATTTCCCGCGTTTTCCAAAGAGTATTTTGTCTGGAAACTAAGTGGTGCGGTTTGCATCCAGCCTGACGTACAAGCAATGATCGCAACTGGACCTCACTTCAACAGCGAGAAAAAGTTAGAAACCAAATAAAATCAAAATAAAGCAAATAGTATAATAATATCCCAATCTCACCCTCTACGATGCACAGTTGAAAAATTTTGCTGCTTGTGCTTTAAAATAACCAAACACCTTCCTCTTGTTAAAAAGATAGGAGTTTAATGAACACTGAAGTAGTGAGTACGCTTCTAGAACAGAAGTGTGTCGCGTTCCAGTTGGATTGACGTCAATCCTGACTCTTTTGGTACATATGGTGAAGATAAGTCTTCTCCAAAGAACGGCCGCAACCATGCATTATTTTATAGGAACTCTGTATATACCAGTAGCAAAAGAAACGTTGTGCAGGAAAAAGAAAACCGGGCCAAAGAGCTGAAAAGGGGAATGCTCCTCCATGGGCTTCATTTTGATTCAGAGGTAGTGGAAACTTCAAATCCTTCCTTCGCAAAACCTCGTTCTGCCATCGTTAAACCGATCCAAAACCGATACAACAAAGTGATGCACCTAATAAACCCGTTTAGTACAGAAGGGCATTATTCGCATATCTCGTGGTATTCGACATCGACAATCTTCAAATTTCTTCCTGAACTTCGGCAGAAAACATAACATCACCTAGCGCCATAATCATTAGAGAATAGAGCTAAGCATCAGTCTAGCCCTTCGGAATGAAGACTACCCCATTAATCGAAGGCCAGGTTGGCTCGAAAGTCGAGTCCCGACTCGCTTCGTCACGAATGCGACATCGATGGCTCTAGCCAAATACGACGAGCGCTCAAATCTTATCGCAAGGTAATTTGAACAAATTTCTTTAAAAAACTCCAAAACGGATTGGAAAGAAATATATTTTCAAAGTTTTACCTTCTCAATCGTCTGATCCACTATCAGTCCCCTATTGTTCTCCTGATCAACTACGCGTAGTCCATCTCCGGAAACGTAAAGCACTGCTTTTATCGGCCGCCTTCTATTGCTCTGAAAACCAGACATTCAATCGCAGAAACACGGATCAGAGAGCAAAGACAGTGCACCAACCCTCAGCATCTTGAGAGCTCCCTCACAGACCTGCATGCCTCGCGATTCGTAGACCTCCACCGAGCCCAAATACTGAACTCAGTGCCGTTTGACCAACACGCCAAGAAAGCCATTAGAGTACGAGGTACCTTAACGCTGAAGTGGCACAATCCCGCACGTACAGCAGCTTCGTCGGGCTGCCACTGTTCCTGCTTATGACCACTGGTGCCATTCGAGGTGACCAGCTCCGATGGGGTGCTGCCTTCGGGACTGCGTCGCCCTCCGCGCCTGAAGGACTGTCGGATAGACCGCCGTAGTCGATCCATTGAGCGGCCGAGTAGAGAGCTGAAACCATAGTGAGGCACTGTGGACTGACGAACTCATCTAGCTGTAAGTAAGCTTAGGAGACGTGCAACGAAAGGGAATTGTAAGCCACGGAGAATGATTTTCTAACAAGTGCAGCAACAGCAGCGATATAACTCAGCCCTTGGCCGTCTCACACATTCGGAATAAAGAAGGATAAATGATAACGAAGCGCTAATCAATCCCTTTTGGCATGTATTCTACTTCTACAGGATTCCGAGAAGGCATTTTGAATGCGTATGTTTGGCTCTACAATGACAGGTGGTGGCCAGCCGATCAACGAGTTAGTATTTATCCTTTGCAAACAAGTCTGGTTCTAATTTATCGACCCCAGAGGCATGGACGCTTGCTTGGTCTGGGCAGGACACCCCAAACATGAACTTCGAATACATGATAGCCGCGCTCCTTCCGACCGGATTATCGGAACGTATTTTCACTTACCGCTGCACGAACGAAAGCGAGATCAAGAAAGCTGAACGAAATCAGAAAAGACCAATAACCCTACAAGTCGGCTTAGGTTCGAGTTTGAAAGTCGTGGCCTGTTCCCTCACACCTCCGGAGTGATTTCAGCAATCCAACAGCAACTTGTTAGAGTCCCATCGATTTGAAGAAACATGGGTAATACAAAGCTCAACGGCACCAATGCGAATGACTTGTGATCCAGAGATGAATTCGAAAAGCTCACTCTTTATACGAAGGCAGGGGTGCGGCACTTCATATCTCTTTGATAACACCAGGGGTCGGTAAACGCGCGGGTAGACGGGTATAAGGGTAGAGATACGATAAGGGATAGAGATGCAAGCGTCATCGTGGGTATCTCTACTCCTTATACCCACGGGTTAGTCGTTGATGAATCCGGCCCCAGGTCGGCAACTAGGAAATTGAAAACACTAACTTTAACGCTGCTAGTCCCTTTTTGCTACCTGACTTTTTTTTCTATCCCTTTTTGTACGGTTCTAGTTTCGAGATAGGGAGGTAATAATCTCAACTGGCAACTCTCCTATGCCCAACCATCCTTCCCTGAAAATTGCCTGAGTGTCATTACTAAATGAAGCAGCTAAAAGGCTCTCGAGCAAACACATGGCAGATGCTGGAAGGAGGCAAAACTCCATTTGGTACCCCAAAGCAGGACTGCACCAATTCCCTACTTTTCACTAATCTATGTTTCTCTTCCTCCTCGCAATTCTAGCTTTTAAGATGGCTTTCATAACCCATTTCTTAATTTTGCTTATAAATCAGTTCCATGGCAGAATTTACACTTATATACTTATACTCTTCACCGAGGAACGATGGGAAAAGCACGAAGCAAAGCTTTTCTAAGCTGCGTGAGGTGTTTCTTCATTTGGCTACCAAGGCGCAGTACAACGACTTTTGAATCCATCACAAACAAAAGCAGCAACTGCAACATCCCTTATATCCCATTCGTTTGAATTTACCCGACAGCCTCATATTTTGGAACAGCAACGGGACCTTTCGTAAAAATTCAAAGAAGCGCGTGGTGAATTGAAGTATCCTACGCTACCTATCAACTAGGATTAACCTCTGCTCTTTGGTCTACCTTTCGAGAGAACCCATAAGCTGAACTCTTTTGCGATCTGGCTGCTTTGTATTTAAGTTTGTACACATTTAATACCGTAAGTTTTATGAATAATAATGGTCACCATTGATAACAACGATGGCTACCTGCCATCCAACTGGAATAACTATATTTCACTTCGTCAAAAACGAAACAACATAAGTGGACCACGATTACTTCAACAACAAAAAAACTGCTGAGTGATAGAATGGCCACGCCTAATAGATCGCAATATCAAATCCTTGCATTCACTATTAAGCTCTTTGGTGACGTAACGCTTCTCCGAGATTTTCTACAGAAATGCGGGAAGTTATTTTATCAGTTTACGGATCTGTCCGAGTCGGTAGGGGCAACCGCAGTGTCAATTGCGTCCGCAGTGCCACTCAACCACATTCCCGGAATTTAAACGAAAGCTTTCGCATCATGAGACAACACCTGAAGCTGTAGTTGAAGCTCATGCAAGGAACTGGACACACAGACCACTATATGTCCCTTCCGACTAAGACAGATCCGTGTTCGCTTCTACCTCAAGAGAGAGACAGCACGGTCTTCTAGCAGGACCACAACAGAATTTTTTAGAATCTCAAAACAAACAAAGAGGATCAATCCATCGGAATAAACGCGACGTTTACTAACGCAGCTTGTAAAACGAGCACGGCGCTAATTATTGGGTGCGCGTGTAACTCGCTGTTTTGTACGCAAGCGCAGCTGAGAGACAAGATCATACGCGCAATATGACGGAGGCCTCCTCAAATTTGATTCTCTTGTGAGTAGGGTGACTGCTCGACAAACTGATGATCAGTTTTAGGAGATGAAGTGAGTGATAATTGCAGAAGTCAGCGAGTACCCGCTTGTCGGCGAAAAATGCACTCGACTTGCATTGTGCCGTCCTACGTGACTAGGATGGGTGGAGCATAGTAATAGCAGTTCGTTAAGAACTCCATACGTCTGTAACGCTCCGCATGACTTGTATTTGTACTGTATTTGCTATATGTTTGACATATAGGATACCGGGAAAAGGGCCCTTATCAATCGCTGCGATTGATATGTGAGTAGTTAGCTAGCTCGCTCGACACGAATAGCCGGAAAGTGAGGAAACAGCGCGTGTGTATCCTATTGTCCGTTATCTAAGGTCGATATGGGAGCTTATCATTAGGCTTCGCTCGAGGTGAGCGATGGTATGGCATAGGCCTAACGAATAATTGGACTAGACAGATTACATCACCAAGGGCAAAAACCGCGAGCCCGCCAGCAGAACCGTTTCATTCATTTCATTAATTGTGCCAACTACATTTGACAGTTTACGTAGAGACGAAGTATGTCGCAGTTCTTGGCATGCGATAGGAGATCCAACAATATAAGGAATCGGCCTTCATCCCTTCTACATGGCGAAGTTCAAGGAGGATCAGAGTCGCTGTCGCGTGGGCCAAGTTGTCGAAAATTAGGTGGGCCGGCCACGTAATGCGCTTCGCAGACACCCACTGGACGAGAGCCGTCACCATCTGTATTCCGCGGGATGTCAGGAGAACACCAGGACGCCCACCAAAGAAATTGGTCGGACTTCTTCGTGAAAGCCCTGAACGACCGATATGACGTTCTTCGTGTCCCACGAGCGAGGAGGATCCATTGGAGCACTCTGGCACGCGACAGGGACGAATGGAGACGCTGCTGGCGCCCGCTCGAGTAAGTCGATGATCAACGGGACGACAGGTGATACATGTGATATATATATATATATATATATATATATATATATATATATATATATATATATAGTGATCAACGTCAACGGGCCACCTTATAGAAAGTTGTGCCAGGTTTGGTTGGATCTCGCCCTTGATGAAATACTCTGTTCTAGTCCAACTATGTGTTATTAGAAAAGAGGGATTTATCCTCCTGGGGAAGGGGGGGGGGGGAGAGCACTTCACTCTGTTTGTTGCCAAACGACGTCAAAATTGAAGGTGAACTATTTTGTAATGACAAAAACACTGAGCTAGCCCACGACAGGAGCTCTCCTCACAACATCTTGGCTGTGGCCGGACACACTGCTCGTGTCTGTTCCCGTTTTCTAATAGTGCTCCCCCCCCCCCCCCACCTAGGATAGATCTGACAATAATCAGTCACAGGTCTTTCCTTGGAACTACAACTGATACGGACCTTTTCCCGGTATATTGTACTTCGTATATACAATTAAAGATGCCGTTAAATTTGCATTATAGCTCATTAAGTAACAGACCGTTTGTCGCTACCAGAGGAAGTTAAACAGACAGAAAATTGCTGAAAATAATCGCGAAAGACTACGAAGACCGTTCTTCGTTCCTTACCTGGTGCGAAGCTGTTAGTTTTTGTTGTTGTTGTTTTAGGCGCACTTCGTGTGCAGGAATAAATAAATAAACATAGTGTGAATAGGCACTGATTTTCCATTTCGTTTTTGGAAAATGCAGTAGCGTCTCCTGTCGAGAATGGGATCGCGATTGATATGAAAGAAAGTGGTCGCCAAAAAGTGCGAAGAATTAAGATAAAGGATGAAGAACGGCGTTACTCAATCCCTTTTGGGATGCGCCACGCATTGTGCTTTACGGAATGTCGTGGAAGCGATCTGAATGCGCACATGGTCTATACTATGAGTTGCGGTCGCCAGCCGATGAACCAGTCAGTGCTTTAACTTTTCCAGATGGTACCAGTTCACCGACGCAGAGAGATGGAAGGCTTGGGTGACCTAGGCGGGAAAACGGAACCGAGAACCCGGTATCGGGTGCAAGCGATACTTAGCACTTCCTTCAACTGAGCTCCACTCGCCCACGAAGAGATGGTCGCGACAAAATATGGATTTATGATTAACATTTGTTTGTTTGCTGAAATTATTCGCTGTGATAAAGGCTGAATGCTACCTAACGAATTAGTTGTAAGATAGTGCTATCACAAAAGGATATTTTTCACGGAATGACAGCAGTGGATCAGATTCTTCACCGGTCAGATAGGCTACTGTATAAGCATCTTTTACAGACGACTAGAGTTACACAAACACCAGTCGGCTAAGTGTTCCTTGCGGTGACTAAGCGTGTTCATTCGAAGAGTTCATACGATGGCATTGCAATAACCGGAAACGCGTGAAATCGTCGCTCATTCGACACACACTGATGGGCATGAAAGCAGAGAAGAGTGAAAAAGCAGGGCCACACATTAGAAAAATTATTATCTGCTCACAATAAACGTAAATATTTCAGGAAAATGTTTTATGAATTGGGAATTATTATAATTAAGTAGGAATAGAGTGAAAAGCGAAACTAAAGTGAAAAAATTAGGGCGCTCCTTTCGCGACTAGCCTTCGGAAGCCAGTTGCTTTCAGTGATGCTATTTTAGCATTATACGACATATTACTTGATAACCACACAAAGGCCATAAGAGTTATCATATCTGTGGATTTATTGAATTTCAACTTTAAATTTCCCTTGAGAAGCTTCTAAAAATGGATCCAAACAGTTCGAGAACCTGGCTTGTAGCTTCTCCGAGCAAACTAAGGAGTGAAGAAGGGCCGAGCGTTGTACTTTCTTTGCCTGGAGCAAATTAATATGTTCGCGACAAATAACAATGCAAATGAAAGGAGGGATGGGTAATCGGATCTAAGCGGGAAGAGCGCTTCTCGGAGTTAATGCAGGCGTATTCAGAAAGAAAGCGGAGGATAATTCCCGAATATGCGGAGGTGGACTTGAGTGTCTTGTTCGCAGATGGCTGTAATTGATTGAAGCACGTCTGCAGTAGTGGGCTGCACCTCGTGCAGGAGAGCAGCCGGACGGGGTCACTTGAGCTCGGGAATGACCATAGATTAGAGCATTTGGGCGTTCATACAACACATGAAGGAGCAATACACTGGAGTTCTTTTCGCCACAACCACATTCTCTAGAAAACTCGTAGTCGTTTTTAGAACTGCATTCAATTTGTTGTCATTGAAAGCGGAACAAAGGGCATTTGGGAAGAGAAAAAATCTCGAAACGACTAATTGGATGATTCAGGACGGAACGATGAAAAGCGGCGACGTGGGAGTTGCCAAAACAGCGTTCTCCGCTTGTGCACGAATCGCAGTCACTGGAGACATCTTTTAACGGAAGGCCGATCGTGAATCATCGTCACGAAAATTGAAGACCAGGCACACGCTTTGTTCTGGAAAACATTCATACTGCATGACATTCCCTTGCGGGATTTCGCCCTCCACTTGAAGACGGGTTCTGAGGGTTCTGTGTTCCCGGCTGTGCACCCAGTTACCTACTTATATGAACCAGTAAACAATAAGATCTAGAACTATGTATATGGGAATGGGAGAGAGAGTGAGGAATGCAACAAACGCGGAACTTCTTCGGCATGAACTAGTAAGCCGTACAGTTCACACAGCAATGGCAATTTTTTAAAATTTGGAGATCATAATAAAATGCTAAGTAAATGCGAAGTTGTGATTATGCTTTTAAATGTACAACGATTTCCTAAGCCAGTAAACGCTACGCAGTCTACCATGCAAACGCAATGCACATATGGCTGCCACATGAACGGCGACCGCACTTAGTTTCTGCCTTACCTTCTTATTCTTTCAGATGCGCTTTTGCACGAAATTACGAAAAAAAGTTTAAAAAATTAAATTAATTTTTTTAAATCGAAAAAATAAAAAATAAAAATCGAAAAATTAAATTATTAATTAAATTAATTAAATCACTGAACGTTTGCTACCGCTCCATCTATCAATTGCAGTCGCGGCGTTATCAAGAGTAGCAGTCTCTAATCACCTTCCGCCCTCAACTACAACACGTAAAATTCAAGAAGACACCGGCAGATGAAGAAAACTTGCTTTAATGATATTTAGGATTATTATTGTGCATTGTTGCTGTCAATTGTATGAGCGTTCTTTGAACCGTCATTAAATTTATCAGCTCGTAGCATTACTCATTGTCTTGTCTTCACATTCTCAACATTTCATACATTGTCCTCGCTCTCTCACATCGTTTCAGCTTAATGATGGTGAAATGGTGATGGCATCGACACAGAAGCATTAACACGCAAGCTCTTTTTCTATCTTCTTCTTTTCTCGTTCTGCTGCCGCTATATTCATTTCGCCTCTCTCCAATTACTGACTATAGGTTTGCTACGATCTCAAATCTTATAAAAGTTTCCTAAACATTTAGGATCAAAGGATTGAAAACACTCAGACTGCAGCATATGTTTTTGGTTTTGCATACTTTTGTTTGTTTAAGGCGCACAACCTGTGCAATAAATGAAATGAAAATTAAATCAAAAATTGAAGAAGCAGGCAAATGGCGTAAATATTTAGGTAGAGCTACTTGCATATATGATGATGTTAATAAAACACATTTCTGCCAACGGTAAGCGAATGCCCTAAAATTAAATTTTTACTGTTTGAAGACTTGCTCTTATTGTCCCTTCTCCTTCTTTCTCTCACCCTGATTTCACGTCAGAAACGCCGAACAAGGTAAAAACAAATACTAGTAGCTTGCATTTCTCAATAACCACTTGTGGCACGCAATAGGCAATCTTCTTAAGGTTCGAAGCACCCTTCTGCTTCTCATATATTTTAACCGAATCGTTGAGGTAGCACGCTTAGTGGAGCACTTTGATAAGTTATATCTTGGGGAATAACGGATACAATAATGGAAGAAAGGGCGCATGTGACGCATTCGACAAAAAGCGCCGATCGCGCCTGAATCTTTTAGGCATTTTAACAGATCCTATGGAGAGAATACTGTTCTTTCCTTGGTGAATAGTATTCTTTCCATAGAACCGCTCTTATGAAATACTGTGTTCGTCAAATTTACACTCACGCTGTCTCTACAATATGACCAAGAAGTGCAATGCAAGGGACGAGTCAAAGGGACTGTTCAATACGATCTCTTCCGTCTATAATATTTCTTATTCTAGGGTGCAACTGTCGTAGCGAAATGATATTCAGGATCGCAGCAGCCGGCATCCTTCCTGCTCAAGGTAGTATATCGTTTTGGAGCGGTGACATTTTCTATTTTTCTTCCTTACAGTGCGTTTTTATAAGTTTTCTCAATGGAAGCGCTCGAAATTTCTAAGGGCGTCATTTTTCGGAGAAAATTGAACAGTTGCTACTTTCTCAAATGGATTCGGGAAATGAACTAACGATAGGGATAAGTGATTTGTGTGACGCTGCAGGCACCTGCAATATCGCTGCTCTGAGACCTGTCTATCACAGCAGATGATAAGCTGTGGTGAAGCACGGCAGTCAGCATTGCTTGTTAGGCAAAAATGGAGTTAGCGGGTCCCACAGGGGTCCAAGAGTCTTCAACAACGATATAAGCATTTGCAAGGAGAGGACATTGTGGTGCAGTGCAGGAAACAGCCCAAAAATTGGGTATAAAACGTCTCTCCAAAAATCCAATGAGCATTTGATTCTTATAAAGAGAACGACAGAAAAGACCTGTCGGTATACAAGTAGAATGTGCAGCGTGCCAGCAGTCGCATATGTACATGCACTTGGCAAGTGCACTAAGTCATAAACCTCATAATTAGGTTCGCCTTGCTCTGGTGGTTTTTATGCAGATGAAAAGCGCCACATCGATCAGAAACAACACACGGTAATGACAAGAAAATGAGAAGGAAAGCTGTCTAATTTTCTCGCAGAAATGCAACCATTTTTCATCTTCAAATTTTCCAATAAAAATGGCAGCTTTAAACATTTGGTACGGAATCAAAACGTTTAAATTAGAGGACATGTTTTGCCATGATTGGATACTCTTCAAATATCATGAAATTGGATACTTTTCTAGACAAGAGTGAAGCTTTTGAAATCCTTAACGTCCTCAAAATCGAAATGAGCGTCCTCCAATTGAAATATGTAGAGACTCTAAAAAGTTAGAATAATTTTTTCTTCAATGAAAATATGTACAGAATATTTTCTGACATTTTTAGAACACCTGCCTAGCAAATGAGCATGCTGCTTAAAATTTTATAACAATTTTATATTTCGAGGAAAAATTATGATTTAAAACTTGTTTGAAAGTGCAAGAAGGCGGCATTTTTACGATGTTAAAAGAAGAGAATGCACTCGTCCAAGGTGTCACGGTTTTCATTTTATTGATAACGAAATACTGTTAGCATGGAGTAACACAGGAGACGGTACAACAAAAATTTATGAAAAATACATTTACCCTCACCTTGATGTTTCAGGTAAGCTGCACTTACACTATCATTTAAATCGAAGTCGTAACGAGCTATACACTAAATTTTTCCTAGACAACGCGATTGTTACCGTCTCAGAAAGTTTCATTTCTATTGTGGAAGGAGCTCTTTTTAATTTGGAAGACATCTAGTTTGATTTCAAAAGCGTCAAGCTTGCCTGGAAGAGTGCCCAATTTGATCTGAAAAGCGTGCAGTTTGAAGTGAAAATGGTGTATTCTATTATATGCATCATTTTTGGGTTAATTTATTTTTCTCCAAACGATAAATACTGAGGAAAAAATAAAACCTCTACAAAAAAGAAAATAAAGTTACAGGATCTATCAAACTGCGTAGAAATAGAATAACGAAAGGCAGACGATATTGGTCCTCATGCTAGTATTTGTCAGCACAATAAATAATAACAACAACTCAGATTGGCGAGATTGTATGAAAACAAAAGCTAAAGAGTTACGAGGTAAGTTTCTTGTTTAGAATTCCGAAAACTCCAGGCCTCTGGAGAAGTCCTGAGTCATCTTTGAGGCACGATATTTTTTAGCTGTGGTTTCAGCCATGGAGGCTGACAGCATTAGTTTGAGGCTCACGATGAATCAAAGCATGGAAATTCCGTCGTGTATGCAGATCTCTAACAGCAAGTGACAAAGGTGGGAGAAAACGCGGAGATGGTAGTCTGGCGATAGCGGCGGCGATGACGTGAGATGACATACGAGCCGCCGCCACTCACTGCAAACGCTGGAAATTGGGATCGCCTGGGAGAGCTTCGGGGAAAGTTCAGCCTGGGGAGCAGGGGAAGTGCCGGGGAGCGAGATCTTCGGAGTCTTGTGATTCGAGAGGCCACACAAGAAACTCCACCATGTAACAACTGATGCGATCGATGGCGGGCGACACACTCACACACTCGCATAGCCGCTGGCCGACAGCCCTCGCGACATCCCGTCACTCTCGCGCTATCCCCCTGCCGGTCTGGCCAAGTCCGGTTTCAAAAACAACACATCGGGCAGAAGAGTGTGGTCTGGAGTCGAGAAAAGGCGGTCCAAAACCAGCCGACGTCATTAAAATTCAAATTCCATTTTCAAATGAATTTTACATAAAATAGGCTCCTGGAGGTTCATCTGCACCAGTACCCTGGACACCGCATTCGGAGAGAATTCTAAAAATATGCGAGTTTTCCTTAAACCACTTCTGGAAGTTTATTCGCTTTTTTGGTCTTCTGGTTTCACATTTACTCACATAGTGTTGTTGCCTATATTAAAGGAATAAACTTTTCAAAGTGCCCTTATTCACAGTTAATGCATTGTTGATAGATGTCATAGTAATAATTACAAATACGTTATATAAATAAATGTAATTGTTTGAACTTTCATCTGGATTTTTCACCCACCACGGAAAGGCGGATGTCTGAACGAAGAAGATGAACACCACAGCAAGAATGCGAGAATCTCCACCCTTCAGATAGTAGAAAAGGATGTTCCAGTTTGCAAAGTCCTTGAAGGACCGAGTTAGGAGCCTTGGAAATTTGCTATGGAGTCACACAGTCAAAAAAGCAAATACCTTGCAAACATCGAATATGCAGCAAAAACGAAAATACTGCGAGCTAAGGAATCAAACGCCTAACCTTGTGCCTTTGACGCAATATTTGAATTCTTTAGCATATTTGATGTTTGGAAGGTGTTGTAGGATTCCGTAGTAGACTATCGTGGCATCGGACTCAGTAGGTTCAAAGTGTTTGTAGAAATATAACAGAACACACTTTTCTACAATCTGACAGATGGAAATTCTCACAATTACATTTACTGTTGCCGTTCAGATATACGAATGAAACCATCCCTGGCTAGCCAAAACTTTGGAGAAGAACGCGCTGTCAGCGACATATCTTTATCTTTTTCACTTCGTCCAAGAACATACTGTTGAGAAAACTTAGAAATGAGAAGGTTGTCGGATTATGAATTTGTGTACAAGCTGTCTGTGAGTTTATTGAGTTAGAAGTCGGCCTACCATTCTCCAGATAGATGCTATTGAACATACATATGGACCTGATTATGGGCTTCTGTGAGAGAAAACAAGGGCAGCAGAATTTCATTATTCATTGACGCAAAAGAAGCTTTCGGTTGGACGGCTTATTACCATTTGTGGCGCTTCTAGAGAGTGAAGAATGTTGTGGTAAAACAGGGATGGTGCTGAATAGTTTCAGGTTATGCTCCTCAGAAGTCCTCTTCTCGGTATTTTCTTTTCCCAGCATACCTCTCTTGCAGCCAACATGAATGTATTTTCGTCACGTTTGCGTCTCTCATTGTACACCAACACCTGTCATTGTTTTATGTTCCTGCTTCGTTCTTCTTCTTCATCTGCCGCCGTTCATCCCACCTCCGACCTGGTTCCAGTCGGAGCACTCAACCAGTGAGTTATTCTGCAGTACGGCGGATTTTGACGAGAGCCGATATCGCAGTCCCGTATTCGCTGTGAAGGCGCTCGTAGGTTGGTAGGCACTGCCCTGCTCCGCTGATTTGCAGGAGTACATCATGCTGCAAGGCACCCCGTCCCTGCTTTGCCGACTTTCCTTCCTGGTCACTTTTCGGAGCTCATTTTCACCTACTGCTATATGAATCCTTATTGTCTTCTACGTGGATAGATCATCGTGCACCGCAAATATGTGAGAGTTTGGAAATTTTCTGAGTAATCCCAGGGTAGGATCATCTTGCTGGCTATGCACAGGGATGTGCGGAAATTTTTCTGGAAAAAGCGGAAGGCAAAAGACGGAACGGAAACGCTCAAAAATGGCCGGAAACCGGAATACGAAACGCGGAAACGGAAATGACCCATTTTCGCCATTTTTTTGAAGTGCATCTGAAACGGCGTCAGAAGCGACTTCCATTGCACTTTTCTTGCTCAGAACTTTGCGAGCAGCGAAATCTTCAACAGATTAATGCTCATCCTCGTCATAACATAAAATAGCGAAGCATGAATTTATAATATTGTTACAATAACATTTTAGCTATGGCTAGAGCAGTAAACAAAACAAATTCAGGATCTTATCTCACTATTCCTCACTATTTCAGCATGCAGTCTCACCGCTGTTTCCATATCTAGTTCCTGCGAATGAAGTATAAAACTAGAGCAGCCAAATAGATCATTTTGCGACCTGGAAAATTTTAGAAACCTGTGGCATCACGAACGACGTGATGACTGCACAGATGTGTGCATACTCAACATTAGCAGTTACATTGGAATCACCAAAAGTAGCACTCAGAATTCATTTTGGGATCTAAGATGGAGAACCTCCAAAATTGAATTTCACCTTTCATCAGGAATACTGGTGTAATCTTGGAGCAGACAAGCGCATGACACAACCTCCACTGAACCCTTTGTTTCATGATGCTACGCTATATGCTTACAAAATTTTTGTAGCTATTTGTAACTAGTGGGAAAAGAATTGTATAATCATTCAAATGTTGAGTGCATTATCCTAACATACAATGCAGGCATAGCCTTTGCTGGCACATTAGTTTTGCCCTGGACGCAGCCGTTGCCATTTTAAATGCTTTTTTTGATAGCTTAACCTCAAGAACATTAATAATGGAGTTGTCGAACAGATTTCTCTAACACTTGTACGAAGGAGAACTCTTTTCAATTGATTTTTCATCTTTTTAATTTACAAGCTCTTTTTTAATTTATTGTGTTCAATAGAAAACTAGTGTTGAACACAATAAATTAAAAAAGAGATTCCGGTTTCCGCCTTCCGGTCAAAAAAGAGGCGGAACACGGAACGGAACGGAAGAGCTCAAAACGGCCGGAAACCGGAATTCGGAACGCGGAAACGGAAATTCCGCGCATCCCTGGCTATGCATATAAATAAATATATTACACGACTTTTACAACATGCTATACGAAGCGAGCAGCACAGTCGGAAGGCGTGCAAATTCCCGTGTGCCAAACCTATAACCCAAAACAGGGTTTTGAATTCGGGTCCTGCCCAGCCACCCAAGGGTTCGTTCACGCCGGCATCGGTGAACTGCTACCAGACTCTTCAGGAATGAGTAAGGCACTGTATTCGCTTAAGTATTTGTACAGCCAAGCTTCTCAGAGATATTCATTGCGGCTAAGGTTTCGGCTTTGCCGCCTTCTTCGAAATATTTGAGTTGGCAAGTGAGCTCACCGACACCCCAGCTGGACGAAATATGGGCGAATGAGGCAGACTTTTCCAATTCCACCGCAATTTGTTGCGGACTAAATAAGCATTCAACATGCCTCCATGATGTCCCGTAAAAGGAGAATGCGTGGCGCACCTCATACAGTTACTGATTAACATTAAGCTTTATCCTTTATTATTACGTTACTTCATGCTGCGTATCGCTTCTTGAAAATGCCCTATAATTGTTCTTTGTGTGAGTTCCATTAATACGGCGCAACTTCTTAACGTACAAGAAGCAGTCAGCGAGTATCTAGAATTTCATTGAAAAAAATTCGAAAGAGGACTAACAGGGCAAGAGATGAAAGTGCCATGTGACGATGCGTTAGCAGCCGACTGCTTAGAAGCATGAGAGAAAGCTTAACAGCGAAATCCTTGCCTATATAGAAGTTAGGAGAGAGAACGTGCTCAAAGCTGACCTGGCATGCCCTACAGAGACATTGCATTCCGCTGTATGAACAACGAGTTACTCATTTCTCTTTCTCGTAATTGCAGTGTCGACCTTATGCTGCCCACCATTATCGATCCATGCTGCCAAATCTCGATGAGTTTTTGGGTTTTCCGGTTTGCGTAGATCACACAGACTCCGCAATTCTTAAAATTGTGTCCCTAGTCGCAAGGCAAAATATGTATATATCATTTTCATGTCGAGTTGGACATTTTTGACTGTAAGCTAGCCTCAGAATTTTGAAAACAAATTAAACGTCTTCCAAATTGAAAGGAACTTCTTACAAGTTAAACTACGAACACTTCAGGAAAGGTAGAATAATTTTCTGTGCAAGAAAAACTTGCTGTAACTTTTTCGAATTCTGCTCAGTTCAGCTGCCTGAACGAGTGTAAAAATTTTATACAAGTTTTTCTAGAAAAAAATAATAAACTAAATTTTGTCTTAAACCAACAAAACACCTAAAAAGCTCGTCGCGATTTTTAGTTCATTGATAGTGTGAACGCTGCTTACATAAAGTATCAAAGCGAGAATATGTGTGTTTTTTACAATTTTCTCTGTTATATTGTTTAGGATGTAAAAAGGTGTAAGACTCCATGCAAACAGCAAATTTGCTATCAATCTGATAAAAATCGCGACGTCATGGACAAGTGCATGGCGCAATTCCCTTTGGATGCTAAAAACTGCCGCTTTTCTGCTTTTGAAAACAGGATATAAACCATTATTTTCCACAAAAATGGGAATTTATAAAACTTCAAACAAAGTGTTCAGTTTTTGTGTAAGTGAATTAAAACTTGAAAGAAACCATACTGAAATTTCCTTAAACAAAAAATTATTTTAATTTTTTAGAGTGTTTAATTTAGTGCTAGTTTAGTGTAGAAGAAGCTCTATTCAACTTGGAAGATTTGGTTTAAAAAGTCATTAGCTAGCTTAGAAAAGTGTCCAGTTTGAATTGAAAGGTGCTCTTTTCAAATTCGAGTGAAAATGGGTGAAATGGTATCTTAAGGTCAGCTTCTATGCTACTTAGCTCTACCACTCGTAGTAAAGCTGTTTCACCACAAATAATGTTTAAATAAAACAGAGTTGATTGGGCTTGACAACAGCTGCTGAAAATTCCTTTGTGTGAAACTTAAACACTGGAGAAAAAAATTCATGCTATTAGGTTGTCCGAAAAGTCCGAAAAGGCTTTGTGTTACTATTTTTTATTCGCCTATTATTAAGCAAAAATTCAACTCGCATCGCTCGTTAATGCTACTTTCTGTGCAGATTTTTTTCCCGCGAAAAAAGATAATGGTCACTGTGTGGTGTTCGGGGGCTAGTGAGATCCATTACAACTTTTTGGCACCTGGCCAAACGATCACAGCAGAGTTCTACTGTAAGAAGTCGACGAAATGCACCAAAAATTGCAGCAACTTCAGCCAGCATCGGTCAACAGAAGAGGCACAATTCTTTTGCACGATAACGCCCGCCCACACATTTCACAATCACTATTAGAAAATTGAACGAATTAAAGGCTTAGGCCGCCATATTCTCCTGACCTCTCATCGACCACTACCACCTTTTCAAACATTTTCAGAACTTTCACACTGGTAAAACCTTCACCAATCAAATGCAAGCCAAAACAGCTTTCGCGGAATTTGTCGAATATCGACCACTTAATTTCTTCGCTGATGGAATAAGTCGACTGGTGTCCCGTTGACAGAAGTGTGCTGACTTGAACGGTGCTCATTTCGACCAAATCCGATAAGATTTGAGAAAGTTATGGTAGTTCAAAGTAAAGCACTCAAAGCGCTCAGAACTCTCCGGAGAACCTAATATGGCAGCATGGATCGATAATGGTGGGCAGCATAAGGTCGACACTGCAATTACGAGAAAGAGAAATGAGTAACTCGTTGGTCATACAGCCGAATGCAATGTCTCTGTAGGGCATGTCAGGTCAGCGCAATTATGAACAAGGCCTTTACATCGATCAGGTGCGTCCAAATATTTGCGTCCGAACTGGTTGAAGATTTTTAGCGAAAAATTGCATAATTACAATACTGGCCTTTAAAGCATTCATTCTACGAAGACTGAGCGTGAAACGCTGTAAAAACTCAGTCGCACTTTTGCAAGAGGTCTTCACTTTAAGCAGTTGAAATTCCTCCATCTGATCACCTGGCTTCTCGATAATCGATACACGGAGTCTCTACATTGTGTATGGTTAGCCTAGAGGATTCTTGGACTTACTGATTCCTTAGAACATAGATATTCGAAACCAAACTCGGCGACAGAGAATGCGATTCGTCAAAACTGCAAGGTTCACTTGCAGTTTTGACGAATCGCAACCAGCACACAAATGCCCAACATGAACTTGAAACGTAAATTTTCTATGTCATTTTTCTTCCTGAAAGATGAGTAGATGTCTACTACAAGAACAAGCTTTAGACTGAGCCTTCCTTTGAAATTAACGAAATCGGTTGAAGCAGCTGCAGACTCAGTGAATATCTTCCTGCCAAATTTGGTACCAAATGAATTACCGCAGCCAGAGGAAGGTCATAAATGGAAGGAAAATAAAACTTAATTAGGTTTAAGAATTTTAAAATTCAACGCAGCACTATTTGTACCTGGGGACATTATTAAGCGAGATTCGGCAAAGGTGTCGGGTCGGGTTACAGCAATTGAGACTCTCTCTAATTGCGGCACTGGTTTTCAGGCTTTCATCCACTTTGTAATGGCGGTTGCATGCCCATTAGTATGTAGGGTGATGTTAGGAGCTCTTGTAAATTTCGGTGAGAAAAACTTTATTTTGAACAAAGTTATCATGATGCGACGCAAAAAACGCGTTTTTGCGTTGCAAACGTCGTTTGGTTGAATGTTTAGCGGCGGTACTGTACATTTTTGTTTAAAAAATTGCTACGGTTGATCGTCACAGAATGGTGGCAGAGCAGGAAGATTTCAACGAAAATTAGCTTCAAGAAAATATTAAATAACAAAATAAAAAAGTGGATTGAAGAGTGGTGTGAATTTGAATATAGAGTGGATGTAGGCTTTTGCTGGGCATTCCGCGGTCGCAAGGCCGTTCCATAGTAGTGCGTACTTACAAAACGGTCGAAAGGTGCATTTGTAGTCAACATGTAGTCATGTTCTTACTAGACCAGTGAACGAGAAGTGTTCTCCAGCGCATTTAGATACAGCTGAGAAGGCAGATAAAGGATTCCATTGGTTCAGTTTTTCCAGACTTTCAGACAGCCAGCGAGCTGAGGCGTGTAAATCATCCTGAGAGAATAGCTGCACTTGGCGTGAGTTATGGCAACTGTGCACCGAGGTTCTCTCTGGCAAGGAGAAGTCTTGAAGGCCATTCTTACATTTGGATTTAGACAAAGGGTGAAGCAGTAGCTGCCAATGCTACATGACAGAGAACACGGCTGCTTACAAAGACTTTGAAACACACTCAAAAAGGGTTTCACATGCCATGTAAACGGTGGTACGTAATTAGAGGGGGTGGGGTGAAATATTTATGGTCAGTCCTTCAGGAAGATGACACACATTCCGTTTCCTTCTACATTATAGGGAACCACCCTGACCACTTCTCTGTAGAGCATAACAGCTCGCAAGATTTGTCTCATGTAGAGGCCTCTGCTTTAAGATTCCCGGACAGTCTAGCACCAACAATCCGACTTGGATCTGATAGATGGACTGGTGCGAATCTTTGATTCGCTTCGAAGAGCGACATGAGAACTGGCGCCGCTTGCCGATTGCACTTCATTGTTACAAGAAAAAAAAAATGTTACAAGACGTTATTGCAGCTTACGCTTCGGCGTTTCGACTTTTCCAGGCTCTGAAGAACGCGACAACGACGAAACGTAAGTGGTCATAAAGTCTTGCAGCAATCTTGGTATGCTGAAGAAACTGCTTGTCTACTACAACGTCAAAGATGCTAAGATTCATCTAGAGGCGGACTTCTTAACAAATACAGAATAATCTCCATTCAAACTCGAGAGGGTCTTATTAACGCGCGTTAGATCCAATCACCTGTAAAATGATCTGGTCGTTAGCAGAAAACGTGCGGTTAAATCTAGACCTAACTGTTCACTACAACTCTTTTCATTGCATTTTGTCATAAAGAATTAATGAGAATGATTAGAAGGGCCAACTACAAGCACTATTCTACCCAACTACAAGCACTATTCTACATAGTGCCGTCAAAGGAGGCGTCAGCTGTCGCGTGAACTTTGAATAGAATCTTTGTTCGGATCTTTCCCTGACCATGCACCTAAATATATTGCAATCCGATCGTTTCTATGATCAACGCAACGTAGAAGTAAATACAGTGCTTAGTACTGAAGAAGACACACTTGATTCTTTAGTCCGCCTTTATACGAGGTTACGAGGTTACTACATACATGCATAGCGGACTCGAGCAAGAGCGCCCCAGCCTTGAGTTACCCTTTCATTTAAATAGGTTAGAAGTAAATCGCCTTGAAAGATGAGCATCTGATTCTGCTTCTAAGGGACATAGTGGAGAAAACTTGGAGTCAGTTTCTAGCCTATACAATATATGTAACTTGCCATGGTCAGCACCCACCTTATATAAATATACAGGGTATTCGAAACTGTGAAGGCTTGAATGCTGCTGAAAGCGATAGTTGAACACACCGAAGACTTTCGAGGTGTGCGTTAAATACGTACGCATCCCGTGCCTAGCAGGCGCCGTCCGTTGTTCTCTAGGGTACGATCAGATTTGGATGTTATCACTAAGCGGATTAACCACAAGACCAGAAATTTTAGTGCATTCTGTATTAATTAGCGAACTACGTAAGCTCAAGTACGGAATATTTCGCTTAGTGATAGCATCCAAACGCAAAAATTTTAAGGCTGCTGTGCGCAGTATACCGCGCATACCTCTCCTTTTTCCAATTATTTGCATTTCGTAGAGCTACAAATAACTTTAGAGAAGTCACTCCTAATAAGATCCTTAAAGCAGGTGTGTGGAAGAGCAAAAGCGAGCCTTTTAGAATCTCAGTCAGAAGTGGACGTTCTCGAAGTCGCGCGCTGTAATGTCATTGCCGTCGGAAGAATGCTAACGCATTCTCCACCCTCCTTACCATTTTCGCATGAATGTTCAAACAAGCAGGTACAAAGCTGGGGAAGTTTGGTGAAGATTTAGTGCGCGTAAATCTTCACCAAATTTCTCAAACCAGCTCCAGGATCCTTGCTACCGCAATAACACAGATGTGATAAGAAGAATAGAAAAGGCCGAATAAAACTGATACTGATAACTGAAACAAAGAGGAGCTGGTCGCATCATGATGGAGGAAAACAGGAAAAATACAAGTTCCGAGGCTTTTTGCAAGTTATGAACTGGAGGAAGTTTTACGTGCTTATTATTTTTCTTGGTTTTCATCTGCAATATTTTTTATCAGATTTTAGCCAAGTGACAGCAAGCCTTCCTCCGTCATATTGTCATCTAACAGGTTTGCTGCCAAAGGATACCAGAGTGGCAGTTAATCTCAAGTTCTTGGTCTGGCTTTCGTTATTGGATGGTAAAAGATGTGTATGAAGAGGTTTCTGTTTTAAGTTTTCTCTGTGGGCCACCCCAGCTTTTCTAATAAATTTGCCGTGACGAATGTACGTACAGTTTGAAATTTTCATGAGCATTTGCGAAACAGCTGTGTTCCACAGAAATCACTTTCAGAATGTATTCATACAAGAATGATAAAGGGCGCATATGAAACCATCATCATGAAGTTATTTCACGAATCAATGACTTTATAATACGCAGACCAACGAGGCCGTCCCCCATTCCTGGCCGTTTAGTTGGATGCAGACACTTGTGTGAAGGAGAAAGCGACTTAACTGTCGACTGACAACCGCAGGTCGCTGTATGGGTCAAACATCCATTTAAGCTGTCTTCACGATATCCTATGTAGTTCATCCGCATATCCATCTACCGGTCTGTCCTTCTCCGTTCGCCTAGCAAGGAGTTTCTGGAAGACCTGGTTAGCGGAGATGAAAAATGGGCTCTTTACGATTCCAACGCACACCGTTCCGTCCGGCTTCTTGAGGAGAAGAGCCACCTCAACTGTGTGCTTCTATGATGCTTCTGAGACTGAGAGGGAATGCTGTATTACGAGCTGCTCCCGCAAGGTCACACGGTCACCGCTATCGACTATGGACCCCATTAGCCATAATTTCGAGGAGTCCAGCTCCTCGAAAAAATCGAGGAACTGGACTGGGACACCGTACCCCATCCGCCGTATTTTCCTGACATATCCTGACATAGCCCCTCATATCACCACTTGTTCCGATCCCTAAAGGCTTTTTTGGCTAGGAGAAGTTTCATCAAGTTTGAAGACTTAAGTCTGTCGCCAACTTCTTCGGCTCCCGGTCTCCACAGTTCTGAGGAAAGGGGATCGCTGATGTGCCTAGTAGGTGGGCCGCTGCGGTGACTAATAATGGTGATTACATTGTTGATTGATCTGCATTGTATGCTGAGTAAACAAAATAAAAAGAAAAATGAAACCCCTATCAAGTATTTCCGATCAACCTAATTCTTGAACCACAAGAGAAAAACGGCTATTATGTAGTGTGCGCATACTACATAACATAAACTTTTTTACCTTCTAAACTTTTTTGAAAAGAGGACCGTATCTCGTCAGCTTAGTACTGCCTCTAAACCGGTAGTTCGTGAAGCGAGGTAGGGTCAAGAATCGGTAGCCGGACATTCAATGATTCCAGAGTCTCCCAATGTTCTTATTCTGCCTGTCCGTAGACAACGTTTAAAGAGTTTTACAATTTCATGTTGTTTTTATAAGGTTCATTCACTACTCATTTTTGAAGAAACAATTTATCTCAATTCTAAGTTGTTTTCAGCCTAGCAGTTTATAGAAACTATTTGTGAAGCAAAGGTTTTAAAGTTACTTGAAGATTGTTGAAAGGTGAAGTCAGCTCCAATTAGGAGAAGAAGTTAGCGCATTCGAGAGTCGAAAGTAGAAGTGGCCAAAATTCCGACAGCAGGACTAACGTTAATAGCAAATGAAACGGCTGACTAATGGCATTGGAATGGCGCAAACATATCCTTGGAAAACAAACGCCCTAGATGCTTCTGCATTAAATTGGCATTATAGGGAACCAACTGCATTTTGCGAAGCAACCAAGATTTGACTGCAGTGGAGAGTAATGGGACATCCCGTAGCCATATCTCAAATAAGGAGTCGTAAGCGCTTAAATGGAAGGAAGAAATGTGCTGTTGTATAAAGAAAAGTCAAACGAATAATTTATTCTACTTGGTATTTATTTACTTTAACTCCTTTATTCAAAATAAGAAACCCTTGTGGAACAGACTATGGCAGATATAGGAGCAACGAAGAAAGGGAATGGGTGCTTCCCATTACCACATTACATCACTAATGTAGGAGCTGGTGAAGAGGAGCCATAGTGACGTAATGGAGACATTTTTGGCCTTTTCTTGGTGGGAACATAATGGAATACGCATGTAATCCGTGGGTGAAAAGTGCACAATTTCTTAATAGAGATTTGATATGGATGTAGTAATACAAACATTCAAAAGTTGAAATGACGGGAGTCATTGAAAAGGAGGAGCCACGCACTCTTAGGTGTGGCGTCGCAGTTGAACACTTCACAGCAGAGGTCATCGCCTTCTTCTCTCTCCAAATGGAGTGGCTGAGCTGGTAATAGACTTGTCTGGGTGGGGTAAAAACAGAGGTCTCACCATCGATCGGTTCGCAAGATGCCTATTTGCACCTGCACTCCGATAACTTCAAAGGACACAAGGCAGTGGCTAAAGTGGTATGAAATGTGTCGTGTTGAGCTCAGTATCGAGTCCAGACCTAATAGAGGATTTGAAAACGAAGCACTGTAACCGGCTCTTCGTTATCTGCGCGTCCTTTTGTTTATGTCAACATTCCGCGCAATTATTATTCTCTTGGAGTGAACAACGTACGAATATGTGTGTAGGGGTCCCAAACTTATAGCGCATGCATATCTACTGCGATGATGTGAGCTCACTAATTATGGGAAGAATAAAATGCTAAAAGTCGTACTCAATCAATCCCTTCTTCTGATCTGTCGAATACTCTGCTTCTGTGAGGTGCATTGACTGTGTATTTGGCATGTGCAGCCGCCTTGTAAGGGTCGGGAGATATGTAAGTATTTCAATGTACCAAGCCTCTCACCAAAGAAGGATTAAAACTTCCCACGGTTATCTGAATAAATACCCACGTTGAATAAAAACGCTAGGAATGCTGGTTTGAATTGAAATCCTGGAAAGGCGAACATAGTGCCAAATCCTGAATGGATGTACGGTCCGGCCAGAACGAGATTGGACCCTTGGAAAATAAATGAATAAATGGACTTTGTCGAAGAAGACACCCTCTAGATTGTCACACTCAATGAGTTGAGACTCTTCGACTGAACATACAAAGAAGGCGTTTCCCTATCAACTCTTACATTCCAATTCATTGAAAGGGACAACATGAATTTTTAGTATTTTTTAGCTGAGGCGGGCAATACAACTTTGAAAAAAATGCAATGCCTACGGAGGACTTATGTATTAGGACTAGCTAGGTGATGTTCTCGAAAGATCCATGTGTGTCTGTGTAACATAACAAATGTAATCTTTTCAGCTAATCTAGGGTAGCGCACTAAGGATGAACAGTTGTCGCATGCACACCGTTTTCGTTCGTAGTTCAAGTCCCGCCCAAACCACCCGTACCTTCCATTTCTAGTTTATTGCAAAATTAACACCAGTTATGCCAAGACACCCGATTCCAGGTTAATGGTTTGGATTTCCCGCCCAGAACAACCAAGCCGCATCCCTCCTGGGTCAGTGAATTGGTACAAGACTTGTCTGGGAAGGATAGAGCGCTGACTTGTTCATCGGCTGGCCACTGCAAGTCGTTGGACGACCAAATACGCATTCAGATCACCTCCCCGACATTCTGTAGAAGTGGAATGCGTGACGCATCCCAAAGGGGTTGATTAACGTGTCCTTTTTCCTTTTAAATACGTGTTCAGATAGCCTTCATAATAACTATATCAGTTGAGATGGAACACGTAGCCATCCCACTAAGGGAGTGATTCTTGATCCTTAATCTGATCTCTTAAGAAAACTAGATATATACCATTTTCAGATGAAATTCAATGTTTTTCAAATCAAAATCAACGTTTTCCAAAGCAAATTCAACGTTTTTTAAATCAAATTCAACGACTTTCGAGTCAAATTTTACGTCTTCTTTGCAAGTTGTACGTTTCAATGTTGTCTTCTTCTCGAAAAATTCAAGCATGTCAAAAAAGGCTATCCAACGAAATTAAGAATCATTTCGTATCCAGTACTATTACAACTATTAGAAAATTAGAACTGTTTTTTTAAAGGAAGAAATTTAGAACTAAAGGTTATCCAACGAAAATTAAAACTATTTCGCCTTCTCTATCATTATTAGAACTATTAAAAAATCAGAACGATTTTTTAAGGAAAAAATTAGAACTAATTCGCCTTCTCAACTATGTATTTCGCCTTTTCGTTTGTACAAGTTGATAGTGCTTCGTGCAGTGTTCTCATTACACCAGCAATCTGAGCAGCTTCGTGTATGGTTCTTCCGTCGACGAACACCAACTTGATCAAGATCTCCTTCTGACTCCGAGTCACTCGACTGTATCGGCCGCGTCGCTGGCTTTGTTGAACATCTTGTTGATCATTGCTCAAGTTGCCTGTAGACATGGCAAATCAATCGCCCAATGACAAGAAAAAGTGGAGAGGTCCGTTTATATGACGAGATTCCAGTAGAACGTTGAATTTGTCTTGAAAAACGTTTAATTTGATTTGAAAAATGTTGACTTTCAAATGAAAATGGTATATAACGACATATACGATTGTTTTAGATGCTACAAATTACTGTGAGACTTTCATCTAACCAGCTCAATGAAACATGAGGAAAAAAACGAAAACTTGAGCAATTATGCCTTTTTTGTTCCTAGATACAACTTTTCAATGGATTACGCGGAATTATTCCGTCTAGTTTCTGAGGTATTACGTTAGGCAACAGCCATGAAAGGTCAGGGACTGATCCCACTCCTCCTGAAACTAGCTTTCGTGAACCCAAAATATTAGGTTGGAAAAAAACATTTTTCATTTTTTCAAAGATTTATTATTTCACAACTACAAAGTCAAATCAATTGAGATAATCCCCATTTTATTCCACTACACTTTTCCAAAGACTGGGTAATTTTCTAATTCCTCTCACGTAAAAGACTGCAGTTCTGGAGTCGCACCATCGCTGAATCTAATTTTTGAGGTCTTCGTCCGTTTCAAATTATTTCTGTCCAGTTTTTTGCTTGAGAGCACGGAAGAGATGATAGTCGGTAGGGGCGAGTTCAGGGCTATACGGTGGATGTGCCATTACCTTCCAGCCCAGTCCCTTTATTGCTTCTCTTGTGAGTGTTGCAACATGTGGTTTTGCATTGTCATGCAGGATCGTCATCTTTGACTTCTCAGGCCTCTTTTCTTGGACAGCTGCGGCGACTTTGTGGAGTTGGCCACTGTATGTGGCAGCAGTAAGTGTCTCTCCATTTCTGAGAGTTTCCCAATAAATCACTCCTCTGATATCCACCAAACACTCAAGAGAATCTTCCTTTCGTGAACCTGAGAGGGCTTGAGATCAGGTTTAGGGTTCTCTCGTTTTTGTACACATTGTCCTTTCTTCGGAAGTTGGCATACAGAACCCAGGACTCATCGCCTGTCACAATCCGCGGCAGAAACGATTTTCTTTTGTGTCTGGACAGATCAGAGCAGCGATGGAGAACCGTTGACTTCTCTGAGTGTCTGACAGGGCATGTGGAGTCCAAGCTCCAAATTTCCATGCAAAGCCAAGACCCTTCAGATGGATTCCCACTATCCTATGAGACACCGCAAGCTTCTCTGTCAGTTGGCGTGTCGTTTGCCTACTATCGGCACGAAAAAGATGGAGTAGTCCAATGTTGTCCAATTCAGTTGGTCCTCCTGACCTTGCTTTGTCCTCGAGTGAATAATCTCCCTTTGAAAACTTTCCAAACCATTCATAACAGGTGCGATGAGTAGTAGATCCCAAGCCACATATATGGCTAATTTGGTCGGCTGCCTGACATGCTCTATATCCTTTAATGAATTCATGAAGTATGCCGTGCCGAAAATGGCCATGAGGTAGATCTGGCATTGAGTCCGGAAGATTGGATAGATAATGAAATACAAGAAGGGCCTTAACCTTTGTGCGAACGGTAGACAAGCGTGATAGGATTACGAAATCAGCTACATATCAATGTTAGCTAGTGCGTTTACAAGGAGAACGGTAAAAAATTTTTCGAAGTGTGAAACTCTTGTTCAACCTAATAGCTTGGATGGCTCGCATATATGTTGCTGGAATCCCGTACCGGTTTTCTCCCTTCGATCTTGCCTGATGACAATAAAGGGTATAGTTTAGCATTAAGCAACAACTTTGTGGGACACGACATGCGCTCTACTTCAGCGAGATGTCGTGGAGGCAATTTGAGCAGCTATTAGGGCTGTGCAATGGTTCGCGGCAACCCTCAGCAGAACACTTCAATAACTAATCGTCTCAAAAAGCCTTGTACCATATCAGTGACCTCGTAGAAATGGAACCCTTGATTGACCCGTGCAAGATCCGAAACCATAACATTGACTCCTTCGAGAGAGGCGCCTTCTCCAATCGTGCTACACTACCCGCGTGCTAGGCCCGAAAACGAAACGAAAGTGAAATTGAATCTACTATTATTTGAGTCAGTCCCTTCATCTGTGGCATCGCCTTTGGTTTGATAGCCATAAATTAGATTAGGACTAGAGCTTAAAGGTACAGAAAATAACGTAAATCACGCAACCGAGCAGGACAGAAATGAAGTGAAAGATACGGTAGAAGTCGACGCAAATAATACCGGCAGTAGGAAAAGGAGAAAGGTTTCACGCACGTTTGTTTCAGCCTTTCCTGTTGTCATTTGTACAAGGAATCTATTCAAATCGTTGGTCGTCGGCACAAAGGACTTAATGTACCGTTGTGAGTTGACGCGATGTGACGACTGAAGGTGAAAAACGCGTTAAGCGAGGTCGACTGCAAGCCGGCAGGGCAATTTGTGCAACGACTGAGGGCAAGCGTCTACAGGGGTATTTCCAAACTACGGCAAGCTTCTCAACTGCGTGTAGCAGCTCATCACCCTGGGAACAGGCGATTTATGCAGAAAAATAGAGTCCTCTTCGATGCTGTCAGATAACGTCACTGGTTCTCGAAGGGCATAGGAGCGAACACCGCTAATGGAAATTACCATCAGTCCAAAAATCGCCTCATCACTTGCCTAAAATACGTGATGAACTCAGCACTATCGGCAAGCTTTAGGAACAGAAAGTAGTAGGAACCACTGCATCTGAACAAACAATCACAAAAGCTGCTCCGGACAATCAATGACAAAAGCAATTATAGGAAGTATTTGCGTTGTCTACTATAAACATTTCAAGACATAGTACATTCCTTGGGACTAGTATTCGGCATGGTAAGAGCTCAAAAACGCCCTTGTTACTGAAGGGTATGCTGTTCTAAAGGGCTTCTGGAGCACTTAGAAAACTAGCCCTATTGGAATCATACATTCGCTCCACATATGCACGATAGAACGTGTTTTCTTCTTCTCCGATAACGAAAGCGTTCCACTCATAGCAATGTGGCGGTTGAAGCTCTGGAAAGGAATGAACAACCAAGGGCTTCAGGAAAGATGGAAACAATTTTAGCTGCGGCGCAGATCTGCAACTAAAAGCGTCTTTATCTTTCCTAAATGCCCAACTTCACTGAGATTCGTCGCCGTAATATCTTCCTTAAGTATTTCTGACTCTTTCAGCAAGAATCACTTAAAAATTAGTCGATTTCATTGAACGAGGTTATTTAATCATGCACACCACAAGGTAGAATAAGAGTATTCAAGGAGAAAACTATGCCACAGCCGGAATGCTTCAGATGGCAACCCTTCCACTCGTCAATGGCACGGCACCTGTTCCACGTAATCGATTAGGGAGAAATTATCGTGTTTATTTGCACGAAGCAACGGAGGGTCATGTGATGGTAGTTGAGTCTGTCAGTTACGCGCAAGCGTACTAGAAGTTCGACGACGTGTACGATGGACGAAGGCACTTCGACCAAAGGAAAAGTGCACTGAAGTAATAAGTGATAATACGCTAACGACAAATCTAGCTGCAAAAGCCGAAGGATTCGAAAAGAGTTATAGGACCTACCAAAGGTACATATCCAAATTCTCAGCAATCAGATCAATAAATCAAGAACCGCGGATGATGCAGCTTAGCTCGAGTTTTCCTCGATATTTGTCTTGCAGTTCTTATCGTCAAGGTGCTACGAATTGGCTGGTCCTTAAATCAAGAGCACCTCGGGAGCCCTGGTGTCGAAACCGAGATCACAACTAAAACGCCCTATGTATTGAGAGGAGAAAGGCTGTGTATGCCGTCAACATACCATTAACGAATTTCGTCGCTGTTATGAACCACACCAGAAAATTAAGAAAAGTCGACATATAATGCCAGTTTTTTAATGAGATATTATGCAAAAAAGCGAGAGGCTGATAGGAAATGCTTTCGAAAACATATGAGCAAGCAAACTCGTTATACAACCTTGACACGGACCACCATGCACGTTTATAAAAAAACTAAAAACGACACAGGCGAGCATAGATACGGTTCCGAAGAACAAAAAGGGGACGAGAATATGGTACCACTTATACCTTGTGCCTGTCCTGTTCGCCTTTCAATATGGTAGCGCCAATTTCTGTGTCCTAGGAGACGGGGGGTGTGCCAGTTGGTTTCGTTGGAGTTAAAAGCTATCTCCTTGCAGCATGGAACTGGGTAGAAAAAATTATATCGTATCACCCTGCTACAAAAACAAATCGCTCTTTAAAAACTCCGCTTAGACGATGTGCAAAATATAGGGGTTTCAGTCAATGGTGTCGATGCTTTTATAGAAAACAAGTGGACCACAGTCCCGTTTAAACCCATCATGCAAAAGACAGAGGATCATTTTAAAAAGTGACCACATAGTACATTATATTATAAGGGATAAAAGGACAAAGGACGGCGTTACTCAATCCCTTTTTGGGATGCGCCACGCATTCTACTTCTACGGGATATCGTGGAGGCGGCTTGAATGCGTATTTGGCCATACAATAACTTGTGGTGGCCAGCCGATGAACAAGTCAGCGCTCTATCCTTCCCAGACAAGTCTGGTACCAATTCACCGACCCCGGAGGGATGAAAAGCTTGGTTGGCCTGGGCGGGAAATCCGAACCAGGAACCTGGTATCGGGTGCAAGCGACAGCTCCTCCGACTGCGCTACACGCGCCCATATAATATAATATAATATATATATAATATAATATATATAATATAATATAATATAATATAATATAATATAATATAATATAATATAATATAATATAATATAATATAATATGTTATATTATATTATGTATATTATATTATATTATATTATATTATATTATATTATATTATATTATATTATATTATATTATATTATATTATATTATATTATATTATATTATATTATATTATATTATATTATATTATATTATATTATATTATATTATATTATATTATATTATATTATATTATATTATATTATACCGACCCCGTGCTCATCTATTCGACTCCACTGTTCTTTCTGCCCTAACATAAGCCTCAGAGACCTGGGCTGTACGAAAGCAGGATGAACACGCGATCAGCGTCGCGCAGCGTGGAATCGACAGGACGATGCTCGGTGTGACGCGACTCACGCTAGTGAGAGAAGGTCTCCGGAGTTCCGAGCATCGCCGACGTTCGAAGATCAGAGACGCTGTCGCATGGGCCAAGTTGTCGAAAATTAGGTGGGCCCACTTAATGCGATTCGCAGACATCCGCTGGATGAGAGCCATCACCGACTGGATTCCGGGGGATGTCAAGAGAACACCAGGATGCCCACCATCGCGTTGGTCGGACTTTCTCGTGAAGGCCCTGAACGACCGATATGACGCTCTTCGTGTCCCTCGAGCGAGGAGGATCCATTGGACCACTCTGGCACGCGAAGGGGACGAATGTAGACGCTGCTGGCGCCCGCTCGAGCAAGTCGATGATCAACGGAACGACAGGTGGTACAGGTGACATTATATTATTAATATTAATATTATTAATATTAATATTATTATTATTATTAATATTATTATTATATTATCACAAGTGCTCCGTCACGCCTATCAGCCTGCCTTGCACTTGCGCGCTTCGCGCGATGTTGCAGTGTCACTAAGCTAAGGACAATCACATCGAGCTTGCTGCTCTACTTGTACAGTTTTTTCCCTACCTAGGAGTACAAAAGGCTCGCAGTACGTGCAGTATATAGTATGATAGGGTAATCTATTGGTTCCTCACTACTGGTCCTCCTTTAGTGAAACGGTCTCCCATTACTGGTACTGTCCCCTCAGTGATCCCCCGTTTGCGGACGACGTATTCGCCACGTCTACCTGAATCCCCAAACACGTTGAGCGAAGTCTTTGGCACGTCCTTTGAGTCCCAGGCACGTCATGCGACGTACTCCGCACTCTTCTAAATCCCCTGACACGTAGAAGACGTCTGGGTATTTTCCGCTATTTTCGCGACCGTCTGGGTATTTTCCGTTATTTTCGCGACCCGTAATTTGATCAATATTTATTTATTTATACGCGTATGACAACACGCGACGAAATAAAGACCAGCAAGACAACACATTGGTAATAAACACAAAAATACAAGAAACGGCGAATTAGCGAGTCTTAAGATAACTACCAACGAGCTTTTTATATTAGTTAATCGAAGATGGCAAAGTATGTTTTTTGGTAAACATCAAGAATTCAGAACCGGCCCTTTGAGTAAAAAAGGAGGCACGAACACAACTTTGGCCGTAGAATAGTGAATTTTAGATCTACAACCCCTAGTGGTAGAATGGTGGACTGTGTAAAGCTCAATAAGTGGAAGTGCAACTTTTCCAGTCATCATCTTAAAAATCATAATTAGATCATTTCGCTTCCTACGAATAGCAAGTGATTCCAGCTCGAATATTTTATTACGATCAGGCGCTGATGGAATGGAGGTGTATTCATAGCCATTTAAGCGTAACCATAGCTTTCTAGTGTAGCTATTCTGAACGGATTCTAGCCTCTGTATGCAGCGCTTCAGATGAGGACTGAACACAATGGTGCCATACTCCAATATTGGGCGAACATATGATTTGTATGCAAGAAGTAAGTGAGTTTTTGAATTTGTAGACTACGCTCTAAAAATGTTGTAAGTAACTCTTTCAGCTTTCTTTGCAATCGTCTCGCAATGCTCTGAAAAACTAAGTCTTTTGTCTAAGATGAAGCCCAGATCACGCAGACTGTTTTCACTGAGTAGGTTGCAACCACCAAGGCTGTAAATGTGTTTAACCGAATTTGAATTGCCTAGATGAAAAACCCGAGTTTTTTGAGCTGAGATATGTAATTTCCACCTGTCCGACCAATCGGCAACATCTGAAACAGCACATTGGAGGGCAAAGTGATCCTCTTCACTGGTAATATTCTTGTATACTTTTATATCATCTGCAAACATTTTGCACTTAACGCCGCGCCTTTCGACTAAGACAGGTAAATCGGAAGTGTAGATGATGAAAAGAATCGGTGACAATACACCCCCCCCCCTGGGGTACGCCACTTGTTATTGAGTACGTGCGAGAAAATTTGTCATTCACCTTTACTTGGAAGGATCTATTTGTGATGAAGTTCTTTACCCACTTGACAACTCTGGGATGAATTCCAAAAATTTGAAGCTTGAAAGTAAGTTCTTTGAAGGGCACCTTATCAAAAGCCTTGCTGAAATCAAAAAAGACCACATCAACATCAGTGTTATCATCCAGTGACTTGGTCCAATCATCTAAGGTAGATAGCATCAAGATCTCAGTCGACTCTAAAACCATATTGGTTCTTAGGTATAACCTCATGTGT
Organism: Heligmosomoides polygyrus bakeri; assembly: GCA_947359475.1. Lineage (NCBI taxonomy): Eukaryota > Metazoa > Nematoda > Chromadorea > Rhabditida > Heligmosomidae > Heligmosomoides > Heligmosomoides polygyrus. Next base: position 32,457,483 of record OX375868.1, read on the forward strand.
TTCTATATGGTTTACAAGAGCCACTTTCAGAATTTTCTCAAATATTCTGTAAAACTGTTGCGATCGGCGGCCCCGCAGGCAGAGGCAAGCCCTGCACACGAAGCCCCTCTCGCCCCACGGAACACCCGAGGATCGCCAAGGGGACACCCGAACCCGTGGGGGGACGAGGCCTTAAGTTCCTAGCCGTGGCCCGGCGTATTGATCGTATTGACACGTAGTGGTAATGACTCCAGCGAGGACTCACGTTCCTCACCGTCCTCTGGCTCGCCCCTCCAGCCGTCTCCTCCTTGCGGACAAGGGAGGAACCCGGGAGCCCTGGAGGGCAAGGCACAACCCCGACGACAAGATGATATGCCGAGAAGACTGGCCAAGAAGACAGGCAACGGGACGTATTGACAGTGACTCACTCTCCTCCTCCGTCCTCACAGTACACCGGGTAGTTGTAGCAGTTTATCCCGAATACGAATAGAATACAGAGCGAATAGTAGAGGATGGGAGTAGTAGAAGGTCCTCCGGGGTCGGTAGGCTGAATTAGTTTTCGAGGCCGCGAGGGTGAGCGCAGTGCTCACCAGACCTCGCGGCCTCTCTCCTGGTGCCGCTTCCGTCCTGCGTGCGTAGTGGGGAGCAGCGTCGAGGCCTCACGGCGGTCATCCGGGATGGTGGACGACGGACGAGGTCGGCAGACCTCGTCGCGGGAGCACAGGACGTCGAAAGCGACGCGCGCCCGTCGAGAGGAGGCGGCGCGCGCCGATCGATGGTGAGTCACCTGTTTTCCCATGCTCCCAGGCCGATCCATGGCGCCTCATCGGCAAGCCGCCGTGAGAAACAGCGCGCCCGGGCCCGCCACGGACCGAGGAGCGATCGCGGTCGCGACAAAAACACTGATGTGATACTAATAGGACGATAATTAGATACTTAGCCGTGTGGTGGTTTTCTGGGGATAGGAGTGACAAATGCGTTCCATCGATTTGGAATTTCGCTATGCATGTAACTAAAATTAAAAATGTGCTCAAGAGGAGCTACTAAGGCTACAGCTACTTTTTTGATGAAGTGGGCAGGTATTTCATCAGGAGTAGTGGTATACGATAGCGGTAAGTAACTCAGATGCTTGAAAATGTCCTCTTTGTAAAACCAAACTAAGCTATCAGGTGAGGCATTTTGAGTGGAAAAGGCTAACTCAGACCAGCTTTCATTATCAGCATCAACGGAGTATGATTTTTTAAAATGTGCAGAAATATCGATTGATGGCGATCGATACTTCAAAAACAAACTTCAGATTCGTGTTCAGCGACCTTGATTGCCCCAGGGCCGAAGTTCCCAGGCAAGGAAAAGACGTCTGAGTATTTTTGCTATTTTCGTTCGTAATTCCCCCCCCCCCCCCCATTTCCCCCTATTTTCCCCCGCTAATTTCTGCGGCGCCGCCGATAGGATGACTCATCGCTTAGTGCGTTAATATAGAGTATCATACTCTATAATAAGGCGCTAAGCGATGAGTCATCCTATCGATCGCCATCAATCGATATTGATCAAACTACGGTGCGGGAAAATAGCGGAAAATACCCAGACGTCTTCCACCTGCCTGGAAACTTCAGCCCTGGAGGTGGTCGAGGTCACTAAATACGTATCTGAAATTCGTTTTGAAGTATGGATTACCATCAATCGAAACTGATCGAGTTACGGGGCGCGAAAATAGCGGAGAATACCCAGACGTCTTCTACGTGTCAGGGGATTTAGAAGAGTGCGGAGTACGTCGCATGACGTGCCTGGGACTCAAAGGACCTGCCAAAGACTTCGCTCAACGTGTTTGGGGATCCAGGTAGACGTGACGAAGACGTCGTCCGTAAACGGGGGATCATTGAGGGGACAGTACCAGTAATGGGAGACGATTTCACTAAAGGAGGACCATAAGTGAGGAACCAATAGATCGCCCTATCATACTATATACTGTACGTACTGCGAGCCTTTTGCAGCCCTAGGTAGGGAAGAAAGCTGTACAAGTAGAGCAGCCAGCTTGATGTGATTGTCCTTAGCTTAGTGATACTGCAACATCGCGCGAAGCACGCAAGTACGAGGCACGCCGATAGGCGTGACGGAGCACTTGTAGAATAATATATCATTTACAAGTGCTCCGTCCCGCCTATCGGCGTGCCTCGCACTTGCGCGCTTCGCGCGATGTTACAGTATCACTAAGCTAAGGACAATCACAGCAAGATAGCTGCTCTACTTGTACATCTTTTTCCGTACCTAGGAGTACAAAAGGCTCGCAGTACGTACAGTATATATAGGGTGCGCCAAAATTATGGCGACAGCACAAGCGCGAACTAGTTGCCTCCTATTCGGAGCGTCTGCTTTTTTCTGTGCTTTTATTGTTTTTATTGCATCGCTTGTCTATGCTTATCTCAATCAAGCAGAAAAATAAATTGTTTTTCAAGAAAGTGAAAAGTATGTGTCACCGTGCTTCAGTCATTGAGCTTTACTGCCAAGGCTCATCGGCACGTGTTATTCACAACCGTCTTGGAGCTTGTCGAAGTGTTATATATAGATTGAATATTACGAAGACGATGTTCATGAGGAAAGGACAAGTTTCTGATGCGCCATTCTCGCTCAACGGAACGAACATCTCCGAATGCTCCAGCTATGTGTATCTGGGTCGAAGTCAACATGGCCAACGACCTAGCAATAGAGCTGAGCAGGAGGAAAAGAGCGGCTTGGGGAGTTTTCAAGAGCGTCGAGGAAGTCGTGGAGAAGACGAAGAACGTCCGACTCCTTGCCCAACTATTCGATTTCACTGTTCTGGCGCGACAGAGTTCTGGCGCTAATATAGGCCTCAGAGACCTGGTCTATACGGAAGCAGGATGAACACGCGATCAGCCTTGCGCAGCGTGGAATCGAGAGGACGATGCTCGGAGTGACACGACTCACGCAAGTGAGAGAAGGCCTCCGGAGTTCCGAGCCTCGCCGACGTTCGAATATCAGAGACGAAGATCAGATCAGCGTGCGTAATTAAATAGATAAATTGTAGAAGCATAAGAGGGATACTATCAACGATATTTTAATTTTTAAATGAGACTTCAGCCGAGCTCTGCTCCACCATGTATACGAAAACAGGATGTACCGTAGCGGCAGAGGGGGTTTTCAGAGGGATGCTTGGATTGGTTTCGCGATCATCCACAGCCAGCAGAGCCCTCCATCCTCCGACAGAGTTTGATATGCAATAGGCTAGAAGGAACGAACTACTGAATCGTTAACCGGACATCACAAATCGCTGTATTGGCAAAACACTCATTCAGACTACAGCTACATTATGCCGTAGAAGTGGAATGCCTGGTGCTCTTTGAAAAGACGTCGAATGCCGAAATTATTGTTTGACCATGGACAACAGCCGGCTCCGCTGAGTAATAGGGAACAGTACTGACTTCGGACACAGAATACGGTCTGTAGAGCAAAAGTGGTATTATTCTGAATAGAAAAAATAAAATAAAATGTGGTGATTAAGATTGGAAGCTTCGATTACGGCTCAATGTTTTGCATAGTAGAAAGAATTGAATTTGCTACGAAAGCAGAACAAGACGCGGCCGGCGGGACAGAACAAGGAATCGAGAGAACCATGTGAATGACAGGATTTGTGGAAATGAGAGAAGGCTTCCGATGCTGCGAGGCTCGTCGAAATTCGATTATGAAAGACGCTACCGTATGGACGAGGTCGTCGTAAATTAGGTGGGCCGGTCACGTACTGCCTTTCGCAACACCCACTGAGCGAGGGGGGGGGGGGGTCACTGACTGGGCTCCACGCGATGTCAAAAAATCACCAACAGTGCTTTGGCCAGACCTCCTCATAGAAGCCAAGCACGGACGACATGGCGCTCTCCTTGTCCCTTGAGCGAGGAGATTACATTTTTGACGATTTCTTCACCGAAAAATTTCCCCTAAACTTCTGTGAGATCACCACATTTTGCTTAAAAAATACATTATGCCGCACACTCTAGGTTGAAACGAGAAACCTAGAACAGCTTTTGAATACCACTTTCAAGTCAAACTGGGCACTTTTGAAAAAAAAATTGAAAAATTTCCACATGAAAGCAAACGCCTTCCTCATTGAAGTAGACACTTTGTAGTAAGGTCCGCTTATATTTTAAAATTGCATTTATCGTTAGCTATTGCAAACTAAGAGAAGTAGTGACATCGCTATCCTCACAATCAGTGGTGGAACGTCGAACCTCTGAAGGCGGCGAAGCAGTCGAAATTTCAAGCTTAGAATGGAGATTCCACCTAGCAACCTTGCTTATGCTTATGTTTACGTTTTTTACCAACAACCATAAGTCAACAAAGTAAACAAGAAAGGTGTATAAAACCTCGTACTTCGGCATCAAACTAACATCCTCAGTGAATACAGTGTTTGAATTCTCATAAAATTCTCAACTCTCATGGAAGGAAAATGTAATCTTACTAAGAAAAATCCGTCAAAAACTTCGTTAAGTCTTGAACCAAAGTTTAGAGAAAAATGCGAATTCGTTGAACCCTTAAAATCGTTAACTGTCAATTGTACACCACTGACGAGGACGAAAGAAACGTTACCTGCGTCCGCTCGAGCAACTCGATAATCAACGGGACGACAAGTGATGCAGTTGATATAGGAGAAATCGAGAAGATTAAGGGTATAGGTGAAGATCTATTTCAATGGGAGAGAGTTCACTCTGTCTGGTTCGAGAACGATGAGAGTGGCTTATTTCTTAAGGGCAACACACTAAACTAGCCAGTGAGTGGGCAGCGCCGCGCAATGTGTTCCTTTCCCCTTTGATCCAGTTTTCCTAGCTATGACCTCCCATCACCTCGCACTAAGATATATAATAGACCCGAAATTGAAACATCACCTGCATACGAAGCAAAAGGTGATGCAATACAACCGAGGCTCTGGAGACATTTTATTAACTGCTTACGTTAGGTTCATATCGTGTGCATTCAAAGAGGGGCTTTCCAAAAACGAGAACACGAAGCTTTTAGCAAATTTAATCACTTCAGCGTAGAAGATATGAGCTTTTAAAAATCAGAGAACTTTTGGAGAAAAACAGATTTTGTAACACATAACAATTATCCACAGAAATCATTCGTAGAAGATATCTCACCCGGATTTGAATAAACGAAATGCAACGCGACCCAAATAGAAGTAAATGAAGTGTTTCGTCTCATACGTAACCAATGATCCGGAGTTTCTGCCTACGTGAGGTTGAATATAATGGAATGAAGTTGAAATATGCTGTGAAGGAAAAAAGCCAGCGGCTAATCACATTTGCTAGAACAGCAGGAAAGTCAACAGCAGCGAAAGAACAGAGAAAGGCCAAGGGGATCGTGCGATCGCCGAAAAAGGGAAGCTGTACATGGAACAAGGGGGAAGGGAACTCACGGTTTTGACGCCTGTGTGAGATACTCCGAGTCCGTGGTGGCGACGGACGGCGTGGACGGGCCTTGCTCGAGCGCAGTGAGATTCCTTCGGCGCTTCTTCCGACGGGAGATCCGAGAGAGCCCTCTGGTGAACACGTTGCCGCTGCTCATGATCTCTGAAGTGTGGCCGCTGTAGCAAAGGTAGATGAGTAACCGCGGAATAACGACGATGGGATCGATCGAGCAGCGAGAAGCAGTGTCAATAGTCTGAGAGATAAGAACGGCATTTTGAAGCACTGTCGTACCGTCAACGCCACCGGCACGTATGTACAGAACCGGTTTAACTCCTAGAAACAATGGAAACAGTACGCGCTTGGCTCTGGCAAAAAATGAAGGACGCGCTTACAACATGAGGGAGAACGTGATCACTGCTGCCTATGGGAATTAGCTTAACTTTTCCAATGCTTTGGCTACTTCTTGAATCACATCGATGTTCAGTGTTTACTTAAAAATTGCTGCAGACTATTCTAAAGCACAGCCAGTGGGGAAATATTTGCGTTTATGGGAGGTTCACAGGACAGGACAGACAGACGGATTAATGGCAAATAAGATTTGTGTTGAAAACAACTTGTACTTATCTATAAGTCTGCAAATACTAGAATTCAGTCATGAAGTCATATCTGCAGGAAACGCGATGGAAAGGGGCGAAAGACAATGAGATCGGAGAAGGGGTCAAGCTGTACTACAACGGAGAGGACACCAAGAGGAACCGGGTAGGGATAACTGTCGCGGAGTCACTCAAGGAATCAGTAGCTGCTGCCCAAAGAACAAACGACCGCATCATCTCACTGCGGCTGGAAACGAAGGTGGGTTACTGGACCATCATGTCTGTCTACGCTCCGCAGACCGGATGCTCCGAGCATGACAAGGATGACTTCTACTTCTCACTCGAGGACGTCATAAGGTCCGTACCAGAAGGCGACTACCTCTCCATAGGAGGGGACATGAACGGGCATGTGGGGAGTGGCAGAAGAGGAGTGGAAAGGGTTCATGGAGGCAACGGGATAGGCCGGATAAACCCGGATGGAGAACGAATTCTGGATCTGGCTATAGTCTACGACCTGGCTATCGTAGCACCTTCTTTGCGAAAAAGGAGATCCAGAAGGTGCTAGCGGAGGAAGAAGGGAGGAAGTTGACCACATCCTGGTTCGAAGGTCTGCCGTGAACACAGTCTGGGATGTGGAGGTCATTACGGGAGAAGACGTGGCAACACAGCATAGACCTTTGATAGCGGACCTTAGCATACTTCTACCAACCAAGCCCAAAGTGAGGACGGAACCCAGGATCCGATGGTGGAGACTGCGGGGTTCAGAGTGGAACGATCTACGAAGGTCAGTGCTCGAAGCATTCCTTCCAGATCCAGCTGGTCCCGTGAATGAGACCTGGATGAGGGAAGCCCGCACAATTCTGTGCCAAGCAAACCATGGAAGAAACAAAGGCAGGAACCAGAGAGGATAAATCAACATGGGTCTGGAACAAAGAGGTGCAGGTTGAGGTGAAGAGGAAGAAGGAGGCGTACAAGCTGTGGCAGAAGAGGAGGGCACCCGAGCATCTCACAGTCTACAGAAAGCTGAAGAGGCTGGCAAAAGCAGCTGTAGCGAAGGCAAAGAACGCAAAAATGAATGCCCTGTACGATGGGGAATAACTAGACGGGCCAGAGAGGGAGAAGTTCGCCATCCATCTGGCCAAGGCGTTATAGAGCTAGCCTCGACATTCAAGTAGTGAAGACTGTGAAGAGTGCTGACAGTAGAGTACTACGGAAGCCGGTCGAGGTCATAGAGAGATGGGAGCAGTACTTTGAGGAGCTGCTGAACTAGGAGTTCCCTCCTCGGGAGGCCCAGAAAGAACAACCAACGGAAGGACCCATCCCACCCTGGACGCAAGAAGAGGTTCGCAAGGCCATAAGTTTGAAGCAAGTTTCTGATGTTAGAGACTTAGGCTGCCTTATAACGGGCGAGCTAAAATTCGACCTTCATTACAAATTACTTGTAAAAAAGGCCAGCTTCCGGACTTACAATTTATTTAAGGTACTAAAACGAATGGTCCGGGTGCTCTTCTACGTAAGACCAATTATGGAGTTTGGTACCTCTATTTTTAACCCTTGTCAAAAAAAGGACACCGACCTTCTCGAAAGTGTTCAGAATAACTTCACTTGTAAGCTGTTCATGAGGTGCTATAAAATGGGTTACGAAGACATCTCTAACGGTTCCACGCGGCCTAAGCTGCTCTGCATACCCAATTTAAGCAGAAGAAAAAAAGGGCGGACCTAATTATGTTACCCAAGATCCTTACCATGAAACCGTCTCTAGATCCTGTTGAGCTTTTTGGAGTACCACAATACGATTAATAGAGCAGGTAGACTTAGATTGTATGTAGCGGTTGCAAGGTCGCAGGTTAGGTCTAACTTCCTCACTTACAGACACCATAGGGAGCCAAACCTTCGGTCGTCTCATCGGTGAGAATGAAGATTTTCTTGATATGTCTGTCTCTCACTTTAAGCATCTCCTTATTCGAACTGAACTTTCTTAGGTTATTCCGTTCTCACTTGCATGTTTTTGATTCCTTGCAGTTGGGTTTGTTTGTTCCGTTCGTTTGTTTATACCTCTTTTTATGCGTGCATTTCCGATGTGATTCACACCACGAAATAAATAAGGAAAATAAAACTCGGAAAGGCAGCAGGGCCTGACGATGTGCCAGTAGAGGCTTGGAAGGTGCTCGGGACCTCGGTATCAACTGGCTGACGCAGCTCCTCAACAAAAATCACGAAAGAAGGTAAGAAGCCGGATGACTGGAGGAGCAGTACCGCAGTCCCCATCTTCAAGCAGAAGGGAGACGCTTCCGAATTCTCCAACTACCGAGGGATCAAACTGATCTCACACACAATGAAGATCTGCGAACGACTGGTCGACTCGAGGCTGAAGAAGATGGTAGCCATCTCCCAGGTGCAATGGGGCTTCATGCCCGAGAGGTCCATCACATACGTCATCTTTATCGCTGGTCAGGTAATGGAGAAATATTGGGAGAAACGAAAGCCCTGCTATATGGAATTCCTGGACTTGGAGGAAGCCTAGACAGGCTACCCCGGCCCGTGCTCTGGAAGTCACTTCAAGGTAGAGGTGTCCCGGAACGTCTGATCACAGTCGTAAAGGACATGTAGGAGTGCTCGAAAGCGGCGGTACGAACCCAACACGGAATGACAAAGGAGATGGACATTACAGTGGGGGTAGATTAAGGGTCGGCTCTGAGTCCGTTCCCATCCGTGCTGACCCTTGACTGCACAGTGAAACACCTGGAGAAAGGCCCTCTCAGGACCATCCTCTACACGGACGATATCGCTCTAGTAGCCGACAGCCGGGAGGAGCTGGAGGAGAAGGAACAGCTGTGGCGAGTAGCCCTCGCGGATAACGGCCTGCGGCTGAACGTGAAGAAGACCAAGTTTATTAGCTCTATGCAGTGCACTAGATCGATCCTAGACTGCCAAGGGGAGGTGATCGAGAAGGTGAAAGAATTCCTCTAGCTCAGAAGTGACCTGTCTGAGGAAGGAAGTGTGGAGCAGGCGGTCAGGGGAAGGATAAATGCAGCATGGCTTAAATGGAGGGAGTCCACAGGGATCCGTAGATGCACCAGGACGCTCAAAGGCAAGCTCTATAGAACAATTGTGAGGCCTGTCCTCCTCTACGGCAGTGAGTGCTGGGCCCTAGGTAAAGCGCAGGAGCGGCAGCTGCACGCGGCAGAAACGAGAATGCTCAGGTTGGCTTGTGGATGGACCCGTCGGGACAGAGTGCGAAATGAGGATGTTAGGGAAGTGATGAAGACAGCCCCGATCCAGCTGAAGGGAGCAGCGCCTGAAGTGGTATGGACACGTCTTCAGAAGACCAGAGGATCTCCTCATAAGGTTGGCCCTAGATTTCGAAACACCCGGAAAGCGTCCGAGAGGAGCCCGAAGGAAAAAGTGGAAGGACGTCATCAAGAAAGTTCTCGCCGAAGTCGGTGCCACGGCAGATGAAGCCCTTGGTAGGATGAGTTGGCAACAGATCACAAGAACAGCGGACCCTGCGACTGTGCGGGACTAAACGCTCAGGAGAAAAAGTGATTAATCGCGACTCCATCACTTTTCTAAGCATCTGAAGTAATCTGGTGGGGAAACGCAGCAAACATGCATGGATGGATATGGAGAGCTCAGTTCATAGAGCAAGGTGTTTAAAACGAAGAAGACGAAACACAACTATTCAAATCAGTTTCCTTAAGCCGCAAGTGTCTAGTACCGAGGTTGTAAGCTGTCATCACGATGTTTTGCTGCAACAAAAATTTCTAGCGCCAGGCGGGACTCGAACCCGCACCTCCCTCTGATCGGGCGGGAACGCTCTACGCCTTCACACCACCGGCGCCGTTAGATCGAACGCAACATCCACACCTCGAAGGACCGATCAGCACTCACCCGTATATCGGGATGAGCCGGCCGCTGATATCAGAAGTCAGTTAAGCTGTAGGTCTTGAGAGAAACGATTCAAATCGTTTCCTTAAGCTTCATGTGGCTGGTATCGAGGTTGAAAGTTGTCGTAACGATGTCTGACAGCTAAGCTGAAAAGCTGCATCTCAATTGCCGTTAACGAATTTAGGAGGCAGGCAGGGCGCATGCTACTTTTCTGGCAACAAAACAATAAACAGTCCTTGTAATCGTATGATTACTAAGATGATTTTTTAAATATTACTAGTGTAACAAATTAAAGTTTATGCAAAATCTTTCTGTAAATGGAAAGAAAGTGTTTTAAATATGATTAACCCAGCTGACAAGTAAGACGCCAGAGATTTTGCCACTCATAACACTTGACAGTCTTATCGAATGTCCTGTATGCATCCTATTTGGGAGGGTGCAGCGGTTAGGCAGCGGTTTTGAGGAGGCGTTCAGCACCCAAGATACGACATTCACTGTCTGAGTGGGTTCTATAGTAGCATTCGCCAGCTGAAGATCTGGAACAAACTTAAAGGAAGGGTGAAGAGGCAAGACACCGCATTTCCTCCTCCAACTAGGATAGAGACAATGTTTCCTATAAAAGCAATGTTAGCAACCTAGGAGTGCTTATAGAGCTCTGATCTAAGATTGGTGTTCCAGGCCAGACCTAAAATTATTACTTTACTTACTTTGATACTTTGATGGTCATTTTGTCGGCTGGAGGTCTTCTCAGCGGGGACCACAACTCTTCCAGACCGCTCGATGTCTGGCTGCTTGCATCCAGTGAGGCAGACCCCGCTCTCTGAAAGATCTTGAGAATGAGTCTGCCCATCGCGTTGGCGGTCGTCCCAGTGGTCTCTTATGATCTCTCGGGAGCCATTCTGTGACACGCAGACTCCATCTATCGTCTTTTCGTCGAAGCAGATGTCCGGCCCAGCGATATTTGGATGTCTTCATGTATTTCAGCGGATCTGCAAATCGCGACTTCTCCCTTAGCTCCGAGCTTCGTAGACCCTCTTGCCATTGCTGACGAACGCGTGTCCACACAAGACATCTCTCCAGTGCACGATGCCTAAGCTTCTCTGGCGATCTTCTTGTTGTCGGAAAAGGTTTCCGTCGCGTAACGCATCGCAGGCAGTACAGAGGCGTTGAATATCGAGGCCTGAGGACGCCTAAGTTTCTCTGGCGATTTTCTTGTTGTCGGGAAAGGTTTCCGTCGCGTAACGCATCGCAGGCAGTACAGAGGCGTTGAACATCGAGGCCCTGAGGATGCCTAAGTTTCTCTGGCGATTTTCTTGTTGTCGGGAAAGGTTTCCGTCGCGTAACGCATCGCAGGCAGTACAGAGGCGTTGAATATCGAGGCCCTGAGGATGCCTAAGTTTCTCTGGCGATTTTCTTGTTGTCGGGAAAGGTTTCCGTCGCGTAACGCATCGCAGGCAGTACAGAGGCGTTGAATATCGAGGCCCTGAGGATGCCTAAGTTTCTCTGGCGATTTTCTTGTTGTCGGGAAAGGTTTCCGTCGCGTAACGCATCGCAGGCAGTACAGAGGCGTTGAATATCGAGGCCTGAGGACGCCTAAGTTTCTCTGGCGATTTTCTTGTTGTCGGGAAAGGTTTCCGTCGCGTAACGCATCGCAGGCAGTACAGAGGCGTTGAATATCGAGGCCCTGAGGATGCCTAAGTTTCTCTGGCGATTTTCTTGTTGTCGGGAAAGGTTTCCGTCGCGTAACGCATCGCAGGCAGTACAGAGGCGTTGAACATCGAGGCCCTGAGGATGCCTAAGTTTCTCTGGCGATTTTCTTGTTGTCGGGAAAGGTTTCCGTCGCGTAACGCATCGCAGGCAGTACAGAGGCGTTGAATATCGAGGCCCTGAGGATGCCTAAGTTTCTCTGGCGATTTTCTTGTTGTCGGGAAAGGTTTCCGTCGCGTAACGCATCGCAGGCAGTACAGAGGCGTTGAACATCGAGGCCCTGAGGATGCCTAAGCTTCTCTGGCGATCTTCTTGTTGTCGGAAAAGGTTTCCGTCGCGTAACGCATCGCAGGCAGTACAGAGGCGTTGAATATCGAGGCCTGAGGACGCCTAAGTTTCTCTGGCGATTTTCTTGTTGTCGGGAAAGGTTTCCGTCGCGTAACGCATCGCAGGCAGTACAGAGGCGTTGAACATCGAGGCCCTGAGGATGCCTAAGTTTCTCTGGCGATTTTCTTGTTGTCGGGAAAGGTTTCCGTCGCGTAACGCATCGCAGGCAGTACAGAGGCGTTGAATATCGAGGCCCTGAGGATGCCTAAGTTTCTCTGGCGATTTTCTTGTTGTCGGGAAAGGTTTCCGTCGCGTAACGCATCGCAGGCAGTACAGAGGCGTTGAATATCGAGGCCCTGAGGATGCCTAAGTTTCTCTGGCGATTTTCTTGTTGTCGGGAAAGGTTTCCGTCGCGTAACGCATCGCAGGCAGTACAGAGGCGTTGAACATCGAGGCCCTGAGGATGCCTAAGTTTCTCTGGCGATTTTCTTGTTGTCGGGAAAGGTTTCCGTCGCGTAACGCATCGCAGGCAGTACAGAGGCGTTGAATATCGAGGCCCTGAGGATGCCTAAGTTTCTCTGGCGATTTTCTTGTTGTCGGGAAAGGTTTCCGTCGCGTAACGCATCGCAGGCAGTACAGAGGCGTTGAATATCGAGGCCCTGAGGATGCCTAAGTTTCTCTGGCGATTTTCTTGTTGTCGGGAAAGGTTTCCGTCGCGTAACGCATCGCAGGCAGTACAGAGGCGTTGAATATCGAGGCCCTGAGGATGCCTAAGCTTCTCTGGCGATCTTCTTGTTGTCGGAAAAGGTTTCCGTCGCGTAACGCATCGCAGGCAGTACAGAGGCGTTGAATATCGAGGCCTGAGGACGCCTAAGTTTCTCTGGCGATTTTCTTGTTGTCGGGAAAGGTTTCCGTCGCGTAACGCATCGCAGGCAGTACAGAGGCGTTGAACATCGAGGCCCTGAGGATGCCTAAGTTTCTCTGGCGATTTTCTTGTTGTCGGGAAAGGTTTCCGTCGCGTAACGCATCGCAGGCAGTACAGAGGCGTTGAATATCGAGGCCCTGAGGATGCCTAAGTTTCTCTGGCGATTTTCTTGTTGTCGGGAAAGGTTTCCGTCGCGTAACGCATCGCAGGCAGTACAGAGGCGTTGAATATCGAGGCCCTGAGGATGCCTAAGTTTCTCTGGCGATTTTCTTGTTGTCGGGAAAGGTTTCCGTCGCGTAACGCATCGCAGGCAGTACAGAGGCGTTGAACATCGAGGCCCTGAGGATGCCTAAGTTTCTCTGGCGATTTTCTTGTTGTCGGGAAAGGTTTCCGTCGCGTAACGCATCGCAGGCAGTACAGAGGCGTTGAATATCGAGGCCCTGAGGATGCCTAAGTTTCTCTGGCGATTTTCTTGTTGTCGGGAAAGGTTTCCGTCGCGTAACGCATCGCAGGCAGTACAGAGGCGTTGAATATCGAGGCCTGAGGACGCCTAAGTTTCTCTGGCGATTTTCTTGTTGTCGGGAAAGGTTTCCGTCGCGTAACGCATCGCAGGCAGTACAGAGGCGTTGAACATCGAGGCCCTGAGGATGCCTAAGTTTCTCTGGCGATTTTCTTGTTGTCGGGAAAGGTTTCCGTCGCGTAACGCATCGCAGGCAGTACAGAGGCGTTGAATATCGAGGCCCTGAGGATGCCTAAGTTTCTCTGGCGATTTTCTTGTTGTCGGGAAAGGTTTCCGTCGCGTAACGCATCGCAGGCAGTACAGAGGCGTTGAATATCGAGGCCCTGAGGATGCCTAAGTTTCTCTGGCGATTTTCTTGTTGTCGGGAAAGGTTTCCGTCGCGTAACGCATCGCAGGCAGTACAGAGGCGTTGAACATCGAGGCCCTGAGGATGCCTAAGTTTCTCTGGCGATTTTCTTGTTGTCGGGAAAGGTTTCCGTCGCGTAACGCATCGCAGGCAGTACAGAGGCGTTGAATATCGAGGCCCTGAGGATGCCTAAGTTTCTCTGGCGATTTTCTTGTTGTCGGGAAAGGTTTCCGTCGCGTAACGCATCGCAGGCAGTACAGAGGCGTTGAACATCGAGGCCCTGAGGATGCCTAAGCTTCTCTGGCGATCTTCTTGTTGTCGGAAAAGGTTTCCGTCGCGTAACGCATCGCAGGCAGTACAGAGGCGTTGAATATCGAGGCCTGAGGACGCCTAAGTTTCTCTGGCGATTTTCTTGTTGTCGGGAAAGGTTTCCGTCGCGTAACGCATCGCAGGCAGTACAGAGGCGTTGAACATCGAGGCCCTGAGGATGCCTAAGTTTCTCTGGCGATTTTCTTGTTGTCGGGAAAGGTTTCCGTCGCGTAACGCATCGCAGGCAGTACAGAGGCGTTGAATATCGAGGCCCTGAGGATGCCTAAGTTTCTCTGGCGATTTTCTTGTTGTCGGGAAAGGTTTCCGTCGCGTAACGCATCGCAGGCAGTACAGAGGCGTTGAATATCGAGGCCCTGAGGATGCCTAAGTTTCTCTGGCGATTTTCTTGTTGTCGGGAAAGGTTTCCGTCGCGTAACGCATCGCAGGCAGTACAGAGGCGTTGAACATCGAGGCCCTGAGGATGCCTAAGTTTCTCTGGCGATTTTCTTGTTGTCGGGAAAGGTTTCCGTCGCGTAACGCATCGCAGGCAGTACAGAGGCGTTGAATATCGAGGCCCTGAGGATGCCTAAGTTTCTCTGGCGATTTTCTTGTTGTCGGGAAAGGTTTCCGTCGCGTAACGCATCGCAGGCAGTACAGAGGCGTTGAATATCGAGGCCCTGAGGATGCCTAAGTTTCTCTGGCGATTTTCTTGTTGTCGGGAAAGGTTTCCGTCGCGTAACGCATCGCAGGCAGTACAGAGGCGTTGAATATCGAGGCCCTGAGGATGCCTAAGCTTCTCTGGCGATCTTCTTGTTGTCGGAAAAGGTTTCCGTCGCGTAACGCATCGCAGGCAGTACAGAGGCGTTGAATATCGAGGCCTGAGGACGCCTAAGTTTCTCTGGCGATTTTCTTGTTGTCGGGAAAGGTTTCCGTCGCGTAACGCATCGCAGGCAGTACAGAGGCGTTGAACATCGAGGCCCTGAGGATGCCTAAGTTTCTCTGGCGATTTTCTTGTTGTCGGGAAAGGTTTCCGTCGCGTAACGCATCGCAGGCAGTACAGAGGCGTTGAATATCGAGGCCCTGAGGATGCCTAAGTTTCTCTGGCGATTTTCTTGTTGTCGGGAAAGGTTTCCGTCGCGTAACGCATCGCAGGCAGTACAGAGGCGTTGAATATCGAGGCCCTGAGGATGCCTAAGTTTCTCTGGCGATTTTCTTGTTGTCGGGAAAGGTTTCCGTCGCGTAACGCATCGCAGGCAGTACAGAGGCGTTGAACATCGAGGCCCTGAGGATGCCTAAGTTTCTCTGGCGATTTTCTTGTTGTCGGGAAAGGTTTCCGTCGCGTAACGCATCGCAGGCAGTACAGAGGCGTTGAATATCGAGGCCCTGAGGATGCCTAAGTTTCTCTGGCGATTTTCTTGTTGTCGGGAAAGGTTTCCGTCGCGTAACGCATCGCAGGCAGTACAGAGGCGTTGAATATCGAGGCCTGAGGACGCCTAAGTTTCTCTGGCGATTTTCTTGTTGTCGGGAAAGGTTTCCGTCGCGTAACGCATCGCAGGCAGTACAGAGGCGTTGAACATCGAGGCCCTGAGGATGCCTAAGTTTCTCTGGCGATTTTCTTGTTGTCGGGAAAGGTTTCCGTCGCGTAACGCATCGCAGGCAGTACAGAGGCGTTGAATATCGAGGCCCTGAGGATGCCTAAGTTTCTCTGGCGATTTTCTTGTTGTCGGGAAAGGTTTCCGTCGCGTAACGCATCGCAGGCAGTACAGAGGCGTTGAATATCGAGGCCCTGAGGATGCCTAAGTTTCTCTGGCGATTTTCTTGTTGTCGGGAAAGGTTTCCGTCGCGTAACGCATCGCAGGCAGTACAGAGGCGTTGAATATCGAGGCCCTGAGGATGCCTAAGTTTCTCTGGCGATTTTCTTGTTGTCGGGAAAGGTTTCCGTCGCGTAACGCATCGCAGGCAGTACAGAGGCGTTGAACATCGAGGCCCTGAGGATGCCTAAGCTTCTCTGGCGATCTTCTTGTTGTCGGAAAAGGTTTCCGTCGCGTAACGCATCGCAGGCAGTACAGAGGCGTTGAATATCGAGGCCTGAGGACGCCTAAGTTTCTCTGGCGATTTTCTTGTTGTCGGGAAAGGTTTCCGTCGCGTAACGCATCGCAGGCAGTACAGAGGCGTTGAATATCGAGGCCCTGAGGATGCCTAAGTTTCTCTGGCGATTTTCTTGTTGTCGGGAAAGGTTTCCGTCGCGTAACGCATCGCAGGCAGTACAGAGGCGTTGAATATCGAGGCCCTGAGGATGCCTAAGTTTCTCTGGCGATTTTCTTGTTGTCGGGAAAGGTTTCCGTCGCGTAACGCATCGCAGGCAGTACAGAGGCGTTGAACATCGAGGCCCTGAGGATGCCTAAGTTTCTCTGGCGATTTTCTTGTTGTCGGGAAAGGTTTTCGTCGCGTAACGCATCGCAGGCAGTACAGAGGCGTTGAATATCGAGGCCCTGAGGATGCCTAAGTTTCTCTGGCGATTTTCTTGTTGTCGGGAAAGGTTTCCGTCGCGTAACGCATCGCAGGCAGTACAGAGGCGTTGAACATCGAGGCCCTGAGGATGCCTAAGCTTCTCTGGCGATCTTCTTGTTGTCGGAAAAGGTTTCCGTCGCGTAACGCATCGCAGGCAGTACAGAGGCGTTGAATATCGAGGCCTGAGGACGCCTAAGTTTCTCTGGCGATTTTCTTGTTGTCGGGAAAGGTTTCCGTCGCGTAACGCATCGCAGGCAGTACAGAGGCGTTGAACATCGAGGCCCTGAGGATGCCTAAGTTTCTCTGGCGATTTTCTTGTTGTCGGGAAAGGTTTCCGTCGCGTAACGCATCGCAGGCAGTACAGAGGCGTTGAACATCGAGGCCCTGAGGATGCCTAAGTTTCTCTGGCGGTTTTCTTGTTGTCGGAAAAGGTTTCCGTCGCGTAACGCATCACAGGCAGTACAGAGGCGTTGAATATCGAGGCCCTGAGGATGCCTAAGTTTCTCTGGCGGTTTTCTTGTTGTCGGAAAAGGTTTCCGTCGCGTAACGCATCACAGGCAGTACAGAGGCGTTGAATATCGAGGCCGTGAGGCCGGGATCCTTGACCTGATCGGTGACTTCGCGAATCGAACTGAAGGCTTCCCATGCTGCGCGCGATTGCAGGCGATTTCAGGAGCGAGGTCGTTATCCATGTTCAACTTCCTTCCCATATAGACGTAGGGGTCGACCTGTTGTAGAGCGACTCCACTTAACCTTACGAGTCCCGTGTCACACCACTGGTTGACCATAAATTGTGTTTTGGACATATTCATGGTCCAATCCAATCTTCATACCTGCCACATTGAGCTCGTTTAGCATTTCCCTGACTTCTGCCGTGCTGGTAGAGATGATAACAATATCGTCGGCGAAGCGAAGGTTGCTGATCCGTTTACTGTCGACAAGGTAGCCTTTATCGTCCCAGTTCAAGTCTACATGGCATCCTGGAGTGCCGCTGTGAATAGCTTAGGAGAAATCGTTTCTCCCTGCCGTACTCCTTTCCCGATAGGAATCTTAAGCTTTCGATCGAACAGCTGGATGGTAGTCGATGTGCTGGAGAAGCATTCGTCGAGAAGTCGGATGTAGGGCGATGGTATACCAGCGTGCACAAGTGCGTTCAAAACGGCGTTGATTTCCACAGAGTCGAACGCTTTCCGCTAATCCACGAAGACAAGGACAAGTGGGAGGTGGTATTCGCGGCTCCTTTCGATGAGCTGTGAGACAGTCTGAATATGGTCCATGCAGGAGAAATCCTTGCGAAGCCCTGCTTGCTCCACTGGCTGATACTTATACAAGCAACGCTCCATACGATTGAGCAAGAATTCAAGAAGAGCAAGAATAATTAAAATTATTAGGGAAAAGATAAGCACGCTCCAGATAAGGAATTTGATTATTGGTTCAAACACTGATGAAACTTTATTTCGCCTTATACTGTTGGCTAATACATCGCTTGAAGAAAGGAAAAAGAATCTAATCTGCTTGTCCACTGTTTCGACATCATGATGCCCCATCGGTTTGAAAGCAATCACAAAAAAGCCGAAGCATAGTTAATCTCTTTCTTCAGCCTTTCATTTATGTTCAAGAGGTGAATGGAGGCAGTGCTGCAAAACAGTTATTGAGTGATGAGTTGCCATTTTCTTTCCGTCTTCCGGGCCAAAAAGAGTGGAACCCGGAACGGAGCGGTAGGACAAAACGGCCGAAAACCGGAACTCATAACACGGAAACGGAAATTCCGCACATTCCTGCTTGTAACACAGTCACACTGGGGCTCTATGACGAAATCACAGCAATATATCTCAAACAGCCTCAAGCTATCGACCTGGAAGAGAATCCGTAAGACCAGAAAGAATGCCGCGAACAACCTGTGGGTGGAACATGTCAAAAGAACCTGTTGCCTGATGTATGTTGGAAAACCGACTCCACAAAAGCTAGAAGATTGAAGAATGATCCTTCTCAATCATCCTATATACTCATGCACATGTATCGGTGTAGGATACGGGATAAAACAGAAAGGGTGGCGTTATTCATTTCCCTTCGGTTGAGCCATGCTTATCTGGCGCATACGATGACTTGTGGTGGCCAGCCGATGGACATGTCGGTGCTTTATCCTTCTTCTTCTTCCTTGTCCGGTACGATTTCATCGACTGCGGAAGGATGGAAGGTTTTGATGAGCTGGGAGTGAAATCCAGACCAAGAACCTGGGATGGGGTGCAAGCGGCGGCCTGCTTCCCCCCGACTGCGCTACTACGCGCCTGGTGTAGTGACGAGAAATCCAACTCCGCCAATATTCTTTCTGTCCACCTTTGCTCCGGTAATGGGAAGTTCGTTGTGGTTGGTCCTTCTTATGGTTTCCGTTCTGCCTTTCGTTTCCTGTAGGGCATAACGTCGTATTTGATGTTGCAGCTTCTGTAAAGCAGTGTCCGAAGATCATGCACAGATGCGATCGTACGACAGTTATAAGTGCAGACGAATAGGCAGTTCCCGTGTCGTGGTGGGAGGGAGTTTCCGGTAGTCCGATTCCAATGACGTCCTGATAGTTTAACTCCGAGATTAGATGGCTCCTCGCCGGAGGTGAATTCAACCGACGTCGTAGAAGACCATCTCCGGCTCGCGGAAGGCGGGGGCGCGGGTTTAGTTGTTTGAGCCAAGGCGGTGGTCTGGTTGCTCACATGTTCCTGGCCAGGTATACATGAGAGCCGCCCATACACGACAAAGCGTCGTGTACTGCGTGACCGCTTGTACCGTTAGCCATCACTAAAGTGATGTTCACCCCTTCACCGCGATGAGGTGGCACATGAAGAGGATGTAATAACTGCGCTGTATCCACTATTGCTAAGACTATCTCCAGAGAGAGAGTTAAAGCCGCCTTCTGTTAAGGCTTTCTGGATATTTTGATGCGAACACCGCGTTCTCACGCCAACTAACCATGGCCTTCCACCACCATAAATTCTCCATCCAAGAAGACCAACGGAGGGTAAAATAGGTGGGTGAACGGGGCCAATTAGGTCTTTGACTTAGAAGCTCATCCAATCCTAGCAATGCAATTTTCCCAGCGTCAGAAAAAGGCGAGAGAAGCCAAGCACAACGAGAATGAATAACGTAAAAGAGAAAAAGTTTAGTTTTTTCTACTACAACCTGAATAGGGAGCTTCGATTTAGACGTTTCGGTTCAAATTTGGTCAAGGGGAGAAGGAGCGATTTCTCAGGTTAGTGTAGGTTACCGGAGGAAAGTAGCGAAGGGCAGAGGCGCCGAAGGGTTCGCACCATCCATTAACAAGAAGCCGAAATGCCCACCACTAACGGCGAATTCATCCACATCCCTCCTATCGAAACCAAACGAGCTTCCTCCTACGGCATAATTCTGGAAGCCGTGGAGTGACGGTTAGGAAAGTAAATCGTAAAATTGAGAAAAAAAAACGTGGGATTCCTAGCTGCTTAGCGTGCGAAAGAAATAGGATCCATAAAGTTAACCGATGAACGTCTCTCATGAGATGCTGGTTGAAACTAGGCGTTTGGAGCAGTTCCTAGCATGACGGAAAACTGCTTTCAAAAAGTTCTGTGAACTTTTGCGGTACTCCTATACGTACAAGATCTCGCGTAGTTTTGCGTCTTTTGTGTTAGGCCTGAGTTATACTCCCGCGGGAGCATCCGCGGAAGGGCGGGAATCGCGCCGAGACTCCACACCTGGCCAATCGCCGCGCCTCGCCACGCCCGCCTCCGCCGTGCACCATTGGTCCACGGACGTTCGGCGGATGCTCCCGCGGGAGTATAACAGAGGCCTTAATGACATCAAGCAGCCTTTATTCTTTCTGCGAAAAAATATAGGTGAATAGAGGAAGTCGATGTCAAAGCTCTCTTTTGCATCCTGCTGGCTCCAGAGTAGAAAACCGAGAAATATTCAATTCTTTAAGTTATTTCACGTTTCACATTTCAGCTGTAATTTCAGTCGATTGTAATAGACTTGATTGCAAACAAAATAACGCAGTTAAACGTATAGAAATTGGAGCTGACGATATGAGAAGCTCTGACAAAAAAGAATGTGGTGAATTGAATCCTATTCGACATGAGCAGCCAGAGTGCAGCGTGCTTCAGTCAGGGCGGGACTCCGTGGCTTAGAAGAAAAACTCAAAAATTGGAATTTCAAGAGGCCGAGTGCTTTAGCTGCAGACGAGAGAGGTCGTCAAATATGGCGGTTCATTCTCTGCACACTGATGCAATCGATGGAGTAGTCCTTGCACTGCTGTATTCAGACCTTTTCCAGTACTGCTTTAGGTGCGCATAGCAAAAAGCCCATATAAGTCCTTATAAACTGAATGAAGTATGTTGCAATGATCAGGTGTATAGGTTTAACGATTGACCCCTTATCTTTGCTAAAAACAGCGGACTGCATTTCATGCTTCCGCAATGTAAGAGCCGAAACAGTCGAACGCAGTCGGTGGAGGTGCCGACTGTCCCGTGCATCCAAGAATCCCGGATAGGACTTCCCGCCCAGGTTAACTAAGGCCAACCTCGCAACTCGGAGAAATGGTACCAGACTACTCTGCAAAGGACAAAACACTGCCTTCTTCATCAGCCGCAATCCATTGTATATGTCGAGCACATACGCGTTCGAATCGCCTGCGCGGAATCCAGTAGAAGTAGAATTTGTGGCGCATCTCAAAGGGGATTGAGAAACGCCGACCTTACCCTTTCTATCCTTTAACAGCCGACACAGAAGATGGTTATTGTGCCGTTCGTGCCATTTTCACAGACATCCATTAATCACGTATTAAAATCAATGTAAATTACGCCTTACTACGAGCTCCTCAAAAACGATTCATCGCAAGTGCTATTAGGGCCAAATATCACTTGGACCATTTCACAAAAAAGCTTCCTCAGGAAAACAGAATTCAGTCTTGCTCATACAGCTTGTTCCAAGGTAGCTTTTGTGCTATTTGAAGTGCCATAACGTTTCTAACACTTCCACTCCTTTAGCTAATGTAAAGGTCTTTTAAGCAAAATAAAGTATATATCTTTATAAATGGCGCTACCCCGCTTGTCTCAGGTCTAGGTTTACTCAATTGGTAGCCGAAAGGTTATTTACTCCAAATTTTTGAAACCGAAGGATTGGATATGCTAAGATTTTAGTTTGATTACCTTTTTGTTTACAATGTTGATTGCCTGAGATTACTGCTTGAGTCAGAGGTGGTATTTCGAGAAGAACCTAAAAATTGGACAACCACGTTGTTTTCCCAACAACAGTAGTTTTGAAATGCTATTAGAATTTTAGAAACACCAGGGATTGTGAATATCGTCAAAACTTTCTGCCAATCACACGTCTACTTGCCCTGTCCATATCAGCACTGCGGATTACTCACTATGGACTGCTGTTGTTGGGAAAACAGTTTGTGGGGGGAGCAGTTTGGAAGCCTATTTGTACTGTGCAATAGACTTGCGTAACCAGCCAATACACAAATGCGTTCTATTCTTGTGTTCTATGTGTTTCTAGGCAATTCTGATAAGAATTCATCGACCCTGGAGGGATGGCTTGGTTGACATGGGCGGCGCCCCCAGTTTGGATAAGGAATGCACCTAACAAGCGGGGCATCCTCTGTCTGTGCCACCTTGCTCCATAAGTAATTATAATTAATCGAAAATTCTGCTTAAATCGAAATGTTGGCACTTATAGAGGTAAAAGTCGTAAATTCTTTAACCGAAAAATGTCACCTAAGAGTGATAGCACATTATTGAAGAGATGAAGGGTAAGTGCGTTCAACATCTAAAACCTAGTGCGATTATCGTATTCTTTCACTTTCAAGTAAGCTAAAAGTAGGTAAAAAAAGCTAAAGGGACAAGGGTAAAGGGACAATAGCGGTCAGCCACAGTAGCAGTCGTATGAAATTCAAATGGCATTCAAATTCGAAAATTCAATTTAAAAGGCAATACTTTTAGGTACTCTTAATTATAGCCTCGTTGCAGACACTGTTTACAAGTAAAGCTATAACAAGAGCGCCTTCAGTGTATTTAGCTGCACCCCTCTCATTTAACAATAGGTAGTCTTGTTATGTTTCTCAGAAAGTTCTTCAATCACCATTCAATAGTGCACACTCTGTAGGTCTGTGCGGAGATGTAGCACTATGATATTCATTGTGAAAGCTTGGAAAGCATGAGAAGGCACGACTTCCTAGCAGAAGTATTTCCAACAAGAAAAATGCCTCCCTGCCGACTAATTAGTTCGACGTCAGAAGCGCTGTACTATTCTCTGCAAAGAAGTCTGCAAATTGGGAACCCTTGCTGATGAACAGAATGGGAACGCAGGGGAACGATGCCAAATCACGTCTAGAGCATGTGACATCTACTGGATGAGTGAATATCTTCCTCTGGTACGTGCTGAAGCATTCATCTCGAAGTGCCCTAACTCGAGAAGAAAAATGACTGAGCATTCCACGCCCCTCCAAAACTCTCTACGGTCTTCTTAAGGCCATGCGGCTGCGAGGTTTAGGAACATTTTCGCACCACAGCAGTAAGCATAACGTACTTGTTCAGGGTATATATATATATATATATATATATATATACACTGAACATATTTTCATATATATATTCATATATATATATGAAAATTTACACGCAAAGTTCTACAGAACTGCAAATAACCCGAGGATTTTGCATTGAGCAGAAGATAGTAGGGACGGAAACGTATAAGCATAGATGACGCGCTTCGCACGAACTGTATACCAAACCACAGATTCCTTTCGTGAACGATTTCTCGAAGATGAGCCCTGAGAAGGTCCAAATATCAGTATATCTAAGCGCAGATCTGGAGAACCCGGTAGCTTACAAAGAAATACTGTTCATAGAAAGCGTTTGTCTTCAGCGACTTCTTGGAGAGAGCTGATCAATCTAAGTTTTTAAGAGAGAATGTTGAAGTTCAGCAACAACACTTGTTTGCAAGGTAATAACAATAGAGAACAGCCAACCCCTCCCTTATGGAGCATGATGCGCATTCCACGAGAAGCATGCTCCTACCAGCACAAAGAAGAAGACATAAGAGTGAGAGCAGAGTCAATTTGCACGAACTCGTACCTATAAATTGCACCCGGTCAGTGCCTGCTTCCTCCAAGTCTTGGTTTTTATTCTTTTGCGCTCTTAAATCAGAACAGCTTGGAGAGCATAGCACAGAAAGGGTGCAGATCCAATGTCGTTTTGAAAGCGAGGAACATAGTTTGGAACGGAGAGCAATGATGGCATACAACGCTAGTGCAACGAGTTGAGGGCTCCTCTTAAGCTCCAATATAAAAAAGAGCAAAAATATTCAAAACGGGTTCGTTTCGCCACTATTTTCAAACAGACCCCTTAATGTAACATCTCCCCGGTGGCTAACCAGTGAAGTGAGGAGATCAACGACCAATTAGACGCTCTTGAAACCTGGATATTTTGTGGAAAAGTTTTTTCCATCTCCTTTGCTTACCAAGTTTGATAAAAAATAGATATATGATCGTTTTTTCCTGGAGTAAGTGTTTTCGCATTCATATTTTTACTTACTTTTAAGGAATTATTTCACAGCACTTCAGTTGTCTATTCAATCCTTTTGCATACTGTCCTTATCCTATAAAGAGATGAAAAGGATAAAGGACGGCGGTACTCAATCCTTTTGAGATGCGCCACGCATTCTGCTTCTATGGGATGTCGTGGAGGAGATTTGAATGCGTATTTGGCGACCCAATGACTTGCGGTGGGCATCCGATGGACAATTCAGTGCACCCTTCCCAGACAAGTCTGGTACCAATTCTCTGACTCCGAAGGAATGGAGGGCTTGGTTGGCCTAGGCGGGAAATCTAAAGCAGGAACCTGGTACCGGGTTCACTCGACAGCCGGCACCTCCTCCGATTGCGTTACACGCGCCCTACTTTCTTTATCCTACACAACATACTATTGTATCTATATTCTCTATATACTGCTGCATACTATTATACTATATACTGCTTTATATATGTATATGTTCTAATATCTCTATATATGCGGTGACTAATACCGTTTCCGACTGCATCATGGACGATCCAGAACAGTATGTGATTATAAGGACAAATAAATAAATAAATAAATAAATTCTTTGTTGCGCCCTTATCATGACCTGAAAGAAGCTTGAAATATTTTGATTTTGATTTAGCCTATTCTAGAACACGTTCGAGAAATAGAAGTGAACGCCACAATCCATTCCATGAGGTGAAGCAAAAACGCTGGAAAAATAATGCACGATTATAATACTAATGATAAAATCTGTAGAGAGAGATACGAACAGGCTGCGGGTAAAGTGGCAAGCAGTAACAAGTGCTATTAAATGAGCAACAGTAAAGGTAAAGTACATAAAAAACATAGCGGTTACTGCTTATTTGGATAACGCCAACTCGGTGGAAACTACTGCCGGGCACCAGATGCGAGGTGCTGACAGATGCTCCGCTGAATTGGGAAGAATGAGCCTGCTTTGGTCCATTTATTAGCGTAATTAAATTCGAGAACACGAGCCGACGTGCCCGTCTGCGGGATCGCAAAAACACGAAAAGTGAGAAATGACTCTCGTAGAAAATCCGGATGCTATAACGAGGGAATTGAGAAAGCGCATTCAGTCGTTCTCACACTTACTGCTGCTGCAAAGTTGGCGAGGTGGACGAATCCATGAGCAAGGCTAGCGACAATTGTCAGTATGGTGAATTAGAACATTTCATGTCCTTTCATGAAAAGTAGAACTGCGTTCGGGGTAAACCAATTCGTAAATGCGGAGAGCGGAGTCTAAAGTTCGCGGCCTTGTTGATATTCAGCGGCTGAACACGCTATCACTCGGGCCAGACCCTCAATAACTACGTGGGACGGCCACACAGTATGTCTCGCTGACACTAGCAAGACTCGAGCATCTGTAGGTAGCTGAACGGATTCTGCGAGGCGTCAGAAGAACGCCAGGGCGCCCACCCAAGCATTAGTCGGGAAAGTCGTGAACGAACGGCGTGATGCTCTTTGCGTCTCTTGAGCAGGGAGCACCACACTTTGAGCTGGCCAGCAACAAGGACGAATTGGGCGTTACTGGCTAAAGCTGAGCTAGTTGGCAGCCATCCGGGGAAGAACTGCACAACGAGATAACTAGCTAGATAGGTAATTCTGCCTGTCTTTGGCTGAGCATCTGCTTATTTCGTGGAGGTTCAATAGCCTACTGTTTTTGCTTTGCAACCCCAGTGTCAGGTTACTAACAAGAGAGAGAGAACTTGGTTGGCCAGGAAAAGGAATGGAGTTGAGCTCGTGCACTATCTCAGATTTATAACTGCATGAAATACATAGGGCAGCGTTATTCAAGTGCTGTTCGATGCGCGCCATGCATTTCACTTTTCCTGTGATATCGGAAAGTATTATATAATGCTTTTCTGGCCTTATCTCTCAATTGCGGTTACCGCCAGCCGATGGAGTTGTGAAAGTTTTATCAATCTCAAAACAAGTCCGGTACGAGTTCACCGACGTCGGAGGGATGGAGGGCTTGGTTGGCCTGGGCGAGAAATCCAAACAAAGAGCTTGGAATCGGAGCATGCGACAGCCTACGCCTCCTCCAGCTGCGCATCAACGAGCCTGTATGCTAAGTACCATTAAGAAGAAAAAATTCCATAGTTGTGGATTCGCACGTTGATTTAGTCATATGAGGTCAAACAAGGGATCGAGGTAGAGCGGGGGAATCTTATCGTGTCTTAAGTGGACTTCCGTGTTTCATCTTTTGCTCCCATCAGAACGTGTCTCCACATCCGAGTAAGAATTGCTCCGTCTTCAGAGAGTACCGGCACTAGGGCTCGGAGGGCTTCAAGACAGAACTTATCGTTAGAATAGGGCATCCTGGAAAAGACTTCATATTGATGGAAAACCAGATGCATGACGGTGTGGCTGTAGTCGTTCCTTTTGTGTATCTTCACTGCACAAAATCTAGTGCCTTATACGATACCTACTCTCGTTGCTGCCCAACATGTCGAAATCAATAGAATCTTGAAAAGTTGCGAGCAGTGTTCACGAATCACTCAGTTGTGAGACAGCAGCACAATAGTAAGCGGATGGGTCTCAAGGAAAACTTAGAAAATGGCAATCAAGAATTCTCCGTAGCTTTTAGATGGAAGTTCGTGTGAAGAATGAATAGAAGAATAGGTCTAAAAATCTGGAGACAACGTCACGGTGGCAACGAAGGAATCAATCGACAACACGTCTGCGACGAGCATACTCTCGATTTTCTATACAGACTATGTAACAGCGGCCAATTTTCTGAGATCGTGTGACTGTGGGCGGAAAGAGAGAGCCATCGATATATAATGCAGTGAACAACAAGGTTGAAAAAAGCGCAGTGTGAGGGCAAATTCCGAATTAGAAAACTCTTTTCAGCCAGAACAGCTGCTAGCGATGAAATGACATAAAGCGCCTAGAGACGGGCTCAGTTGCTTGGCGATTTTTGATGGACCATGCGCTCTGAAATCATGCAAAGATGGAAAAAGCTCTGCTACGTGGGAGTGGGTACAAATGCGCGATACAAAATACTAAATTTAATAAGCAGGCAGAGTCAAAAATAAGAAGAACTGTGGGTTAGTTGATCGTAGCTTCTGAGCGGTTCCTGTTCTGAATAAGGATCGCGTGCAATTCTGAAGGCGAAAGCGGCTAAGCTTCACGTGCTTCACAAGAATGCTGTCATACTTGGATGGCAGAACAGAGAATTTGTGCATTTTATAGGAAGCCTAATTCCCGCTCATATTATTGAAAGATCTCGCAGTACTGCTCACGAGGTACTGAAGAGCTCCACTCTGATCTTCCACCACAACCCATTGTATAGACCAAAAAGATTTGTGATGCTAGAGTTGGCCTTTTGAAGGGAATCGGGGCTTACCATTCTCATTTCTTTTTCAAGAGCTGCATACAAAAAATGAGAGAAAACGGTGTAAAATGACGCTGAACACAATACAAACGTGCATTGATTGTTCCAAAGAAGGCTGCACTGTTTGTTTGTACTATGCAATACTTACCTGCTGAGCTAAGGTAAAACGCCATGACCTATTTTAAAGAGGAAGGGGCGGAACTCTTTCAAGTTTCTAGACTTATTTATTTATTTACTCAAGACATAGACAAATGTGTAGCATAGACAGCGTAAGAGAACATAAGCTGAAACAGCACAAAGTCGCGTGAAGTAACCATCAGCGATGTGAACAACAAATAACACTTTTCAACAGTTCTTGATGTTTAACACTTGATAAGTTTTTTTTACAGATTGCCGAAGAAATCCCCTCTACATGTTTGCTTGCCAAGGAGTAGGATGGGGATGATGAGGTCGATAGGTTAAGGAGCACGATTTAGTTGGCGTTTTACCAACATTAGCTCGAAGTTCTGTAAGATCGTTGTATTCTGAATCCGCTGTTAAATGTTACCGCTGTAACGTTGATGGATCTCGCCCCTTACCTGCAATCGTTTTGCACATCGTGATAATATCAGCGATTTCTCTTCTATTATTCGTGAGTGAAGGGCAGAGAGCGCAGCTCGCTGAGTACCGCTTGGAATAGGGTTATAATCCACTTATAAGCATCTCATCATTAGCTTTCCTTGAAGCTGTTCTGATTGGCTTCAAGAAGATCTACATCATTTCTTTCCGCTCAACTAAACACTGATGTACTGTTGCCACTATAGGTCATGCATAAGGGCACATGTCGCGAAGGTGAGCAGCATTGGTAGGTGGGAACGCGCCAGCCAATAACAACCAAACAGAGCGCGAACAAAACACATGCCAGCCAATCAGGGTACCGACTGTACACGCACTCTCTTGTTGGCATGCCCATTCAATGCAGTCTGATTGGATGGGGCGCTCACATCTCCCAATGCTGCTCGTCTTCGCGACATATACCATACAACGTTTTAGGTCGGATCATAAGAAAATTTGTTTCCCAGTTGCGTCAGGGAATTCCCATAATTATGCTCGGCGTTTACAACGACGGCCATCTCAAAGGGCTTTGAGTCTTCATCGTTCTTACTTCGTTAGTAGATCCTTACGTCGCCTATCGTATCTGTATACCGGAATCGTGGCATGCACTCATTCAGGTAATGTTCACTTGATTAGTAATGTTAACACCATTAGCAGATGCCAATCAAGGAGTGCCTGACTTGAACACACATTGCGAAGCCTCAATTACGAGCAAAAATCTCAATGACCTAGGACTGCAATTGAATCGTAGCCATTAGTCTTCGCCATTTCCCTGTCTACAAAGCCTCTCTACGAAATGGGTTTTAAGTGATGCCACCACTACAAATAACCCTTCATTTCAGCCATTTTAACCTTGCCAGTGACTTTAAATGAGCAGTTGAGATTATACCTAGATGCATACCCTTATTAAAGCCATGCATAAAAATCGTGCACTGTACGAATCAAGAACTTCATGTAACTAACACTTACATTACTAATCAAGTAAACGACGAGGGAATATTTCAGAGGTGCTAAACTATTAATCCAGCAAACATAATGATGTGATGGAAAACTATCTTCAAGAACATTTCCGTTTTCTTGCTCTAAAAAATAAGGCAGAGCGCTCCGCTGTGGACGAGTCAATAAGATAGCAGGACTGAATTAAACTGAATTAAACTGAATTAAATAGAAGCAATATTTTTAAACACCCTTAACTTGGTAGGCTTTTACGACTCTCTTGAATGGGGAGGGGGGGGGGAGCGGCTTCTTCTTCATCTGGCTGTAGAGAGGCAATGGACAGTTGGCGACATGGTCAGCATGTTGACTAGGCGACTCAGGTTTGTTCGGCGCTAACGCCTATCGAGAGGCTTCCATTCGGATTCGCTGAATGGGGACCGGAGTCGTCTAGAAGCGACAACACGCTGAATTGGAAGCACAGCAATCCGCTGTGTAACGGACACCAAATCCAGCATGAAGCGCATTGGCGGCAGGAATAGAAAACGGACGAAGTAGCGCTTCTTCCAAAAGTGAATAAGTTACGCGCCCGTTTCCGTTTATCTCCTTTGCCCAAAGATTCTTCGACCATTTCCTCATCCTGGGTTCATGATCGAACTGGAAGGCTGGGCAATGCGTAATAGAGAACGATAAATCATACGAAGGTAAACAATGATGTCTAAGGGCTGAGCGAATCAGGTGCTAGTCCTGCTTGGAGTTGTTCTTTTGTGCTTTTTCTTCAATTTTGTGAAAATCACATAGACCTTAATTCTTCCAGTTTCGCGCTGAGAAAGGCTATTTGATTCACAACCCATAAGCTAGATAAGAATTATTCTGATCTGGAACTAAATAAATAAATACTTAGAAGGTCAGTGATAGACAGCTAACGATCCAATAAATCTTATATGCTATATCGCGTCATAGTTATAGGATCACCCTTAAATGTTAAAGTTCAGACATCCCTGCCAATCTCACAAGCTTCATCGGATATGGTTACGCTACGGGAACTATAGTGCTAGCTTCATTAACGCGCCAGCTATGTCTACTTTAACGAATATACATAATTACATGAGTTATAATTATAAATAATTACAGACGGAGATGCGTCCCGCAATTATTTCATGAGTGCACGAGTACGTAATACACAGTACAGTATACAATGACACTTTGAGAATCCAATATTTTTCGTGGTATCTCTTCAGAAAAAATTCCAACTGCGTCAAGTTTAACAATTACAGTATTGACAGCGGGCCAGGACAAAGGAGTTAGGATCCTTCTCAATTTCGGCGCTGATTTTCTGGGTGTATCCTAAATTGAATGACTGTCGCGCATCAAATGATAGATAAGCTGGTGCTAGAGGCCTTCGCCGGTTATTCACGAGAAAGTTGTTACATTGAAAAATACCCATGATGAGACGCAAAAACGAGCTTTCGTACATCAATTCATGTTGTCCCTTATGAGTAAATACGAAAAAATTCTGTGTGCTGCGAAGGAAGAGCGCAGACCGAGAAGTGTGCTCTCCAGAGCTTGTGGTGCTGGCTCCTGCAAGAACAGAGCTCGATCGCAAAGCAAGACCGCATCGGATTAGCTTGCAACGTTTTACCACGATGGACGATTGACAACCAGCTGTGCTGGCTGAATCGTGACGCGCTTCTTAACGAATCGATTCGAATGCTGCTTGTCTCTGTCGGAGCAGATCAACTCAAGGTTGACTTATCGCAACGAAACTGTTTTGAAGCCCTTGCAGAACATTAATTAAGCTGACTTCACATCTATAGTGCTGCAAGGATGGAGTTTCCACCAAATGTGGGCTGGACGGGTGGGGTGGACTGGTACAGGTTGAACGACATTCACTCCATACACCTTTCCTCACTTCGTGGGAACATTGTTCCCCGATCCACTTTTCAGGCAGTATAAAGCTCGGCAATGTGACGCTTGGTGTCCTTAGCGAGGTAACACATAGCTTGAAATCATTCCGCTTCTCTAGAAGCTCTGAATGGCAATGTGCAGTCATATCTTAGTACAGAGAGACCTGGCTTCCTTTAGTGTTCTCGATTTGAATAGCAATATGTCTACTCTGGCTCGGTTTGTTCCATACCAACCAGAACTAACGAGCTAAGTACTGACAATGGCATCGGCTCTGTAAATTAGTATTAACCGCTTGAAGTTGCAAACTTGGAGAGTAATGATAAACGTAGCATTCCCGTGACTCTCGTCTACTCTGGGCAAGAAATGAAATATTGCTCAATAATGATGGGTCAATTATGAATTGTTCGGAATTCAGAATTGTTTGCTGGTTGTGAAGAGTGCTTACTATATAGTATTCCCAATTTCCTTCTTGGAATGTTAGACCGCAGCACGTACTGATAATACTACATAATCGTGATAGGCTAGCGACGTTCGTTCAGGGGCGATCAGGGTCGAGTGGAAGGGCACAGGTGTGGACATACTAACTGTTTTATACATAGTAAGGACACTCTACAGATGCTGGTTCATGTTTTTTAGGTTGAGCAGAAAAACAACGAGAGAACGTGCAACGTTTTGTACAACAAGAAGCGAGACATTAAGTGAATATCATCTCATAAAGAACAAAAGTGGCGCATGTGGAGCGAATCTAGGAAACCTTCAATGAAAAGCTCAAACAGGTGAACAAAGGCCTCAACAGTTAAGCAATCTCCTCTTAGGCAGACGACAATCGAAAAGAGATATCGCTATAACTCTCCTTTAAATTGCCAATATCGAAAATCTGAATACGGTGACATAGTGAGAACGGAGGGTTACTGGTTTCCTAACAAAAGAATTCCCACGGAGGCTGCAGAACAAGGGCTTGGTTGGTTATGCAGAGTAGACATCCAGTATTCATTTGCATATGAAAGACTTTCCCCTTTATGAACCAACCACACATTCTCGAAACGATCTCACAGGTGCCCTAAGGGCATTCAAATGTACGATGAAACAACTCGTGTTCCTGAGTCTTGCAACGCGCTAATGGTACAAGTTAACATATCATTTCGAATTGGTCTAGTCTTTCAATGTTAATCTAGCATCTTGTATTATTCAGGGAATTAATAATAATAATATAGTTATTATTATTTATTTTTATTCAGGTTTCAGTTTCAGGGAAATTTTGCCGATACTCACTCTGCATTGTACGAGCTAGGCTTCGCTCTTTACCTGTTTTTAGAGTTCTTTATAATCCGTAAGTAGCAATGTAAATTTTTAATATACGTGGTGAATTTTGAGAAAGAATGGGAAGCGAGCATGGGCATGCAAAAGACTATACAAAGAATGGATCAGGAATAGCAGAAAGCAGTCACAAATTGGTTACTCCTTTATTGATCGAAATATAGGCATCTAGCAAACTTAGAAGAAAGAGAAGAAATCCTACAAATTTACAAAAATATAAAAAGAAAACATGGAAGATATGAAGAAAAATTAATTTAGAAAGGAAAATAATCTAGCAGTTATTGTTTCCAACGGCTATGTCGAAACATGCGCGAAATCTGTCACATCCTTCGAACTACTCGATTTTTCAGGAAGATTGGTGGATTAAAATTCGGACAAATTCGATATTTGTTCCACGTACTTCTTCTCGGGTTCCGCAAGCGAAAACTTCTTGCATGACATTTTCATTCCACATTTCTTTTAAGACAATGTCATTCACTACGAGTTTTACGATGGCGCCGCTCCCTTTTACTTTACCCGGGTCACCTAGCATTTTTAATTAAGTGAAGTACAAAAAGGCCTAATTGCCTATCCATCCTTGACCAATAACCTTGACGGTTTCAAGAGATTGTTCTGGGTAAGAATAATGATAAAAGCTTAGTCAAACGCTTTGCGTGTTGCGTCAGGCAATCCATCTCTGCGCTTCTGGCAATTTGAATGCGTATTTGGCCATGCAATAACTTGCATATGTCAGCTGATGGATAAGACACTTTTATTCTTCTCAGACAAGCGTGGTACAGGGGTGTGCGTTTAACTATTAACGATTTACCGATTTACCGGATTTACCGGCATTTTTCGTTAAAACTTTTTTTTACAAAATTTAACTGAGACTTCTTTCAAAAGTGCGGCTGAGCTTCTACAGCGTTTCATGTCTTATCGGATTTAATCGGATTTAAATCTTATCGACGGGCGCGTGTAGCGCAGTCGGAGGAGGCGCGACTGTCGCGTGCACCCGATACCAGGTTCCTGGTTCGGATTTCCCGCCCAGGCCAACCAAGCCTTCCATTCCTCCGGGGTCGGTCAATTGGTACCAGACTTGTCTGGGAAGGATAGAGCGCTGACTTGTTCATCGGCTGGCCACCGCAAGTCATTGTATGGCCAAATACGCATTCATGTCGCCTCCACGACATCCCGTAGAAGTAGAATGCGCTGGCGCATCCCAGAAGGGATTGAGTAACGCCGTCCTTTATCCTTTATCCTTTATTTAAATCTTATCGGATTTAGTCGATGTAAGCACCGCTCGAGTCAGCACACTTTTGCCAACGGGGAACAAATCGACTTATTCCATCAACGAAAGAATTAGGTGGTCGAGATTCGATAAAATTCACGAAAGCTGTTTTGGCTTGGTGTTGACTGGTGAAGGTTTTACCAGCGAGAAAGTTCTGAAAGTCTTTGAAAAGACGGCAGTCCGTTGGTGAGAAGCCTGGAGGATATGACGGGTGAGGCAGAATTTCAACCCTTAGTTCGTTCAATGTTCATGTCGTGATTTGCGAAGCGTGTGGCGGGCGCTGTCGTGCAAAAGAATCGGGCCTCTTCTATACACCAGTGCCGGCTGAAGTTCATGCAATTTTCGGTGAATTTTGTCGATTTCCTTACAGTGGGACTTTGCTGTGATCGTTTAGCCTAGCGCAGAAAAGTTGTACACCAGCCGCTGACCACCACACAGTGACCATTACCTCTTTTGGTGGAGATTCCCCTCCGGAAAATGCCTAGGGGGTTCATCGGCGTGCAACCACCTTCCCAAGGCGTACCAATGCATCCGCAACAGCAGTTTTACTGACGTCTAGCTCTTCCGCGACACCGCGAACTGTTTGGGATGGTTCGGCTTCCACCAATTCCTTCAACTCGTCGTCCAGGATTGCTCTATATCGACCGCTACGGGATCGTCTTCGAGGATGAAATCTCCAGTCAGGATTTTACTGAAGCACTGGCGCACAGTGCCTTCTCCAACTTTATTAGGCCCCACACTTGATCGATATGTCGAGCTGTCTCGGCTGCGCCGACAGCGCCCGCCACACGCTTCGCAAATCACGACATGAACATTGAACGAACTAAGGGTTGAAATTCTGCCTCACCCGTCATATCCTCCAGGCTTCTCTCCAACGGACTGCCGCCTTTTCGAACACTTTCAGAACTTTCTCGCTGGTAAAACCTTCACCAGTCAACACCAAGCCAAAACAGCTTTCGTGAATTTTATCGAATCTCGACCACCTAATTCTTTCGTTGATGGAATAAGTCGATTTGTTCCCCGTTGGCAAAAGTGTGCTGACTCGAGCGGTGCTTACATCGACTAAATCCGATAAGATTTGAGAACGTTATGTTAGTTTAAAGTGAAGCACTCAAAACGCTGAGAACTTCCCGGACAACCTAATGTGATGTACGCAATCCGGAAAACCCAAAAGGTCCTCAAGATTTGGCAGCATGGATCCATATTGGTGAGCTGCATAAGGTCGAACAGGCCCGTAGTTACGAGAAAGAGAAGTGAGGGATTCGTTGGTCATGCAGCCGTGTGCAATGTCTCTGTAGGGCATGTCAGGTCAGTGCAATTATGGTCGAAGAAGACCTCTACGTCGACGCTCGATCTGGTGCGTCAAAATATTGGCGTCTGGACTGGCTGAAAATTTTGAGCGGAAAAATACTCAATATGAATTCTGGGCTTCCCAACATTCATTCTGCAGAGACTGAGCCCGAAACGCTGTAGAAGCTCAGCCGCACTTTTGAAAGAAGTCTTCACTTTAACCAGCTGAAATTCGGGCATCTGATTACCTGGCTTCTCGATATTTGACACTTGGAGTCCCTACATAGCGTACGGTTAGCCAACATATTTTTGGACTAACTCATTTTCTTAGGATATAGATATTCGCAGCCAAAATCGGCGACAGGGAGTGCTCTTTACCAAGGTTCACTTGCAACCAACACACCAATGCCCAAAGTGAGCTCGAAAGGTAAATTTTCTATGTCATTTTCCCTCCTTAAAGATGAGCAGATTGCAAGCTACAATAACAGGTTTAAACTGAGGATGCTTCCGTTGAAATAAACAAAATCAGTTGAAGCAGCTGCAGACATTTTCCTGCCAAATTTGGTACCAAATGAATTGTCGATGCCAAGAGAAGGTCATAAACAGCAAGAAAATACAATTTAATTATTTTTAAGAATTTTAAAATTCAACTGAGCAGCACTATTTGCGCCTGGGGACATAATTAAGCGAGGCTCAGCGACGGTGTTGGATCGGGTCACAGCAATTAGGACCCCCTTAATTGCGGCACCGGTTTTCAGGCTACCATCCACTTTTTAATGGCGGTTGCATGCCCATTGGTAGGTGGGATGATGCTAGGAGCCCTTGTAAATTTTGGTGAGAAAGCCTTTATTTTGAACAAAGTTATCATGATGCGACGCAAAAAAACGCGTTTTTGCGTCGCAAACGTCGTTTGGTTGAACGTTTAGCGGCGGTACTGTACTGCCAGCTGTGAAGGCCCAATTCCACGATTTGCTCATAACAGGATTTTAACTGCTACGACGAAACCCCTAGCACATTCTTAAGTTTTGCAAACTTAACAATAAATAGAGGTTTCGCTTGCAATTAAATAATATACAATATAGTATAGTATAATGAAATTTCAAGGAGATTGAAATTTCGAGAGACGATGTAGATCGTATGACGGACACGGAACATTTGCTCTGAAGGATTGGGTCAGTACATTTTACTTTTTCTATGTGGTGCTATGTACAATATCCTAGCTCAGGCCTGGGTCTCGTTGTAGACCAAGGTTATGACTACCACCTACCAACCTTCTGCTACGTAAGACGTGAAGTAAACAAAGAACTGTACTGAAACTGTGTGGGTGTAGACAATGCAGAAGCGTAGCCAATTCTTCAAGAAAGATGCCACAGTGCACTACAGGCAAAAATTGATGTGCACACAAACACAAACCTCCGAGAGGCTATATTATCAGAAGTCCAGAAAGAAAAACGACTATTCGCACTTCTGATAGAAAGAAACATCTCATCTCTTGCTGTTAGCTAAGAGAAAAAAATGAAAAACACAAATAATAAAAATGCAAAATTTCAAGCAAGGAAACCTCGAATCCACTCTGCGCTGCACCCGCCCTATAAAATAAGGAAGAGCAGCGTTAATATATAATAACAATTCCCTGTTTGGGATGCACCGCGCTTTCCACTTCTACACGGTACCGTGGAAGTATTTTGAAGGCGCATTTAACGTATATGATGACGGCCAATGGCCAGCTGATGGACAAGTTAGTGTCTTATCCTTCCCAAGCAAGTCTGGTACCCAATTCACAGACCCCGAAGGGATGCAAGGCCTTCTTGGTTTGTGCCGATACCGAACCAAGAGTCTGCACAGGACAGCTGGTGCCTCATGAAAGTGTGCTGCCTACCCTAGTAAGAAAAACCAATTAAATTTTTTTGCAATCTTCCGGCAAGGTGCCCTCATGCTTTGGATTCGACGAGGAACCCCGTATTCAAAGGGATCTAAGTAGGAGCTCCCTACGGTAGGAATGACTATGTTCGGCGAGGGGAGGAACTCCAGTGACAGTATCAGTCGCTAGACATAATGCTCGGCAAGTATGAATGACCCACTGGAAGTCGTGTAGCAATTAATCAGGCGGTGGCAGCGAGAAGGCGTTAGGTGCCATCGGTCTCGCGGACATGTGAGTGAGGGCGACGTGTTCCGGAGCGCGCCACGACGGACGACGAGTGCATCCGCGGTGGACGGACGGCGGCGAGTACCAGTCGTTGGCGGAGATTTTCTGCTATCAATCGCGTGATCGATACCGCCGTCCCGACGACCTCAAACTGCACACATCACATCATCGCTCATCTCCAATACCAGTTTTTGCTGGCGCTTAATATTGTCGTCGAGTTCGCCGGAGGAAGAGTTTCACACAGCTGGCACAAATGCGAGCACGCCCACAGATGGTTTTTGAGAGTCACTGCTTCTCTGAAGGGTATACCTTAGCCCTTGTTATGGTTCGTCCTTGAAAGGCATAATGAGGAGCTCGAAACTGAGGTAGCTTTCGTTAAAGAACTCAAGCGCAATTTTAACCATCAAGGAAAAAGCGGAAGCTAATGTGGCGGCGTGTCAGAAATGATGTAGTATGGCTACAACGGTTTATAGGATTCAAAAAAGGGTAACCATTGCTCGACTTCCTACTATCGAATTAGTAGAAACTCACATTTATTGCCGGCTAGTTTAGGCGATTGTTGAATAAAAAAGAATTTCAAGTGATGTCTGTGTCTGTTCCAGAGACTTAAGAGACATATGCGATAAATTGCTAGTCATTCTCTTCTCTGGAATAGCGGAGTGTGTTTTGACGTGGCATGCAATACGCTCTTACGCGATGTCACTTTAATGAGCCCTAGCAGTTCACAGCATTTGGTTCAACAGTTCAAGTCGTGTTCTATCCCTCCCAGATCAGCGCCAACAATTTAAAGACCCCAGATTCCGCGCTGAGTGGAAAGGAACCAAAAATCGATTTCTCTGGATAGGATTCCCGCTTCCTATTTTCTGTGCTGAATAAGTTCCATGTCGTCTATGTTGTATTACATATATGTAGGGGATTAGTTTTTTTCATGTGTATTTTAAAAGTCCATATGGGCCGGATGGGATCAATATGCAGGCATGACAAACATTCGAATAATTTATTGCAATTTTTTATTCGATTAAATCTCTTATTACTCGCACATTATTCGAATGTAAAAATCGAATGATTACAAAATTCGAATCTTGTTCGAATCAAGTGGCTGCTTTGAGGGTAAGATACTTGAAATGTGTCGCTCGTTCGAAAAATAAATGTGTCCATTGATCTCAATGTACCCAGTCTCGTTTATGTCTGTCGTCAAGTACTCAGATTTTTTGACGTTCAGCTTGAGCCCGAACGCAGCCAAACGGCCACATCAAGCTCCCCTTGTCGCTCAAGCTCGGCCTTGTCATCACTGGCAGGTATTACGTCATCAGCATATTGCAGCGTCCAAGGAGTAAGCTTCTGAAGGTCTCGCGAAATGGCATCCATTCTTCTTCTTCTTCTTCAGCGTCTGCCCCGCTTTGTAGCAGGGTCCGCTATTCTGGTGTCATGACGCAACCTTCCCCGATCCAGCGCTAGATCAGGGTGGACACCAGCAACCTTCAAGTCCATATGTAACGTGTCAGACCAGCGCTGCTTCAGACGCCCTCTACCACCTCGAACTTAAGGCCTATCTTGCGGACGCTATCTTCGTTTCCACGCAGAACGAGGCCGTACCATCGTAAGAGAGCTTCGCGCATCTTGCCCGCTATTGGGGCGGCACCGAACTCCTGCCGAATGGCATCGTTTCGGATGCGGTCTAGGCGCGTTACTCCTGCCGTCCAGCGCGGCATCTTCGTCTTCATGACGCTGAGGCGCGTTCCAGCTTCCTTGGTCGCAGGCCAACACTCAGCACCGTACATCGCTACCGGTCCGACGACGGTTATATAGATCTTTGACTTAAAGCGCTCTGGTATCTTTTTATTGCAGAGAACCCCAGTCAACGAGCGCCACTTGGACCAAGCTGCACTCACGCATGACTTCACTTCAATCATCAAATTGCCATCCGATGCTACTGCTGATCCCAGGTACTTAAAAACCGAAGTGCGTGAGAGCTCGATGCCGATAACCTTGATGGGGCTGAACTCAATAACGTTCGTCAGTAAATACTCGGTCTTCTTCACGTTCAATTTGAGTCCAAACCGTTTCAAGCGATCACACCAAGCTTGCACCGCTCGTTCGAGTTCACCTTTGTCTTCGCAAGCGAGCATTCCATCACGACACAAAGAGGAGTGGGCAAGGAGCAGAACCCTGGTGTACCCCAACAGAGATGGGGAACATCATCGAGGTTCCACCTGCAGCTTGAACGCGACCCTTTAGAGAAGACTAGAGAATTCGCACCTACTCTATAAGCTCTTCAGGAACTCCATGATGTCACAAGACACGCCACATCACTTCACGTGGTACACGGCCGAAGGCCTTCTCCAAGTCGAGGAAGGCGATATGTACTGGTTTCTGTTCCTCGCGGTGCTTCTATAACAGGAGGCGAGCGGCGTGAATTGCATCAATGGTGCCACAGCCAGCTACGAAGCTGCACTGATTGCTGGAAAGCGGGACGATGTCACGAATTCTTCCATCGACAATTCGCTCAAAGATCTCCATACTGTACGAATACAAGCGAATCGGGCGGTAACTGGAGCAGTCTGCAGGACTGCCCTTCTTCTTCCAAATTGGAATCGTCGTACCTTGGCGCCAACAGTCAGGCACGTTCTTCTCTGCTACAACCTGATTAACGAACTTCGCCAACCACTAAGGTACCAAAACTTTTCTTCACCAGGTCAGCCGCCACGTCGTCAGGCCCGGTCGCTTTGCCTCATCTTCTTCAGAGCCGCTTCTGTCTCCTCCACGGTGACGATCTGAACAGTACCATGGGCAGAGCCGCTCAAGGGAAGGCCGGATGAGAAAACTGTTCAGTCGAGATTTCCTTGAAATAATTACGCCATCACTTCAGCGCGTTTTTGCGGGCTGTTAGAAGATGACCGCTGTCATCATTGATCCCAAAGAACTTTTCAATATCCTCGGTTTGGCGCTGGCGGGTATTAGCAAGTCGGTACAAATACCGCTCACCATCGCGCGACTCGAGCTTTCGGTATACATCATCATAATAAGTGGCTTTCGCAACAGCCACGGCTTTCTTTGCAACCTTCTTCGCCTTCTAATACTTCTTTCAGTTGTCGGCTGTTCTGTCGCCGAGAAACACATGATAGGGCGACTTCTTCTCTCGTACCTTCGCCTTCACATCGACCGTCCACAGCCATGTCTGCTTGTCGACCTTGCGTCGTCCATGCTTCGTTGTGCCGAGTTCTGACTGTGCAGCTTGACGAATCGCGTCGGTCGCCTTCTTCCAAGTTTCGTCGACAGTCGTGACTGTCGGTAACCGCACGCGAGAAATCACAGCTGCTTCCTTCTCTCTCATCATCCTTCTCCCTTCCCACCACTTGATTCTTGCTGCACCGCATCGCTCGATCTGCTTCAGCCTTGGAGGGGCTATCTTTAGGGTGCAGATCAGCGGTCGATTCTGTGGAGCGATCGTCTCATACGGCACGATCTTCGCATCTGTGACAAGAATCTTTCACAAGGACAAAGTCTGTCTGACTTTTGGTGCCTTCACTATAGTGTGAGATGAGGTGGGAGTCGCGTCTTCGGAAGACGGTGTTCACTATGGTGAGGTTATGCGATTCCGAATAATCAAGAATACGCTTACCATCGGCGTTACGTGACCCGTATCCGAAACCACCGTGACAGCAGTAACCGTCCTTCGCAGCACCTACGTGCCCATTAAGGTCACCAGCGACTATGATGACATCTTTCGACGGTACCTCTGCTGTCTTATCATCAAGCAGGCTCCAAAACTCATCCTTGGCTTGCTCTGAGCAGCCGGTCTGGGGAGCATACGCAGAGAAGAAGTGATAGAGTCGCTCCTTAGCGGTGACAACGATCTTCATTAACCGTTCGATGGCATAGCGTTCAACTTAGAGTCACGAAATAGTTCGGAGACGATTATTCCGACACCACTGATGATCCTGGGACTTCCACAGAGAACGGCTTTGAAGGCACTTCCTGTCCCTTAACTTGCGGCAGGACCACCTCGTCTCCTGCAACGATGCCGTTTTCGCCTCAGGGACCCTCGCATACTCTCCACACTCGCCGGGCTTTGCGAGTGCGCGTCGGCTCCGGCGAACGCCGTAGCACTATCTCGAAGTGCGTGAGCTGACACACACCACGTGGTGTTACATGGGTCTTCGTAGGCCGGCCTGTCACAAGGGCTTGTCACCTGCAATCGAGTGTCCGTGTTCGGATCGGCTCCCCAAAGCGGGCACTTTAGAGTGGCACCACGTGGAGGAACGGACATCGCCACCTATCTCGATACTCATATAACGTCATAAACCATATGATGTGGCATGGGACCTCCATAGGCCGACCCGTCACAAGCTCCTTTCGCCTGCACAATCGAGTGTTCGTGTTCAGCTCGGCTCGCAAAAGCGAACAGTTGTGTTGTTGTTGTTTGCTGTTGAACGATCCGTGTTTTGAACGATCTGCAAAGATCCAACCTATGCTTGGCATTCCACATTTTCTTTAAAGACAGATGGTACCAGTCAACAATTTCTAGAATAGGATAATGTTTATTCATTATTTGAGAACAGAAAAACCAATAGATCATCTGACATAAAAGGTTCCCTACCACCTGGTAAAATTAAAGAAAAATCATAAGCCTCATCTTCCGACGAATCTTTGCGACGCTTACTACCAGTGTCACTTCCATACGAAAATCAATGTGAAGGGAGGAATGGCGAGCGAGACAACAACAGTGAGACGAAGTGTGTGAACTACAAAGTGTCCCGTAAAGAAATTCGTATACGTGAAACAGCAAAACCACTCTGGAAGAGAATGAGTGAACTCCTGAAGCTCCGCGTAACACTCAGAGCTACTCGGACAATTCATTTTCGAAGCACCGCACCCTGAGACCCACACGTGAGCCACTGTCGCAATTGTGAATACCCATCCTCCGGGGAAGAAGCGCTAGAAATGAAAGTCTGGGAGCCACCGATTAACAATAGGGAAGTGTGCAATGAGCTTTATCACCCTGTAGAGGCGTTTCAATTCGTCGTAGATCCCAGGGCTGTATTTCTTACTGCTGTACTGTATGTATGTGCTAAGTGGCATTATTGTATTCAGACCTGAAGAAGGGCGCATGCTCAAAACCCAGTCACCAGTAAACATCGACTTCGACTATCGCATCAATTGACCAGACAAGATGAAGCTCAGGGAACCAGAATTCATATGTTAATAATAAAAGGATAAAAGTTGGCTTAACAGGATAAGGTAGGCTTATTCAGTCTCTGTGTGGGTTGCGCTACGCACTGCTCGCTCACGGGAAATTACGAAAATCTTTTAAAAAATGTGAAATCCGAACCTCAGCACCCACTAAATACTATGATTAGCCTTTCCTACGGATCAATTTCGCTTTGTATCTTACTGAGATAAACCAATATCCAAAAGGACTTGCTCGCACATGCTTCGCAGAACAGGGCAAACACATGAACAGGTATGAGGTGCAGTGCATTGGTACGACTATTTGTCATCTACGATGTATTCTACAGTCCTTTGGTTGGTAAAAACAGAAGCTCACACACACTTGGAGTAGCGAGGTGTGTATAGAAAGATTAGTGTGCCACTGAACACGCGAGGGGCATACGTATAAGGTCTTTCGACTTTTAGAGAGTATTGGCGAAGTTTACTGTTGTCCCACACAAAGCACAAGCATTAAATGCTACGGCTCATAAACGTAGCATTTAATGCACGTTTACATTTTCTCAGTTTCTCAAGATGGTTTGAACAATCGCGTAGTCCTGCACTCTAGGAATAAGCTGCAATTTTCTTGCCGAAGGTTGCCCTTAAGTGTTCATCTGGAAAATGTTTTCTGCAATGCTGTCATGGTATTTCACTGTTATGTGCACAAAACTCTCACAGTTTCCTTACGTTTGTGAGCCTAACATGGAGCTTACAATTTACAAGTGAGTATTTAAACACTCATCTCTTAGAAAGAAACAAGCTACCGAGGCTTGCAGTTGAATGGCTAGAGGAGAACTTTGTCCTCATCCTCAAAATGCCGCAGCAATTACGGATTATCACCACTGCATAGATATCAGCTTCAGCAATAACACACTATTATTGGATCAGGGCTCGATCGCAAGCCTCACATAGAAAGGAGAGGGTCTAAAATGATTCTACGATGGCAGGTTACTCTTCATTAGAGCAGTTATCACAGATAACCCGATTCCTACATATGTGCACAAGAGCTTTAAGGAAACTTCTCTCATTCCCAAGGGTACTGTGCGCCTATTCACAGACCCAAGTCGGCGCAGTGATTGTGTGAAGCAACAAAATCAACAACTTCATCAGCAAATAGGAAAGTGTTTCACAATGCTGGCTTGAAATGACTGAATATTTCACTGCACCACCCCATCAAGAGCAAGGGCTTCTGTTAGGCCGGAACGAACGTTTTCGTCGTTCTCGAGTTCTAATTTGGAATAATCACAGGTGCTGACCGTTTTAGCAGACGTAGGACTGTTACGTTTCAAATGCTTCTGTCGAAGTGCTAGCAGTAACAATGCTCTCCTTACTGGTGAACAATCGGGCCGTTAAGGCTCAGCAGGACATTCAAAACACGTTTCATATCCCCTTGTGAACGGCGAGATTTCTCCTCTGAACTTTCATAAAACTCGTTAGAACAACGCTATGAAAGCAGCATGTTTGTGTATTAAGCAAAATAAAATAAATCTTCAGGATCTGAATAAACCCTACAGTTGCCAGTACTCGACATTAACCACGTGTTGTTTGGAGTTGACCCGCTTGGGTAGTAGAAGCTGCTCATTTACCAGAGCAGGATACGGACTTTCATACGTTGTTCCTAGGGTCTCTCCATCATATTCAGTGCTAATCTATCAGATAGCCTGCTGGATATCTCTGTAAATTATGTCAGCAGTAGATCATCAAGTACCAAAAAGTTTTTTG
Organism: Heligmosomoides polygyrus bakeri; assembly: GCA_947359475.1. NCBI lineage: Eukaryota > Metazoa > Nematoda > Chromadorea > Rhabditida > Heligmosomidae > Heligmosomoides > Heligmosomoides polygyrus. The sequence continues at coordinate 32,501,292 of OX375868.1, forward strand.
AGAGTAATCTAGAAATTTTGTGTTCGAGGAGGATAAGGTTCCGTCAAGTGTTCAGTAAATCACATTATATTAACGGTCTCTTTATAATGCTAACTCAGGCTTTTGAAAATATGTTCGATCACGTTGGGCTTATAAAATCATTTCGATTCGGTTTCAACCCATTCCTATCAGTTTTAGTCTAGTCTCCGGCAGGCTTTAGGTCGTTGTAAGAACCTCTATCTCAAGTTCGACGTGTCTTATATCAGCATTTACTGCTGAGCTGAAAGGCAATTAATTCCTCACTTAGCACCCAAATAGTGACTTAATTTCATATTAGCGTTTCTGGTGTTTAAGGGATAAAGTTCGAGAGTACTTTTCACACGGACCTCTCACGCTCCCAGGAAAAAACTATAAATTTTTGACGAACTTATAGGTCTTATATGCTTTTATAACTGTGTTTTTCCGCACGTTAGTGTGCCAATCACACATTCCAGGTCGAGCAGTAAAATACTTAAATAAAGGCGGGATTATTGGAAAGACTAAAACGGAGGAAACTTTCGTACAACCTCACGTATAACACTATGGGAATCAATGAAGATGGATATCGTGAAGGCCTGCGATAAAATTGAAATGCACTGTGAGCTCACTGTGGCGGGCGCGTTCAGCTCACATTTGAATGGGTATGTGTAGAAGAAAAGAGCACATCTTGTGACCTAAGCCAGGATTGTTGTACATGAATTGTTGTTCAAACAACAGCTTTCTGCTTGGATGTTAAACAGAGCTGTAGCGTCGAAAATTATGGATGTAATTCTGGAATCATTTGCACATTCACCAAGAACTGATGTCGAGCGCGTAGCGAAAGTTAATTGTAGCTGAGCATGATGTGACTCTTTCTGATGCTGCTATCGGTTTTGGCAGTTACACACGTTGGATTATGTTAAACAGAACACCGGTAAGGTGCAGACACTGTCAGGCATGTGTTCTGCGACAGAGTTCTAGCCTTTACTCAGCGCTTTTGCTTTGTTAGGAAAGAACCACCAAACTTTTAGGTTTTTCCTCGGCCACATGGCTCACGCAGTGGTCAAAGCACCCACGAGAGTTATGCAGCTTCAAATCAAATCCTAGCACCTCGAAGTTAAGCTCGTATGAATTATCCAACAGAAGAACAGAAGAGAAAAAAGAGTACTGGAAAAACCGATCCGGAAGGAAGTCCGAATGAAACCCTGGGAGCTATCGTTTCGCCATACCCCACCAGATAGGAGATGAGTTCGACTAACTGTACTTAACTCAAATTTCCATAGGAAAATGACTCATTCATAAACAATGAATGAAATTAACGACAGACGTTGCGAGTAGAAGAAAAATAGGGATAGAGTTTGTTAAGTGCAACAGCAGATCAATCCTTGTCGGTAGAAAAGCAAAACAAATGTGGCAAACAAAACAAACAAAGGAAATTAAATACAAAGAAGAGGTTCTCTCACTCTCGTAGGCCAGTTTTTTTATACAAAAAATGTATACACTGTATACACTGTGTCTCAAAAAAATGTATAACTGTTTGAATGGTGAAGACTTTGCTCACAATAAAGGTACTAAAGAAGTTAAGAGCCATTATGAAAGCTTTAAAAAAAAGAAATTTTCTGACATATGAGCGGTACGGAATGCGCCACGCGCTGGTATCTTAATTTGCATTTTACACTCGATTGATTGTGCTTCGCGTGAATATTTGTTATAATTTCTCACAAGGTGACCGTTTTGATTGATTAGTCATTTTAAGGCTCAAAATTTAAAAGCACACTATATCTTGCAAAAAATGCACTGTATCCAAAAAAATGAAGGTATTATTTGAAAGGTTCCAACACTGCTGCTAGTAAAACGTTTGAAGATGTTTGAGGCTAATACAAAAGGATAAGGTAGCAAAATTTTTGTGATGTAATATAGTCAAGATTGCGCCATGCACCCGCCTAAAACATTGCGTATGAGGCTCGATGGATTTTGCATGGGCTGAACGCTTGCTACAATCCTGTTACTTCATGGCCAGACTAACATTTGCTGTGCTTTTTTAACGTTTTCCGTTGCTTGGTATCTGCAATTACGCCGATTAACTTCTACATTCAGCTTGAATGTTGCTTCATCAGTCTAGAGAATCTATCATCTTGAAAATGGGGCTCTTGCTCGCATTTAAACTGTGCAATTAAGAGATTCGCACGTCACGTGTCTTTCGCATAATTGTTAAGTTCTAAGCATTAAAAAAAGTACAGCATAGGTCTGTCTCGCCGAGTAGTAAGAAGATTGTGACAAGCATTCAGCCCATGCCCAATCATTTGAGCCTGAAATGCAAGGTTTAAGCGAGAACATGGCGCAATCTCCATAGTTTGCACGTCACAAAAATCTCGTTACCCCATGCTTTCATATTAATCTCAAACATCTTCAATAGCTTCACTAGCAGCAATGTTAGAACCTTCCAAGCAGTACTTACATTTTTAGGATACCCTGCATTCCTTGCAGGCCGTAGTGTGTTTTAATGTGTTTCTAAGTTTTAAGCCTTAATACAAAGCACAGATCAATCAGTACAGTCACTCTGTGAAGAAATTATAACAAGTATTAAAGCGAAACACAATCAATCGAGTATAAAATGCAGGCATACCGCTGTGTCGAAAATTTTATATATTTTTTTGAGCATTCATATAAACTTTTAACTTCTTTAGTATCTCTACTGTGAGCAAAATTGCCGTCTTTCAAACAGTGTGAAAATTTTTTTGAGACACCCTTATTATCTTTGTGGTCTTCTTTCAGTTTTGCCGCCGTTGTCAAAAGATCAGAGTAGAGTACACCCCCCTCCACTAGTAAAATCCTCACTGCTAAAATGCGCAGTACAATCAGCAATTGAATTGGCTTCAGTTGTAGGATCCTCTTGCGTCACCTGCCTTATCCAATCTGCGATTGTTGGTCGCACAAAGCTGTTAAAATATTCTTTAATTTAACTTTGTTTTTCACGCAGCATTAAATCGCCTCTACTTCACTGCACCAGCAGCACACTTTATAGAGTTCTTTTGCTGTGAATTAATGTCGCACAACTAAGAGGGAGTGTCACTAACTTCCTTTTTGTTTGAAAGCACAAGAGAGCCAGATATCATAAAATACCTGCGTCGGTTACAATAGCCTATTCAATTGAATTTATCAGAAGTTATTATTGTTTAGTAATTCCCTCGGAAAATCTAAAAACTTCAAAGCTGTCTGAAAGTCATTATTGCTGCGGATTCGAATGTGTTGCTTAGATACCAATTTCTATCAACATTATGGTTCTTGTCTTAAAACAGCATTGATAATGAGAAAAACGATCGCCGAAAGCGAAAGGTATTCAAGTTTCTGTGGAAAATAAGGCAAGAAATAGCTGGCGATGAACCGGAGCACTGAGGGAGGAATTTACAGCGTTCACGAAGGACTGAGGTGAGTGCAAATCCTTTTTTCGCTTCTTTACTTTATGTTGAACAGCTGTTCGACCATATCACTTTCCTGTGCATTGCAACATGCACCGAGCTCTGGAAGCTCGAAGCCTGCAGGGCATGTCGAGCACTTCACGCCCTAGAAATCTGGTGTTCCTACTTCTACTATACAAACTGCTGCATAAACTGAAACTGATTAAAATTATGCTTACTATGTACTACCGAAGAAGGGCCTAATGTATATAGTGGATAAATCCAGCGGTAGAAATCCACGACTTTTAGCGGATTTTCGGTGGGCGTTCCTAGCTAGTAAAACTGGGGAGTACTTAAAATAGTCGAATTCGTTAAAAATGTTAGGGAATGTGAGTGTTGGTGCCATTCAACCCCCAACCTTAAAAATTGCACTTTCGACGTCTTTGCGATTACTTTCTAATGACGAATTCGAGTGTTTAGAACGTAGATAACTTGCACCCGAAAATTAATTTTTCACAACAGTAGAAATGTTAAGCAGAAACCCTAAACACCCGGATTGCTTGGTATGCCAAACCAAGTCACAGGCATCCGTTTCCAAGACGCTGATTCGGATTTCGCGTCTAAGACAATCAGGCGATCCATCCCGCCGGGGTCGTTGAATTGATGTCAGACCTGTCTGAAAAGGATAAAGCGCCGACTTGTTCATCAGATAGCTACTGCAAATCATTGTCTAGATTAAGCATTCATTGAGAGCACCTCCACGGCATCCATTAGAAGTAGGATTAGTGGAGCACCCCAAAGGGAATTTCTCAACGCCTTCCTTTATCATTCGTTCCTTATGTTAAAATCTTTGCTAGTGCATACATACATATTTGTAGGTGTGACTGATGAGAAACGCAAGGTCCAACGATAAAAGTATGCTGCCATGCCACATACGTATAGAAGTAGAGGTGCCATGAATAGGAACTCGGTGTAGCCATGAAGCAGTTTGTCACGAAGCACATGATATGCTCCCATGAAGGAAAATGCAACGCACGAATAACAAATCTTGGTTTTTCTATTAAGACTCCATCAAAATTTTTTCCTGTTCAGCGAATATTGTGGGCAGCCCAATTTCAGGTTGCCCTCTTTGTAAAGGTTTTGATTGAAAGCTTGAAAGTTTTCTCAAAACAAAGGGTTGACGGGGTGATTTATTCATTTATTTATTGCAGTCAGAGCTGCGCTCTAATCGAACGAAACAAGGCTTATAACAGTAACAAAAATATAATATAATGCATTTTGAATTAGTGAAAAAATCTTGTTCAATTGAACGGAAAAAATCGTAGCAGGTCATGCTCATTGTTAATATGAAGAGGAGCAAGGAAGCAAGACGACGAATAGGAAGAGCATATGAAAATCAAGGCCGAGGAAGCGAGCTGACACCTTTATAAACTGGTGTAAACATGTAATGAGGTTGATGCTACAATTTGAGAAACCTATATTCTTCGCTAGAAACGGGCCGAGGGACATTTTGCGAAGCTGGACTTTCAAAATGGATGCCTTTCGTTGCTTGATGTCGCAGTGAGCAATCGTGTCTATTCGTTTATAGGAGTGTAATGGTGTAAAGCAGCTCCTTCTTTCTTGATTACATCAGCCCTCAGCGATATATTCCAGAAGTCGGTAATTAGATCTACATCTCCATTATGCGGTATATATATCAGCACTCGCTGCTTGTCCGATATAATGCTTGCTTGATACGTCATACATCTGATGAAAATGTCGCCACATCAGACAAATTGGTCGGCAGAATCCGAAAGCATCACGCACCTATAAATACATGCGGCATCTGTCATATATATTTAAAATAATAGGGTGGGCCAAAAGTAATGAGACTTTCCATGCCGTGCCCATATATGTCGTGACTGAAGCCCGGTTTTTCGTGCTTCTCGTATTTCTATATTTGTTTGCTACTTACTGATGGCCACCTGAGAAGTGACCACTTTCTCACTTTCCAGAAGCATGCCAGAACCCCAGTCTGACGAGTCGACCTGTGCCGCGCAAATCTCGCCCAATTCCCAACCACGAGCAGATTGGACTAAATAGACACGCAAGATGAGAAGTACGTCTTCTACCTTAATCCTGCCAAGCAGCTAGTCTGGGTGAGGCCTGGTGACCTGTTACCGACCTTCATTCGACGGGATGTTCACGGCGAGAAGCACCTTCTGAGCTTTTGGGTCTGCGCACATGGAGCGTTGTACTGGAAGCTATTTTCCAAGAACACGACGATGGACTCCAAGGCCATAGTGAACGAAATAGAAGAGATGAACCGGCGACTCGCATTTATTCGGTCTCAGCGCTTCAAGAAGGTCCTCCTCTTCGACAACGCCGCACCCCATCGGGCAGAAGTGACCACGGATAAGCTTCCTCAGCTGGGCTACGTTCACATGCCTCACCTACCGTATTCGCCGGACACTTCTCCATGCAACTATCATTACTTCTTGAGCCTATATGACTTCATGATCGGAAGGGACACAAGAACCCAAGCAGTCCTCGACAACCATAACGAGCAGTGGATCAGCACCAGGCCCAAGCAGTTCTGTAAGGATGGGATCAGAAAGTTGGCTGATCGATGGCAGCAAGTTCATTGTCCTTAATGACGAATACACTCCTCAGCAGCGTTGAGTTGTAATTGAGTTATAAAGAGCTAAACAAGTTTGTCAAGTTGTCTCATTACTTTTGCCCCGCCCAAATAGAGGTTTTTGTTGTTGAGAAAATCCATGAGACGCGCATGTTACGTCATTATGACCGTGCCCTCTCATTCTTCCGCTTTAGAACTTCTGTAACGGGCATTTATTGTGCTCATCAATTAAATCGAAATAGATGCATAGCGCGATCTAAGAATATGAAAGTTCGTGACTTCCTTTCTTTTTGAAATAGGCTAGGGAATCTTACCATTCTTGCTTGGTAGTCGTTTCGGACGTGCAAAGATTTTGAAGAAACCTTATATATTGCTCGATGGCTTCCTGGGAATTTCTCCTTAATTTATACGACATGTTATGAAAGGATAAAACATTAAAGATCGAGCTTAATCAATCCTTTTCGCGAGTGCGCCGTGCATTCTACTTCTACGGGATATCGTAGAGGTAACTTAAGTGCCTCTTTCACCAATACAAAGACCTGCAGTGACCAGTAGATGAATGAACAAGTCAGTGTTTTACTCTTGCCAGGCAAGTCTAATAACAACTCGCCAACTCCGAACAGATCGAAGCCTTTGGCTGGCTTGAGCGGGACTCAATCTATGAACATTAAACTGTTATGTACAGGTACAACTACTTTAGAACAGGAAGATCAACTGAGACTTCGATGCTTGTTTCTCTGGAAGAATGGACAAAAGCACTTGATCAAAACCTTGAAGTTGATGTCATTTTCTTCGATTTCTCCAAAGCATTCGATAGAGTTCCTTTTAAGGAGCTTATCTTCAAGCATAAAAATATCAATTTGCATCCTAGGATAGTAAATTGGATTAGCAACTACATCACCGGTAGGTCTTTCCAAGTCAAGGTCAATCAGTCGTTTTCCTCTGCCTATCCAGTCACAAGCGGAGTACCTCAAGGTGGGGTTTTACCTCCCATCTTGTTCATTATATACACGTCTGATTTGCCAAGCTCGATAAGACCGTTTAATATCTCTTGCCAAATGTTTGCTGACGATATCAAAGTCTACAAGAGCATTCAAAAAACTGACGACCGTGTGGCACTCCAGTCAGCTATTACTGCAGTTGCTGATTGGTCTGTTACCTGGAAGCTCCCCCTCTCTAGTACCAAAACGAAGTTTCTTCACCTCGGAAGCGTAGAAGACGACTACGCTTATTACCTCCATGGAAATCAGATAATCAAAACAGCTAAACCTCGTGACCTAGGCTTCATTTTAAACGCTAGACTTACCTTTGATGAACATTGCGAAGTAATAGCGAGTAAGGCAGACAGAGTCATTCACAGTTTATTTAGAGGCTTGTCCACAAACACAGTTAGTCACCTCAGATTGGCTTACATTTCTTATGTCCGCCCCATACTCGAATACGGGACCACTGTGTTCAATCCACCTACCAAGCGCAGCCAAGCCAGGCTAGAAGCGGTGCAGAATAATTTCACTCGGAAGCTTGGATACGGCTTTACGATTATGACTACACGTCCATTCCACCTTCAAATGTTCGGAACAAAATTTTCAATCTTTCTAGTTTGCTACTTCGCAGGAAGAGAAATGATTTGCTCATGATTACAAAATGATCACTGAAAGAGTAAGCTTACGTTCCGACAAATTTTACACAACATCTTCTTCAAACACGCGTGGTTGTAGGACAAAAATTCATTTTCCTAAGGCAAGGTCACGACTGCGAGCTTCCTTTTTTACCCAAAGAGCTGGTTCTGAGTTTCTAAAATTTTCTAAAAAATATGGTCTACCGAGTTCCATTTCACAACTGAAAAAGCTCATTGACAGGTACATCAAAGGATGATTCATTAGGGTGGTGTATTTCTAATCATCTATCATGCATGCATGTTTTGTTCTTCTCCTTGTGTTTATCTTTTATTGTCTTTTCGGATAACTGGTTCTGGCTGCGTGAATATCCACGTACTATAAATAAATAAATAAATAAATGTACGCCACTGTCGTCGGCTCTTCCGACTCCGCTTACCGAACACAGGATTTTACAGCGAAAATAATCGAACCAAGTGCTTTGAAGGGGATAAAAACAGGGAAGCATGAATGAGAAGAGCTAAAACGTGTAATGCGCAGTGGAGCCGAGACACTGAAGAGGCGAAACTTCTCACGCACATCCATATTCACGGACTTCATATTCACGAGAACGAATGCACTTGCAGCTTCCCACTGAGTCTCGGTTAACAGATGCACAATGGACTAGGTTCAGTATCTTTTAGAACTAGAATGCGGAACTGAAGCCCTGCTGGCGGTAGATACCCTGTGGTTGGGTTAAGGAGTGACGGCTTCAGCTGGTGAATCTGTAGGAACAGTAGGCCACAAGCATTGTATGCAAGCAATATCGAGATGGTTCCCAAGAAGTTCAGAGTCTTCCTCATTCTTCGCTGCTATCGAGCACTAGCTATCCGTAGCTATTACATTATTACAAAAGGTGAAATAAATAAATGATAAATAACCGTTAAGTTTAATAAAAATAAAGCAGCGTCGGAAACCGCACTGTCCCTGCTGTAACTGCGAAGTGTATAGTGCGGCGATGTATTCCTAGGAGATAGGGTGTGTGTCCATCACTGACATGAAGCGTGACTCACCCGCAGGGCTCCCGCCGGACACCTACTCCTTTGATGAGACCGTTTTCCGACTAGTGCAATCCACAGACAGTGAGCACACAAAGGGAAGAGCAACAAGATCAAAATGAAATTAGAGTGGCTCAATGAAACCTTTATCCATCATATCTAGCTTAAATAACTCCGCTTAAATATGCTTTACCGCCGTAATTAGCATCCGATAAAACCTTCTCACCTTTCCCGACAAGACGATTTAGATACTAGAGAATACTTGTGGTGTTCTCTGCGAGGCATATCAGACTTGCCACATTTCCTATGCGTAGCTTCGTCTAAGGCGCATGGTAGCACAGCCGGAGGAGGTGCTGGCCGCCGCGTGCACCGATCCCAGTTCCTGGATCGGATTTCCCCTTCAGGTCAACGAAGCCTTCCTTCTTCCCGGAGACGGTGAATTGCTACCAGGCTAGTCTGTGTATGTGAGGACAAACTATATCTTGTCCACCGCCTGGCCTCGTTGCATAGGCCAAATACGCATTCATTTCGCCACTACGACGTCCCGTAGATGTAATTATAATGTGTGGCGCATCAAAAACGGATTGATACACGCCGTATTTCATCTTTTACCTCAATTTTCGTCTAGCCTCTGAAGAGTACGCCTCCCAGGGTGCCTTCAAAAGCATTGTATTGCAGTGGTTTCTTCTCACGTCTGCTATCCAAGTTTCTGAAGGATACGGTGATGCTTTCAGATCCATTACGGTTCCTGGAAATTTTGGACTACGTGGAGCCTTCCCTTTCCAGACGACAAGTTGCGACAACCCCAATCTTTAGAAGAAATTCATAGTCAAAAAGCATTTTTGAAGCCCATTATTTCATCTATTCTACTGCACGCTTGTCATTGTCGTGGAAGCTTCGATTCTTCTCGTAAAGAATGTAGCAATCTAAGTGAGAAGAGGATTTTGCTGCCTATTAAACCATCAAATTCCACTCTGGATCTGCAGCCTCGTTGTCGTCCGATTCATCTCTATTGTTTGCTTCTTTGCTGCACCCGATTCCACACAGTTATGGCAACACACGTCGCAGAAATTTTCTTCGTGGCTGGAGCAACTTGACGGTTGCTCGACTGCTCTAACAAGTCCGGCAAAGGCATGAAGGAAAACCGCACGCGGGAAAGGCGAGGACTGGTAACTTGTACTGCTCTAGCGCACACGAACGCCACAAGCTCTTCATCGTTGTTCCATCATTAGAGAAGGCGTTCGGGAGGCCATTGAATGTTGTTAGCTGTGTGCGAATAGCTGTCGTGGCGAAAATGCCATAAATTCTACTATACTTTACTACGAAAACCATCGTAACACGTGGGTTCGTTTTCACGCTTTGGGCAGTCAACATGTTTCGAGGATTGCCTAGAGGCGGAGAACGTATCACTACGCGGTGCTGTAAGCTTACTCATTACCCACACTTTTTGGAAAACATATAAAATCAATTGAAGAATGCTCATGTTCTCATTTGAACATAGCAGAAAACTTCTAAAATAGTTAAGCAATGGAAATTTATTCCTAATAATGAAAATTTGCCTCGGCGGGACAAAACACGTAGCGCTGCCGAAGCGAATGACAGCTTTGAAGAAGGAGATGTTTTGAAACCTAAGTAGGCAAAAACGGTTCGCTAAGAAAGCGGAAAAGCGCTTTCAGGCACGACGATGCTGTACTCACCATCAGTGCTCCCTCTGCTGGTGCCCTTTGGAGGGCCAGACCGTCATCGAAGGCGCGGTTGGAGGTAAAACGAAATGCTGTTGATGGCGAGAAAGCACTCACTGCAGAGAACAACCTCGGTGCAGTGAGCAATACTCCAAAGGTGGACAAACCTCGAAAAAAATACTGACGATGAGACGGTTCAAATGGTCGGGGGTCAATATGAATCAACGAGAGAACGGAAACAGATGACTCGGGGTCTCTATAGGTGTTTTCCCAGATGTTCTTGTAACAAATAACAGGGCAGTTTCCATATGCCTATAACTGGTCAAAAGCGTTGAAATGATGTGCCTAAAACCTATTTTGAAACATTTGAAGCAACATATCAAAACTGCGTTTCGCGTGAGCGGCTGCTCTCTGGACGCCTCCAGTCTTGCTATCAGATAAACTTGTTTTCTTGTTGAAATTTTTATCTCTTTTTGACCTTTTAACCTCGTACAACTTCGGCTTGTTTTGCTAGGTGTTTATTACAGGACTCAACAAGTTATTTTGACATTTTCTCCCCTTTTGCGGTTTTTGAGCAGCATTCTACTGATTTCGATCGCATCCAGTCAAGGGTATTGTGTTCTTTATCTTGCGTCGCGTCATGTTCCAAAGCCGAGGCCGTGCAGCTAGTGAGAAAAATGATTCCGTTGCTACGAATCCTAAAGTTCCGACGCATGATGACATCGCTAAGATGTCAGTAAGCAAGGTTTTGAGCGTCATTGTAGAAAAGAATAAGGAACCTGTTACTGCAAGATTAATTGAAGATCTCACGGCTAAGATACCACAGGAGTTGGCCGATGCTGTTGAAACAGAAGAGCGATGCCGTAATTTGGTGTTATCTGGCCTAGCTGAATCAAATGCAGACATGGTACCATCCGCCAAACAACAGGACCTGGAGAACAAGGTCAGTCGAGTGCTAGATTGTCTAGGCGTTGAGTGCAGGCCTGTTGAGATCTACAGCATGGGGAAGCCTAGCAATGGGCAGCGACGGACTTGTTAACTTAGTGCTTCCCTCGCGCGCGAGCACTGAAGCACAGCACCACTTGCCAATGGATTCCAGCTGCGCTCATCTGCCCTTAGTAATGTTTTATCAGAAAGAGTTTAACACCTGCTGAGCGAAAGTGGTAGTTCGACTTAATGCAGGAGTGGGGGAGCGCAACAAGGAGTTAAAAAGCACGCTTGGGTGGTTTACCGTGGCGAAATTAGGCGAGTCGAAGACTGGCCTAAGGCTCGCAATTTGAGAAACGCCTAGTTCGCCACGGAACACCTCACGGCTTAAAGTGCTTCCTGCTCAACTCTCGCAGTCTTGGCAACAAATTGGACCACTTGCACATATTCTTGAACACATATGATCCTGATTTAATATTCATTACTGAAACATGGTTAGGCTCCAAGTTTTCGAACTCTGAAATCATATATAACCTTCCTTATAGAGCTTTCCGTTTCAACCGCAAACGGCGTAGAGGTGGTGGGACGTGCTGCTTAGCGAGGGCTACTATAATTTTAACTTCTGTTGCCTCCTCATCCAGCCTTAAGTCGAACTTGCTCTGTTTCGAACTAATTGACTAGGATAATTTCTCTTCGATTAGACTTCTTTTGCTATACAGGTCTCGCGCTTCATATGATGAGGGCTTGTCCGATTTTTTGCTGGACCTTTCCGTTGCAAGTAGTCAGTTAATCATATTGGGTGACTTAACCTTGGTTATAGACTGGCATTTGGCTGAGGCTAAAAATTTGGCTGCAGCTGAATTTCTAGAGCTGTTCAAGTGCCTTGGATTATCCCATCTTGTCTCTAAACGTACCTAAAACCCGAAATCTAATTGCACAGAAAAATGAACTTTTTAGGTCTTCGCCTACAAACCTGCTATCTAAAACTCACCACAAAAGAGTTTGCTCTGAGTCCAGTACATGATGGTCCAGTAACCCTCACGAAGGAGGGTTACTGGACCATCATGTCTGTCTACGCTCCGCCGACCGGATGCTCCGAGCACGACAAGACTTCTACCTCTCGCTCGAGGAAGCCATAAGGTCCGTACCAGAAGGCGACTACCTCTCCATAGCAGGGGACATGAACGGGCATGTGGGGAGTGGCAGAAGAGGAGTGGAAAGGGTTCATGGAGGTAAAGGGATCGGCCTGATAAACCCGGAGGAAAACGATTTCTGGATCTGGCTATCACCCACGACCTGGCTGTCTGTAGCACCTTCTTTGCGAAAAAGGAGATCCAGAAGGTGGTAGCGGAGGAAGAAAGACGGAAGTCGACCACATCCTGGTTCGAAGGGCTGCCCTGAAAACAGTCCGGGATGTGAAGGTCATTCCGGAAGAAGACGTGGCATCACAGCATATACCCTTGGTAGCCGACCTTAGTATACCTCTGCCCACCAGGCCCAAAGTGATGACGGAACCAGGATCCGATGGTGGAGACTGCGGGGTTCAGAGCGGAACGAGCTACGAAGGGCAGTGCTCGAAGCAGGCCTTCCAGATCCAGCTGGTCCCGTGAATGAGACCTGGAGGAGGGTAGCCCGTACAATTCTGTGCCAAGGAAACCCTGGAAGAAACAAAGGCAGGAACCAGAGGGGATAAATCGGCATGGTTCTGGAACGAAGAGGTGCAGGCTGCGGTAAAGAAGAAGAAGGAGGCGTACAAGTTGTTGCAGAAGACGAGGGCACCCGAGCATCTCACAGCCTACAGGAAGCTGAAGATGCTGGCAAAAACAGCTGTAGCGAAGGCAAAGAACGCGGAAATGGATGCCCTGTACGAGAAACTAGATGGGCCAGAGGGAGAGAAGTTCGCCATCCGCCTGGCCACGGCGCATCATAGAGCTAGCCTTGACATTCGAGTAGTGAAGACTGTGAAGAGTGCTAGCGGTAGGGTGTTACGGAAGCCGGTCGAGGTCAGAGAGAGATGGAAGGAGTACTTCAAGAAACTCCTTAGCGAGGAGTTCCCTTGTCGGGAGGCCGAGGAAGAACAACCAACGGAAGGACCCATCCCACCCTGGGCGCAAGAAGAGGTTCGCAAGGCCATAGGGAAGATGAAACTAGGAAAGGCAGCAGGGCCTGACGGTGTGCCAGTAGAGGCTTGGAAGCTGCTCGGAGACCTCGGAATCAACTAGCTGACGCAGCTCCTCAACAGAATCACAAAAGAAGTTAAGATGCCGGATGACTGGAGGAACAGCACCATAGTCCCCATCTTCAAGCAGAAGGGAGACGCTTCTGAATGCTCCAACTACCGAGGGATCAAACTGATCTCACACACGATGAAGATCTACGAACGACTGGTCGACTCAAGGCTGAGGGAGATAGTGCCCATCTCCCAGGTGCAGTGGGGCTTCATGCCTGAGAGGTCCACCACAGACGCCATCTTCATCGCTCATCAGGTGATGGAGAAATATCGGGAGAAACGAAAACCCTGCTACCTGGCATTCCTGGACCTGGAGAAGGCCTACGACATGCTAGCTTGGGCCGTAATCTGGAATGCCCTTCGAGGGAGGGGTGTCCCGGAACGTCTGATCACGGTCATAAGGGACATGTACGAGGAGTGGGAAACATCTATTGTAAGGCCTTGTTTAGTGTGCGCGCGACGCGCGAAGCGATGCCATGCGTAGTGGCCGAATTGATCAATCGCGTCGCTCGATCAATTTGGCCACTACGCATGCATCGCGTCGCGCGTCGCGTGCACACTAAACGAAGGCTACACCTAAGACCACAGACTCGCTCCTGGTATCGTCTTTCCGTCCGATAAGTATAAACCCATCTCCAGTGAAGGTGATGGAGAACTTGATAAGAGATACATTCTGCATGGTTTTAGAAGAACTTATTTCCTTTTCAGCAGCATGGCTTCGTTAGTGGGGCATCAATTGTTACTCTGATTTATTATTACGTTTTGGCTGATATCTTGCTAAAATGGTAGCTCGGTTGACATAGTGTGCTTCGACTTTTCTTAAGCGTTCGATAAAGATCTCCATGAAAAGCTGCTTTTTAAGTTCCACTGTCTAGGTGTGAGAGGAGCACTATTATTTTGGATATGATCATGCATGACAGAGAGACGGATGTGTGTTAAAGAAATTATTTCATTTTCTAGTCTCTATCTTTGTCCAAACGGAGATCCACAAGGTGGCGTACTCTCACCTCTCCTATTTCTCATCTACACTTACGCCCTTCCTCTTAGTTGAGCACACACCCAATTGTTAAGGTGCAAGCGTATGCCGACGATATCAAAGTATACGGAATTTATGATGAATCTAATAAATCTGAGGTAATGCTCTTTCACAGTCCATTGCAAAAATGATGGAGTGGGCTTCATCCCCTTAAATTTGTTTAAAATTTGTGTTCTTCATTTAGAAAACACCGAAGATAAAGCGACGTACATGATTGACGGCGAAGTCCTCAAAAACTCTGATGAAATTCTTGGTATTCTCGTCAATACCAAAGTAGATTTTGAAGCACATATTAACTCGATTGTTCGAAAGTTTTTACTGTTCTCTTTAGCCTATATAGAAATATTCCTTGCAATAAACCTCAAATACTGATTAAGCTATACAAAACTTACGTTATCCCGATCTTGGAATACGGGTCTCAGATCTGCAGCCCTGCCGCCAAGAAGCTTCAAAATAGGATTGAAAAGGTCTAGCAGACGTTCACCAAGATTTTGATGTATAAATGTTTCCCCGTTGGTAAGTGTTATTTGTTCTCAACCTGTTATTTGTTCTAAAAATTTCATATTTGTCCTGTTTGAAATTTCTAAAGCAACTTGTTCTCAATATACAGATAGAAGGCGGTAACAAAGGGCTTCACAGATTTCTCCTATCGCTGAAACTCGACTTTAAACCGTCGTGAACGAGGATGCCTATACTCCAGTTATGCCTTGCGAGCAGTTTTGTGTTGATTCTTAGGGTGACGTTCACACAGACCTGGTTTTTGTAATTATTGACAAACAGTTTTCCAGTGTGCTGTTCGCTTGAGCTGCAATCTCTGAGCTCTTGATCTTGAAGAGATTTCATTAGCTTTAGTTGGCAGGTCTTGTTCTGAACTGTTAGAGATAGGGATTACCTAGCTAGCATACCCACTTATGTTGTCTTACTTTTTCTACTCGTTTCTCACTTTAAGTTATGTGTTGCATTACTTAAGAGTAGTCCTTGATTGGATTTTTTTCTGTATTTAGTGACATCTTTATTTTTTCAACTCTAGAGTTCCATTTAGCGTATCAATATACTGTTTTCTTGCATGCCCTCCTCTATTCTATGCAGCGCAGAAATGCGTAGTTTAAAGAGGATTTGAGATACAGGGCTCGCCCGGAATCGCCGGCTTAGGATGTCGTAAACATAGCGCATTTTATAATAGGTCGTTATCAAGATTTCATTATGGCGAGCTTTGTATTATAGCGCAAGCTTGTTTTTCGCATCTTTTAGTAGTTTCTACAGATAATTTCTTTTATGGTAAGAAACAAGCGCAGAACTACTCTTCGGCTAAGCAATACCACTCTTTTTAATTGACGTTGTTAGACTTCTTTATATAGCTAATCACACATACCTTTTTTGTTCAATTTTGTTCACTTATTGTTATTTGGGTATAATGAACATGGAACATGAAACATCCGAAAATGCAGCGTTATATTCTTCACGCGTGCACTCTTCCTCATGAGGAGTACGTTATTCCTTGCATTACCAACCGTCATAGAACCTAAATCTAATAGTCAAAAATAAAAAGTGAACAGTAACTGTGTCTCTTTCTGATTTCATCATTTGCCCTTCTGGACAATCGTTTGCCAAAATCTTAGCTCTACTGTTGCTTCGCTTTGCCCTTCGCATTCGTGTTTGTTTCGTTTTTTCTTTTTTTCTTTATTTAAGTGTTATTTCACAGTGGTAGGTTGTTGCCTTGTAGAACTCCATGTTGTAGCGCACATTATTTTGCGTAAATAAGTAAATAAACAAATAAAACGTTGGAACCTTTTGATTATCGTATTTGCCCATCACTTGAACCTCACCTAGTTGACGCTTGGTTCTGTCTCAGTTCCTTTGTGGTTGCTTTCGTTACCAGTGATGAATTTTTACACGACGATAACGTAAGCACCCACTGCATGACATCAACTGAGATCCGTGCTTCAAAAGAGTGACGCAGTTAACTACGCACGAGACCTGTTACATTGTACTCGTTGCAGGTAAATTCCAGACCTATAAAAACGCAACAGTTTAAATACAGTGATTGTACGTTTATACATTGGAAAACGTGCCATTTACGACCACATGACTTCAAACGCGAACATATTGACTTGTTTGGAAGCGAAAATGGAAGACCATTATTTTTAAAATTTCAGCTGCTGGTCGCCTCTATAAGAATGCAATTTCGAAGTGTTTCGGGCTATGTCCAATCCACCGACGTCGACGCACCTGGCACCCGCTGGTCAAAGAAAGTTGCGTGAATGTTCGACCAGAAGGTCATCTGGTCACTCCAGCTGCCTGCGAGAGGGCATGCTTGCTTGCCTTCTCCACTTATTATGAAATACTCCACTTACAGTATGCATCTTGCTTTAACTAAGATGTTCTTTCATTTGCTATAATGTAGAAATCCGATAGATAGTAAAATGTTGTTGCACTGGTGTTGATGAGAATATACGCCATTGAATAATGTTGATAATGTTTCCCAATGTCCCAGTGCTCTGCGCACATCTTTGCTCCGAACAAAACTTATAAAAAAAGATTTGGATTAATTGCATGCTTTTGTGATTTGCTTCATTTTAGAAACAAGGGGGTCCTTGCACAACTGTAGATTGGAGCCATATTTACAAACTTCAACTCGCAATAGCTCGAATCTAATCTTTTGCAGAGGTCACATAATCACCACATTATTTTATAAAACACGAAGCAGGAGGAGTTCCGCAACGCTCTTATATTTCAAGAAATCTGTTCCAAAACTTTATTTTACGAGTGGTGCACAGGGAGCTTTCCACCTACTGATTTTAACAGTTTTCCGTCGAACATTTGCTCACTTTATTTCCCCAGCTTTTGGTGAGAATCTTGGACATAAAATTGAGGTCTTTTGTATTTCCTCTGCTTTTTAGTGAAGGTATGCCAGAGAATCTTGGACATCATAAAATTGAGGTCTTTTGAATTTCCTCTGCTTTTTAGTGAAGGTATGCCAAAAAGTTAATATCTCAAAGGTTAACTAGGATTCATTTAATCAAAAATACCGGAATGTTGGGTTCTTTCCTAGGAAAACTTTGGGAAGGAATGCAAATACTTGGGCACTTTTGGAGAATACTTCGTGGCGGAGTGGCATACAACTCACCGCCCTTTAAGGAGAGACGTGGCAAATGTCTGCGTCTCCACGCTCTTGTAAGGCAGCCACTGGACTCTCGAGCAAGCCCAGAGGGTTGGGAGTAGGCGGGCCAGGCGGACGAGGGGTAGAACGCTCGTCCCCATACTTCGTGGGTAGCTACCATTCTTGTTAAGAAATATACCTTAGTCTAGTCCTTTGCAGAATGCGCCAATGCGTATTGTATAACAACGGGAAGGAGGCTACTCGAGTTGGTATTTGGTCTACACATTAGGTGGCGAGGTGGTAGCTCAGTGCTTCATGCTTTCCATACACGCCTGGCACCAACTCATCAACCCCTGGGGGATAGCTGGAAGACGTAATTGGCTTGCGCGGAACGCAATGTTAGAACTTCAATCCGGCGTCAATGCTAAAATCGGCGCCTCCGACTGCACTACTATATGCTCTTATTAAGGCTTGCAAGTTTTTTCTAGAAAGCGCAATCAAGAGTAGCCGTGCTGTTCCTTGAATAGGATGATAATGAATAGCTCGTGCTTCTACAGTCCCTATACTCTATTACATTTGCTTAATTTTCAGTGCGTAGGTCTAGTTTAAACCTGCATCGCCTTAAAGCACAACCTTTGACGGATGCTTGGAGTACGGTATTCGGCAAATTGCGCTACAGAAAAAAAGGGCCTATTCATACTTCCCGGATGTAGTGGGAGTACGTAATGTATTCCGCACTACGTCCGTCGTTTCCGTCGCTCTTGTCGCTCTTGTCGCCGAAGTATGAACGGAGTCAAAGGGCGCAGCAAGATGAGCAGTGGCAGACGCGAGTGATTCGTACTGTTATTTTTGCCGAATGATCTTTTTGCTTACGTTTTCACAAGCACAATTTTCGGTTCGTTTTTAATTTTCGTTTCATAACATAAAATTCAGAAACAGTCGTTTCAGGGAGGACCCCATCTTACGCCATCGTTTTGGTCGAGACCCTGCATACGGAGACAACTCCAACAAGCATGTTTGTTCTTTAGATCTTTCTTCGCTTATATTCACTTATTTTGGCAGGTTTATTCCATGGTCGTGAAGGTGCAACTCTAAAGCGGGGGATCATCGCGTCTTACCAGTTTCGCTGTTTGTTTCGTAAGCTTCGCTAAGCTACACTCTATCTTTATTTCAGGACAAGTACTCCGTGGTTCCAGCTTTTGTACGTTTCTTCGACGGACTATGATTTTCACGCAGTTTTTACTGTTACTGTTTTTACTGCTTTTTGTTGTCCACGCCATTTTATCAAATGTTCTCTCAAGAGTTCAAGATAACCTGCTGGACGAACTGAGCGGTGTTTTTCAAGCATTGCTCCTGTCTTATACAAGAGAACCCTTGTCGTGGTCATTCGATTTGCTGGGGTGGGGCATCTGAGCTTTTCAACGTCGGTGCAGCACACCCTTGGTCAATCATTTCACTTTTGAAGAATCTCCGTCTCCTTCATATTAGGGAATCCACTAATATTCAACTTACGTATCTTCTATAAGTACAACATTGCAGAAAATCATAAAAATATAAAACATTTTGTAAAACCTTTATGTGGTGTACCATAATGTATCTATTGCTTACATGCTAGCATCTTTTTTTACAAATGCTCTAACTGTTTAGTTTATCTTTTGCGTATTGACTTCGTTTAGATACTTTTAATTAGACAATTCAATCCTTATCATTTCTATGTGTGATATGAAAACGCGCTCTACTTTAACTGCCTGGCCATGCGTCCGCTGACTATCAAACCTAAATATTTAATCACGGCCTATTGCACGATCTTCTGGCGGGTGTTTTATGTTTTCCTCCTTTACTTTTTTACTTTTTCTCTTCAATTTTCTCCCACGCTTAGGCCTCACCAAGGACTTTCTTATCCTAGTTTTTTTATATTCATAAGCTTATTAAACTGTCCTTCCGTTTGGTTTTCATTTCTTGCTCTTCCCTAGCAGACTTCACTTCTACTCGTCGGTTTTTTAGGTAGTCGCTCTTTGATGTCGACTGACGTCTCCTGAGTTCATTCCTTTTATTTTGTTTGTTCTTTTTAAACCTTTTATTCTAATTTTCTCTGACACAGCTTCGCTGATGAACCACCGGGAAGATGTTACATCAACTGGTTCGAATGAAGGCAGTGACGAAGCGAACCTATAATTCACATTTTTATTTTATATATTAGTTTAGAGGATACAATGTAAAGCGTCAAGATGAAGGTGAACATCAAGGCTAATAACGAGATTTTCAGGGCAGTAGTAGATGGTGATGGTAGAATACGATTCTGCTTTGTGTCTGAATTCTTATGTTAATCAGTAGGAAAATGTCCGCGTATAATGAAATATGTCAGACTGCGCCCAATCAACTTCGAACTAGGATTCGGACCAGGTGAGGCTACTTTTTTGCCTTTTAATATTTTCTGTTTTTTGAAAGAAACTCTTCGTGTTCCTATAGTGCATTTATCTTTTCTTTTTTAGGACTATCGATCCACTAAACTCGCTGTGCGGCTTCGGTAGCAGTACACCGCGTGGCGTGGAACTATTCTCGCACAAAGACCTAGGGCATACTGCCCATAATACCCTCCAGGCAATTTTCGTAACACAGCAGCACCACTGGCCCGATGATATACGTTATTCCCACTCCTGCAACGAGTGCTCCTACTGCTGCTGTGGTTACCAACCAATGTTGTTTAGCGATCTTTAGAATTGGTTATAGATCTGGAATTCTCATATTGACTAGCCAGTTAGTAGGGTCTGATTTATGAAATTCTTTTGTATCAAATATGCTATCACTATCCCTTTCTTCGTGGAAAATTAGAATCCCTTGTGGGATCATATGACCAGATTCCCCGTTGCACTTTACTCTGCAATCCCGATTTACAACTGCATAGTTGAAGCCCAGAGTCACAGTATTTGTTGCATTGTGAGGGCCACATTCTATGGTGAATGTTTGTTCTTCACATTGTATCGTTACTCTTGATGGGATTGCAGTTTTGCACGAAAAATTGAGATGTTCACGTTATCCAGATTCAGTGTCACGCATCACTCAAGCCGCACAAATCGGTTTCTGCGTCAAGTGTCTGAAGACAAAAGGGAGTGTGGTGTCAAATACAGTTTTCGCGGATGCTGCACAACTCGGTTCTCTGTCAAAAACGTGGCAGAACTTATAACCAGTCATTTAGGAAGCGTAAGCAACAATAATCTACTGAAATGTCATACATCTACTAATCGTCCTCGACAGCAATATTCTCTACTACATCGCCCATCGTCACTATACTACTCATCGTCTCCATCAACATCGTCTGTTCTCTTCATTGTCTTAATGCTTCTACACTATGGTTCAATATGGGCAGCTGGAACGACGACAGTCTACACTACTCATGGTTAGCGTACAACTCTATGGGCAATTAGAACGACGACAATCTACACTACTCGATGGTTCGCGTACAGCTTCATGGGCAACTGCAACGACTACAGTGTAGGAGACGATCATTCTAATTTGCATGTTTAACTATGCTCATGTTAGGTTGATGTTTGGTGGGGGGAGTGTCTCGCTCTCCGCTTTGCGGTCCTAACATATGGGGCCATCTCCGCCCCATATGTTAGGACCAGCTCTCCGCCTAGCTGGTCCGTGGACAGTGTCGTCAATTTGCCGTCCAGAGCGCGGCAGCTCTAGTTCAGATAAACATTTGTCTAGACCACTGAGCCACCGGGAAAACCCACTTGGGTAAACTCCAACAAAGGAGCCAACACACCACAGAGCCGCTGTGAAAGGCCTGATGACTAAACAAGAAGTCATCAGGCCTTTCACAGCGGACTTAAGACTTTCCGAGGTAATATCCTGTTATAAAGTAATTTACCTTTTTACTGAAGGCACAGTTATGTGCATTTTATCGACCGTTTATTCTCATCAATAATTACATGAATTATTAGTGTGTGGTAACAGAAGGGTATAAAGTTCTGTTTTCTCCTTATACTTCTCCTTATAGAAGTCAGAAATGAAACACAAGATGATAAAATGTTCAACTTAGGAGAAAAAAACTGTTATGGGGCCCCCTAGATATAAAAACGTGGATGGCTACCAGTTTCCTGATCCCATCCTCAAGAGGCTGAACAGATAATAGAATTAAGAACTCTGAAACAAAAGCGATACGATTTTTCAAAAACTCATGACGTGACAACGCCAAATGTTAGTGGACGTAAGCGAATAAGCGATCAGGAATCCGAGAAAGCAAGAAAGTTATCGAAGAAGAATTGAACATATTGAGTGATTGATGCATCACGTCGTTGCGTTTTCTAAGTTCCGATACACAATAAAGTGTTTTTTCCTTTTCTTTATCTTTTTTCAAGAACAATCATCCAACATCTGTGAAAAAGGCTTATCTAAGGTAAGAGTGAAATGAAAGGTGTTGATCCGACACGGCCACAGACCCCGGTCACTATTAGTGACGCTATCGGAAACAAGAAGATAGAATCAGAACTTTAAAAACCACGCTAAAAAAGTGGGAATGGCTGTTAAGGGAAGTAGAGTGGGCACATCTTATCTTTCCTACCTGAGCTGCGGCACGTTTGGACGTCACATGGTCGTCGATCAATAACGATAATGGTCATTTACGGAAATATACGATTTACAACCCAAAATGTCGTAAATCGTAAATTGTAATTACGCCCACCCCTGGTCTGAACCGACTGAGAACAAGTTTTCGCTATGTGAGGAAACGTAGTCCTTTGTCTTTTGTATGAATTGTGTTGAACCTCATAACCTCTTCTCTCAGAAGGATGGAGATGAGAGCGATTCCTTACTTAGACAATGTTTAAAAAACTTCATATTTATTTCAAAGCGTTCACTAGGACCAATTGCAAAAAGGCGTATTTGAGCGACCCACTTGTGGGCAAAAAACACAATGCTCTAGATTTCCAGAGGAATAAGATTGTATTTCACTCACAAAAACCAGACGTGGATTTTCTTCGCGATCTACGAATTCTCTAAAGTGAGTCAGCTTGCTAAATAAACGTGAACGTTTGAAGGGTTGGAAAGCCTTTCCAACCCTTCAAACGTCCCTGACTTTTCATTCAAAAGTGGCCAGTGAACCAATGACAAGCTTTTGCCCACACTGGCGGGGTATAACTTCCCCTCCCCCCCCCCCTGCGGGGGTGTCGATGACGCGGTGGGCGACTGGTTTGAATAATACATAACACATAATGATGTGACTATACTACACTAATTTCCATTGGCATTATCCCTTTTACATCGTGTTGTATGTTATACTTCGGCGACAGTGGTGGGCGGGTGCTCGCGGCGCGAAGGAACCCCCCACAGCACTGCCGCCCACCGCGTCATCGACACCCCCGCAGGGGGAGGGTAAGTTATACCCCGCCAGTGTGGGCAAAAGCTTGTCATTGGTTCACTGGCCACTGTTGAATGAAAAGTCAGGGACTGGGAAGGCACTGTTGTGATGACGAGTTTTCTTACTCCTTTTTCTTACTGCAGCTTCATACTCCAACATAACCTTAGCCGTACGTTGAAGAAATCCACAGCTCCCTCTCTAACGCCCAATTATTTCCCCCATGTGAATGATGAATGTGCTGGCACCTGCAGCTGATAATTTCCCACGATACACTTTACCACGAATTACAAAATGACACTGCTATACGCATGTTTTTGTTGTATCTTATTTAGTGGGTTCGTTGTATGTGCACTAATATCATAAATAACCAGTGATAGCCAGTGTTTGCCAGAAGAGAACGACCACAACTACGCTTTCTTAACTGCATCCGAAGAAGGACAGTATCATGAGGATATTTGGCTTTGTGCAGTTCCTTTCATATTTTATGTGAATTTTTTCCATAAAGAATTTATGGCTTTCCAACCCCTCAAATGTTCACGTTTATTTAGCAAGCTGACTCACTTTAGAAAACTCGTAGATCGCGAAGAAATTCCACGTCTGGTTTTTGTAAGTGAAATACAATCTTATTCCTCTGGAAATCTAGAGCATTGTGTTTGTTGCCCACAAGTGGGTCGCTCAAATACGCCTTTTTGCAATTGGTCCTAGTGAACGCTTTGAAATAAATATGAAGTTTTGTTTAAACATTGTCTAAGTAAGGAATCGCCCTCATCTTCATCCTTCTGAGAGAAGAAGTTATGAGGTTCAACACAATTCATACAAAAGACAAAGGACTACGTTTCCTCACATAGCGAAAACCTGTTCTCAGTCGGTTGAGACCAGGGGTGAGCGTAATTACAATTTACGATTTACGACAATTTGGGTTGTAAATCGAACATTTCCGTAAATGTTATTGACCGACGACCGAGTGACGTCCAAATGATGTGCCGCAGCTCAGGTAGGAAATATAAGATGTGCCCACTCTACTTCCCTTAACAGCCATTCCCACTTTTTTAGCGTGGTTTTTAAAGTTCTGGTGTTGCACCTTCATGTGCCACCTCATCGCGGTGAAGGGGTGAGCATCACTTAGTGATGGCTAACGGCACAAATGGTCACAGTACACGATGCTTTGTCGTGTATGGGCGGCTCTCATGTATCCCTGGCCAGGAACATGTGAGTAACCAGACCACCGCCATTGCTCAAACAACTAAACCCGCGCCACCGTCCTCCGCGCACCGGAAGTGGACTTCTACGACGTCGGTTGCATCCACCTCCGGCGAGGAGCCATCTAATCTCGGAGGTAAACTATCAGGACGTCATTAGAATCGGACTCCGGAGACTCCCTCCCACCACGACACGGAAACTGCCTGTTCGTCTGCACTTATAACTGTCGTTCGATTGCATCTGAGCAGGATCTTCGGACACTGCTCTACAGAAGCCGCAACATCAAATACGACGTTATCGCCCTGTGAAAGGCGAATGGAAACCATGAAAAGGACCGACCACAACGAGCTTCTCATTACCGGAGCAGAGGTGGACAGAAAGAACATTGGCGGAGTTGGAATTCTCGTCATCTCGACAGTGCAAAACCTAGTAGACTCTTACAAGATCATCAGTCCGCGAGTAGCTGTTCTGCGTATGGAAACCAAAGATCAAGGAACCATCTCCATTATAAATGGATATGCTTTAACATCTACGGACACAGAGGAAGAAAAGGGAGAAATTCTACAAGCTATTCGAAAGACCGTCAACGAAGAGAAGAGCTACTACAAAGTTATTGTTGGGAACTTTAACGTTACCGTAGGTACGATTGACCATGACGAATGGAGGCTAAGACCACATGGAACCAAGGAACGAAAACGAAGAGCGCCTGATAGATTTCCTATCCGCGTGCCGTCTCTCCCATAGAAATTCTATGTTCAAGAAGCCTTCAAACCGGCGATGGACCTGAGAAAGCCCAAATGGAGAAACGCGTTCGAAGATTGATCATGTTCTTACAAACAGACGCTGGAGTGTGTTCGACGTCTCCATGCTGCCTTCATTTGACACCGGCTCGGATCATCGTCTTGTCCGTGCGAAGCTGACTCTCAAAAAGAGGATGTTCAAGCGTGACACTCACAAACCGGCACCGGTGAGGATCCCCACATTCAAGTCTGAGGAGTTGGAAAATGCAATAAAGTCGTACGGTTGGAATCTTCTTGAAGATCCATGGGAAGACTACGACCTTCTCTCCAAAGGACTGTTGAAATGTGCTAGCGGCTCTCGCGAACCACATCACCGTCTGCCTCAAGACTCTACGCACAGGCGATTAAGCTCTTGGAGCAAAAAAGAGCTGTTAAACTGGATCCTAATGCTTCCGATCTGGAAAAAGTCACCATCTCGAAGGCAGTCGAATTGCAGTGAAGGATTCCATTCAAGCCTACAGAAGATTGAAGCTGTTAGAAGCCGCTGGGAAAGCTTTAAGCATAAAGCGGTGCAAACGAGATCTCTGCGACCAGAAGGCAATAATGTCAGCCCTTGTGGATAAGGATGGAACAGCGCAAACGTTTCGAAGAGCGATGGAGGCCATCGTTCTTGAATTCTACACAGATCTGTTTCTTTCTTCCAGCACTGTCCCCAAATGCTTGATGTCACCAGCTGAGGAAGTACCTCCCATTCTGGAATCAGAAGTTGCTCATGCCATCAGAAGGATGAAGCCAGGCACTGCTCCCAGACCGGACGGCATTTCTGCTGATCTCCTTCGTGCGGGTGGCACTGCCCTCTGCTCACTTCTTGCCAAGCACTTCAACCACTACCTTCGACTTGGTAGGATTCCGGACTCATGGAAGGAGTCGAAAACAGTTCTAATCTTCAAAAAAGATCTGCAGGAGGATATCAACAACTATCGACCCATCAGTCTTCTCTTGGTTGTGTACAAGATCTTCACCAAGATACTGCTTAACCGCATGGAGCGTTGCTTGGATGAATATCAGCCAGTGGAGCAAGCAGGGTTTCGCAAGGATTTCTCCTGCATGGACCATATTCAGAGTGTCTCACAGCTCATCGAGAAGAGCCGCGAATACCACCTCCCACTTGTCCTTGTCTTAGTGGATTATCGGAAAGCGTTCGACTCAACGCCATTCTGAACGCGCTTGTGCATGCTAGTATACCATCGCCCTACATCCGACTTCTCGACGAATGCATCTCGAACACATCGACTACCATCCAGCTGTTCGATCGAAAGCTTAAAATTCCTACCGGGAAAGGACGATTTCTCCCAAGCTATTCAGAGCGGCACTCCAGGATGCCATGAAAGACTTGAACTGGGACGATAAAGGCTACCTTTTCGACGGTAAAAGGATCAGCAACCTTCGCTTCGCCGACGATATTGTTCTCATCTTTACCAGCACGGCAGAAGTCGAGGAAATGCTGAACGAGCTCAATGTGGCAGGTATGAAGATTGGATTGGACATGAATATGTCCAAAACGCAGTTTATGGTCAACCTGTGGTGTGACACGGGACTCGTAAGGTTAAACGGAGTCACTCTACAATAGGTCGACTCCTACGTCTATCTGGGAAGACAGCTGAACATGGATAACGACCTCGCTCCTGAAATCGCCAGCAGGAGACTCGCAGCATGGGCAGCCTTCAGTTCGATTCGCCAAGTCACCGATCAGGTCAAGGATCCTGGGCCTCGATATTCAACGCCTCTGTACTGCCTGCGGTGTGTTACGCGACGGAAACCTGGCCCGACAACAAGACAATCGCCAGAGCAATGCAAACTACGCATCGTGCAATGGAGACATATCTTCTGAGGACAAGCCTTCCTTAGCAATGGCAAGAAGGCCTATGAAGCTCGGAGCTAAGGGAGAAGTCGCAATTAGCAGACCCGCTGCAGTACATGAAGAAGTTCAAATATCGCTGGGCCAGACACCTGCTTCGACGAAAGGACGATAGATGGAGTCTCCGTGTCGCAGAATGGCTCCCGAGAGACCATAAGAGACCACTGGGACGACCGCTAACGCGATGGGCAGACTCATTTTCAAGATCTTTCAGAGACGGAGTCTGCCCCACTGGATGCAAGCAGCCAAAGATCTTGCGGTCTGGAAGTGTTGTGGTCCCCGCTGAGAAGACCTCCAGCCGACAAAAGGACCATCAAAGTATCAAAGTAAGTATGTTGCACCACGGCAGATGACACCGTGTCGTTCGCCCTCTTTGCGAGCTCAACTGAAGTTTTCTGAAACTTTTGGCGAGACACCTTTGAAACACCTGACCGAGCATTGCCGTGAAGAAAGTAAGAATTCTTCCGTCATGGTCGTTTCCTGGCCTCACTAAAATTTTGCAATTAGACAGCACAGATGCTCGCAGTCACTCTGCAGCATTCTCCAGGGAGCTCGAGGTAGAGCATTTCTTGCGAGTCCCACAAACAGAACAGTACTACCTTTTTCTGGTAGAGGTCGAATTTTAACTTCTTCAGACATGGTTCCTTGAGGGTCATCTGGGTGCGTTTGACGTAGTACTGTACTGTTGGTGGGACTAGCAAGAAATGCTCTACCACGAGCTCCCGGGAACCGGCAGCAGAGTGACTGCGAGCATCTGTGCTGTCTAATTGCAAAATTTGAGTGAGGCTAGGAAACGACCATGACGGAATTCATCTCCCGTGACTACGTTCGCCAGAAAGTTATTAATACGAAGGTGGAGAAGGAGAGTCTAAATCGCGCCGATCGGCCCGAGTCACGAGATCGTGGGCCACTCAAGTTGAGACCACCTTTATTATATTCAAGAATATTCTGTAATGTATGACATTAAGTTTTAGAATGTCAGGGCTATAAGCCCGTGACATCAAGCCCGTAACAGGTTTTGTTTAATCTTGGAAATGGTTGAAACTTTTGTTGGAAGACTTTTCCGACAGCCTTACAAAAAGTCTAAGACCTCTTGGTGCGTCATAGGATAGAGATGCGTCTCTTCTCGATGGTTGTGGAACTGCATGCGAAGTTACTGGTTGCACTGTTTAATGAGTGGTGAAATGGTTTTTTTGGTCTGATAGTGACGTTTTATTACTGCTTCTGCTAAGTCCTATAAGGTTGCCGGGAAAGTTCTCAGCGTTTTGAGTGCTTCACATTAAACTACCGCAACTTTCTCAAATCCTACCGGATTTAGTAGAAATAAGCACCGTTCGAATCAGCACACTTTTGCCATTGGGACTGTTGTCGGCTTGGTCCTGATTGGTGAGAGGTCTGGAGAATATGGCGGGTGAGACAGAACTTCAAGCCTTCTTCTTCTTACTCTTCTTCTTCTTCAGGGTTTGTTCTTGCGGGGTCCGCTTTCTTTCTTGCTGGGTCTGCTTTCCTAAAATAATGGCGCCACTTTTCCCAATCAAATGCCTGATCAATCAGGGTACAACCTAGCCATCTTCATGTCCTGATGCAGCGTTTCAAGCAGCAGTGCTTCGGTCTCCCTCGTCGCCGCTTTCCGGGCACCACCTCGAGGTTAAGGCCAGTCCTTCGGACAGTGTCACCTTTTGCGCGAAAAAGCTGGCCGTACCATCTCAGACGAGCTTCACGCAGTTTCTCAACTAGGAGGTGACACCAAATCTTTTCCGAATGGTCTTTGCAAGTTGAATTTTTACTTAATAATAGGCGAATAAAACATAGTAACACAAACGCTGAGAACCTAATAGATTTGCGCGAATCTAAAGAACTGTTACTTGATCAGTGTAAAGTTTGCTTTAAAAGGTCTCATCTGACCAGAAGGAAAAGAAAAAGTAAAACGGGGAAGTTAAGAAGAAAACTGCCCAGCTTCGGCTGAAAATACCACAACGAATAGATAAATATTTGGATCATTTCGTATTAACATTAGCAGGAAAGCCTTTAAAAATTCAGTTGTACAGTACTACACGTCACACAGCTCTTTCAAATTAGTCATTTACGACGGTTTTTCGTAATAACGATTTACGATTTAGGAAGTTTCTTATTTCATTTACGCACACCCCTGGTTGAAACCATTTTATTTCATAAATGCTTAGCAGCGTGTCTTGCTCAAGCACACTTCATAGAATGTTCCTAGAGTTCTTACAGTTGTATGTTTCTCATAGAATCGCATTTTGTCCGTCGATACTGTATAAAAGGCTGGAAAAGTATCCTAGGAGTCGTAATTGCACTCGATCGCACGTGCACTCATTTTCGAGCGCAGTTCTCTTGACTATCTATATACTTCTTTATAACTGATGGTGAGTTTGTTCTTAACAAAAGCGTAAGACCTCGCTTCTTAGTTAATCAGCCGGTTGGTTTTAAATAGGAGGCTGTGCATGAAATACGATCACCTCGTTGATAAATAGACGCTTCCGGTTCAATGGCGCAGGTCCTACGGCAATCGTCAGCAACCAATTCGAACTCGTTAAAAATTGAAACCAACTGGTTGGTTAACTGAGAAAGGAGGCTGTTATTCGTTAGTTATGGTTGAGTTATTAAATGATATAGCAGTAGAAGTAGATGAGCACAGCTTCCGTTAACTACAATTA
This sequence comes from Heligmosomoides polygyrus bakeri, assembly GCA_947359475.1. Taxonomy (NCBI): domain Eukaryota; kingdom Metazoa; phylum Nematoda; class Chromadorea; order Rhabditida; family Heligmosomidae; genus Heligmosomoides; species Heligmosomoides polygyrus. The sequence goes on from OX375868.1 coordinate 32,530,830, forward strand.
GCTCGAGAAATTGGGACGTAGAGCAGGAACCATGTGTTAATGGGACATTCATCCCATTCTGGAAATAATGATCTCATGTAGGTATATGGCGTGTATCGTTCCACCTGATTAGCTGATCTTCCCCCGTGCCCAGTCTAGGCTCATCAAGGTATAGTTTCCGCTATGTATCGAATATATCATGTATCAGTGGGCGCGTGTAGCGCAGTCGTAGGAGGCGCCGATTGTCGCGTGCACCCGATGCCAGGTTCCTGGTTCGGATTTTCCGCCCAGGCTAACCAAGCCTTCCATCCCTCGAATTGGTAAGTGATTTCTCCAGGAAGGATGAAGCGCTGACTTGTTCATCGGCTGGCCACCGCAAGTCATTGTAAGGCCAAATACGATTCAAATCGCCTCCACGATATTCCGTAGAAGTAGAATGCGTGGCGCATCCCAAAAGGGATTGAGCAACGCCGTCCTTTATCCATTTGTCCCTTATGTATCGCAAGTTGAAGGCAAGATCATATCTGTATTCGGCCTATCCACAAAAATTGAGGTACAGGTGGGTGCAAACAGAAACTTTTCCTTTTTGTTGTATTTTATAAAATTATTTATTATACTATCAACATTTGTTTTTATTCGTTGTTTTGACATTTTTTTATCACCATACGTGGCACAGAGTCGGTGTTTGCGTAGGTCATTCTGCTGATTATTAGAATCAGAAGAATAAGTCGGACTGGAAGCACAGCAAAAATATTTCCATGGTTGATATGCCCACGCAAAGAGAGCGTTCAAAGATCCGTGTAACACCTTGTGTCAAGTCGATAGCCCACAGCGTGTCGGTGCTCCAGACCTCCAGACGGAAGCCGAAGTGGGCGGAGCCGCGCAGCAACGCATCGATCCTCCTCAGGGCTCACTCAGCGAGCTCGCGCTTGTCATGATGCTCGCCCTCCTTGCGCTTCTCGTCGCCAATGCTCTTGCCTTCGATTTTGGAGAATCGGTAAGTGCACAGCAATCGGTCCGGCCTGAACCTATTGGAGTTCCTTTCGTTGTTATGCAAGAATTGCGGTGAGAAGTACCCGAAAATGACCAGAATTTGAGATGGAGTGGAATACCCGCCCAGCAAATGGGAAACCACTTCTTTACTTGCAACGAATCCATTGCTGGATACACCTTTTTTCCATCTAGAGATAGTATATGGTGGAAACAGTTACTACAGCTACTTCCTCCCTTCTGTCTACCTATATGGTGAGTTTAGCGTGGCACAGTTTTTAGCCCAGATAATTGTACTGCCTTCCCTCGCTTTCTCCCGCAATCTTACAATGGTCCAATGTCTAAGCCTTTACCAGTATCCGAAACAGTCAAAACATGATTTCCGTTGAGTAGACACAGCTCAGTCTCACTAATCTACCGATGCTGCTTGAAGAAAAATGACGAGTAGCTCTTCCTTCGTAGCGTGCCATTCACTCTACTGCAGGACCGGCATTAGTTCACAAATTCACAGGGACATTAGTGATTTGGACCCAAAGGGGAGCGACAGCTGTTCTCTCTTCATATTCTGCTCTCACTTCCGTTAGTGTTTTTTTAAGGCCGGCGACATGGCGCTGCTGCCCTCGGGCGACTTCATCGACCTAATTTCGCGAGATGCCGAGAGTGTACCGAGCCCCGTCGCCTTCGGAAGCAAATACATCACCGGTACGGCTTCATTTCAATCCACATACGCTTCTGTTACAGTGTGCCAAATGCTTAAATGAGGTACCGCCCCAATCCAAAACAGGGAAGATAGCTCAGACTTATTCTAATCTTTTTCAAACCCTCTTACCCTTTAGGTTATGTCGCCGGCACTGCACAAGGAGTTGGTTTTGGTCTAGCTTAAACAGACATGAGCACTAGTTTCCAATATCCTTCTTGAAATCGCGGCTTAATAAGTTACTTTTTTACAATTTAGTTGGCAAGACGGAGCTTTTATTTGGGTTCTCAATAACTGTTAAAATTTTCGACTTTTCTTCGTTTTAACTGGTGCACAGAATCCTCCGTAAGCGATGATATTTACCAATTTCAGTTGACCAGTAAAGGCAAAGCAGAAGTATTAGTGGTGAATTTTCTCTTCTCAAGCACCTATTTTTATATTCTTCTCTGAAGCTCTCTCGCATTTTAGTACACATCTTTTGCCACGGCGGGTAATTCCTTCTGATCTGAATTAACGTAGTAAGCATGACGAATTTTGAAGTTGTGCGATTCGGCCGTATCATTGTGAAGTGTCACGTCACAACCAACTCCCTATGACTAAAAGTTTGGAAGTGATTTTCTAAAAAACGACACGCAAGCATCATTCAGACGTGGCTCCAAATGTTTGTGGGTTCGTGGTAGTGCAGTAGAAGGAGGCGGCGACTATGGTGTGAGTGCCGAATCGAGAGGCGTAGTTCGGTTTATGTCTAAGTCGGCCAAGTCTTCCATTCTTCTGTGGTCGGCGACTGGCACACGCCTTGTCTGTAAACCGCTGACTTTTTATCACATAGCTTCCGGAAGTCGTTTTATATGGTATATTCAAGGCCTCCACGATATACTTCAGAGATAAATGTGAGCTCACACTTGGATATGCTACCCGAAGGTAGCAGCAAAATCACGTATTACGAAGATGTAGGAAAATCTCTGTTCAAACTGTGGAAGGCATCTCTCATGATAACTCGTGCAGCGTTCTACGATGCCGCGAGGCGTGTTGATGGTGATGCACTGTTATAGTCGGCTGATGGATTCGTTTATATTTGTTGCCGTAACGTATTTTGTTTTGTTGAGAAATACGCTTATTCTAGACTCTTGACCATATCTTGAATAAATAGATAGAAAATTAAAACAAATATTAAAGAATCAAAAAATGTAAGGTAAATATGGAGTGACTCACGCGGTTCCTTCTATCGCTATCCTTATCAATTGTCTATTGGATGTTTTTCTCCTTCATAGAGTATTCAAGAGTGTCATACAATCTTCGCTGTCCAAGGTCTCAGTAGCATTCGTGATAGCTTTCTAAACCCACTACTAGGTAATTGAAAAGGATGAACGGTTCCAACTGCATTGTTTTACGGCAAATTATCTCTTCTTCTGGGGGAATGGTAGCGCTGTAGGGGGGTACACCGGCTGTGGCGTGGAACCCAGTTTGAGGTTCATGGGTCGGACTGCACTCATACCAACCAAGCCTTCAATCCTTGAGGGTACAGACTTTTTGCCAAAACATTAAATGACAAAATGTTGACTTCTTTATCAGCTCTCATCGAAAATCACTGCATGAACAAATACGCATTGTCTCCACAATGCCGAAGTAGCTGGCTAGGCTTATGTCTCCAACAAGATCCGATCAGCGCCGTCGTGAATCCTTTATCCTCGTATTTTTTCATGCGAATGCTTTCAGGCAAACTTTTGCGTGATGATGAGAACATTCAGTTTCAAATACTACACGAAAATAAAAGAAAAAATAATTTCATACTGTCTAGTTTTTCAGATGATTTGTATAGTAGGGTTTGAAATACAAAACGTTTCGAAAACGTCAAGAATTATTGATCGCATCGACTAGTGGGAAATTCCATGAGTCCTTTTGTTTAGTTGGAACCTATGTAATTCAAGGGGTTCAATTTGATGTTTATGTGCACAAAACTGAATAGTTTTTCATCATGGGTGCAAGGAGAACCATTATTTATAGTGCGCTTGGAGGATTCTTGAGTTCCGGACAATTATCTAACCTTGCAATCATTTAGGTGGGGCTGGTGAGGGAGAGCAGAAACTACGCGAAGAAGAGAATTTCCAACAGAGACAAGAAGTGAAATCCGACAACGTCCTGCCGGCGTACTGTGAGCCGCCAAACCCATGCCCTATTGGATTCACAGCTGCTGATGGATGTCTGGAGGAATTCGAGAACAGGTACCATGCCTCTTCCATTTTCAGAAAATGTGCTGCCACTACGTAGTGCAAAGGTGTGGCAGGCGAAGTATGAGGACTCCTGCGCTTGCGTGAGAAGACAAAGAACAACTGAATATTCTGGGAGTATCTGATGGATTCAGTAGTCCGATAGTGGTGGCGCAGTCAGAGGAGACGCCGGTAGTCGGGTGCACCTAGATCGAAGTTCTTGGCTAGGGACTGTAAGGTTTTCACCACTGTCAATTAAGCTTTCAAACTCTTCTTTGACTTGAATTGGTACAATGCTGGTCTAGGAAGGATAAAATACTGCTTGTTCCATCAGCTGGCCAAGTGTATGAGACGGATACGCATTCAAACAACCTCTATTATATCCGTCCAAATATAATGCGTGGCGTATCCCACAAAAAGAACTTCAGCTTCCTGCACCCTCATCTTTCGCTTTTTTGATTCTTATGCTCTTTGGGGCACTTTCCGCTTTGTATTGATCCAAGTGCAACATTGTCCACTGTGTGGGAGGGCACTTATGGATTTTTTCCGCAGTGCATTCGTACGATACGAGATCCGCGATATATAGGAGGTTCGTTTCCGTGCAGGAATGAGGCTTGGGGAGAAGCGAAAAGGAAGATAAAAACATGTTGTGATTGGTCTGATGCTAAGCTGGTCTCTTTTTTGTATCCAAATCCTCCACAACTTTATAGCAGACAGTTGACGGAGATGAAAAAATACGAACGTAGCGAGACAGCTTACCAATTTGTACTCTATAGAAGATCAGCTGCGACACTGATACAATACATATCATCCACAGTAATCTACATGGAATGAAAAAATAGAGATCGCCGGTTCTCTATAAATGATTAGAAATGCCGATCAAAGCCGATTAGTATAATAGGATAAAGGACGTATGCAGTTGTAGATTAGTCAAAAGCGGATGCTGCGTTTGCACCGAGTGATCGGTCGCAGATGGTCTTGAGCACCATCATGAGCTGTAATTGCTATTGATACATGTTCATTCGTTATTAGGCCTCTTCATCAGCGCGTATTATGGCGATTCATCATCTTCGTAAAGGGTCTCATTAGAAGAGCATGTAAACGAAAAGCACAGTTCGCCGTCCTTTTTGATATTTATTTATTTTAATTGATAGTGCAATTGATAACTATTAATTGCTATGGTGGAGCGCGAGGTAGCGCGGTCGTAGGAGCTGCCGGTTTTCGCGTGCATACGATTCCAGCTTTCTGGTTCCGATTTCCCGCTCAGCCCAGCGAAATCCTTCATCCCTCCGAGGTCAGTGATATGGTACATGAAAAGGATAATGCGCGGACTTATCCATCGGCTGGCCACAAGGCATTGGTCAAATACGCACTAAAATGTTTCCACGATAGATCGTAGAAGAAGAATGTGTCCGAAAGTGATTGAATCACGCCGACCTTTTAACTTTATTTATCGTTACTTGCTATAGTGCTACCAACGAGGGAGGTCAGTGAACTCGGTCCGGAGATTCTGAACAAGACCTATATGGTCTTGTAGGGCTTGGGACGAGAGTCACAGAACTGTGTTTCACTTTTGCAAAATGCCCCTGGGTGGTCCAAAAAGTGGGACTTACGAGAGGAGGTCGAGGGTTCGATTCCGGAGGTGTCCATGCGGCTTGCTCTGTGGAGTGCCCCGTTTTGGCAAATAAAGAGTACATTTTAGATACAGTAGGTTATTATTGGGTAGTGGAGAATAAGGGTGACGAAGTCATGACTACCGATATCGCCCAGACTCCGCCTATGGGAATTATATGAGCTGCTGACCACGAATCTGTCACTCTTTTTCTAAATTATCACCTTGCACTACTTTCCATCGAAGGTTGAAGTCGAAGGTTGGAAAGTAAGTCTGACCACATTGGAGAAGAAAGCGATCCTACTAACGTTGACGGGTTTACTCACCCATAGCTACCGTAACCCGCCGTAATCGACCGAAAATTTAAAAATAGGTAGGACACCTGCGGAATCCAACCCTCGACGCCCTCTTGTATGCCTGCCTCGGTATCCACTCGACCATCCAGTCGCTACCGCTATTGATGCGAATGAATCACTTCTACACTGCAGCTTCGTCTAGGAGACGTAGGAAATTATTGTACTGCTATAATCCAACTTTAATTTGAGCTCTAAACCGTTTATAAGTTCACCGTAAAATATTTTTTCTGAGCTGTCCCTAGTTCTAGATATTATTCGACGATAGAATTTTGAAACGTCTACATCAATTAGGCCAGACAAGACAATATAATAGCCATTTTTGGACTACTCAGGTTCATTTAGCAGAAATGAAACACAGTTCTGTGATCCTCGTCCGATGCCCTACAAGGCAATATAGGTCTCGTTCAGAATCTCCGGACCGAGTTCACTGACCTCCCTCGTAAGATCGACGACCTGCTTTGTTCTTCTTCATTTTAAACTAAAGTATTTTGAAAATGAAAAATTGATAAAATTAATCAGTTCGTCGTTCACTCGTTCAGATTTCTGCCTTACTTAATTATCAGCAGGTTCCCTAGTCGTAGTTCCATTACAGCCAACTCAAAGGCTCCTCAGCTGCTCAGCGCATGAATTTCTATGTCATCCACTTCTCTGCTCTATTGTTTAAAATGCTCGCTGGCCATTGGTATATAGCGTAGTTTCTTTGCCCTCCTAGAAAACAACTTGGGACGCTCCCGCGAAAAGAGCAGGTCAGGAGTTACTATTTATTTATTTATTTATTTATTGAATACGCCCTAAGACGTGCCACATAAGGGAAAAAACCCAAACAAACAAAAGAAACAGACAAACACTGTTAGCTAATCTAGGCGGATTTTTCATGGAAACAAGCGTCGTCCACCTACGTACCAGTCGAGTAAACCCTGATAAAAAACTTTTAAAAAAGTAAAGCCCTCCGCACTCTTTTGCGGCAGCCGCGTACGCGGCTTCCACTGCCGCGTGCTAGAGTTAACGCGGCACTCCTTCCGCTCGCTCAATCACCAACGCGGCAATGCGGCAACAATGCCTTGAAGGATTACTGCCGCTGCCACCACTTCTGCCGCGTGGGCGGCGCCGCGTCTGCCGCGTAGGCGGCACCGCGTCTGCCGCATCTACCGCGTAGGCGGCACATTAGCGGCATTCCGCGCGAGGCTAGTTTTGCCTCGCGCGGCGATTCTGCGTCTCTGCCCCATGCTTAAAGATAGGGCTGCCGCGTTGCCGCAAAAGTGTGGGGAGCGCTTAAGAAAAAGGGGCGAATCGGAGGTGTTTAGTCGGAAGAAAGTGTGAGAGATAAGAATAAGCACCTGATAAAAAAAATTTATATGACCTGAGTGGATTTAAGGTCTCCGTTAGAAGTTGGCAGACTGCCGTTTTATGCAAATAGATAAACCAGCCTTAAGGGACAGCGCACACGACGGCGAGGACCAAGAAGAGCATGTTCCCAGGCAGTCCTACAGAAAAGGCTTTCAACAGTATACGAAACGATTCCAAGCGGACTATAGAATATATTGGAACATGATACCTATGGCCCTATGAATCGCCGTACGTAATTTACCTAGCACTGAAGTTCACATTAGTTCGTAAGCCTAGAAAAATCGGTAACGCCAGGTTGATTGCTGCCATAGGAGGCGTAACTGAATATAATAATAGAAAAATTTAACTCTCTATAAAAAAACTAAAATCTTGGATTAACTGGCCTTCAGCACTAAACACTCCTGAGGAAAAGGACCTGACTACTCTGAGTACAGCTACCCTAGAAATGCTTGGTCACGCTTGAATCCATGGAAAATTTACAGATACCTCACTAATGACACTCTTCGACCTTTGCTCCTCAAAACTTTAGCGGTGGGTATGTAAATACTTAAACAACCAACGAAACAAAAGCAAAGAATAATAAAAAGGAACTACCATAGAAAAACGCAATCATCATTAACAACTAAAACGTGCTCAATGCTATACCCGAAGCTTACGAAGGTTCAGACAGCTACGAAAATCTTCAGAAATAGGCTAGAGCATCCATGAACAACTGCCCGCAGGCGTTGCACGTCGGAAGACAATCGATCCAAGGGATATATTCGGGGCTAACGCGTAGCGAGTAGCATGCGGAAGCGTTGGTCAGCGAAATCCGTATAGGCACATACTTCATTCTGGTGAAGTTTGCCAGCAGTACGCCTAACAATCTGCAATACGAAGCGTAGACATGAGGTCTATTTTACTCAATCTACTCTTGAATGATGAGGAATTTTGAGCCTCAAGGACGCTAGTTGGAAGCCTCTGAAGCCAACGAGAAGTTCTGGAGAACAAGGAATGGATGGTACTATCATGGTTACGGGCGACTCGAACATTCATCAGCGAGATCGCTTTTGTCCTTCCATTTGTAGGTCTCAGAATCCAGTACTTACTAGGTTTAAGTTTTGACTCTGCTTTCAAAACTTTGAAGCAAAAGATCAAGTCATTGAATATACGCCGATACAGTAGGCTCCTCAATCCAAAGAGTTGCAAACGTTTGTGGTAGTTAGGAATTTCGCTGTAGTCATTTGCACTGCACCTGCGAAGCAAAATTTTTGGGCAAACTTGCTGAACTTTCTCTAGTTTCGTTTGTAGTTTCTTCGTACATGGATTCCAAACTCGGAAAGCATATTCAAGTATTGATATAACGTATGCCTTATAAAGCTTAAACAAAATAGACGAATCATTACAAGTAATATTCTTGAGGATGACGAATGAAACTGAAAAGGCGTTCCGTACGATTTAGTCGATGTGTGCTTCAAACGAGAGGCTAGATTTCACGATAACTCCCAAATCTCGAACTTCATCCACGGATCTCAAGGCTATGTCATTTACTCTACAATACCGCTCGCGCCGCACGGTCAAAAGTGGGCGAAAAAACGCCAACATAGCGTCGCAAAGCGTCGCACGCTCATAACTCCTTCAGTTTTAGGTTTCTTGAATAAGGGTTGGTACCATTCGATTCGCCTCTTCGAGATCTACACAAGCTTGTGCAAAGCTTTACCGGAACTCCCGTATTTTCGCCGTGGGTGGTCCAAAATTGGCTGGACGGGCGATTAGAGCAGCTCATTTCCTAGGATATGCGTGCTTTCGGAGTATCTCGAAGATGGCGTACGTCGCCAGTGCTCTGTCATGCCAGGAATGCCCCGAGAGTGCGCCGTGCACAATGCACACAGAACCTAACCTATCAGTCGAGTGGGCGAGCGCATGTCCCCTGCGCTTCTATCTTCTCTCACTGGGAACTGCGACGTTTTCAAGACTATTTCGAGCCGTTTGGAGAATGTTATCAGAAATTCCCCGCCACCCCACTCAGGGTTAGCTCCAATCTGCCCCAGCGAAACTTTGGTGTGCGCCGTGAACAATACATAGAGAATCGAACCTTTCAATCGAGGGGGGGGGGACAGCTTGTAGACTGATCGTTTGGGCAGTTTTATCAGAAATTTCTTTCCGCCCAACTCAGGAATTGCTCCGTTGCTCCAAGGCTGTGCAGCGAGCCTATGGAGTCCGCCATGAACAATGCATACGGAATCAAACCTTTCAATCGATGGGGGGGGGCGACCGCTCGCAAATTGCACGCGCGGGCGTCTTCCGAGCACAATAGCTCTGTCAAGTTGGAACCTTTCAGGTTGTAGCTTGTAGGTCTTGTAGGCAGTAAAATGGTCTAGTGGAACACTAAAGTAGAGCGGTGTAGCTTAGAAAGAGGAAGTGTTACAGGGGTGCGAAAATGCAGGTAAGGCTTGTGTGACGCATTTTTTTCCAATTTCGGTGGACCACTACGAGAAGACCCTGTGAGCAAACGGCATTGAAACGCGTATGCAAACAGAGTGTTTAGGGTACTTTACGACGACGTGCTCGTAGCTCCTCAGCTGCCCAAACTGCTTAGCCTCAGCTGCCGTTTTAGAGCGGCGAAACCTAGCGGTTAGAGTTTCTTGCGCTACTACTCGCCCAGATTTGAGTCATCGACACTCGGAATGGCACCGTTCCGTTCAGCATGAAAAGCGCTATCGAACGGTATCAATTTCGACCGATTTAGGAATCATCAATTTTTGACTGTTTAGCATCGAGGACGAGGCCGCGGCGGAAGGACGATGACGTCATCGAAAAATCGATGTCTTCGAGTTGGGCTATGCTTGATACCATGCGATAGAGCTTTTCATGGTGAATTGAATGGTGTCATTTAGAGTGGGAAAAACTGTAATCTGGAGCGAGTAACAGCGCGGAGAGCGTCTGATCCTGACCCGACCACCCTCAATTATCCAGAAGAAAATCCAAAACCTACCGAAGTCGAGATTTTTGTCGGATTCGTAATCAGCGCCCCAATTAACCCCTAGATGATTTTGGACGAAGTTTGCACGAGGAAATCTGGCCAATTTCGAAAATACCGGTTTTCGATGACGTCATCGTCCGCGCTGCCCGGCCTAGAGCGCCCGCGTCATCGATATTGTCAAAAAATCGATTTTTTTGAAATTGGTCGAGAGTGAACCATTCGATAGAGCTTTTCGTTAAAAACAAAACGGTGTTCTTGGGAGTGTCGAAAACCCAAATATGGACAAGTAAGAGTGCAGGAAACGTCGACCGCTAAGTCCGCCGCCCTAAAACGGCAGATGGGGCTAAAGCAGTTTAGGCAGCTGAGAAGTTCTGAGCCCGTCGCCGTAAAGTACCTCAAGTGGTCTGTCCGCATACGCATTTTGAGGCCGTTAGCTCGCCGTGTCTTCTCGCAGTGGTCCACCGAAATCGGAAAAAATGCGTCACGCAAGCCTCACCTGCATCTTCGCACCGCTGTAACATTGTCCCCTCCTAAGCTAAGCCATTCTGCTTCAGTGTACTTATAGACCGTTCTACTGTCTACAAGGCCCACAAGCTGCAGCCGAAATGATTCGAACTTGACAGAGTTATTGTGCTCCGAACACGTCCGTGCGTGCAATTTAGCGCAACAACGGCAGACGCTCTCCGCGCTGTTACTCGCTCCAGATTACAGTTTTTCCCACTCTAAATGACACCATTCAATTCACCATGAAAAGCTCTATCGCATGGTATCAAGCATAGCCCAACTCGAAGACATCGATTTTTCGATGACGTCATCGTCCTTCCGCCGCGGCCTCGTCCTCGATGCTAAACAGTCAGAAATTGATGATTCCAAAATCGGTCGAAATTGGTACCGTTCGATAGCGCTTTTCATGCTGAACGGAACGGTGCCATTCCGAGTGTCGATGACTCAAATCTGGGCGAGTAGGAGCGCAAGAAACTCTAACCGCTAGGTTTCGCCGCTCTAAAACGGCAGCTGAGGCTAAGCAGTTTGGGCAGCTGAGGAGCTACGAGCACGTCGTCGTAAAGTACCCTAAACACTCTGTTTGCATACGCGTTTCAATGCCGTTTGCTCACAGGGTCTTCTCGTAGTGGTCCACCGAAATTGGAAAAAAATGCGTCACACAAGCCTTACCTGCATCTTCGCACCGCTGTAACATTGTCCCCTCCTAAGCTAAGCCATTCTGCTTCAGTGTACTTATAGACCGTTCTACTGTCTACAAGGCCCACAAGCTGCAGCCGAAATGATTCGAACTTGACAGAGTTATTGTGCTCCGAACACGTCCGTGCGTGCAATTTAGCGCAACAACGGCAGACGCTCTCCGCGCTGTTACTCGCTCCAGATTACAGTTTTTCCCACTCTAAATGACACCATTCAATTCACCATGAAAAGCTCTATCGCATGGTATCAAGCATAGCCCAACTCGAAGACATCGATTTTTCGATGACGTCATCGTCCTTCCGCCGCGGCCTCGTCCTCGATGCTAAACAGTCAAAAATTGATGATTCCTAAATCGGTCGAAATTGATACCGTACGG
>OX375868.1:32542755-32615781 GCA_947359475.1 Heligmosomoides polygyrus bakeri
CTAAAACGGCAGCTGAGGCTAAGCAGTTTGGGCAGCTGAGGAGCTACGAGCACGTCGTCGTAAAGTACCCTAAACACTCTGTTTGCATACGCGTTTCAATGCCGTTTGCTCACAGGGTCTTCTCGTAGTGGTCCACCGAAATTGGAAAAAAATGCGTCACACAAGCCTTACCTGCATTTTCGCACCCCTGTAACACTTCCTCTTTCTAATCTACACCGCTCTACTTTAGTGTTCCACTAGACCATTTTACTGCCTACAAGACCTACAAGCTACAACCTGAAAGGTTCCAACTTGACAGAGCTATTGTGCTCGGAAGACGCCCGCGCGTGCAATTTGCGAGCGGTCGCCCCCCCCCCTCGATTGAAAGGTTTGATTCCGTATGCATTGTTCATGGCGGACTCCATAGGCTCGCTGCACAGCCTTGGAGCAACGGAGCAATTCCTGAGTTGGGCGGAAAGAAATTTCTGATAAAACTGCCCAAACGATCAGTCTACAAGCTGTCCCCCCCCCCTCGATTGAAAGGTTCGATTCTCTATGTATTGTTCACGGCGCACACCAAAGTTTCGCTGGAGCAGATTGGAGCTAACCCTGAGTGGGGTGGTGGGGAATTTCTGATAACATTCTCCAAACGGCTCGAAATAGTCTTGAAAACGTCGCAGTTCCAGTGAGAGAAGATAGAAGCGCAGGGGACATGCGCTCGCCCACTCGACTGATAGGTTAGGTTCTGTGTGCATGTGCACGGCGCACTCTCGGGGCATTCCTGGCATGACAGAGCACTGGCGACGTACGCCATCTTCGAGATACTCCGAAAGCACGCATATCCTAGGAAATGAGCTGCTCTAATCGCCCGTCCAGCCAATTTTGGACCACCCACGGCGAAAATACGGGAGTTCCGGTAAAGCTTTGCACAAGCTTGTGTAGATCTCGAAGAGGCGAATCGAATGGTACCAACCCTTATTCAAGAAACCTAAAACTGAAGGAGTTATGAGCGTGCGACGCTTTGCGACGCTATGTTGGCGTTTTTTCGCCCACTTTTGACCGTGCGGCGCAAGCGGTATTGTATACTCCATAACGTCAAGGTTACCTAAGTGCAACACTGAAATTTTAGCGAGATTTACAGGTGTCCGCCAAACAGATTCCATCATGTTGGATACAGATTGAGAGAGAGCAAGGCGCATCTGTGTACAGTTCTCCCTACTATATACTCCAAACACTTTGATGTCATCTGCGAACATCTGTACTTTTACAGATGGGTGTGTAGCCAACTTCGCTGATAAATCGTGGGTGTAGACAAGAAATAAGAGAGGCGAAAGCACACCTTCTTGTGGCACACCACTTGTACAGCGGTACGATTTAGAAAATGTGCTTTCCACCTTGACACTAAACTCCCTGTCCTTTAAATATGCACTGAGCCAATTAAGAAGTAAAGAATTGAGTCGTTGACGATGAAGCTTTTCAAGTAATTTCCGATGGTCGACTTTGTCAAAAGCTTTCGAAAGGTCAAAATACACCACGTCAACAGTCAAAATACACACAGCCACGTTCCATTCAAAGGCAGTCTGCGAGTTGCGTGGTAGTCGATGCGTGGGGCTACAAATCCGTGCTGTTCATCGGGAATGATATTGTTGCTTCTAAGCCAAGGCCAGAGTTTGTCACGGATTAGTTTTTCGAGGATTTTTATGGGCGTAAGAAATATGCTGATTGGTCGGAAGTTTGTAATTAGAGATGTATCTGACCTTTTAGGGATAGCTGTCACAATTGCACTTTTCCAGCAGCGTGGGACTTCACCAAACATCAGGGACACGTTAAAATTCATTGTCAGAGGTTTATATAATGACAGACAGCACCTCTTGAAGATCACTTGGGGGATGGCATCAGAAGTCACGGAGGTAGAATTATTCGACTTTGGAGCTATTAGAACATCCCTTGGAGGGACGGTTAGCTCAGCTGGGCTGTGTTCAAAAACGGAGTCCTCGCTAGAGTATGAACATAAATTCGGAGAAGAGTCCGCGGAAGGCGAGAAAACCGAGGAGAAAAACCCAGCTAAGGCTTCAACTTTCGTGCTGTTATCAACATATTGATTTCCTTCCTGGTCACGAAGTACGGGTAATTTAGGCCGTTCCATCATTAGTGACCTTAAGGGAATTTGAAAATTCAGGAAGCATATGGAGTATCCGCTTAGATTTCCTCAAGATTATCCTGCTGTAAACTGTTTAAACTACGTATGATATAATTTTCCGATAACGGCTGGAAGCCTTTGTTGGACCGTACAGTTGGAACTTTATAAGGATGAAATGGGGCTCTCGTTAGGTGTTGATTTACAGACGCTGAATTCAGATGTTTAAGAAACCGGTGTTCTTCACATTTTTGGTTCGAGGGCATACCGGTTTTCTAAACAGAATATCTGCTTATTTTATGCGGTAGCTTCTGTGAAACATAAGTCTGTAGTAGCAGTTGTGATTCTGACGTGCTTGAGAGTGGAGGTAGATGTTGTATTCACTACTAACCCTATTGGTAAGATTTAATGCGTTATTTGAAACACTGTATAACACATGCAGACGCACTATTAGTTGAACGAGGTCTGATCTTTTCGACCGAAAGTTTTGATAGCTCGCCACTTTGCGAGCACTACGTTCTGTCCGTCCTCAACAATGAACATTTCAGCGCAGACTTCTCGCGGAACTACCAGGCCCAGCAGCACTGCATCTGTGACCAGGAGCACATGTTCAAGTATGAAAATTCACATCTTATTAGGAACTATGATAGAAGGTTTTGCCAACATTTCTAGACGGTTTTTAACACAAGTCAGCTAAAAATAAAATCAATTTCTAATAAAAATCGACAAAATTCAATTAAACATCATGTCGAAGGAAGTTAGGTGGCACCATCATTGAGTTTTCTGGCAATTCACGTTCCCTTGGAAGCAGAATTGCTTTCTAGGAATTTTGAAGGACCACAAAATGTTTTGTGCCATAATATGTTCAGTAAGCGCCACGAAGTCAGCTATTTCTTTTTGCTCCAGAAGCCGTTTCCCAATTTCTGTGATTCTCAGAAAAACATCATTTACTTAAGTATTACTTCCACTATTGCTGCATCAGTTCCAAAGGCTCGTCAACAGGTACCTACAATCACATTTGAATAATTAGACAATCCATAAAAGACCATGCTGTTATCTTGTGACGCTCACTTTTTCTTGCAATCCTATTACCGTTTCGTGTAATTTTATCTGTTACTACAAGAGGCTTCGGTTTAATAGAAGGGCATTTTTGTCTCTTGAAATATCTTCCTTGTGTCTGTTTTTCTCATATTCCTCTGACCATAAGATATATTGTTTCCGCCAAGAATATTGATTACGGGAAGTTTTGAAATGTCAATGAAATCTATAAATGACGAGCAAGGGTATGAACTACAGTACTGGACGCGTCTTTTGAATACTTTACTTTGCTTTGATACTTTGATGGTCCTTTTGTCGGCTGGAGGTCTTCTCAGCGGGGACCACAACTCTTCAGACCGCTCGATCTCTGGCTGTTTGCATCCAGTGAGGCAGACTCCGCTCTCTGAAAGATCTTGAGAATGAGTCTGCCCATCGCGTTGGCGGTCGTCCCAGTGGTCTCTTATGGCCTCTCGGGAGCCATTCTGTGACACGGAGACTCCATCTATCGTCCTTTCGTCGAAGCAGGTGTCCGGCCCAGCGATATTTGGACTTCTTCAAGTACTGCAGCGGGTCTGCTAATTGCGACTTCTCCCGTAGCTCCGAACTTCGTAGGCCTTCTTGCCATTGCTGACGAAGGCTTGTCCTTAGAAGACATCTCTCCAGTGCACGATGCGTAGTGTGCATCGCTCTGGCGATTGTCTTGTTGTCGGGCCAGGTTTCCGTCGCGTAACACATCGCAGGCAGTACAGAGGCGTTGAATATCGAGGCCCTGAGGCCGGGATCCTTGACCTGATCGGTGACTTTGCGAATCGAACTGAAGGCTGCCCGTGCTGCGAGTCTCCTGCTGGCGATTTCAGGAGCGAGGTCGTTATCAATGTTCAGCTCTCTTCCCAGATAGACGTAGGAGTCGACCTGTTGTTGAGCGACTCCATTTAACATTACGAGTCCCGTGTCACACCACTGGTTGACCATAAGCTGCGTTTTGGACATATTCATGTCCAATCCAATCTTCATACCTGCCACATTGAGCTCGTTCAGCATTTCCTCGACTTCTGCCGTGCTGGTAGAGATGAGAACAATATCGTCGGCGAAGCGAAGGTTGCTAATCCTTTTACCGTCGAAAAGGTAGTCTTTATCGTCCCAGTTCAAGTCTTTCACGGCATCCTGGAGTGCCGCTCTGAATAGCTTGGGAGAAATCGTCCTTTCCCGGTAGGAATTTTAAGCTTTCGATCGAACAGCTGGATGGTAGTCGATGTGTTCGAGAAGCATTCTTCGAGAAGTCGGATGTAGGGCGATGGTATACCAGCGGGCACAAGTGCGTTCAAAACGGCGTTCATTTCCACAGAGTTGAACACTTTCCTGTAATCCACGAAGACAAGGACAAGTGGGAGGTGGTATTCGCGGCTCCTCTCGATGAGCTGTGAGACAGTCTGAATATGGTCCATGCAGGAGAAATCCTTGCAAACCCTGCTTGCTCCACTGGCTGATATTCATCCAAGCAGCGCTCCATGCGGTTAAGCAGTATCTTGGTGAAGATCTTGTACACAACCGAGAGAAGACTGATGAGTCGATAGTTGTTGATATCCTCCTGCTGACCTTTTTTGAAGACTAAAACTGTTTTCGACTCCTTCCGTGAGTCCGGAATCCTACCAAGTCGAAGGTAGTGGTTGAAGTGCTTGGCAAGAAGTGAGCAGAGGGCACTGCCACCCGCACGAAGGAGATCAGCAGAAATGCCGTCTGGTCCGGGAGCAGTGCCCGGCTTCATCCTTCTGATGGCATGAGCTACTTCTGATTCCAGAATGGGAGGTACTTCCTCAGCTGGTGGCATCAAGCATTTCGGGACAGTGATGGAAGAACGGAACAGATCTGTGTAGAATTCTTGAACGATGGCCTCCATCGCTCTTCGAGACGTTTGCGTTGTTCCATCCTTATCCACAAGGGCTGACATTGTTGCCTTCTGATCGAAGAGATCTCGTTTGCAGCATTTTATGCTTGAACCTTTCCCAGCGGCTTCTAACAGTTTCAATCTTCTGTAGGCTTGAATGGACTCCTTCACTGCAATTCGACAAGCCTTCGAGATGGTGACTTTTTCCAGATGGGAAGCGTTAGGATCCAGTTTAACAGCTCTTCTTTGCTCCAAAAGCTTAATCGCATGTGCGTTGAGTCTGAAGCAGACGGTGATGTGGCTCCGCAAGAGCTGCTAGCACATTTCAACAGTCCTTTGGAGAGAAGTCTTCCGATGGATCTTCAAGAAGATTCCAATCATACGACTTTATTACATATTCCAACTCCTCAGACTTGAATGTGGGGATCCTCACCGGTGACGGTTTATGAGTGTCACGCTTGAACATCCTCTTTTTGAGAGTCAGCTTCGCACGGACAAGACGGTGATCCGAGCCGGTGTCAAATGAAGGCAGCGCGGAGACGTCAAACAGACTCCAGCGTCTGTTTGTAAGAACATGGTCGATCTCCGAACGTGTTTCTCCATTTGAGCTTTCCCAGGTCCATCGTCGGTTTGAAGGCTTCTTATACATAGAATTTCCATGGTAAAGACGGCACGCGGATAGATCTTTTGAATGGACGCTTAAAAAACCGCACTTTTGCGGTTTTTGGGTCTTTTTGTTATAACTCGCCCAAGTTGCATCCATTTGAAAAAGCAAGAGTATATTTGAGCTCAGGAGAACGAGCTCTATCGCTAGGTGTAAAACATTTCATATGAAAGATCAAAAATGGCCAAAACTGAAAACTTGCGCTCCATTGAGAAGGCCGGCCGCGGACGAGCTGTCGGCCGCAGGCGTCGAAAACCGTTGCAGGCTCACAATTCCTCTAATTTGAGGTTTTTTTGAGAAAAGGTTGGTACCTCTCGATTCGTCTCCTCGAGATCCACACAATGATATATGCAACTTCGCCAAACCACAGCATTTTCGCAGTGGGTAGTCAAAAATGATTGGGGTAGACTTTTTGCTATTGGAGAAGCTTACATTCCAGGACTTGCATGATCTCGGAGCATCTCAAGCATGACGTAAAGGGTTTTGTCATGCCAGGAATCCTCTGAGAGTGCGCCGTGCACAGTGCATATAGGATCGAACCTATCATCGGGGGGGGGGGACAGTTTGTAGAGTGATGATTTAGGGAGTTTTATGAGAAATTCTCAGCCACCCTACTCGGGAATTACTGAAAAACACAATGTAAATAGGATCGAACCTATCAATCGAGTGGGCGGCGAGACAGCCTGTAGAGTGAGCATTTGGGTAGTTTTACAGAATTTACCGGCCGCCCTATTCAGAAATTGTTGTACTTTGTCCCGGCAAGACTTTAGAGTGCGCTGTGCACAATGTGTATAGGATCGAACCTATCAATCGACTGGGCGCGACAGCTCGCAAATTTCACCGCGGGCGTGTTCTGAGCGTAATAACTCTGTCAGCTTCGAGTCTTTCCGGCTACAGGTTGTGCATTTTGTAGTTTTGTAGGCAGTAGAAAGCTCAAGAAGCGCGCTCTGAAGCATAGCGACCTAGCTTAAGACTGGACAAAGTTACAGCGGTGCGTAAATGCAGGCAAACCTTGTGTGACACGATTTTTTCCAAGCTCAGTCAACTACTACAGGAAGGCGAGGCGAGCTAATGGCATCCAAATGCACGGGCGAGCACAAGACTGAAAGCACTTTACGATGACATGCTCGCAGCTGTGGCGAGAGCTGTTATCTGGGCGAGTAAGAGCACGGAGAACATAGACCGTCGTTGTGCTAAATTACACGCGCGGGCGTGTTCGGAGCGCGATAACTCTGTCAGCTTCCAATCTTTCTTGCTGGAACGTGTGGATTCTGTAGGCAGTAATATGCTCTAGTAAAGCGCCAAAGCATAGCAAATTATCCTACGAATTGGCAAGGTTACGGCGGTGCGATAATGCAGGTTGTGAATGTGTGACACGATTTTTTCAGAATTCGGTCGACTGCTACGGGTACACTAGGCGAGCTAACGGCATGCAAACTCGCACACGAGTAAAGCACCGAAGGCACTTTACGATGACGTGCATGACATGTTACAGCCATTTGAGGTTGGTAGGGTCAGGATCACTGACCATCCTCAGTTATCGGTATGAGTGGTCTCCTGCCATAATCGTCCAAATGGACTTCGGCATCGATTCGGCACCCTTAATAACCTCTGCCCTTAGAGGAAGTTTGAGCAAAATCGGTGTTCCTGTCCCGACCACCCTCAGTTATCCAGAAGGAAAACCAAAACCTATCGAAATCGGCGGAATTTTCATAAACGGACATCGGATTCGTAATCAGCGCACCAAATAACGCCTAGATGCATGTGAGCGAAGTTTGGACAAGAGCATTTGGCAATTTTCGAAATCGTCGACTTTCGGTGACGTCATCGTCTGGGCGGGCTCGGCGAAGAGCGAGCGCCCTCGTCCTCATGGGAAATTGTCAAAAAATCAATTTTCCTGCAATTGTACGATATTGGCACCGTTCGATAGAGCTTTCCGAACTGAACAGAACGGTACTATCTCTTATGTCAAAAACTCAAACGTGGGCGTGTAAGAGCGGAAGAATCTTCGCCGCTGCCCTCCGCAGCTCTAAAATGGCAGCTGGGACTATGGCAGTTTAAGCAGCTGGAGAGCTATAGGCACTTCATCGTAAAGTACCTTAGCTGATTTGCTAGCCTACGCATTCGTAGGCCGTTAGCAGATCGCGTGTTCCTACATGGTCGACTGAAATCGGAAAAAATCGTGTCACACAAGGTTTACCAGCATACTCGCACCGCCGTAACCTTGCCAATTCGTAAGATAATTTGCTATGCTTTGGCGCTTTACTAGAGCATGTTACTGCAAAAAAGATTGGAAGCTGACAGAGTAATTGCGCTCCGAACACGTCCGCGGTGTAAATTGCGAGCTGTCGCGCCCAGTCGATTGATAGGTTCGATCCTATATACATTGTGCGCAGCGCACTCCAAAATCTCGCCGGAACAGAGTACAACAATTTCTGAATAGGGCGGCCGGTAAATTCTGTAAAACTACCCAAATGCTCACTCTACAGGCTGTCTCGCCGCCCACTCGATTGATAGGTTCGATCCTATTTACATTGTGCACAGCGCACAATCAGGGGATCGCTGGCATGACAAAACACTTAATTCCATGCTTGAGATGCTCCGAGAACATGCAAGTCCTGGAATATAAGCTTCTCCAATAGCAAAAAGTCAGCTGCAGACATTTTTGACCACCCACTGCGAAAATGCTGTGGTTTGGCGAAGTTGTATATTTGATTGTGTGGATCTCGAGGAAACGAATCGAACGGTACCAATCGTTTCTCAAAAAACCTCAAATTGTGGGAATTGTGAGCCTGCAACGGTTTTCGACGCCTTGCGGCCGACAACTCGTCCACGGCCGGCCTTCTCAATGGAGCGCAAGTTTTCAATTTTGGCCATTTTTGATCTTTCATATGAAATGTTTTACACCTAGCGATAGAGCTCGTTCTCCTGAGCTCAAATATACTCTTGCTTTTTCAAATGGATGCAACTTGGGCGAGTTATAACAAAAAGACGCAAAAACCGCAAAAGTGCGGTTTTTCGGCGTCTATTCAAAAGACGCGTCCGGTACTGTATGACAAGCGAAACCCGCGAACATAGTACGCTATGTCGGTCGTCAGGAAGAAGGAGTGGCATTATTGCTCTTGTGCTATTTTAACTATTTTGTTGTACATTTAGAAAGAATTGATGCATTTAAAACACTTATGGCCATGCTCGTCATCGTCGCGGTATCCTTATCACGTAGTTCATCCTACCGTCCTTCGGTGGCATATATCGACGTCTTTGATTGATTTTCACGATAAAACGAAAAATTTTACTTTTTATGGCGCGTTCTTTATTACAACCTGTGGATAGGACTGCTAGAACTTGGACACCACGACACCTTGGTTGGTTGTCATCCATTATGACAAGGCTGACACGATACACTCTCTTTTGTGATAAATGGACTTTTTGTGCTGAAAATGCAAATCCTGTTTTGGGTTTCAGCCTTCATGTATTCCACACTTTTGAAATTTTGAGCCCACTAGCTGCTTAACAGCTGCTTCACTCCACGTTGCGTTCTTCCTCCCCATTCCTATCTAATGCAAACTGCTCTTCGACATCATGCTGGACCACCAACTTTCTTTTCTAATTTGTTTTGTTTCTGTTATTTTCAATGTTTTTTCTGCACTTTTTCGATTTGTTTCCTATGCAGAACTACGTGATATTAAGAATCTCCTATTATTGCGCATGAAAATGAAAATGTTTATCTCCTGGTAACTCGCTTTTGGATAATAACGAGACAACGAGTGGGCACTGAAGAGGAGTACAACGCCTGATGGACTGCTGTGTCCTCCAGAAATTCATCCCTCTCCTAAAGGGCAATCATATATTACTAAAATTGGCTTTTCGTAGACTGCATGTTTAGTCATTTAGTGTGCTTCAAAGTTGTATTTGGGGACTATTACACCGGCTTACTACAAATATAATTAAGTCAACAAGTAATAAATCTTTTTCAACTAAAGCCGTTGTGATCGTCACACTACCTAGGATAGAGGGAAATTCCTAAGATTGCCATGTTTGTTTTTTACCCCGTCGATACCCCTAGATTACCCTTGCTTGTTCATGCTGCCTTTGCCCTTAATTCGCAAGTAGGAAATCACTCTATTATATATTCTTCTATAATAACAAGAAGAATTTTGTCTGTTCTTTGCATAATATGTAGTAATTGAGGCTCATATCAGCTATCTGCAAAGCAAGGTCTCATTTAGATTTCTAACCACGGTACTATGACAGCTCTTAGAAGTTTCTTTCAGTAGTTACCATGTTTCAGTCTATTAAATGCATTTTTTACATTTGTAATTCAAATTTTGTGCCCTCAAACATAGTGTCTTTTAGATCTACGTTTCACTCCAGCTACACCATTTGTTATTGCGCAAAATTAACGTTAGCCCATCAGGCCTTGTGCCTTTGTTGAGCTAACATCATAAAGGGCTCCTAAAATTTGATTATACTCATAGCATGCTTTTTACATGGAAGTTCTTCCTGTTAAAAAAATGTAACACCCTTCATTTAGTTGCGCCGAAAAGGAAGCGTCTGATCTGGGAGCGTCTCTACAGGAACTGCTTGACGAACATTCGCTCCATCGCAACATGATCGCAAAGAAGTTCCACGAGAAGAGAAGCGCGGACGAGGTGAGAGCGTTACCTATACCTAGGGAAACTTGTAATTGAGGCTATAAATTCATTTCATGACGAAACTTCATTTCATTTTGCAGCACCAAGTGCCTCACAATCAATGAGTTCTCTCAAAAAGTGCCTGCATAGTTTGCATTGTAACAAAATTTTTATTATTCTACATAAGCCGTGAAAATGCTTTTGAGCTGACGCGAATATGGAGGAAAGCAAAATTCTTCCGATCTGTTAGGTGCTGTAATCGCACCATGCACAGGTCGTGTGTACGTCACTGTTTGGTCCATTGAAGGCGTAGGTGTCACTTACCTGGGGTTACTCGCACGAGAATCGCACACCCCTCTATTCGTAGTACACTTTGAGCTTGACCAACATTTTCGAATCATCTATGGCTACTTCTAAAGTTTTAATCAAAGTCGACGTTTCAAGGTTCACCTAAATTTATGTCACTCTCCTAATTTGTTGTATGAGCAAATAGTTTTTAGACATATACACTCTAAAATTCTTCAATTGGTTTGGATATTACCTCGTTCAAATGATACCCGTATTATGGGCGAGGAGTTTCTTCTAGAAAGAAATTGGGCCTAAACTAAAGCATTTTTTGTTAAAGTCTGAAAACTAATTTTATCTTTTTCATTTCAAACGAGAAGGAGATAAGGAATAAAAGCAGACTTAATCTAATCACATTCTGGAATTGGCCAGACACATTACTATGTATATAGTGCACTCGGCGCGAAGAACGTTTGTAGTTAGGAGCGGTGCCGACTGTCGCTTGCAGTCGATTCTATGTTCCTAGTTCGAATTCTCCGCGCAGGCCAACCAAGCCTTCTACCCCGAAGGGATCGATGATTTGGTACCATACTTGTTTGGATGTTGAAGTTTTCATCGGCTGGCCTCAACAACTCATTGTAAAAGCCAACTATGCGTCCAGATTGTTTCCGCGATATTTCTTAGAAATAAAATGCGTGGCGCATCCCAAAATGGATTGATTAACTCTGACTGCACTATCAAATGCCCTTTTTTCAAACCTAGGTAATCGAATGCATCAGTCTAGCTACGTTAGCTTCAACTGTGAACTGCTTCAACTATTTAGCATAACAACAAAAATAACAGCAGCAACGCCTTCTCCTCTCAACACCTTAGAATACGATAAGGATTTTTTAGTTTTCTTCTAGGGTCACGAAATATTTACGATTATTCAAACTTATTGAACATATTTAGAATACCTTCTGTAATGGCTGGTAGCTGAATCTGGGTAAATTTTGGAAGCACATTAACTTTTTCTAACTCCGCGAAAATCATAAAATTTATTTTTGGCACATCTGAAGTAAACACTTGATACATATGTCCGTATGGTATAGAAGCTACCACAGGCAAAGTGATGACTTTTGCCTATTATTCGTAATAGTTTCTCTGTGGTCCGTTTTTTTTTTTTTGTTGCAATTCTATAAACGTCATTGCTTAATCTTTAAACAGAGCCACCTGTTTTCTTCTGTCAGTGCCATATGTATGCTCTCCAAACACTATAAAAACTAAGAACCTTGAAACCGTTAGAAGAATCAGAAATGAAAGAAAAAGCTGGTCATTTTTTGCAAGAAGGTGCGTCATTGTTGTTTTTATTACTAGCAGTGCTTCGGTTAAGAAATGCATTTTCTTGATGTGAGACTGATCAAAACCTGCATACTCCATTAAGGGCAGATTTCAGATTTATTTTACAAATTTATTTCATGACTTTTTGAGGTGCAGATTTTCATATCTGCACCTTCTTCTTTACTTAATTATGAAAAGCTAGAAAGTACTCAACTGATGTGCTCCAGCTGCCACCCCGACGCAAGCGTTCCATCCGACATCCAGCAGATGAGCATAAGGTGAAACACCACAACAACCCGTATCTGCAGGGCGAGATCCTGAAGACGGTTCAGAAGAAAGACGGCAAGAATCTATGGTAGACGAATATCACCGTAGCGCTCGATCCGATGATCTCATTGTTCTTCCTATGTTTCTCTCCACAACTGGGAACTGCTGATCTCCTCTCGCTCTTCTCGACGACCACTCACCATCCGTGTGTCCACCATGCATCCATTGTAAGGGTCAAGCATTTAGCGTGTGTCTAAGATTTCTATGTGTTCCACGTACTATCTCAATAAATCTTTGTTGACAAATGGCTTGCTCGATTTGCAGCTACAGATCAATTTACCACCTTTTTACAATTACATGTCACGTAACGGGTGTTTTTCTCCTAAAACCAACTCTAAGCTGCTGCACAAGGAATGTCAGTGTTCAACAACAAGAAGAAGATGGACTCTTATAGAAGTTTTATCTTGTGGAGTAGAAGTTATTTTTAGAAAAGTCTAGTACAGCTTATTAGGAGAAGTGAACGAGTTCAAGTGTGTACAGTTGTATCCTGCCTATGCTTTAGCCACACATACATAATGCGTTTGTTGTTAACATAGTCTGGATGAGAAAAACCAGTGGTAGTACCTGTGTCCTTGCTGTGTACGGTGAAGGTGTTCGGAAAAGGAAGATTATCTCTGTGTTCAGTTTTTTGGCACGCGTAGCGCAGTTGGAAGAGGTGCCGGCTGTGGTCTGCACCCGATATCAGGTTCCTGGTTCGGATTTCCCGCCCAGGCCAACCAGGCCTTCCATCCCTCCGGGGTCGATAATTTGGTACCAGACTTATCTGGGAAGGATAAGCCGCTGACTTTTCCATCTGCTAGCCACCACAAGTCATTATATGGCCAAATGCGCGTCGAAATCACCCCTAACGCATCCGTAGAAGAAGAATGCGTGGGCCATCCCAAAGTGGACTGAGTAACACCGTTCTTTATAATTTAACCTTTATCACTTTTGGGTGCATAAAAATAGAAAACTGCTGAATCATCGAATATGTTAGCTGCAGCTGGATCAGTCTGGTTGTTGACATTTGTCAGTAATCACTGAATCGCACTAGGAGTGCCGCAGCGTTCTGTTTCCTATGCTCAGAAAAAAAATGATCAGGGAAGTTTAATAAGTTCTGGACCTTTAGAGGAAATCAACAATAACAGCATTTACTAACTATTAAAGTGGGTTGCACGCCTTACCTTGAACACCCTTGCTAAGATTCAAACAACCTGCATTTTCGGCTGTTTAATATGAAGACTTTGAGTCTCATCCGTCCCTCTTACTAAAAGTGTTTCTCAGCGAAGTTGCCTCTGTGACTTCTGCGTGCTGAAAAACAAGCCTTGGTCGTCTCATCTACGTCTCAGCTACGTGCACACTGTCTTCACAGCTGATAAAAGTAAAGGTAGGGGACGAGTAGGAAAAGAAATATGATCGCGTTTTATCCAACATAAGATTCGTGGTAGGGGTGCAGATGAGTGACCGTTCCGCTATTTCCAAATGGAAGCAATTTTCAAGTGTTAGTGCCAAGAAGATCTTTTTACTAGAGAAATGACGTCGCTGTCCATTCCTACCTTTGCCTCCACTATGTAGCACTAAAGCGGATTCAGTATTTCACATTTTACCCACGATGAGGAGCAACCAAAATTGTTGTTCAGAAATTCTGCAGCGTTTCGATGAGCGCACACCTGAAACGAGAGAAGGCCTCCAATAGATCCAGGATCCATTGAAACACTGTGGTGCGCGAGGATGGAGGCGCTGCTGGCACTCGCTCGAGCAACTCGATGATCAACGGGACGACAGGTGGTACAGGTAAATAGTGGCCACAACGACACAAGAAAGCTTAGCAAACTCTCATATAGAATGCGCAACAAAGAAGTTCCTCGTCCACATGCAAATAATCGATCGCAAAAAGTCTTTAAACCTTTCTGCAACATTGTCGTGGTCTGGTTAAGTTGTTCATGTTTGGACGTTCTAAGGAACTACTTCGCCAGGGTTTAGTCATGACTAGAGTACACTGAAAATGTGCGCACCACTTTACTGCATGTTAAAAAGTTATGAAGAAAAGTGAGCGTCTTGTTTATAACTTCAGTTTGATGATCCTATCTCACTGCGAATTCCTTGATCATTTATCAAAATGCCCTCCTTCTTTTCGAGGAGAATATTTTAGACGCGATTCGACGCGGACCACTTCAGAGGCCCAACTTGCAATCAAGGTTTCTCCTGCTTCAACTTCTTCTCATCATATCAGTCAGATCAACATTCTTGACCTATAGAAGCTTGCGGGAGTTCAACTTACTAGCCCAAAACGAGAATCTCTTAGGATTATCTGAGCATTCGCTCGCTTGATTGTTGTCCAGCGTTGCATTGTTATAACTGTTTCCGTTCTCATTTATTGGTGCCTACTTAGTCCTCAAGTTTGAGTTATTAATGTTTGTGTTGCTTTTTTTGTTTCTTTGTTATCTGCGTGGCTACCACCATGCTGTGAATAAATAAATAAATAAATAAATAAATAAATAAATAAATATCTTCGGTGTTCTTCAAACCTTCCTACAAACTCCTAGAAACCTATAAAAAAGCAAACAACCTATATATGGCTTCATTGTTTACAATTCAAAAAATTTAATTGATGAGGACCGTAACCAACACAGGTTTGGCTGCAATGATCTGCATTACATTATTATGGAGATTCTTATTGAGATAGCAGCCTCCGTGAATTGTGCGAACTTACAAGATGTTCTCTTATACTTGCAAGAAGAGCTTCGAACGTTATTTTATTTATAATAAGGTCACTGCTGCGGTGTGATGGAACATGCAGGACATAAGTGTGGTTGCATGCACGACGTTCACTCCAACTTGAAGCAAACATGTTTGGAAACAGTATTCTCTAGAAACTTTGCTATGAACAGCCATGAATCAAGTAAAGTAAGGTGCTTCTTGTGCATATTCATCCAACGCGATCTGAAGAGTGTAATCACGTCTGTAAAAAAGCGATCAGTCTACATTGCCACTACATAATTGAGTTTGTCCGTAATAACATAATGATCAGATAATAATTGGGAGCTGCGGCGTATACCAGAATTCCTTTCCTTAAAAGTTGTACGGCCATTACTGTATTGGTAAGCTATCAGCCAAACCTCAAGAATGCTGACAGGTTCACATCCTCCTTAACACAGCTCAAGCTGTATTCGAGAATACAACTTGAGTGTTCTGGATGGTTCCGAGTTTATTCAAGAGAAGTAAGTACTCACAACGAATTGAAGAGGAAAGTGGTTTCAGGACATTTTAAAGGAATAATCTCGTGCTAAACAAGTTCAGCACCATGTGAAACCTTGGGGTTTTGAACTACAAGGAGAAGCAGCGCCATTATTACCCTCTAACTGTCTCAATAGGACTGCAGTACACAGTACACAATACACAGCAGAGCATCGGATGACTGCCTGTATTATATTAGAACATACTTATTGCTTTCAGAAGTATCAGAAGTAGAATGCGTGGCGCATCTCAGGCGCTCCCTAAACGGCAATAAATACAAGGTAAGGATGATGTTCCTAAAAGTATTACCCAGAGTTTTTGTCTTTCACTCTGCCTGAGGTAGATGCCAGGTCGTTCCGCCCGTGATATCTCTTTATCCCACCATATATATATATATATATATATATATATATATCTTTTTATATATAGAGTAGAGGAGGGTTTTTTGTCTGTTCGTGATTCTTCGGAACTTCGTAAACTTCGCGGGCTCAATGGTTTAATCACTCAAGTTTGAGGCACGACTTCTCTCTCCGAAGGGGAGCGCCGGGAGGTGAGCAATCGCCGCTGCCGAAAAGGACACGTGAGGCGTTGCAAAATAGGTCGGCGCCGCGGTTCTGTCCGCGCACGTGTTGGGTGGCTACTGCCTCGAACTGCCCCCTTGGAGGCTCCTGTCCTCGATACCGTTCAATTAGTGGACCTGCAGTACCCTGCGGTGCTGCTGCAGTTGTGTTGCTGCGGGTACGGTTCTGCCGCTTGTGTGCTCCGGCCGAGGTCACAGCTCATTCCTTCCTACCTCCGCTGTGTTCGAGATTTTCCTATACTATCCTGAGTTGGTTGTGTTGAGTTGTGTTGTTTTTGCATCTATTTCTCCCGCCCACTCATGCTTCCTATTTGTCGCTTGGGCACTCTTCCAAGACGTTGCCATTTTTATTCGATTGATTGCAGAAGTTGAACAAAAAATACAACAGTGATGAACACACATATCACCACTTTGGTGGTTCATGTAAGTGGCATTTACACTACCAATCAAATAAGAGCTGCGAAAACTTTTGGAGTACATGGCGCGATCTCATCTTTTATTGCACTGTATGCTTACTTCTTAGCTGTGCGCTGTAAGTAAGATTCTCCCATTCGAATTTCGTTGGGTTGAGCGCATGCATCAGCTTCTCCCGCCCACTCACACTTCCTATTTATCGCACTTACATGAACCACCAAAGTGGGGATATGTGCGTTCCTCACTGTTGTACTTGTTGTTCAACTTCTGCAATCAATCGAATAAAAGTCGCAACGTCTTAGAAGAGTGTCCAATTCGACGAGAACTGTTCTGTCGAAGCATTTGAGTTGGATGCTTATTACCCCGATAGCAGAACGTAGTAGCGTGCAAGTGAATCAATATTTAATGGAACTATGCATTATTCACGAAATTATTTTTAGTACTTCTACATGACTATGACAACAATTTATAATACTGTTGTGAGACGGAGCGGAGACAATTATTGGAAGATTGAGCTGTGTCAAATATTAAGATCAGAACGACACCAACTCTATGGCCGACGCATACGCAACTGATTATGTTTATAGATAGAGACCTATGTGGGAGTTGCCTGACTGTGTTGGCCTACGAAAGCGCCTCACAGCTGATTGGGAATTTTGATCAGACAATCAACATCGATCAATCTTCTCGATCTTTTGAACGCGATACTGAATTTCTCTCTGACGCACTGGAGGTAGGAACATCAGTGACAGGAAATCCTACCATATATAAAGGAGGAAGGCATGAATCACTGCCTGTGGTGGTTCGTCAACAGCGGAAATCAAGTTCCCGTCCCACCCTCCCCCCCCCCCAGTTCTTGACTACACCAGGCTCTCGTATATAATTCTTCCCGTACGCTCCCTCAAAATCAGTGGCCAATGGTGCGGGCGTATTTACTCGGGTTACTACACTTTTTCTACCTGCCCAGGTTCTCCAGTTTTCAGCGGTGGGCCAAGACAGGTTAACGAACAAAGTTGCTGGGACCTGCGCTCGGTACGGCTACGTTTTTAACCAAGTCTTGCCTCAGGGTTGTCAATTTTCAGCAGTAGTTTGACCAGTTTCCATACTATACTATGTACAGAAGAGGATAGCTTTGTTGTCGTTAGCTACCATTTCTGGAATTCATCACACCTCGTGGCTTAAAGCACGGCGACTGAGCGGAAATGTCAGACATTTCATTAGCCTTGATGACCTGCGAGGCTGTGAACCCAACACTAGACAAAGAGGACATTCTTCTGAGTGCTGCACTGGGATGTGGGTGGTACCAAGTTAGGAATCAATCTGGAGTACGTGCACGTTTCAACGAGCTCGATGCTAGGGTTGCTTCCTTACCCAGCGTTGGTTGCCGGCGAAGTCGGCTAGCCTGCCGTGGCCCGCACACTCTACCGGCGGAGCCGGCGACCGACGCTGGGTGAGGAAGCAACCCTAGCTAGGTTTGGGCTACGTCCCTAGCGTGGTCCGTCATACCCGACGCCGGCGGAGCCGGCTAGCCTGGCGTGGCCCGCACACTCCAGCGCCGGCGCCGGCGGAGCCGGCGACCGTCGCTGGTCTCTTTATTATCCAGAGTTATCATCATCCACTCTGTCCGAGGTATACGCCAGATCTTCCACCCGCGATCCCTCTTGAAGTGCTTATATGTATACATAACATAACGAAAAAAATCGTAATCGCTCATCACAGGAATCACGATTTTCTTCCTCGGATAAGTGATCACGAGGAATTTTTAAGTCATCACTTAACCTCGTCTCATTTGATGAGCATTAATCTCCATTTATGCATTCTTTCTTTAGTTTTAATGCAAACCTTATAAACTTACGTTTTTAGAAAAAAAAAAGCTAATGAGCTCGCCTATGAGTACTTCTTGGATTTTGTGGTTTTTTGCAATCAACTTGAGGTTGCATTTCCTCGTACTAATCCCGTCTAAAAGCAGTGAATACAATTCTGAACGGCACTTTACGCTCGTCTAGCGAAAAATGCTTGTAGACAAAGTGGAGAGGTATACGGTAGTGCGTCTACGGATTTCCATTTCATCTAATGCATTTCAGAACCGTTCAGCATGCTGCGGTAATCGGGAGGAGTATTTACCTTCCTATTCTTCTTCTTCAGCGTTTGTCCCTCATCGTCGCGGAGTCCGCTCTTCTGGTGTTACGACGCCACCCTTCCCGATCCTGCGCTTGATCAGCTACTTTCATGTCCGTGTGTAACCTATCGGAACAACGCTGCTTCGGGCCTCCTCTAGGCCGCTTTCCAGGTACTTCCAACTGAAGACCCATCTTGCGGACGCTGTCTTCTTTCCCACGCAGAACGTGGCCGTACCATCTGAGCTTCGCGCATCCTGTCCGCTATCGGCGCGACACCGAACTTCTGCCGAATGACATCATTTCGAATGCGGTCCATGCGCGTGACTCCAGCGCAGCATCTTCGTCTTCATCACGCTGAGGCGCGTTTCAACTTCCTTAGTGGCAAGCCAACACTCAGCGCCGTACATCGCTACCGGCCGCACGACGGCTCTGTAAATCATCGACTTCGGGTGCTCTGGTATCTTCCTATCACAGAGCACGCCAGTCATCGAACGCCACTTGGACCAAGCTGCACTCACGAGTGAGTTCGCTTCAACCATCAGACCACCGTCAAACGCTATTGCTGATCCCAAGTATTTAAACACCGAAGTGCGTGCAAGTTCAGTACCGTTAATCTTAATGGAGCCGGACTCGTTCACGTCAGTCGTTTTCGTTTTTACCGAAAGTTATAATTTTTCTTCGCTCTAACAACTCTTCCGCATCAAGTAATAGGCAGCCGGATTGAAGAATAAAACGCTATTTAACAAAATTTTCTATTCACTTCTGTCACGGATACTTATAGGGAATTTCTGCGATCTCCAGGGTATGGTAGCGGAGCCTTTTGAGCCCGCACTTGTCTTTACGAAAACCTTCCACCGGTGACTGGTGACTCATTAATTCTGTACAATACTTTCAGGGGCGTCACTCTTTCCTTGTCAAGGGTTATTGCAGTTTAAGGCGTTCGTGAGATACCCGAAGTATTCTACAACAAATGTATGAAAAGTCGTGGTGACTCTGTAAATGTGTGTTTGACTATTCGCTACAACTTTCGCTATAAGCGTCGTTTAACAAATTAGAGTCGTCGACTTCAAAGAGGCTGAATGGCCTGGTTAGCCACGGCGAGCGAAATATTATTTTAAAAAATAACCCAGAAAAAAAACTCTACCTGCGGTGGTACTAGATGATCTGGTGCCTACTGTTCTTTGATGTTTTACGCTCCCTTTGGTGCATAAATAAATAAATTCTACTATATATAAAGGAGTTAGTGGTTGTCCGTCCGTCCGTCTGTCCGTCCGTCCGTATGGCCTTTCCTAGAAGTCGAATAGCAGGCGTCTGTGTTCAGACGAGGTGCCACTCACGCCGTGTCGAGACCGTCAGAAGAAATGTCACCGATGTCGCTCAAAGGGCGTCCGGGTTGAGAAAACATGTCGCCGACGCTGTCCAACAGGCGCCCGGGTTCAGAAGACGTGTCATCCATGTCACGACCGTACAATGGGGTCTGGGTCCAGAAGACATATCATCGATGTCACGCAAGGGGTGTCTGGGCTCAGAAGAGGTATTACGAACTTTATGCAAGGGTTGTCTCGGTTCAGAAGAGGTGTCACCTATGTCGCGCAAGTGGTGTCCGTATTCCGAACACGTCTAATGGGAGACCACTAAAGGGGAGACCAGTGAGCAGGAGTCCAGTGAAGGATGGGAGCACCAGTGAAGAGGGGAGGGGTACCAGTAAGTGTAAAGGCCGCCACAGACTTCTGCGGCGCCGCTCGGCGGCGCCGCTGCCCTATGCTTAACCATAAAACAGAGACGCAGAGCTCGTCTCCAGCAGCGCCGCCAGTGGCGCCGCTGGCGGAAATGACTTGAATCATTCCACCCGGCGGCGCCGCTCCAGCGGCTGTCTGTCTGCGCTCTGCGCTCTGCCCTTTCGCGGCGGGATCCAGAGCGGAGACGGTCGATGCGGGCGCGCGATCGTCATCGGGGCGCGTTATTGTTAAGCACCAGTCGGTCCCCACTAGAAACAGTACAGTACCTCGCCGTCACCGCTCCCACTGATGATGAGTCAAGCCGCTGAGCGGCGCCGCAGAAGTCTGTGGCGGCCTTAAGACCTTTAATGGGAGCCAGTGAAGAGACCAATAAAGAATACCACTAAGGTGAGGGTTGGGGGGAAGTGAACGAGAACCAGTGAAGTGGGGAGGGGGTCCTGTAGAGGGGAAACCGGTAAAGGGGGAACCATTAAAGAAGCACCAGTGAAGAGGGGACCAGTGAAGGTAGGACCAGTAATGGCAGCCAGTGAAGGGGGAAGGGACGGAGGGGACCAGTAAAGGGGATCAGTGGATCAGTGAAGGTGTCCAGTAATGGTGGAGCTGTGAGGGGGGGGGGGGGGGGGGGTGGGGGCAGTAAAGGAGGGACCGGTAAAGGGACCATTAATGGGGGCAGTGAAGGGGACCAATAAAGGGTACCGCTTAGGTGAGGGGGCAGTAAGGAGGGGAGGGGGCAAAAAGGGGGGGGGGGGGACAGTGAACGGGAACCAGTGAAGTCCTGTGAAGAAGGGGGGGGGGGGGGGAGGCGGTAAAGGGGAATCAGTGAAGGTGTGACCAGTAATGAGGGCCAGTGAAGGGGGCTGCGCCAAAAGAGGGGAACAGTGAAAGGGTACCAGTCTCTACCTGCACATGGGTAAGGGGGTATTGTGTATTGTCGGGGGGGGGGGGGGGGAAGTAGGGAGAATGACTTCGAGAATCGGAGGATTATTATTGCCGTTGGATATTTATCGGTATATACAGGATTATCACAATCACAAGATTATCACAATCTGTTCCTCGCCACCTAGAGAATTTGTACTTCGGAGAATAAATCGGCGTAAGTGCGATAGAGAGTGGGTAGGCTTCATAGGAGCAGTTTTGAAGATTGTGCCCCACCGTCCCGCTTTCCCGTAAGACCAGTTTTTCACTTTAACGCGAGTAAGAAGGTCTAGACGGGAGTGTTCTATTCTTGGGGTTTGGGGGCGAAGACCCCAACCAGACGTTTGGCGGCCGCTAGGAAGCTGAACGTCTGGTTAATTAATAAACTGATATCAATCTGGAGTGTGTTTGAGTCTTCCTGGCTCAGGATACTCTTATATCGTCAGCGAACATTTTACACTTGACACCCAGACTGGTAACCGAGTTAAGCAGTTCATATGTCTTGAAAGAGTCAAACTACACATCGGTACGATTTCTTTTTTCCAATGTTTTTGACCCATCGTTCATGGAGCTAAGCAGGGCGGTTTCGACTAGCCCCCCCCCCTCCTTTGAAAAACCCATACTGAATGATCGAAAATATTCTACATGATTCATAATGTGTCAAAAGACGTTTCTTTAAAATTTTCTCGAAAGTTCTTGCAAAAATTGAAGTTATATAACTGGTCTTTCTTGGGATCACTGAGTGGAGCCTTCGAAATAGGTGTGGCAAATGCATGCTTCCACCTAAATGTGACTCTTGTGTAGCTTAGATTAAATATGAGCTCCAAGGGATAGGCAATGTAATGGATAACGCTTTTCACGAAATTCAAAGGGATGAGGTCTGGTAACATAGGGAAAGGTTTTGGCCATTTAGACAATTTCTTCTCTATGCAACCAAAGGGTGAACTCCGTCGCGACAAATTGTAGCAAATCATTGAAGTCATTTTTCAGCGAATTAGCATCGTCAAGTGGCTTTTTATTGCCAACCTTTGGAGCACTTCACCTAACAAGTCGGCTTTATCCTTAGCCGCAGAATTCTGCTTGCCACTGCCTTTCCTTAATATAGGAATTTCCTTATTTCTCCTAATACGTAAGTTTATGAATCTATGAAACGCAGACTTATCTTTAGATCTGGTCAACCTTTTTTCTATATAGCTGATATATCGGTGAAGGGCTCTGATTAACTTCGCGGAAAGCACTTCATAGATCTGCCAGATGGTTTACCGTGGAACATGACTTCTCCCAAGGGTGAAAGCAACAACGATTTAATAGGTCTTCTTACATGGCTGGGAAGAGTTTTACAGTTTGTTCCACACAAAGGGAAGTGAACTCCTGCTTCGATCTTCTCAACCATCAAGTGGATTATATTAAGCTCACAAGAGAGAAACCGACAGACAACTGGCCGCCGCTCCTCAACGTGCTAGTGTGCCTCTCTCGTGGCACCTTCCAAACTAACAAGGGAACTGTCTGAACTGTACGCCGGAACGGCAAGAACGAGTACTATAGGGAGAATCCCCGTCCTCCAAGTAGTAACAAAACATGTTTTGTTTCTGCCGAATCCTTGAGGCACACGAGTACGAGGGTGTAATGGTTAAGGGTCCACAGAGCGAGCTCTTCACGGCAGCGCAAGATCGGGTGTCGTGGACTGGGTGGCGCAGTGATAGAGGGCACGCCTCATGTTCGTGAGGTCTAGGGTTCGGTTCCCATGCTACGTTGCGTTTTTGCACCTTTACCATGTATCGGATTTCCATAGAGATTTCCATATCTGAACTTGTGTTTGGCTTCACAGTTCCTGCCCAGTGGTTCTCCGCTGCAGCCCAAGCCTGGAATTGCGATACAGTCCACTTTCCCCAGTTCTCAAACCTGAATAGTATAACAATTCTAATATAGCCAAACCTTTTCCTCCGAAACGATCTGTCTTCCCGAAAACGATAGTGCCGTCACTGGTTAGGGTGCGGCACAATCCTCTTCTGGTTGAAACTCTTGGTCCTCTTCCTCCACTACCCCCACTTCTCCACTTCGTCGATTTCCAGCTGTAGCACTTCGAAATCTTGTAGGTTACTTGCTATCTTTTCCACCAGCTTCATCTCGTCTCTCGAAGGGACATCATCCAGTGGAGATCCGCACTTCAGTGTTAGTAGGTGAATGACCACTCGAGGGTTGGCAGACATTGTAGAGTCAGTGTTGGCGGCAGCAGCTTGTTATGACCGCTCGACTTTGTAAGCATAACAGAGGCAAGAATATTGATCGAAGTGGTAGGTCAGGTTGAAGATCATTTGGTCCCCTCCTACACTGTGAGTACACTGGTGGCACTCACCTTACCGACACTAATAGATTGCATTTGAAGCATTTTTTGGCATTCTGCCTCTGTTTCATGTTGTTCCTGTGTCAAAATTTCTCACATTGACAATGAGAACAATTTATTGGAGTAAAAGTTTCATACAAAATCGCATTTGGCATATTTCGGTCATTGCTGGTGAATTACGAGATGTCGACAAATAATATGTAATAAAAACATCTTACCTTAGCAAACTCCAAACACAAGTTCAGATATGGAAATCTCTATGGAAATCCGATACTATGGTAAAACTGCAAAAACGAGACATAGCATGGGAACCGAACCGTAGACCTCACGAACACGAGGCGTGCCCTCTATCACTGCGCCACCCAGTCCACGACACCCGATCTTGCGCTGCCGTGAAGAGCTCCCTCTGCGGACCCTTAACCATTACACCCTCGCACTCGTTTGCCTCAAGGAATCGACAAAAACAAAACATGTTCTGTTACTATTTGGAGAACGGGGATTCTCCCTATAGTACTCGTTCTTGCCGTTCCGACGTACAGTTCAGACAGTTCCCTTGTAAGTGGTACAGAGTGGTGCAGAAAGCCTAGTAACAAGAACGTATTAGCGCATTTCCTTTCTGTGCATCAAGCAGTATTAAAAGGGCCATTATTAGAAAGAGGTTCCACACAGCGACTATGGCGTCCCCAATGAGGAGTTCCAGTCGTATTCAACAGAGATGGCTTCTCGCAGTGCATTGTCCAATGGGTATATTGGTCATGCTGCTGAAAGCCTGCATGTGCAACATCGTCTGCCTGCAAGTGCACGAATGACCGGAAACCAGGAGCGCGTCAAGATTGGTTTCTCTGCCCATTTATCTCGGATGCTTTAAGTGCTCAAGTACGAGGCTGTATTCGAAGAGCTGGATTGGACGAGCTGATAAGGCTAACTGAGACACCACCTAATAATATCAAGGCGCAGCTCTTGCGAAACTGCGTTTATGATTGCGCTTGTACTACTCATTCATGTGTGGTTGTTCGTTTAGTAAAGCAGGGCCTAGTGGTAACGTACTTCATGAATGCAAGGAGGAATACACCGGTGAGACAGGCAGGCCGCTGTGGGTAAGGTGAAAGAGAACAGGTGCAAGCACTCGACGTCGTTACAAGGACATAGGCTGCAACGTCAAAATCAGTACTGGCGCAATGCTAGGGGTTGCGGTGACAGCTCTTGCGCGCGAGGTCGACATCACAGTACGAAAGACTCTTGAGGCGCCGTGAATTGCCTCAAGAAACTCAGTAACGAATAGGAGAGGGACGCGTAATGGTAACTCGGGAGTCGGCTCCATTTACTGATCTTGCGGCCTGACGCCAGATTGTAATAGAGGGAGGGTCGTTGAAGAGGTGACGAGAAGGGGAAAGTCTCGCTCACCTAATCTGTCTCCATTCGAGGGTGACGTGACAGCCTCTCGGCTGCTGCCTTAAGGTTAGTTAGGGCAGCGCCACTTCCGTTCTGTTTCATTCCACCTCTATCTTCTTATGCGACTTGAACGTGGTCCTTGGGCGAATAACCTTTCTAATTTCCCTTGCTTTCCAGGCTTTGACGACGGCAGTTGCGCCGAAACGTTAGCCGGATAATGATATAATAACAATCATGGTCTCAAGCTCGAAGCAATTCTACGATTTAGTTTAACTTTATGCCAGAATTCAGCGACAGTCAGACATGAAATTTACCAAGAAAAGTGTTCCCACCATAACAGATGGGTACGTGCAATTCAACTGTGCGAGGAAGGATAGCAACCCACGTTTCATACAACTGTTCACCCACTGTTTACATGTTTTTAACTCATGAAGCTTCCCTTCGGGTTTTGTAAAAAAAAACTTTGCATAAATAATAGCTGATCCTTTGGCAAGTTTATACAAACAATTCTTTTGCTATTTTGCCATGCCGGCAATTCGATATTAGCAGGCCGATAAGTGTAGCACCATTCTTCGACTGGATATTTCAACAAAAAAAATCTGAAGAAACATATTCGCCACTTGGAGGTTAATTCGCTCATTTCCAATCACATGTGTTTGCTCCCTGGAAGTTTGTAGAAACGAGCGAAAACTGTATTCGATCGAAACTGTGACCGGTAGAAATATTTCGAATCAAAAATGGCTTTTGAGAATTATAATTTAGTTTGAATTCTACAAAGCATTTGACAGGGTGGATCATTAGACTACTGCAAAACTCGAACGTATAAGCACAACTTAGTCTGTACAGAGTTGTCTATCAGATGGGGGGGGGGGGCGCAGTCGTTCTGTGCACCATGCTGCCCGCCGCCCACTTCCCGCTCTGCCCGCGCCGCCCTATTTGGACAAGTTTGCTGCGCGCGAAACCATCGTTAATTGGCGTGATGTCGTCCAGAAACCTAACAGCTGATAGGAGACGATTGGGAAGCTCATCTCGGGGAACTCTGAAGTCATTTACCAGTCGGTTCGGTTATGGAGGCAGTTGAAGGAAGGAGAACGTCGTTCTTCTTTCTGGGTTCTTAAAATTTTCGCCTGAACTAGAGACTATGGGTGATTCCGGTCAGGAGATCTACATTGACGGCTTATCCGTAATTGTGCGCAAAATCGGCTCACCGTTCCCTTTTTCCAAGGATCAGACAATTCTCCTTGTGTTGCAGAACTTTCTAGTGGATGGTCGCGTTGTTGTGATGAGATATCTCGCTAAGAAGTTGCTGTACTTGTCGGAAAATGCGGACGACGCCTTAGTACTGAGCAATGTGGCGGGACATGAAGAAAGCCTTGGCGTTGCAGCTGAAAACTCTTTTCCTCCAAATACGGTGAACAAGATTCTGACTCGTGTCTCAAGAACGAAATCAGTTCAGGATAGAGCTGCAGGGCCAAGGGAAGTGATTAGAAATGCGATGCCTCCATGTCATAGCAGGGAGCCGGACATCTTGTCCTCGGCGCGCCGCTCGCCCGCCCCTTTCTGAGGGCGGTGTATGCAACGACTCTCCGCCATCAGAGGGCCCACTTCGATGTTTCTTAATCGCAAATATATTCTATGATCCTCTCACCACTGAAACCGCTGCTTTTTCACTGTAACCAGGTTTACGCTCGTCACGAGCAAGTGGCTTAGACTTGAGTTTGTAAAGAGCAAGAGACCAACTATCAAATGACAATCCAAAGTAAAGGATAAGGATAAAGGGCGGCGCTGCTGAATCCCTTTTGGGACGCGCATGCAATCTACCTCTACGGCGTGTCGTGGAATGGAATTGAATGCGTATTTGTCAATACAATGCATCGCGGTGGCCAGAAGATGAATAAGTCAGCGGTCTATCCTTCTCAGATGACAGTTCCCGATTCGCTGACCACGAAGGGATAAAAGGGTTGGTTGGCCTGGGCGAAAAATGTAATCCAAGTACCCGGTATCAGTCGGCAGTCAGCACCTCCTCCCACTGCGCTACACGCTCCCAAAACTACTGCCTTCCTTAACGAAAGGTTTGAAACAAAATATATTATGTTAAAAAGGCGTACATATTGTCCGCTAAATTTCTTTACCACGATCTGCAGAAGTTTGTAATAGACCTTCATGCCATATTTTGCTATCTATCTGGTACGGGTGGTTTGCAACAGCGCATTCCAAATGTGGACGTGCGCTCATATCTTGGCTAAATCGGTCCCGGAACGATCACGCACGCCTCTCGCGGAGCACGAAATCGTTAGGTCTGGTGCTTCGCAGCACTGCGCGTCTTAACTACTACAACTTTGAGCACCTCTAGCCAACCTATTAACATTTGGTAAAAACGGTGATTTATTTGAAGTATGGAGATCCTTCGTTTGATTGGTTTGTCTGTTCTTCTTCTACAAAACGTGCTGTTCTTGCTTGCTTCAAGGAATGATTGCCCACTACACAGTTTGTTTACCTCGTGCGAGGTAGTTGCAACCATTAAGAGCTTTATCCGAGGAACAGCCAAAAAACACGGTTCACTTTATAACGTCTTTGGTCATAGCCGAAACTTTGAGAATAAACTGCAGAATCCGAATTGCCAATTTGAAAATATTGGATTTTTTCTCAGCCTCAGGCAGCTCGGTCATCCATTGTTTAACTGTGTCAAGCTAATGAGAGGTGATGTAGCTTTTCCTAATTGTTTCCTAGTCAATTGCATCGACCGCATGGTCTTAAGCTTGCATTGAAAGGTCTCCTCTTTTAGAATGTTTCCAGCAGTCACATCCTCAGTTTAACTCATTGTTAGTACTTAAAACCCCAAGCCTTATCGTAAATAGTAGGTAAGTACCACCACCTTTCGTTCCTAGTTCTTTAGCCATTGTATACCTGGCAGTCGTTGTCTCCTCCCAACGCGCTTCATATGCCGCTGTGTTGCCTAATTTCAAACGTATTTCAGGTAGTGATGGCAGGGATTTATGAGGAGTCTGCTTCTGTGTGCGTGAACGAAAGCTTAGGAATTCGAGTAGACCAGTCAAGAAACAGACGCTCCTCAACTATTCCGCACTATCACGGAACAGTTAGGTAATCAATTAGACGTTTGAGGAGTTAGTTTTCAAAAAATATTTTGCAATAGTTCTAGGGGCGTCGGTTGACATTACATAGAAATGGTCATGCTGGTACATCAGCAGCCTACCGTGCAATGTCACAGTGAGTTTCCCGTTCTGCATATTCCTGTTAAGGGAGAGGGGGTATTCCAGCTGGTTCGTCGGCGTTACGCGGGTTAGAGAGAGGAGAATTGCCTTAGACGGAAAATTA
Organism: Heligmosomoides polygyrus bakeri; assembly: GCA_947359475.1. NCBI lineage: Eukaryota > Metazoa > Nematoda > Chromadorea > Rhabditida > Heligmosomidae > Heligmosomoides > Heligmosomoides polygyrus. The sequence continues at coordinate 32,571,081 of OX375868.1, forward strand.
TTGGATTTACCTCTCCCATGAGAATATGTAGCTTGTAATTGTGTCTTCCTTGCCGTATCCACATCAGCTCTAGGATTCTTTGAAATATAAAACAGTAAGAAAAGTGTCGGACGATAGGAGCACCCCTCATGTTAAATCGTCATCGCAACAGCGCACCTAGCACACAATGCGTTTAGCCACCTAACCTACCGATGTTGAGATGACTACCCACGACGGTACGGACATAGGCCCGTCATGGTTCTTCGACGTGAGGGGTTTGCATGGTTTTTAATATGTTTTTCATACTACAGCTGCCCCTCTCATCAGTGCAGGTGAAAGCATCCCATCGTCCTTGATAACTGTTAGAGACTTGCTTAAAATTTGGTAGATTAAAAAGGTTAATCACGCATACATATTCAACATGCTGTAGCTAGCTGGAAGCTGGCAGAAAATAGAAGACACACATGGTTGCCCCACCCCTACAGATTTGCGCTTCAGTAGGATCCTCTAAGTTGGATTCATTTTAGACTCGGATCAAGTTTGATCAGCTGGAAGCACATCGTCAAAATGTTCACCACGCAGTATCGTGGATGGCCGCATGGCTTCGGCTGTTTTCGCCAGCGTCAAAGAATTGCTTAAGCAAAGGTACTTCTGCTGCAACATTAACGTGTTCTCGCTGTCCAGTCCCTTGTCGAAGTTGTCATTTTAGATATAATAGATATAGATATACGGGAGGTATGTTTAAGGATGTCGAATTTGTCAAGTTTGCTTGAAAATCGAGCATTAATATTTAAAGCCGAAGCCTGGAATACAGTAGGAAATGTTTTGGATGTAATTGGCTCTTAGTGGATGGGATGGACATTCCATTGTCTGCTGCCATATATGGATATGCACTGCGACACAAAACGTGCAAACAAATATATGATGCTCTCTTCTCCGCTTAATCACCAGGTTTTAAATGAACTCGTGGTTCAAGACAGGATCCTCAACTTTCTCATGTCGACTTCCAGGAGTCCGAGTTGGAAGCACGATGAACAAGCACGACGTTATACGAAATGGACTGCCGGTATGTCGGCAGCGGTTCGTTCACATATTATCAAATACATGCGGTAACTGCGAGACGTACACGTGCAGGGAGTGCTGGAGCGTCAGAAATACCGCAAGGCCTGGTTATTTAATTGACATAATTGTGCGAAACAATCTCGAAAAGTTTGGCAAAAGGTGAACCGCATGGAGTTCCTCCCGGATCCTTGATCGGGAGGACATATCCACACCACCGTCCATGAAGATAGAGTCGCCTGGAGTACGCACGAGGTATGGGAGCTCATGTTGTTCAGTTTCGTGCTTTCGGATATGGTCTTCTAAAAGTGGTGCTCTAGATGTGCGATCATATGAGACAAAAACTATTCTAAACAGTCAAATTCGGAGATACTGGAACACACGCTGGAATCTTCTCAGGTATGCATGAACCGTCATGAACCATATATACATCGGAATTATATTACAAGGCATTTTCTATTCAAAGTGAGCAGCAACCACAGTCGAGGATCAAAAAGAAATGACAAGGCGATTCCATGGCGAGAACCAGTATTCAAAAATAAGAAAGGTGGCCTCGTGACCGTTGGATACATGATTTTGAGGCGGTTGACTTTTCGTTGTTTAGGAACAAAAGCTTCCATGAGCGGCGTCACGTGGTCGTTAGTACCGATAGATTTGCAGTTCTTGAGGATGGCAGGGCTTTCCTCCAGCTGAAGACACCTAATGTGCAATTTTACTCGCCAAGGATTAAAAGGGACAGATGAAATGTCGCACTGGGCACACTGCTAATCAGAAGGTTCATCGATTTGGATTGCACACCTTGATCGTGGACGGCGTCCACAATTTGTAACCCATAGATCTAACTGATCGTTGTACTGTACATGGTATTACAAGGACAAGGAATGAGATACTTTGGATAATAAAATATCACGGGAAGATCTAGCTTTGCATGATCATTTAACTAAGCATGGGAAGATTTAGCTTTGCATGTGCATTTAGATACCAATTGTACATGTCTTCACAACAAAGAAGAATGCATCTCGCCACTCTGAAAAGGCTGCAATAAATGCTAACAAGATGCAGGGGATCGTCATAGAAAGATACACGAACCGCTTTGCGTAGGACTAGAACAGGAAACGAAATGAGGTCGCCTCAATGGGACTTCAGGATTACAACGATGTCGGCATCTCATTTTTTATTGATTTCGTAGATGGAATTCATTTTTGAGAACAGCAATTTCCCTGTGATCTCAGAACGAAGATCGTTGTTGTTTTTATTTTGTTCGGTGTCGTCGTCATGTTCATTGTAATAATAGTGCAATAATAAAAATTATCAGTGGAGCACATTTCGAGCCAATAGCATTTCACAAGGGATTGGCGGTGGTTTCTAAATTTCTAGTATAGAAACGCGTGCATGGAAGAGAAATTTCTTCAGGCTATGACACCCCTGTTTGGGTGAACTCGATTCTCACACCGTCATAAACGCTAAGGATCTCTTTTACATCTATGGGAAGGTGACGGGGTTAACAGTTAATTTTTTCCAATGTTTGCATGAAAATAAGACGTATGTAATCGAACAGCAAAGGTGATGATAGAAATGGAATCCGAAAATGGCAAAGTGTATCACCCAAAAGTAGTAAGTTAATCGCAAGTACTACTTCAAAAACCTGAAATGATTGGACGAGAATGCATTGAATAAAGACAGAGCGACATTTCTATTCTTAAGGACAAAGGATAAAGGACGGCGTTATTCAATCCCTTTTTAGGATGCGCCACGCATTCTACTTCTACGGGATATCGTGGAGGCGATTTGAATGCGTATTTGGCCATACAATGACTTGCGGTGACCAGCCGATGAACAAGTCAGCGCTCTATCCTTCCCAGACAGTTCTGGTACCAATTCACCGACCCCGGAGGGATGGAAGGCTTGGTTGGCCTGGGCGGGAAATCCGAATCAGAAACCTGGTATCGGGTCACACGACAGTCGGCACCTCCTCCGACTGCGCTACCATGCGCCCTTTCTATCCTTATCCTTTTCTATCCTTGCTTTTACACAATTAAGAGCACTACTAGAGGGAAAACGCTGCTAAAACAAGAAGCAGAAGCATTAAAAGGAGTCATGTTGTTTTTCCTCATCGCTTTTAGACCATGACTCGCTCACTTTAAAATCAGAAGTAGTCTCATCATATGAAAAGCTGGATGTGGTTATTCCGCTCCTCTCTAATGTATTCAAGTACTGATGCCCTCATAATTATAAAACTACGCTTGCTATGTAAATTTCGCAGAGAGCGTCTAGAACATCGTGACGTCACGTAATTGCGGCCCCCGACGATCACGCAACACTATAAGATCTGAACTACTCATACAATTCTTTCGCGCACCCCATGCCACTCTAGACAGTGTCTGTCGCGTCTCGCGACCACGGCGCTCCCCTCCATCCTCCTACGGGCGCGCGCCTCGCGGCGCGTCGGCGAGCGGCCCCTCGCGCGGCCTGCTCCCGCCTCCGCTGGCATTGATCCGCGGGCGGGGCGCGCGCTCCGGAACGGTTATAACCCGCTTCCCGCGCAAGCCGCCGTTTCCATTCGACGCCTGCATCGATCGCGAGCGACCGTGCTCGCCTGCCAGCTCCAGTTCAGCCGCGCCAGCCGGGGGCCTGGCCATCTCGTCATCACTGATCATCACGGCGTCGACTACCGATCGGATGGGAGGCGACCCTTCCTAGAAGGGTCGCCAGGGCTGAGGGCGCTGAGTGCTCCGCACAGTGAAGCGCCCGCCCACTCTACGTCCCTATCTGCTATACTCTGCCGGCTCTACTATGATTTCATCATTGCGTGTTCGGCCTATCCTCCTATCCTACTATGTCGGCGTGTGGTTTGAGATAAATCTATGCTGGTATTCGGTGTGCAGATCGAGGGAACGCGGTGAGTCCGTTCGTACAGTGTTGCATGGTATTGCGGTTATTGTTGTTGTTGTCATTGCTGGGTTGCCGGGGAAAAGCTTGTGAAGTCCCTCGCGGGGTCCGTGCAGGGGGCAGGTTCTAGCCACCTGCATGGACGTCGCGAGGGCAGTGTTGTCAGGGAACAGGCTGGCAACTCAGGGGTTGTGTAGTGTCCCCCATGGTATTATGCTGGCTGCAGCCCGGGGCTGAAGGGATACAATTCAGGCGGGGAGTGAAGGGATGGATCCGGGGAATCCTCAATTCAGAAGTGGCGCCTAAGGGCGTGGGACCATACACCTCCCCGGGGTACTGGGCCTTGGCAGCTTCGGATGCCCCAGGGGGCAGGTTGGTGTCCCACGTGTTGACGGCACAGCCGCTGCACTGGGGCCGCCGACTTGCAACAGTGTCTAAGAAACACTAAACCCTGCCTTGTCCATCGGCTCTCCCACGGAAGTTATTTTATAGGTCAAATACAATTTTAAATTGTACTACTATGCTCCATAGAGTCGATTGTGCGGCCCATTCCAAATAGGGAACGGTTCACACTCCTCTATCTCTTCGCCTCTCTTTATTCTATGTAGTGTCTGGAGGTCTTCTCAGCGGGACCACAACTCTTTCAGACCGCTCGATCTCTGGCTGCTTGCATCCAGTGAGGCAGTCTCCGCTCTCAGAAAGATCTTGAGGATGAGCCTGCCCTTCGCGTTGGCGGTCGCCCCAGTGGTCTCTTATGGTCTCTCGGGAGCCATTCTGTGACACGGAGACTCCATCTATCGTCCTTTCGTCGAAGCAGGTGTCCAGCCCAGTGATATTTGGACTTCTTCATGTACTGCAGCGGATCTGCTAATTGCGACTTCTTTCTTTCAATCCCAGCTCTATCATTTGTCCATTCGGCGCAAGAGCGCGTTTTTGCAATAACCTGCTTCAAAGTGATCCGTCTCTGAAAGCGTCCCATATTTGGAATGAGCCTCGAATTTCCTATCCGATGGTGTAGGAACTGTTAACCAATTTTGAAGAAAAAATCTTGGTTTTTGAGGGTTACGGTACTGGCCCAAGGTCTACGGTAGTTTACGACTGTCCCTTCCTCGTTCGAGATAATTACCTTCTTAGGACCTTTTTATTCCTTGGTGACTGCTGGCAGCTGTTTGGCGACTCTAGGACCGTGGAAGCTTGTATGTAGTAAACGCCTTCGCAGCGACTTCGCAAGTACACCAATTTTCGATAACCATCGTGAAGCAAAACAATCTGCCAGATGATTGTCAGAGAAAACGAAAATGAAATGTAATGTCATGGAAAAAATCGAGGATTCAGACAGGGCCTCAGCTACTTTGTAAAATTCCATGGGAGTATGAGAAGCTGTTTAGGATTTGATAAGTGCGTTGGTGTTTCAGAACTATCTGAACACCCGTGAAGAGATTTGCCTTTCGTTTTTCTTGCATTTCAGCAGTTCTGATATAGCCCTTTTGGAGTTCACCAAGTAAAAATTCAGACTTTTACATATTTCTAACAAACGAGACATTAAGATCACAATGCTGTCATTTTTGAAATAACCACTCCGAGCTTTTGATGGCCTGAAAACACTGTTTCGTTAAATCAATGCTAAGATTTCGTCAACTTTGGCGTTATATATCCTAGTGATCAATGAGCCTTATTGCAAAACTTCCACATAATTCAAAGAACGGTACTTTCGCCAAAGCGCAACTCAAAAACAGGCTTGACAAGCAGAAAACGAAGCCTAAATTTTGACCTTGATTTCACTCCATTTCACGACCCGATTGGCCGCGCTGGATTTCTCTATTTTTGAATTGACATAGTTGTACGAATAGCTGAGAGCTCCAGCTGTTTCCATTGCATAGTAGACTTTACTGTTCTTGAGACTTTTGCCGTTTCAAAAAGCGAATTTGTTTGGAGAAAATTCAGGAGCGAAAACATGAAAAAGAAAATTTGTTTCCACTCTTGCTCTTCTTCTCCGTTCTCGTTTGAGAAACAAATGCGCTAGCTGTGTTAGTAAAAAGATGAGCTTCAGATACATATAATTTTATGTTAATCCAAAAGGGTTGATATTTTTGCACCGGATTGAGTTCTGAGGCGAGCTCGGTCGAGTGTCAGACGGAGGGCGACCCGAACCCAGCGCGACTCGTCTTGGTCGCCGACCTTCCTTCCTCGCACCTTGGTGAAAGGCCCAGCGGGAATATGTCGTTCCTTCGAAGAAATAAAATATCGCCGAGACCAGTGTGGATACACTCACAGTAATTTAGTTGAAACCGCTTTTTTGTACAGCTTTCCTATACAGTACCGGACATGCCGCTGCGTCCAACAAGCACAATCGGCGCAAAAGATGAGAAGCGGCGCAAAAGGGCGCCGGAGAGCGCCGTTTTCCGCTCGCCACGCGCCGCGTCTGAGGCAAGTCGCGTTAGTGCGCGGCGTCCTCAACTTCTGGACGTTAGACTGAATGAAGGAGCTTATCCATGCGTTCGGACGAGCATGGCCTACTGTTTAGAACTAACTTCCGGCATGGGGCGCGCTCTGAACAATGCATATAGGCCGGCAGAATCAATCGAGTGGGCGCGACCACTCGCAGAGTGACGTTAGGCTGATGGGCTGATGGAAGGAGCCTATCCATGCGTTCGGAAGAGCATGGCCTACTGTTTGGAACTAACTGCCGGCATGGCGCGCGCTCTGAACAATGCATGTAGGCCGGCAGAATCAATCGAGTGGGAGCGACAACCTGACAACCTGTACAGCAAGCGACAGCTTGAACAGTGAGCGCATGGGGAGTTTTAACGAAAATTCCTAGCCTGCCTTCCCACTCAGGAGCTGCTCTAGTACTGTCCAGCTTGCATCTGGAGTGCGCCGCGAACAATGCATATAGAATCGAACCTATCAATCGAGTGAGCGCGGAAGCTTGTAGAGTGAGAGTTAGAGGAGTTTTATCAGAAATCCCTAACCGCCCTACTCAGGAGCTGCTCTAGGACTGTCCAGCTTGCATCTGGAGTGCGCCGTGAACAATGCATATAGAGTCGAACCTATCAATCGAGTGGGCCGACCGCTCGCAAATTGCACGCGCGGGCGTGTTTGAAGCGCGATAACTCTGTCAAGTGTGAACCCTTCCGGCTGCAGCTTGTGGATTTTGTAGCCAGTAAAAGGCTCTAGCAGCTCGCCGAAGCTCAGCGAAGTAGCCTAAGAACTGACAAAGCTACGTGGTGCAAAAATGCAGGTCAGGATATCTCCAAAATTGGTCGAGATTGACACCGTTCGATAGAGCTCATCGAGCTGAACAGAACAGTGTCATTGCAAGTGCCGAAAACTCAAAAATGGAAGGAATAAGGGCGGAAGAATCTTTACTGTTGCCGTCCGCCGCTCTAAAGCGGCAGCTGGTACTAAGGCAATTTAATAAGCTAGGGAGTTGTAAGCACGCTTTCGTAAGGAACCTTAAGCGTTCTGCTCGCCTGTATATTTGTAAGATGCTAGCTCTCCGCGTCTTTCCGCAGGGGTCGACTGAATTTGAAAAAAATCGTGTCACACAAGCCTGACCTGCATCTTTGCACCACCGTAACTTTGTCAGTTCTTAGGCTACTTCGCTGTGCTTCGGCCAACTGCTAGAGCTTTTTACTGGCTACAAAATCCACAAGCTGTAGCCGGAAGGGTTCACACTTGACAGAGTTATCGCGCTCCAAACACGCCCGCGCGTGCAATTTGCGAGCGGTCGGCCCACTCGATTGATAGGTTCGATTCTATATGCATTGTTCACGGCGCACTCCAGATGCAAGCTGGACAGTTCTAGAGTAGCTCCTGAGTAGGGCGGCTAGGGATTTCTGATAAAACTCCTCAAACTCTCACTCTACAAGCTTCCGCGCCCACTCGATTGATAGGTTCGATTCTATATGCATTGTTTACGGCGCACTCCAGATGCAAGCTGGACAGTCCGAGAGCAATGCCTGAGTGGGAAGGCAGGCTAGGAATTTTCGTTAAAGCTCCCCATGCGCTCACTGTTCAAGCTGTCGCTTGCTGTACAGGTTGTCGCTCCCACTCGATTGATTCTGCCGGCCTACATGCATTGTTCAGAGCGCGCGCCATGCCGGCAGTTAGTTCCAAACAGTAGGCCATGCTCTTCCGAACGCATGGATAGGCTCCTTCCATCAGCCCATCAGCCTAACGTCACTCTGCGAGTGGTCGCGCCCACTCGATTGATTCTGCCGGCCTATATGCATTGTTCAGAGCGCGCCCCATGCCGGAAGTTAGTTCTAAACAGTAGGCCATGCTCGTCCGAACGCATGGATAAGCTCCTTCATTCAGTCTAACGTCCAGAAGTTGAGGACGCCGCGCACTAACGCGACTTGCCTCAGACGCGGCGCGTGGCGAGCGGAAAACGGCGCTCTCCGGCGCCCTTTTGCGCCGCTTGTGCTTGTTGGACGCAGGGGCATGTCCGGTACTGTATCTCTAGATTGATTCATAAAGTGTAGTCATAAATTCCAGTGTTTCCCTCCCTAGAATACCCCGGTTTTTGTGCTGCAATGACGTAAATTACCTTTTACAATTCCACAGCATTTGCAGCGTTGGTCTCAAACCATTTTTGCCTAGCGTATTCTTCGAAATAATTTTTTCTTATAGGTGATCCTTTGTTTCCTTTCCTCTAGTTTTTTATTTATTTATAGCGCTTTATCCGGATAAGGAAATTTGCATTATCCTTGTAGGGGTAGCAGGAATAGACTGGAATAGGACGATAGGAAAGCGTTCTCTGGGACTGATTATTCTGAAATTCCTCAGTGCTCTAAAAGTAAGCGATGTATGTTTGGAATAAAGGATAAAGGATAAAGGACGGCGTTACTCAATCCCTTTTGGGATTCGCCAGCGCATTCTACTTCTACGGGATGTCGTGGAGGCGACATGAATGCGTATTTGACCATACAATGACTTGCGGTGGCCAGCCGATGAACAAGTCAGCGCTTTATCCTTCCCAGACAAGTCTGGTACCAATTCACCGACCCCGGAGGGATGGAAGGCTTGGTTGGCCTGGGCGGGAAATCCGAACCAGGAATCTGGTATTGGGTGCACGCGACAGTCGCGCCTCCTCCGACTGCGCCACACGCGCCCGATGTTCGGAATATGAGAAGAAAAATGCTTTATGTCTTTTGTTGAAAAAGTTTTCAAGAATTGAACTTTGGGAAGCTTCTTTCATTCAGACCTAGCTTGACAATTTTCAATTTGAATATATGCATCGATTTTCTCTTTTTAAAATGCACTCCTCGTATTGTTGGAACATCCAAAGTTAAAAAAGAACGCACCTCTAGTTTTCGATATACAGGGTGTCTCAAAAAATGTATACACTGTTTGAAAGACGATAACTTTGCTCACAGTAAAGATATTGAAGAAGTAAGGGAGTCATATGAAAGTTTAAAAGTGGAAATTCTCTGGCATATGAGCGGTATGGAATGCGCCATGCACTCGCCTGAAATTTGGACTTCTTGACTTGATTGGTTGTGTTCGATTGAATGCTTGTTAAAATTTCATAATAATGTGGCCGTTTTTATTGATTTGTGTTTTTTAAGGTAAGTTTGAAAAACACACTTCGTCTTGCGAAAAATGCAGGATATCATGAAAAAAGTGCAGGTATTACTTGAACAGTTCTAACATAGCTGTGAAGCTTTTGAAGTTGTTTGAAACCCATACGAAAGCACAGGCTATCTACATGTCTGACACGTACGGATAGTCGAGATAGCGCCACTCCCCTCCTGAAATCGTGCATTTCAGATTCGATTGATTGCACATGGGCTAAATGTTTGTTACAATTTTGTTACTGTTTGGCCAAATTAATATGTGCTGTGCTTTTTTAACTTCTAGAACTTGAAAATCACGTAAAAGATACGCGACATGAAAATTTATTGATTGTACAATTTAAATGTGTGCAGGTGCTCAGTTTTTCCAAGACGGATTCTGTGAACTGGTGAGGCAACACTCAAGCTGAATGGAGAGGTTAATCGGCATAATTGCAGCTACTGGGCGACGGAAAACGTTAAAAGAAGAACAGCACAGATTAATCTGGCCAAGTAAATAGTAAAAAGATTGTAACAAGCATTCAGCCCATGTTCAGTCAATCGAGGCAGAAATGGAAGGTATCGGGCGGAGCCATGGCGCAATCTTGACTATTTGCAGTCCATAGAAATTCCATCCCGTTACTTCACTAGCAAATTGTTAGAACCTTTAAACAGCAGCTGCATTTTTCGCAAGCTGTAGTGTTTTTAAAGTACTAAAGTTTAAAAGAAACGCAATCAATCGACAGGGCCAGTTTGTGAATAAATTTTAACAAGTATTCAAGCTCAATCGATACCACTCATATGCCAGAAAATTTCTTTCTTCTTAAGCTTTCATATGAGCTCTTAACTTCTTCAGAACCTTTACTGTAAGCTAATCAGTCGTAGGTTTAGCAACACCAGCGACCCTACCTTTGCAGCCGGGACGTTAGGCGTTGCACCGCGATGTAATCACAAACGTTCAATCTATGTCTAATATGAATAGGCTACCACTTTACTTTTAATACATAAAGGGTCTGTTAAAACAAAACACCTGCTCTTTAATTTCTCTCACAAAATACCCACACCCTCTTGAACGTTTGAAAAAATCTTTTGCGGCCGAAGAAATAGGTTGGTTTATAGAAATAGATTAGAACAATCTTTCAGACATCAAGCTTCATTATTGTCATCACAGTTGAGAAAGATTGCTCCTTTCTGAAGGAGAGTGAACTCTTTAGGATACGTTGGCCTATGAAAAGTGCAAGACTACAATGGGAAAAATCGTATCTGTGACGTAACAAGATAACGTTTTGGACCCATCAAAAATTTGGCAGTGTGTTGTAGTCTGCCTGATAGGAATAACGCTGTAAGCTCAAATCAATTGAAAAACTGGAAACTTTCGAAACTATTTCGGAATAAGTGGCTGGGATTTAACGTTCACTAACGTCCTGTTCAGCTCATCAAGGACTCGATATGCTCAGTTGCAAAGTGGTTGCAAGATTTTTTTTCGATTGCAGAAGCTCTAATAGTGTAAAGCGCGAATGTTGTGAGAAGGGTGACCATTGCTTATTTTATTCGCGTTTATTTTGTGGACCTCAACACTAGAAGTAGTTTTTGAATCTGAACGCGTGGTATGTATGAGCAGAAGAGCCCTCGATAACAGTGAATCTTGACATGTTATCCTTGCTAATACTCCGGAAAGCAGGCAATTCGGCCTCGTGACCAATCTTGGGTGAGAGTAGACTCTGCTTATAACACACAATCCTTGGTCTCAGAAGTAGTCAGTTAAAATAGGAATCGAACTAAATGGTCGCCAGCAAATTTAGAAGCAAATCTTCAATCACGATTGAAACTCTAAACACAATTTAGAAAATCCAGAAGAGCTACCAAAGCTGAGATCGGAAACAAAGTAACTATCCCAGTCGCTTCCTCTCTTACCAATGATTTATTTCTTGGTCGGAGTAGCACATTTCCTCAAGGCCTTTGACAAAGGTGCGAGGGAGGAAGGGCGGCGACCTAGGACGAGCGAATTTTATACAATCCAGTTCTGGACGTAGATGTCGCCCTTTCAGGTGGAAAACTGCAGTGTCCATGATATCCTGGAGAAGTCTTTAAAAAATTGATAACCTCTCATTGCTGGCAGAAAACCTTTATTTTCAATTGTGGAATAATCAGAATTTAAAACTTTTTAATACTCATTAATACATTCGTAGTTTCAAGAAACCAAAGTGCGCGTGAGTTATTGTAGCCAGACATGGAAACAAACAACTTATTAAGAAATATAAACATCAGCCCCACGGATCTCCCTCGATAGAGAGCCTTCGGGCTCTCTTGTTAAGAGGGATCTCGGGCCGCTTGTCGCAGGGCCACGTGGCGCGTCCCCGGGTGGTGGATAGGGGAATTAAACGCGAACCAAATGCGACCGTGTACTGCCCAGAGACGCAGGTGGGATGCAGGGGATGGACTCCTTGCTCCTGCTGTGTCGGGTCGATGCGTTCCTTGTGCGTGGGAGCGGCATGTTCGTGCACAGTGTGCGCGGATGTGTCCGTGACTGTGCGGATTGTAACTGTGTCGGCTCGGCCAAAAGCTTGCACTCGGTAGACTGGGAGTACATGTAAGGCGATTCGAGGCCGCCTTAAGTCTCGCCCCGTCCCTTCGGGCAGTCTGGCTGGCTGCCCGGAATTCTTCGCCCGCACAACAGAGCCTGACTAGCTACCCGTGTTGTATTCCAGTCAAACACAGCAGCACTAAAGGGCCTCATTCCCCTGACCCCGAAAGAGCCCCCATTTCTGCAGCGATGGGAAGGACGAGTACGGAGAGGCTGCTAAAATCTCAGGGCCTAACCAGGCTGCGCAAACTGAGAAGGACTAGGATGACGATCTGTACTTACAACGCCCGCACGCTTGCGTCGGAAGCATCCGTCGAGGACCTGATGATGCAAGCCAGGAAGATCAAGTACGACGTCATCGGACTGACCGAGACGAGAAGACACCACCCCCTACACGCCGCCTACGACTCCGGAGAAGAACTGTTCCTCGGAACATGCGACAGCAGGGGAGTAGGCGGCGTTGGTGTCCTCGTCAACACGCACTTGGCCATGAACATCGATTCGTACGAGTCTCTGACAAGCCGAATCGGACGTCTGCGACTGAAGCGATGTGGCTCCGTGCCAGCCTTGACTGTGTTCGTCGCGTATGCCCCAACATCCGACTACGACGACGAAGACGTCGAGGCCTTCTACGTGGAGCTGGAGAAGTTCTATAAGGAAGATCACACCTTCTACAAGGTGATCGTCGGCGACTTCAACGCCAAGATCGTTCCACGAAGGTCGCCGGAAGAACTTCACATCGGAACCCACGGTTTGGAGTGGAACGAGCAAGGTGAAAGGCTGTCTGAGTTTATCATGTCGACCAAGACCATCCATGGAAACTCGCAGTTCCAGAAGCCTCCCTCCCTACGATGGACCTGGGAATCCCCCGGTGGCCAGTTCCACAACGAGATCGACCACATCATCTTCAATCGCAAGTATTGCCTGACCGATGTCTCCGTTGTCCCCAAGTTCTACACGGGATCGGACCACCGCCTCCTTCGCGCGAGGTTCCGCTTTTCGCATCAAGGAGAGAAGGCCGCCAAGTTCAAGAAGAGGAGTCCCAGAACGACCATCAACTGGGATCTCTACACCTCTCTTGTCGGCCTTTGGGAAGATGCCGTCATGGACAACGTCGACGAGGAATACGATCGCTTCGTGCACCATCTCCACGATAGTGCTAAGGGAGCCGAGAGCTTGAAGACCACCAAGAGACGCCTGTCTCCGGAAACTCTCGAGCTGATACACCAGCGTGGAGCAGCACGAGCGTCAGGCAACCATCAACTGACGTCCGAGCTTGCAAAGCTATGCAGAGCGGCGATAAAGGAAGATCTGAAGGAGAGAAGGGCGGAAGTGTTGGCTGAAGCAGCAGAGGCAGGGCTGAGCATCCGCAATGCCCGCCGGAACTTCGCCAACTTCAAGACCAAGATGACCGCTCTCCGACGTCCTGACGGAACCGTCACCTCTTCCAGAAGGACCATGGAGAAAGTCATCCACGACTTCTACTCCGATCTCTTCGATAGCCACGTCCACCTGCCCCTACGCCATCTTCCGCAGGATGGATCCGTCATCCCCTCTGTTCTCCCTTCCGAGATCCGACACGCCATCTCGTCGGTGAAGAAACGTACAGCACCCGGTCCTGACAGGATCAGAGCTGAACACCTGAAGAACCTCCCGCCAGCGCTCATCAACACCTTGGCGCGGCTCTTCACACGCTACCTGTCCGAATGCAAGGTTCCATCTCAGTGGAAGACCAGCAAGACCGTCTTGCTGTACAAGAAGGGAGACGTGCACAACATTGGCAACTATCGCCCGATCTGCCTGTTGTCCGTAGTCTACAAGCTGTTCACTCGAGTCATCCTGAATAGGATTAGTAGAACGCTGGACGAAGGACAGCCATGCGAACAAGCAGGATTTCGGAGAGGATTCAGCACGATCGACCACATACACACCATTACGAAGCTCATCGAAGTGTCGCGAGAGTAGAAGCTGCCGCTGTGCCTTACGTTCATTGACCTGAAGAAGGCATTCGACTCCGTCGAGACTGAAGCGGTCATGGAAGCCCTGCTCACCCAGGGCGTTCCTACTCAGTACATCAGAGTCCTTCGAGAGCTGTACAGTGGATTCACGACCAAGATCTCACCATTCTACAACGACGTCGTCATTGACGTGAAGAGAGGGGTTCGACAAGGGGATACCATATCCCCGAAGCTCTTCAGCGCCACCCTCGAAAACGTCATGCGCGAACTAGAATGGGATGACATGGGAGTGAAGATCGACGGCCGGCAACTGCACCATCTTCGCTTCGCTGACGACATCGTGCTCATAACACCGAGCATCAGTCAGGCGGAACGAATGCTGGCCGTCTTCAATCGTGTATGTGGAAGCGTTGGACTGCAGCTGAATCTTACGAAGACGATGTTCATGAAGAACGGATGGGTTTCTGATGCCTCATTCTCGCTCAACGGAACGAACATCTCCGAATGCTCCAGCTATGTGTATCTGTGTCGCGAAGTCAACATGGCCAACGACCTAGCACCAGAGCTGAGCAGGAGGAAACGAGCGGCTTGGGGAGCTTTCAAGAGCGTCGAAGAAGTCGTGAAGAAAACGAAGAACGTCCGACTCCGTGCCCACCTATTCGACTCCACTGTTCTTCCTGCCCTAACATACGCCTCAGAGACCTGGGCTATACGAAAGCAGGATGAACACGCGATCAGCGTCGCGCAGCGTGGAATCGAGAGGACGATGCTCGGAGTGACACGACTCACGCAAGTGAGAGAAGGCCTCCGGAGCTCCGAGCTTCGCCGACGTTCGAAGATCAGAGACGCTGTCGCATGGGCCAAGTCGTCGAAAATTAGGTGGGCCGGCCACGGAATGCGATTCGCAGACACCCGCTGGACGAGAGCCGTCACAGATTGGATTCCGCGGGATGTCAAAAGAACACTAGGACGCCCACCAACGCGTTGGTCGGACTTCTTCGTGAAAGCCCTGAACGACCGATATGACGCTCTTCGTGTCCCTCGAGCGAGGAGGATCCATTGGACCACTCTGGCACGCGACAGGGACGAATGGAGACGCTGCTGGCGCCCGCTCAAGCAAGCCGATGATCAACGGGACGACAGGTGACAGATTACAGGTGAAACATCAGCCGAAAACCTAAAAAATGCAAGAGAATCTGCCAAAACCGGGAGAGTACGACCCCCCCCCCCCTAAAAAAACGGCGTCACACTACGACCTCCATTCTATTCTCGAACCTCAAGCTTGAGCCTGATCGGGTACTGGCGGTCACGACCACCACTCACAGCTTTCCATCCCATGAAAGTTCTGGGCAGTACGACCTTGAACGCTAAATTGTAGCAACCTTTAGGAGTATACCAAGAAATCTAATCATTCTCTTTAACTACCCTACCTACGCGTTGCATTGGAGTTCGCCTACAGAACTACGTTTGCTGGAAGAGCCAATAAAATCTATTGATTGAAGATTTATTTTATTTTTACACTCCTAAACACTAAACACTAAACATTTTTACACTCCTAATTTCACATTCCTGAAGAGAGCTTGCAAATGTCGTCCCCCAGAATGAGAACTCTTCCTCCCTCTTTGCGTACAGCAGTTGCATATTAGTTATAGTTATGAATGCTAGAACCATAATAGTGACCTGCTAGTCATACGCGTGAACCTTGAACTTGTAATTGTAGAGCGCGATAAACTGACTCAGCAGCCTTCGTAAAAGATGGAAGCTTGACAGCGTTCACCTTTCAGACTTTTTTACTTGTGCTACCTCCTGTCATAACTTGTAGTTTCAAACAATGCTAGTCCCAATAATTGGGGAAGTGATGTGGTGTGGCACTGTTGAAAAATGCTAGTTCTAAAACTCACATTGATTAGGAAGAAATAGTAGTCACGCAAGCCGAAAAGAAACAGGCTGCTGTGCCCTAACGAAGCACTTCGGGTGCAGTCCCAATGAGAGGGGTCCACCCTATGACGGAACGTGCGTTCTACCCCTCGTCTTCTCGGCGTGTCCACACCAACCCATTGGGGCTCCGTCGAGAGAGAATCTAGAGGCTGCCTCATGTTGCGTACTACGTTGCATGGGTTTCCATTTCAGCTACTATTTAAATCTTTGTATAAAGTGGACCCCCCACCCCATTTAGCCGCACTTCGCTTGCCTGGGACTTTGGTATCTCTAAAATAGAACAAATCCTTAGTTATTCAGCGAAATGGAGATCAAGGCCACCGTGCGAGTTTAAAAACCCGCCCGATCAATGGCAGCGCCCGTGGATGTGCACTTCGAAGTAGTCCCCAATAATGACGCTGCCGTCATCTCAACCTTTTCCTGCGAAGTCCTTCCCAATTACATTCACTCTGTCGGCATAAGCTTCTTATCGAACAAGTAGAGCTGGTCGGCGTAGCATCCTCGTCTATTTAAGCCGCCACAAGCTCTCCAATGGCTTGCTAAAGGACACCGATTTCACCGACTCAACCACCACTCCGAAAAAATCTTTCTTATTAAACAGAATCTAGTAACGTCTCTTGTCGTCACTTGATTATAATAATCTGCCGTAGAACCTTGTTCCTTTAGGCACGACACTGGTTGGAGCAGATGCACGCCTTCCTAGGCTTCGTCATTTTCGGTGCACAACCCTGTGTATGATTTCTCGCCATGATTCCATGCAGCCAGCAATGGGTGTGCAAGAGTAATGAAAGAAAGGACAGGAAGTAGTCATTGTCACGGGAATGTACACCCACCCCCAACCAGTACTGCACCCTAATTTGATTTCTGATTCTGACTGACTCTGTTAGTACAAACCTGCAATCTTTCATGTTCCATGCCACATCCTTATCAGCAGACCCATCCAGCGGCCGAACTTTGCTCAAACTCATCAACAAGCGCAGTTGAATGCTACGTCTTTCTTCCACTCGACGCTTGGAAAAAAAGCTTTCTCAACATGCAATTGTGGCGATCAGGGATGGGCGGAACTTCTGTTTTCTGTTTGTTGATTTTCTGGCCATTTTGGCAAATTTTTCTGTTTTCTGTTTTCTGGGGAAATGGCCAAAAAATTGGCCAGAAAACAGAAAGTATTGCGCGAGCGGAACTATATCATGGGAATCCAATAAAAAGAATCCACAAAATATAGAAGTTTCACTCCAAAACAGTGTTTCTAGAGTATTTTAAGTGGCAAGCATATGACGTCTTCGTATGTGCTCGTGTAGTAATTGCGCCAGGTACTCTTGAATTATGAAGCTTTGTTTGCTCGATTGGTTGGTAAGTGCTGCTGATATGGAGCCCTCCATGGGACATTTCTCGACTTTCGCAATTTGACTTCGTATTCTTTTCGATATTAACAGTGGTTTGGACCACCTATGGTCACTTGAAAACTAGATTTCTGAGAGGCCTTCAATTATGTGTTAATAACCCACTTACTAACCACTTCTCCTAGAGTTACTGTGGGTAGGGTTATTTTACACCTCCGGTTTAAAAATGGAAAATTGCTGGCCGGTCATATCCAATTATCGCTTTCTACAGAGCCACTAACGAAGCTGCTTTTCTAACTCTCAGTATTGACCGGCTTTTAGCTGTCAAAATTAGTGACAGAAATGTTTCAGTTAGCTTTGATTGGCTGATGTAGTGATACAGTAGTGATACACTAAATTTTTCGTGAATAACCTGTTTCATCACTCGTCCCATTGATCATGAATTGTTCATCGGGCACAAGCAGCGTCTCCGTATGTCAATGTCGTGTTTCAGAGTGTTCCAATGGATCCTTTTTGCTCGACGGATTCGAAGAGCGTGATTTTGTTCGTTCAGGACTTTCAGTGAGAAGTCCGACCAAAGCGTTTATGGAGGTCCTGGTGTTTTCTTGATATCCCGCGAAATCCAATTGGTGACGACCCTCTACCAGCGGGTGTCTGCGAAGCGCATTTCGTGGCAGGCCCACCTAATTTTCTGCGACTTGGCTCATGCTCCAGCGTCTCTGATCTTCTAACGTCGATGAAGCTCGTACTTTAGGAGCGTTTCTCTCATGATACAATCTCGTCACCCCGAGCATGGTCCTCTCCTTTCCTCTCGCTGCGTGACACTGGTCGCGTGTTCATCTTGCTTTGTATGGTCTAGGTCTCTGTCCACCTGTTTTACTCCACTGCTCTTCCTGCGTATTTAGCGCAGAAAGAGCAGTGGAGTAAAACAGGTGGACACAGAGCCGGACGTTCTTCGTCTTCTTCACGATTCCTTTGACACTCTTGACAGCTCCTTAAGCTGCTGTTTTTTCCTGCCCAGCTCTGGCGCTAGGTCGTTGGCCATGTTGACTTTGCAACATAGATAAACGGAGATGATCGTTCCGTTGAGCGAGGATGGGGCATCAGAAACTTGATCGTTCCTCAAACATCGTCTTCGTACCTAATGCTCCGTGTTAGATGGCCAGCCGTCGTTCTCCACTCTCATGTCTTCGCATTCTAGTTCGCACGTAACGTTTTCGAGGGTGGCGCTGAAGAGCTTCGGGGATATGGTATCCCCTTGCCGAACCCCTCTCCTTACGTCGATGACGACGTCTTTGTAGAATGATCAGGTCTTGGTCGTGAATCCACTGCACAGCTCTCGAAGGACTTTGATGTACTGAGTAGGAACGTCCTGAGTGAGCAGGGCTTCGATGACCGCTTCAGTTTTGATGGAGTCAAATGCCTTCTTCATGTCGATCAACGTGGGGCATAGCGGCAGTTTGTACTTTCAGGACACTTCGATGATGTGTGTATGTGGTCGACCGTGCTGAATCCTCTCCAAAGTCCTGCTTGTTCCCATGGCTGTCCGTCATCCAGTGTTCGGCTAATCCTATCCAGGATGACTCGAGTGAACAGATTGTAGACTACGGACAGCAGACAGATCGGGCGATAGTTGCCAATGTCGTGCTGGTCTCTTTAATGTTCAGGAAGACGGGCGAGAAATAATAATAATACGATAGAGAGGATATATGCGAAGGAGTAACTAGGACTGTAAATAGCATTGGTGAGTTGGCCTGAAAACATCAGCTGCGCAGAAATTAGGTCACTTACAAGGCTTTTCTGTTTTCTGGGAAATTTTTCAAAATTTCCGCCCATTCTTGGTGGTGAACCCCTTGGGAATGGAAGCATTCCCTTATGGTAAGGAGAAGTGCATCAACAGCCGCTCTAATCGTGAAGCTGTTTTGGTCCAAAACTGACTTGTAAAATGAAATTTTCTATGAACCTAAAAAAGTGCAAGTAAGCTCTATGTACCTTCAAATTTCCTGCAATTTTTTCATTTTTACAAGCTTGCCAACTCTACTCATGAAAGTACTGCTATAGAAAACTTCCTTCTTTAATTACCGAAGCACATCTAGGCATTTGGTGTGGATTATATAATTAATGTGCAGCTACAAATTAAGAGGTAGAAAATGTCTTTAATACTTTTAAAAAACACCATTCGATATAAATAACGCACTTAGCACACATAAAGCACAGTTCACCTGCGGAGAAACAACCCTATTCTGAACGGATCCAAACTCCTACGATCTTTTATGCTCTGCTGATTGTGAGAAGGTAGAAGAGAGGATTTATTACAATTACCACTCTACTTTTATTAAAAGAAACATCAATAGATTAAGATGAAAGCGTTACATCCAACAAAATCTTGAAGAGCCACAGAAATCCTGTTGGTCATCTCCAACTTTTCTCTTCTATCCTAGTGGTTATGTGTTTCGCAAGCCCTTTTGATCAGTAGTGTCTATGGAATGTGCACAATGGTTGCAAGATGAATACCTGAAGATACACATACAGTCAAGTACACAGTAGAGTTCGGAAATATTTCCAGAAACCTCACAATTTATGAGGAAATCCAATCAGTGTTCTGTTATAAAAGCTTTATTTATGAATGCTGAATTATCCTATATGAGCAAACGGCGGATAGAAAGCTTCAGTTTCCGCTATAACCGAGCCGCCGAGTGCTCTATGTCCTGTTAAGGAGCCTCTAAGGAAATTGTTAAGACTTGCATAGTTGGCATTAGGAGAATATTTTTATGATCTTTTAATTTCGATTTTGCTCCAGCTACATAGACTGTCGCGAATCAGATTTATTTATTTATTTATGCTCTTTCTATTATTTCCAGATTCTCTTATTGGAGAGTGCTACTTGCAAGGCTTACTATGTTATTGAACATCGCCTTTGTCAGATGATACTTCACACCGCTCTATGGCGAACCTTTCACATTCCACGTTAAGAATTGGGGACTACATTCGGTATAGTGTCGCAAACAAATTTTCCGTTTAAATGAGACGGTTTTGATCCTCAAGAACTAGTTTTCCCAGTCGCGTTTGCAACGGTTTTCTTGAGCTTGCTTGTTTGAGACCCAGAAAGCAGTTGACTGCCCACCACCGAATCACTGCCTAATCTCTACTCTAACAATACGGACAGTGTATAAAGCTCTGGCTCTTCACAGCTTGTTTTCCTTCATGTGCTAATGACTTTGGGGAAAGCCTGCTCGGATTTTCAAAGAAGCCAAGATGCGAGGATGCACAACCAGGTTTGCACCATGCATAAGCAATTAGATTTTCAATGCGGGAACGAATCAGCACTCGCTGATCGCCCTTAGTTGTTACTTCAAATGCTCGAACGTCCTTGGCTACCCGTATACCTGACTGTTTCCTACAGGATGTTGTCCCCTTTTCGCAGATCAAAAGGGTGGTCCTGCACAATGACGTGGAGTGAACTCGCTTTTCTTCAAATACGATTTCTGAAGAGGCCCACGTCGACTGGCTGAATCTGGCCAGTAGCACCAGGAAGTGAGACCGAATACGCTAGTTCTTTCACAGGGATATAGTAGCTTAAACCACATTCGTGGCTCAAGGATTCGAACGAAAAGTTGAAAATAAGACTACATCTACATATTGGACATCTCGGGATGAAGGTAGTTGATTAGGACGAAGACAGCTGAAGAGGAAATAGCCTGATTTGTTAGGATTTGTAAATAATCTGCGACGCCGAAATGATTCTTCGGCTGGAATATACCACACCAATAAAGTCATTGGTCCATGAAGGGAAGCAAGCTGTGAAGGCCCTGTAGTTTTCATACGCTGTTCGTGCTATGACCAGTACTTCTCTTTCAAGCACCTTGTTCCTGTGTTTCAGCGGTGTTGAACATTCATACATCATTATGTTGAATATACTTCTCCTTGCCTTGTGGTTAAGGGCGGCCAGCAGCAAACAAGTCGCAACAAGGTTACTTTCCACAGCATACAGCTGGAAAATGTGCAGATAACGCCCGAAAATTAATTGTGTAGACATCTGGACCCCCAAATGTCAACCAAACAGTTGAAATGCAAAAGTACCTCAATGCATGAGAACCCCAACCCTCAGCTTCCCTATCATGAAGCAACGCCGCTACCCGCTGCGCTCCGAACCGCTTACCAGAGCATCCATCGCGGCATACAAGGGACCTCCGCCAGTGTTCGTGAACGCCGACGCCTTGATTCCGTATTCTCCTTCTCGTTTGGTTTAACGACTTATCAAAAAAGATTCACGTTGTTATACTGAATGCAGGGTGGCGATTCTTCTTATATGACTCGCTTCCCCATTCAGAGATTCACTTCAGACTCTTCCCTTGTAAGTCATAACCGTAGACATTAGGGATTGCTGCTGGATAATAAGAGAGTGGGAAGGACGTCATCGGATGTGTTAAGACGCTCAGCTATTTCCAAATCTCACTTCTTATTTTTCTTTCTTCTTTTTTTCTCTTTGAACGTTTTAGTGATTGATCACTACCCTGCTCTTCAAAAGATGTTTTATAGGCGCCGTAAGGTTGCATTCCCAGTGGATACATAGCTCTGTAGGATGTCCTGCGATTCAGCTCGATTTCTCACGCAGGCCTATGTATAATTATGATGTGACAACAATGCTTTATCAGTAGAATATATAAGTGTTGAGGATTTCCGTGCAAGATGCGCAGCATGGTTTTCAACACTAAATGGTCCTGCGAATTGTTTTGGAGGTTTAAAAGAGGTTTGATGTTACATAATCCTGTTGTGCTGTTTTTATTATGCGCGGCGTACGTGCACTTTCCTTGCTATCCATCGCGATTACATGAACCTTGTCTGTCTGCCATCAAATTTCCACAATATGTCACACTGAAGGCCTTTGTCAGTCACGAGGGGTGTGTCATCATCACTGCACTTTATCTCTCCGCCTTTCGGCGCTAATTTTCACCGAACGTAAAATACGAAACCATTGAAAACATTGACATCCTGATGGTCTATGGAAGTCTAACTGCGGCCTAAAATAGTTTAGGCCTATTCGCCTATCCCACTAAAGTTTTAGTTCGTATGGGACAGGGAGTGCATTGTTCTTCGCCGTGAATAGCCAGCGTGTCAGTTTGCCTTCCACTGAAGCCGATGGATGGCGCACTTCATTTTTTAGGTGACCGCTTTCCTGTGGGGAAAGGCTTTGTTTGGAACATTCATGCACCCCCAGTGGCACAGCTGTTCCGCCTCTAGGCTTCTGTATTCAAAAGAAATAAGTCTTCCTGGAACTACATAATATGAAATGACCATCGAAGACTTTATTAGTCACTGGGCAAACACAACCTTCTTTGTCGTTCATCAACATTGCTCTCCACGTTGAGTTTTTTCTTCAATACTTAGTATCTGCCGGGAACCCGTTGAACAGTAATGTTCGCTATCTCTTCACCAGCAATCAGCCGGCATACCGATCGACTACTGGCTGAAGCTGCGCCATTTATTTATTTATTTATATGTGCTTATGATCGGATGCTATTCCGAATCGTCCATGATGTAGTCGGAAACAGTGTAATATATATATATATATATATATATATATATATACAAGTGCTTCGTCACGCCTATCGGCATGCCTCGCACTTGCGCGCTTCTCGCGATATTGCAGTATCACTAAGCTAACGACAATCACATCGAGCTAGCTGCTCTGCTTGTACGCCGTTTCTCCTACCTGTGAGTACAAAAGGCTTGCAGTACGTACAGTATATAGTATGATAGAGCGATCTACTGGTTCATGACTACTGGTCCTCCCTTAATAAAACGGTTCCCCATTACTGGTACTGTTCCCCCTCAATGATCCACCCTCAGCGGACAACGTCTTCGGTACACCTTCTGAATCCCCAGGCACATTGGACGACGTCCTTGGCACGTCTCCTGAGTCCCAGGCATGTAATGCGACGTATTCCGCACGTCTTTCGAAACCCTTGGCAGGTAGAAGACGTTTGGGTATTTTCCGCTATTTTCGCGTTCCGTAATTTGATCATAATCAATACTTCAAATCGCAATCGAATCGAAAATCGGCGATCGATACTTCACAAACGAACTTCAGATTCGTGTTTAGCGACCGCGACTACCCCAGGCCCGAAGCTTCCAGGCAGGTAGAAGAGGTCTGGGTCTTCTTCTTCTTCTTTTTCTTCAGCGTTTGTCCCGCTTCATGGCGGGGTCCGCTTTTCTGGTGACATGTCGCCATCTTTCCCGATCCCGTGCTAGATCAGGGTGGATACCAGCTACCTTAAAGTCCTTGTGTAACGTATCAGCCCAGCGCTGCTCCGGGCGCCCTCTAGGCCGCTTTCCAGACACTTCAAAGTTAAGGCCTATCTTACGGACGCTGTCTTCCTTTCCACGCAGAACGTGGCCGTACCATCGCAGGCGAGCTTCTCGCATCTTGTTAGCTAACGGCGCAACACCGAACTTCTGCCGAATAGCTTCGTTTCGGATGCGGTCCAGGCGCGTGACTCCAGCTTTCCAGCGCAGCATCTTCGTTTCCATTACGCTGAGGCAACTTTCCGTTTCCTTTGTCACAGGCCAACACTCAGCTCCGTACATCGCTACCGGCCGGACGACGGTTTTATAGATCTTTGACTTTAAGCGCTCTGGCATCTTCTTGTCGCAGAGTACTCCAGTCAACGAGCGCCACTTGGACCAAGCTGCGCTCACGCGTGAGTTCACTTCAACCACCAGACTGCCATCAGAGGCTATTGCTGACCAAGTATTTAAACACCGAAGTGCGTGCAAGCTCAGTACCGTTAATCTTAATGGAGCCGGACTCATTTACGTCAGTCGTGAAATGCTCGGTCTTTTTGACGATCAATTTGAGTCCGAACATCGCCAGGCGGTCGCACCAAGGCTGCACCTCTCGCTCGAGTTAACCTTTGTCTTCGCAGGCGAGCATCACGTCGTCAGCATATAGCAACGTCCAAAGGACGGGCTTCTAAAATCTCGCGTAATTGCATCGATTACGACAACAAAGAGGAGTGGGGAAAGCGCAGATCCTTGGTGCATCCCAACAGAGATAGGAAACTCCGTCGAGGTTCCTGCTGCCGCTTGCACACGACTCTTTGGACAAGAGTACAGCATTGGCACCCACTCTACAAGTTCTTCGGGAACACCGTTCTGTCGTAGGGTGTACCATATAACCTCACGCGGTACGCGATCGAAGGCCTTCTCCAAGTCGAGAAAGGCAAGATGCACCGGCTTCTGCTTCTCGCGATGCTTCTCTACCAGAAGACGAGCGGCATGTATGGCATCGATAGTGAAACAACCAGCCACGAAGCCGCACTGATTGCTGGAAAGCTTGACGATTTCGCGAATTCGGCTATCCACGATTCGCTCGAAGATCTTCATGCTGTGCGAAAGCAACCGAATAATTAATTTGAGCAGACTGCAGGGCTGCCCTTCTTCTTCCAAATCGGTATCGTCGTACTTTCCTGTCAAACATCACGCACCTTCTTCTCCTCTACAACCTGGTTGAAAAACTTGGCCAACCACTCAGCAGAGCACCAGAACTTCGACTTCCATTTCCTTCCTTCCTTCCATTCTTCAGCAGGCAAATCATCTGGACCAGCCGCCTTGCCCGGTCTCATCATCCTCAGAGCCGCGTCAGTTTCCTCCACAGTGATTTTGTGGACGGGACCGTGGATAGAAGCCACAGAAGGGATGGCCGGATGAGGGAACTCTTCAGTCGAAATTCCCTCAAAATAATCGCACCATCGCTTCAAGGCCTTTTTGCGCTCTGTCAGAAGATGGCCGTTCTTATCCTTGATGCCAAAGAACTTCTCTATATCCTCGGATTGGCTATGACGGTTTTTCGCAAGTTGATACAAATACCGCTCACCATCGCTCAACTCTAGCTTTTCGTAGACATTGTAATGAGTGGCTTTGCAACGGCCACAGCCTTCTTCGCAGCTCTTTTCGCTTCGTTGAACTTTTGCCAGTTATTGGCGGTCTTGTCGCCGAGAAACACATGATAAAGCGCTTTCTTCTCTCGAACCTTTTCTTTCACATCGTTCGTCCACAGCCATGTCTGCTTGTCGACCTTTCGTCGTCCAGGCTTCGTAGTGCCAAGTTCTGACTTCGCAGCTAGAAGTATCGTGTCGGTCGCTTTCTTCCAAGTTTCGTCGACAGTTGTGACTGTCGGTAACCGTACGCGAGAAATCACGGCTGCTTCCTTCTCTCTCATTCGCCACCACTTGATTCTCGCTGCACCGCATCGCTCGATCTGTTTCAACCTCCGAGGGGCGATCTTCAAAGTGCAAATCAGCGGTCGGTGCTGTGGAGCGACCGTCTCATATGGCAGGATCTTCGCGTCTGTGACGAGATTTCGGTCACGATCTCTCACAAGGACGAAGTCCATCTGCGTCTTGGTGTTCCACTATAGAACGAGATAAGGTGGGAGTTGCTCTTACGAAACACGGTGTTCATTATCGTGAGGTTATGTGAATTCGCATATTCAAGGATACGCTCACCATCTGTGTCACGCAACCCATAGCCGAATCCACCATGACAGCTGTACTCGTCTTTCGTAGCGCCTACGTGCCCATTAAGGTCATCAGCGACAATGATGACGTCCTTCGACGGTACATCTGCTGTCTTTTCATCAAGCAGGCTCCAAAACTCATACTTGGCTTGATCGCAACAGCCAGTCTGCGGAGCATACGCAGAGAAGAAGTGGAAGAGTCGCTCCTTAGCGGCGACAACGATCTTCATCAATCGATCGTCAAAGCGCTCGACGCTTACAATCGAGTCTCGGAAACGCTCGGAGACGATTATACCAACACCGCTGTGGTCCTGGGACTACCGCATAGAACGGCCTTGAAGCCACGTCCTATGTCTCTTGACTTGCGGCAGGACCATCTCGTCTCCTGCTCCGCACAGAAATCAACTCTTCTACGCTCCAGTGCTTCTACCAACTCGCACGAGCGGCCCGTCAACGTACCCACATTCAGCGTTGCTACACGGGTCCTGCTTACATTACGGGACTTTCAGACTAGCTCAGTTGCCCCCCGATGCCGTCTTCGCACCAGAGACCCTCGCATACTTCTCACACTCGCCGACCTTTGCGAGTGCGCGTCGGCTTCCGCGGACGCCGTAGCACTATCTCGAAAAACATGAACTGACATACACCCATACGATGTGACATTTTGTTGTTCGTGGGCCGGCCTATCAACAGGGCCTGTCGCCTGCATTCGAATGTCCGTGTTTGGCTTAGCTCGCAGAAGCGAACAGTTTCCAGTGGCACCGCGTGGAGGAACAGACATCGCCGCCAGAAGAGGTCTGGGTATTTTTCTCATCGTGATTTGATCAATATCGATTGATGGCGATCGATAATTCACAAACAAACTTCAGATTCGTGTTCAGTGACCGCGATTACCCCAGGGCCAAAGTTTCCAGGCAGGGCAAAGACGTCTGGATATTTTCGCTATTTTCTTGTCGTTATTTTCTCCCCCCCCCCATTTTCCCCCCGATTTCCCCCCATTTTCCGCAGCGATTTTCCCCCCTCTAATTTCTGCGGCGCCGCCGATCGATAGGATGACTCATCGCCTAGCGCGTTACTATAGAGTGTGATATTTATTTATATATAGTAGTGGTTATGTATAGTAGTATGTATCGAGGATATAGATACTTACTTTGATACTTTGACACTTTGATGGTCCTTTTGTCGGCTGGAGGTCTTCTCAGCGGGACCACAACTCTTCCAGACCGCTCGATCTCTGGCTGCTTGCATCCAGTGAGACAGACTCCGTTCTCTGAAAGATTTTGAGAATGAGTCTGCCCATCGCGTTGGCGGTCGTCCCAGTGGTCTCTTATGGTCACTCGGGAGCCATTCTGTGACACGGAGACTCCATCTATCGTCCTTTCGTCGAAGCAGGTGTCCGGCCCAGCGATATTTGGACTTCTTTATATAGATACAGAAGAATATAGCATAGATTAGAGACAGTATGCAAAAGACCGAATAGACGATTGAAGTGCTGTAAAATACTTTATTAAAAGCGAGTGAAAATATGAAAGCAAAAGCACTGAATCGAGAAAAAAAATCTTCCCTGTCATCACAATTGTCTGCAAGAGAGAATGAGAAAGTGGTTCCCACTCTCATCTTCCCACCTTTTTTGAGGAGAAAATATTGAAATACTCTAGTAATTCATGAGCTTGTCAATGGCTATTGTATACAGAAGCACTTCAGAAGTCTGTAGTTTGCAGATCTGAATGGAAATCTCTTTGCTAATTATTAAGAGTAAAGGGTATCGTTAACTCGCTGCGATGTCTTTCCATCGTCCGTTCAACACATATTCGTCACCTCCCATTTCAAGGAGTCAGCTTCCGACTGAGATTGATAAATTCAATCGATAACAGTCACTCCATCGAGATTATTTCATGGTTGTGAAAGCTGTCGATCGGTCAGCGTATTTTGTGATTCACGTCTTGGATTATCCCTTGGGGTGACAGTCATCTTACCTTCCTCTAGCCATTGTGCCTGTTGAGACTGACTGTCGAAAGACAGACAGACGAACAAATAGACTGGCTGACGGACAGACAGAAAGGCAGAAGGACGAACTAGCTCTTTTATATGTGCAGTGGGGTACAGAGTGCTTCTAATCGTGCAGGATAATGCATCGTGGTGCAGTTGTCTCTCATAGGTTTCCACCCCGTTTTATCCAGCACCCGTTTTTCTCGCGGCTCTGGAAGGAGTGAATCACTAAAAGCATTTTTTGGCTCGGTTTTCGAAGCAACTCGGGATGTTCATGAGACTTCTGAGTAAGCGCTACTTGAGCAGTGAGGGAGGTTCGCTGGATATGGTGGATGACGTAGAACTTCACTCACTGACGTATTCATACTGCTGTTGCGCGGCAATGATCGAAGGCAGCACTCTTACTTTGTTGAGACTGTTTGGCTTCCGCTGCCACTTTATTTAATCTGAAAATTATTGCACTCTATCCAAAAGGGCACACCGGGTTTTTTCGCACCATTTTAATAGTTTTCAACCGCGTAAGCCACCTGTTCGACGAATTTTTCCCTCCCACCACAAACGGTCTTATCCGGTTTCAATCCTTTTTGAAAGAATAGTGAGAAAACAGAATTTTTATTCATTTATTTCATCTGTATCACTGTCGTCCCACTGGTGTTCTTTTGACATTCCACCGAATCTAGTCGGTGACGGCTCCTGTCCACCGGGTGTCTGCGAAACACACAACGTGGCCGGCTCACCTAATTTTCGACGCTTTGGCCCATGCGACAGCGTCTCCGATTTTCGAGCGTCGGGGAAGCTTGGAACTCCGGTAGCCTTCTCTTTGATCCTTACAATGTCAATTTGTTTGCAATAATTAACTCTAGATTTTGTTTACTTAAACGATATACATAAATGCCTAGAGGACAGTATAGAAGATATCTTATTCCTTAATGCCAAAAAATTACAGTGCGTATACATTTACAGTTTCATTGAATTTGTGGAGCGTCAGCTACGCAAAACTGGCTCATACGCTGCAAAAGTATGGTGAAAGTCCGCTTAGAATAAAAAGTGTATATGTGGAAGTTTTGCGGAGAACAGGCCTGCTCTGGGTTTAGTTCCCTCTGACGAAGTACGAATAGGGAACGGGTGCTTGCGAATAAATAGATTCCGTGGGAAGGAACCTATGCATAGTTTTTCGTGCTATTCTCCACAGGTTCTCTCTCACCACGACGCTTCAAACAATCATCTTCGTTTCCATGAAAACTCGGACGTGGAGATTATCATTCATTTCTCTAGAAATCGAGACGAGTTCTTCAATGCTGTTCCCTCCATATGCAAATCCGATTTTATGGCAGATTTCAAAATTTTGAGTGGAATCAGATGTGAGATACTGAAGGCGGCGGCTAGAGTTCCTTCCCATCCTGCCTTATTTACATGGACTGTGAGCGGATCGATCGCTTCCAATATCTACGTGATAATAATGGTGCGCTGATGTCTGTTCTCTCTGCGTGAATGACAGCTCTCCCCCTATGAAGGAAGACCACATTTTCGAGCTCTCATTCGTTTACTCTGACATTTTTTTGCCACTGATTCATGACCATCCTCGTGATAGGAATATCCGGCGGCACCTAGGAAGATAATCGTTTCCTCTAATCTCACAGCAATAAAAATTCTCACTTATGAAATGCTGAGTCAACCACTTCTCTTGTGTTTAGACTGCTTCTCTCATTTTTCGTCGATTCCTTGATAACAGTGATGATGACGGAGCCAGATGGATTGCTGCGTATTCTGTGCTATACAAATACTTTCATGGATAAATGTAATCGATTCAGCATCACACACATGCAAAAGTCCTTCACATCATTCTGAATATCACTTTTATGTAATAACTATTGGATGTCGTAACTCTAGAAAGCTTAGCTATTTTCCAGTCTACTTTTTTGCTTGCATTTTTTGCTTGCATTTTTTGCTTGCACTTTCCCGCAGAAAATTCAGTCGTGGATAAAATCTTAAACAACAAACATTACTCAGCAGGTCGAAGTGGGTTAGATCGCAATATTCAAGATCATATTTATTCACGTTGCTCCAACGCGTATAAGGCTCTGTCTCTAACGATAAAAAATTCGCCATATTAGCTTCGACAACCTCCTTTTCCAGAGGCTCCTCGTTGCACAATGCAAAAGTGCGCCATCTTTCACAGGCATAACGGATAAAAGTCGGCGTTATTCAATTTTCTTTGGGATGCGCCATGCATTCCACTTTTACGAGATGTCTTGGACTTGAAATTGAATTTGGACCATAAAATGACATAAAGCGGTCAGCCGATGTACATGTCGGTGTTTTTTCTTTCCAGATGAGTCTGGTACCAATCCACCGACACAGGTGGGATGAAAGGCTTGGTTGGCCTGGGCAGGAAATCCAAACCGGGAGCCTAGGATTGGGCACACGCGACAATCGACAGCTCCTCCGACGGCGCTATCACGCCTGCCATCCCTATAGCGCAATCTCTGCACGATAAGATTCTTGTGGAAGAAGCTCGATGCCACGCAATTTTTTAAGGTTTTCTTCGCTGGATTTGGCAAAGAGACTCGAACACAGCCGTCCAATTCAGAGTTTTTCACTCTTCTCTACTATCTCTTCAAATGCTAGTGAAAGAATCTTCTACTATTTGAAAGGGTGGTGGTTTTCGCTGTGATATTCATCTTATGGTCAGTCGTTCAGACATACGTAAGGCCTGAGAACGCTATCTGGTAAGCTACCACGTAGGTGTAGTGACGTAGCATCCTGCCTGGGAAGCAGGGCTGGTCACAACAAAACATCTTTAAACAAAGATTGCTCTTTCAAAGACACACCTTCCAAAAATTTATGCAAGTGCGTAGAGGATAAGGATTAAGGACCGCGTCACTCAAGTGCTTATGAAATGCGCCACGCATTCTATTTCTGTGGAATGTCGTGGAGGCGATTTGAATGCGCAATTGGCCGAACAATGACTTGCGGAAGTCAGCCGATTAACAAGTCAGCGCTCTCAGCCAGTCTCCTTCCCAGACAAGTCCGGTAACAATCTACCGACCCCAAAACCTACTGCGTCAAAATGCGAACGAACTTTGGCTCACCTTAGCACTGTTGACGTCTTGTTTAACTGTCGACCAAAATTAAATTAATAACGCCCCATCATTATACTATTTATTGAGATTAATGTTTCAACCTGGACGCGCGTAGCGCAGTCGGAGGAGGCGCCGACTGTCGTTTGCACCCGATACCAGGTTCCTGGTTCGGATTTCCCGCCCAGGCCAATCAGGCCTTCCATCCCTCCGGGGTCGGTGAATTGCTACCAGACTTGTCTGGGAAGGAAAGAGCGCTGAATTGTACATCGGCTTGCCACCGCAGGGCACTGTGCGGCCAAATACACATTCATATCGCCTCCACGACGTGCCGTAGAAGTAGAATGCGTGGCGCATCCCAATAGGGATTGAGTAACGCCGCACTTTATCCTTTATCCTTTATCCTAATGTTTCAACCTTTCCTCTCTGAAGGGAATTACGTCGGAACGTTAACCTCGATAATGCTTTAGCGGAAAAGGCATTATCCGTCTACATTCGTCTTCATAAATAACATTCATTGAATGCCGAACATAGGCAATGCTCCCTTATTACTTACGAGTGAAGCGACCGCTACGTGCAGCCTTGACTTCCTGCTCGAGGGGTTCATGCATTTCGAAAATATCCATCCCCATAGTTTGGCTTTAATAGCTCGTGGAATCTTTATAGATATTAGGTCGTTGCACACCAGATAGCCGTTTTTGACTGAAAACTTCGAGATATCCTAGCTTTGCTCGGAAGCATCATTATTAGCCGAAATAAGCGTCACGAAAATAACGCACTATTTTCAACGCGACAGTTGCTTAGACATTCCATTTAAAAAAATCAGAACTGCGAGAATTAATAAAACATAAGAAATCATTTTCGACATTATCTTGCTTGCTGAATTTTTTATCCTGCACAAGACGGTCTAAATGCTTGAAAAAAATGATAATCGGTAGGGCACAGATCCATTAAATATGCTGGATATGGCAGAGTTTCGTACCCCAATTCAGTTTCTGGACAACAACTTTTGAAACGTGCGGACGCGCGTTGTCATCCAGTATAATTAGGTTCTACGATTGACCAAACACGGCTGTTTTTCAATCAAATTCCTGTACACCGCTTCAATTTCGAAAAACTACTTTTCCGCCGTGGTAGTTGCTCCAGTCCTGAAGAACTCGTAATGCTCTACACCAGCCATTGTCCACCACATAGCCATCATAGTCTTCTTTGGATGGAGGCTTGGTTTCGGCATCTCTTTGAGACTCCCATTCTTGTCCGGCCATTGTGCTGAGGGACGACGACTGTCATAAAGGGTCCGTTTTTCGTCGCATGTCACGATCCTCTCCAAAAAAGCATCCTTAGGTTGCGCGGCCTTAGCGAAACACAGGTGTCGTGGCGCTTTAACATCTGCCCGGCTGTCAGTTCGTGCGGGATCCGTTCACCGAAAATCTCGCATTAAAGTGGCAGCTGACAGTGCTGCCGTCAATGCCGAAATGCTATGGCAGCTCTCTCACAGTTCGACGCGGATCCGCTTCCACCATGGCTTTGAGATGATGGTCCTTAGGAAGTGATGGCGGCCTACCTCGGTCTTCATCTTCGAGACTTTCATCTCCAGATCGAAACCTTCCGAACCAGTGGCGAATTGTGCGTCCCTTAGCGAAATCCTCCCCAAATGCAGCGTTGATGTTACGAGCTGTGATCGCAGCGTTATGTGCACTTTTCCAATCATATAGGTAGAGCACCCGAATATCACGTTGATTGGTACCGTGAGATCGACGTCAAAAACTCGGCAAGAGGCACGAATGGTAAGGAAGCGAAGATTCTACACTTTCAGAAACAATATATGTACAATGCGTGGGACGGGAACATTCATAGCCACTAAAAATCAACCAGAAATGGAGATACCAAAATCGGCCACTTCGTGTGCAACGAGATAGTATTAACGGACGCAGTAACTGAGAGAGAAAACGGTGTTATTAGGAAGATACGAAAGCTTCCGCCGCCATTTCTTTATTTCTGGGTTGTAACGGGTGACAGTGCCTAATTTCAAAGTTGAATGCCTTCTCAGCATAAAGTGTAAGTATGATGGGATAACTTCGATAAAGAGTCCAATCCTAGCTGCTCATTTGTTGTAGAAATCAGCTGCAGCTTATAAAATGTCGGACATTTTGGACTACGTGTCATCTCATCATACTGTAACGAGAACAAGTGACAGTACCTGTGTTCACAGTTGGCTTCTTGCCTTAACATAGGTGACTTGTAATGTAGTCGGGGATACCAGCTGCGCGTGCATCTTAGCTCGAGGATCATGGTTTGGATGCTCTCCAGGCCAAGCGAATATTCCATGGTTCGGGGTCGATGAATTGGTGTAAAACCTGTCTGGGATGGGTATCACTGGCTGTCCATCGACTGAGCACCACAGATGTACGTAAGCCAGATACGCGTTCAATTTGCTTATCCCGTAGAAGTAGGGTGCGTCGCGCCTCCAAAAAATTGGTTGTTTAAACTTCCATCCTTTATTGTGCACGGTCAGATTTCTCTTCTGAACGCTTTCGCTAAAGTGCCACCACATTGCGCAAGCTGTTTGTTTGCACATTAATTGATACGAAGGCGTGTGATGATAA
Organism: Heligmosomoides polygyrus bakeri; assembly: GCA_947359475.1. NCBI lineage: Eukaryota > Metazoa > Nematoda > Chromadorea > Rhabditida > Heligmosomidae > Heligmosomoides > Heligmosomoides polygyrus. Next base: position 32,604,579 of record OX375868.1, read on the forward strand.
GTTTGGTATGGTTTTCGTAATTTGTTTTTAACTTTTCACTCACAGGCTGTTCTGTAATTGAGCAACTTATCTCCTGGGTCTTGTCGTCAGCTGCATTACTATTTGTTGATGGGCCTTGTATGAAGAGGAGTGAGATCATAACACTCCAATCAGGGCGGTACTCCCATTGGCTGACACACATTTACGTGCTTTCATTGCCTGTGATTGGTGTAGCGCTCTCGCCCTTTTTCCATGCAGGCCACATTAAGGACTAGTACCCAACTGCAGTTAGGTATAGGCTTGCTATGATTTCCTTAGGACATCCTACGTTCTGAAAAACCTTCATATTCTCACCTAAGAAAGCAGCTTCATTACGTGTATGCCATGGATGTTTTAGATAAGCTAATCCTCCTGTAACCTTGATTAAAGATTAGCCTGTTAGCCTTTCCTCTTTTAAGAGAATAGTTCTCCATCACTTTTGAGTTCAGCATCTGCACCTAAAGACCGTAGCTGGCTACTGACTGTTTTCTTAGGCAGATCGGTCATAATTCAACTAATTCGTCGTCCAAATTTTAGCCTTATTCTGTGGTGTTTATTTTGAGATTGAATAAATCCCACAAATCTTTGCATCGCTAGGATCGTGCGTTTCTACTGACACCAAGAGAACCTAACGTCGTTAACATTAGGATCCATCTTTAAGCTTCCATAAGTTCAAAAGTGCATATCCACTTATACAAAATGATACCCAATATGCTGATACAATCGTGGATAAAAGTGATTTAACGTCAAAATGGCGGGAAGTTTTGGGTCGGGCTAATAGGAAGTTATCCTCGTTCTTTCCACGTCCGAGTTTCCATAAATCTTAACATTGCTGGCACTGATGCTCCGTAAGTTGCCCTCAGCTGTAGACCAAGATTGGTATCGACCTTTTATCACGCTTACGTTTTGGCGATGTCCCCTTCGTCAGAGCCTGGAGAAGTCGAGTTCATTTGAAAAACTACTCGCCCAAACGCCATTTCATTCTGAGGTACATAGTGAATTCCGAAGCAGGCAAAGAGTCAGGAAGCAATGTCGTAGAGCGTAGTAACCTTAGTGGTGAGGTCGAAGTGATCCACCAGTCTCCCGTAGCTGGAGGTGGGCTAACTCGAATAGGTATGCGAGCTTATACCCCTGACCACCTGCCCTAGGGACCTCCTTGAGCACGACCACGTGCGTCAAATCCCGCAGTCGAAGAAGGACGTAGTCCTCTGGCGTAACCACGATGCACTCTTCCTTGCGGTTGATTTCGGATTTTCGGCCGCGATCCAAAACGCCTCCAGAGTTCTGCGTGTCGTGACGTTGCGCCCGCGTGCCAAGATCGTGACCGCCACCCCAACCACCGTGGCTCTCAGCGGAGTAGACACATTACACCTTCTTAGGTCATTCAAGTGTTCCTTAACCCTGTTGCAAAGCGGTCTGCCCGTCTTCCCTGTATATCTCACATTGACGGCATGTAATAAGGTACACCACCCCGGATGTCACACAGTCACCTGCACTTCGAAATGGGCAGATAGCACAGAATTACCACGTTGAGAGAACGTAGGTTCCGGAGCCTGGCATGCGACGTCACGGCACGCAGAACTCTAGAAGCCTTTTGAATCGCGGCTAGAAATCCAAAAATCAACTGCAAGGAAGAGTGCAAAACACTGACGTAAGAGCTGGTGCTCTACGTTGATCTCTGCGGGTTTGACCTGGTCGTGCTCAAGGGGTCCCTGGGGCAGCGGAAGCACAGTATAAGCTCGCAAACCCATCCGAGTTAGCTCACTTCCAGCTACGGGTGACTGATGGATCACTTCGACCCCACCACTAAGGTTAGCGTTACTATGCTCCACGACATTGTTTCCTGACTCCTTGTCTCCTTCGGAATTCACTCCTGTAGGATGAAATGGCGTTTGGGCGAATAGTTTTTCAAATGAACTCGACTTTTCCAGCCTCTGAGAAAGGCGACATTGCCAAAACGTAGGCCTAGTAAAGTCGATACCAATCTTGGTCTACAGCTGAAAGCAGCTTACGGAACCTCGTTCTTTCACTTGAGCACGCATGTCAACCTCTCGCAATCGAATTACTTCATAGATTTCATCTTGAAGAGTCGGCAGTGGTGTTCTATTTGAGTAGCACCACTGCAGTGAAAACTTTTAGCGGCCTTACATTTCGAAAGTATTGGAGTGGGCCCTTTTTGCTACTTAGTAGATGATAACTTAGCCTAAGTTCGAAACGTGACGCCAAGCATGAGAAAATGTTAGTCCACTTACCAGTATTGTTAGCCTAAAACGTAAAGTTTATATCAGTTGAGTACCATCGATAAAGCGGAGGTTTCAACTCCACTAAAAGTAGTTTATTAAACTGCTGAACAAGTAAGTTTATTCATGTGCCAGATCCAGGTACAGATAACGATTATCAAATGTCTATTACACTGCACTGTCTAGCAGGTCCTTGCATCCTATAGAAAACTATCACAGGTTAATATGTGACAAAAACCTCCTTTCCTCTTTACGAGGCTGTCAGCATTTGTAATTGGTGAAAATCTTGAGCAAATATGGAACAGGAAAAGTAGCCGATAACGCGAGAGTGCGGGACATTGATTTGTCCGCTTCATGCACCGCTCGAACATATAGCTTGAACTAGTAATTACTTTCCCGGAGCTACTATGTAAGCTGAGCAGAGCTTTGTTGCATCCACTGGCGCCGTAACAAACCACATGGCTGTCGAAGTGTTTTCTACGAAGCGCTCTATTTCTCAAGATCTAATGCGTTAGCTTTCCTACTTTTTCGTCGCAGTTGCTGTTTGAAATGGAGTGAGAATTTCCTTACGTCGGCCTTGAATTTCTACATTAGTGGACGATGCCCTATGACCAGGGATGTGCGAAGTTTTTTTTTTGAAACAAGTGGAAGACGGGAGGAGGAACGAAAGAGCTGAAAAATGATTGGAAACCGGATTGCGATTCACGGAAGCGGAAGTAGCACATATTTCTTTTAAGTGCATCTGAAACGGCGTCAGAAGCTGCATTTTTGCCTATTTTTGTGCGCAAAGCTTTCCTAGTAACAAAATCATTCACAAATTGTTACACATCCTCATCCCAACATAGTACAAGCTTTCCTTCATAATATTATTGTGATATTCTTTTAGATAGCGCTATTACAGCTAACAAAAACAAATGCATGATTATTTCTCAAATTTTTTCTCTTCCTCTCATTCTCTCTTTCAGCCAGCAGTCTCCCTACTTTTCAATATCTAGGTCTGTCTACAGGTTTTTCGCTGATTGTGTTGCTGCAGCCGCTTTTTGAATAGTAGACCTAACTACGTACCAAAGACAGTTCCTAGTTGCTCCCTTAAGTAACCGTTTTGTCTTAGAGTTCAGTGAGGAACTCCAGTCAATCAAAACCCAAGGTCGGCATTCGACAGTGTCTGCTTTAAATTTCAACTGCAAAACACGGAAAGGTTCAGAACTTTGGCGGTGAGCTTTCGCGATGCTATTTTAGCAGGATGTAGGGATCTTTGAGTGGAGTCCAGAACCATAGTTAGTTTTTGCTGAGTGCCTTCTTAAAGACCGCAAAAAGAGGTGTAGAAAAGTATGCGCAACACTCCTCAACCCCTATGGCACCCCACGAGATGTGCCTCGGTGCACGCAGTCGGTAGGAGTGGGGTGTCATAGAAGCACCCCGGCGGGCCTTTCAGTTCCAGTCCGCGTACTGCCATTATTTTTGCACATATTAGTTTGCTGTTATTACGCTTTATAATGATCACTTGAGTCAAGGTTGGACCGTCAATGCTTACAACAAACCAAGCCTCTCTATATGCACCTTCATATGTGCTAGTTGTTCAACTATTCATATCTGCACCATATCATTTGTCTGGGAATAAAAAGTCTTACATTATTAAATTAAAAGTCTTATCTTTATTATTTCCCTTCCAGTCAACAGCTATGGTGGAAAACTATGAAACAAGTGAAACACAAGCGCTTGTCATACCAGCAGTATCTACCAAACGCAGTGAGGAACAGTCTTCTCCCTGGCAAAGGGTAACCCTTTCTTCTTCGTTGAAAGCGTAATCTATGGGTGTAAAGAAGGTTCCTGGATGAACATCGACGTATCCAGCTGCCACCACTCGTATAACAGACACGGCCGAAACACTGGAGCGCAGAACTGTCGGTAGGTCTGTCTTATAACCTGCAGTCAAAAAGGAAGTCACGAGTGGTACTCAGTTTGCATAATGTTATGGTATTATTGGTCATATGGTAGGATATGGTGGTGGTGCAAATACGCATTGTTCAAAAACTAGCACATATGAAGGCGCAAATAGACACCTTGATTTGCTGTAAGCATTGATGGTCTAAAATGAACTCTAGTGATCATGAGAAAGCGTAATAACAAGAAACTAGTACGTGCGAAAACAATGGCAGCAGTCGGACTCGAACTGAAACACCTTCCGGTGTGCTCCTATGAGGCGACAATGTTACCGGCTGCGCCACCGAGGCATATCTCGTGGGATGTCACAGGGGTTGATAAGTGTTGCGCACACGTTTTCACATCTGTTTTCCAGGTCTTTTAAAAAGCGTGCAGCAGAAACTAACTATAATTCTGGACTCCGCTCACACGGCACTACATCCTGAAAAAAGCTCACCTTGAGTTGGGAACCTTTCCTTATAAGTACAGAGAGTGTCACAATTAGTATAAGTGAGTACAAAGAACTAGACGGAAATTCTGCCATGGACACGTTGTCCTCTTTCGTCGCACTTCGACATCATCCATCACAAGCCTATACCACATCGCAGGCGTATTCCGTCATGGCTAGCAGCCGACCGCTTTCGAGAGGGTGTCAGCGGTCAGCATTGCATTTGCCGCGAGCGCCATTGCCGTTTTTCGGCGCTCCGCTCATTTTTCGCCGCAGGCGGGCTGCCGTTGCCGCCATGCCGATTCAGTAGAATGCCGTTGCAGGTGTACACAGATGCGCACGCACCCCGATACCAGTGAGCGGTCCACGTGGCTCACGTCGGAGAAGGCGACGCCTACGCGGAAGAGTTCGTCGAATTCGGTTGCGAACACGCTATCCAGGTTGGACATCCATCAAGCGTTTCAGTTTTATTCATGTTATTTTCACCTTAAGCTGGGCATTTTTTAATTCAAATTGGACACTCTTCTGAGCAAGCACAGCGCATTTGAAATCAGACTGAACATCATTCAAGTCAAAACTTGACTGTCTAAGACGTTTAAAATAGTTTCCTTTGCGAGGAAAGTTTGATTTGACCTCTTATGAAACGTTTTAGTTCATCTGTTCCAACAAGTGAACACACTGTTTGAAATTATATAATTCCTTTAACTTCTCAAGGAAAAATAATGAGTTTATTCTAACAATAGTTCATTCACTATTTTCATTTTTTGAATTCACTATTTTCCTTTAGAAATAAAAGCAATTATATGAATTTTTATGAAAAGAATGCTCGCGCTTTGCATTCGTCTAGATCGTGGCGATTTTTATTTGGATGATACAAAAATTCTGTTTCCGTGTAGTAACAGAAATGGAAACGGAACAGCAGGACGAGTCATAAAAACACGCATCTTCACATCTCTCTCTATCTTAAGTAAGCGGAATCACACTAGCAATCAAATGAAGATCGCCATGATCTCTCGAGTGCAAGGTGCGATCTCTTTCTTTATTGCACCACTTCTGTTTTTCTATGCTTTAAAGATTCATTATTTTTCTTTCAAAAATGATTTTTTTTAAATTTATGTTGCGTAATCACTTGTTGGGACAGGTGAATTTAAAAAACTTCAAGGAAAGTCATACTGAATTTTCCTAGGACAACATTTTTTCCGACAGTCTCAGAAAGCCTTTATTTTTTTTTAAAGCGTTCAGTGTGATTTCAAAACCGTCAAGCTTGCTTAGAAGAGCGTCCACTTTGACTTGAAAAGTCTCCAGTTTTATTTAAAACGAAGACGACGACGACGTGAATATGGTGTATATTTAACGATTAAATTTAAAAACATTCCGTTCCTCATTTTGTCTAATTTTTCTTGTTCCAATTACGGTCAGTATTGAGAATGGTCGCTACTGCTTTTCTGCCTCCCAATCAATCTCGTCTTCTCGTCTTGATGAGTCCGATCGTGTTTCAGCTCAGAGGAACAACATGCTGTAGGCATTCAATTAAACCGAAACGGGATTGGCGCGTACTCGAATAAAACGATTCCGCCGACTATTGAACTTTTTTCTAGAAAGGACCAACTTCTGGTGCAACTCTAGTCCGCGGGTGGTTATCTCTGCACTCGATGATATCGAGACGAAAAGAAGGTAAACGATTACATAAGGACAATACACTGACGTCATCCACGAAAGAGGGTGTTGCGCGGGATTCACCCAGTATTTTTCAATTGCTGGCAGCTAATCAGTGGCCTCTTCAAACACTGGTGTCCTAAAATTATCTTGCGCATGTACCATTGCTTAACGTTCTGTTTTAAAAGGTCCTGTGCCACTGGACACCTGAGTTTGATCTCCTTTCCTAACGACGACACTTCCTAGGATAGGACTGCGTCCGATAATAGGAATAATTCTTCGCGTTCCCAACAGTAACCCACCTCTTAACTAGGATTTGGCTATAACAATGAATTCTAGTTATATTTAAAAAAGGTGAGCGCTCAATCGTCACAAGAGTCCCTTTCCCAACCAGTACGCCATTACGCCCACATACATTTTCTTCGTTACGCCATCGCGACATTGACAAATGTTTTGGTGTATTCACAAGGCATCTTCGAGCGGATTGTCGACGGGCGCATTCGTGATATCGTCCAGCTCTCTACCAATCAGTGCGGCTTTGTAGCTGGTTGTGGCACAGTCGATGCCATACACGCCGTTCGTCTTCTGATAGAAAATCACCGGAAGAAACAGAACCCGGTGCATCTTGCCTTCCTGGATTTGGAGAAGGCCTTTGATCGCGTTCCGCGCGAAGTGATATGGTGTGCCTTACGAGAAAATGGAGTCCCCGAAGAACTCGTAGAGTGGGTACGAATACTGTACTCCTGTCCAAAGAGTCGAGTGCAAGCTGCAGCAGGTACGTCGATGGAGTTTCTCATCTCTGTCGGAGTACATCAAGGGTCTGCGGTCTCCCCTCTACTCTTCGTCGCAGTTATGGATGCCATATCGCGTGATCTTCAGCAGCCAGTCCCTTGGACGCTGCTTTATGCTGATGATGTAATGCTCGCTAGCGAAGATAAGATTGAACTCCAGCGGCAAGTACGAGCTTGGTGCGATCGCTTGGGGAGATTTGGACTCAAGCTTAATGTCAAGAAGACCGAGTATATGACGACTGACGAAGATGAGTCCAGCTCCATTAAGGTAAATGGCATTGAGCTGCCACGTACTTCGGTATCAGTAATCGTGTCCGATAGTGCATTACTCGTTGAAGCCTACACTCGCGTGAATGCAGCGTGGTCCAAATGGCGCTCACTGACGGGGGTGCTCTGCGACAAGAAGATACCAGAGCGCCTAAAGTTGAAGATCTACAAAGCAGTCGTCCGACCTGTAGCTGTTTACGGAGCTGAATGCTGGCCCGTTACCAAAGAAATTGAAGGGCGCCTCAGCGTAATGGAAACGAAGATGCTGCGGTGGACGGCCGGAGATAGGCGTTTGGATCGAGTACGCGACGACTCCAGAGGTTCGGTGTCACCCGATATTTGAGAAGATGCGCGAAGCTAGTCTGCGATGGTACGGCCACGTCCTGCGCGCAAATAATGACACTGTTCGAAAGAATGGTCTTAATCTTGATGTGCCCGGTAGGCGGCCACGAGGGCGACCTAAGCAGCGGTGGCTTGATACGCTGCATCAGGACTTGAAGGTGGTTAGGTTGCACCCTGATCAGGCATTTGGTCGGGAAAAGTGACACCAACATTCCAGAAAAGCGGACCCCGCAACTAAGCGGGACAAACGTTGAAGAACAAGAAGAATACAGATTAAGAAGCACTTTGAAAAACAGGAGGGACTGACAAACAAGACGATCGGAGCAATAGGTGAGGTAAAGCTAAACAGTCGAGGGAATTTGCATAAAAAATCCCGTAATAGGTAATTTGTCAGGGCATTCATGCGACCTCGGACAGATGAAGAAGCACTTTGAAAAACAGGAGGGACTGACAAACAAGACGAGCGGAGCAATAGGTGAGGTGAAGCTAAACAGTCGAGCATAAAAAATTCCCTAATAGGTATAAATGCGTAAATGATAGAGGTAAATACATATCCTGAAAAGTTCACAACGTCGGTTTTGCCACAAGGGTAGATTAATTGTTCATACCTCTTGCGACCGACTAATTTTTTGTATGAAACAGAATGATCGTGATGCTCGCCATGTAGGACTCTCTATGAAACTCGGCATCGTAGATCTTGTTGCGTTGTTTGACTGAGCTCCACACGAGGTTTTACAGATCTTTATTGGCTAACGTTTCGGCGGTATCGCCTTCTTCAGAGCCTGAAAGGAAGGATCAAGTCAAGATGTGGCTACCGCGTCAGATGTTGCCTCAACCTTAGAAATTCAAGACCATCTTTCGATCACGTAGTCAATAGAGAGATCGAGACCCTTACCTTACAGGAAGCCAGACGGGCCAATCGATCGGTAGCAGGGCCGTTTTCGAGACACAGACGACCCAATCAGAATGCATTCTTCCTTCCGGTTTAGCTTGGGGTCTTTGGCATGAATCCAAAACGCCTCCAGAGCCTTGCGGGCAGCAGTTTGGGCCTCGACTGCCAGCAGCTTTACCCTGACCTCAAAGTCTTCCCCCGTATGCCCGTGGACTCTATGGTGACCCATTGCAGTGGACGTCCTGGACTTGGCCTTGCCGTCAAGGTGTTCCTTGACCCTAACATGTAGGGGTCGCGCCGTCTCACCGATATATTTCTCGCCACAGCTCTGGCAGGTAATGAGGTATACCACACCTGATAAGGTGCAGTCCCCTTCCCTGCCATGGGGGCAGATGGCGCAACCAGGGGTGACACAAAGGCGATCGTAAGGACGATTCCGAACTAGCTGCCGCCTTAGGTTGTCTGGTGGCACCTCTACAACAGTTACCACATTCTCCAGCCCGGCTCTCCTCACACACTTCCGAAGGGAAGTGCTTACATCATCGGAGATGAATGGCACTTTGAATGGTACCTTTCCGGGCATGGCGTGGCTACTGCTTTGTTCCTGCAAGGACCTCCGTGAGGATGTAACGTGGTGCTTATATCCGTTGCTAGCCGCAATTTCTTGTGCCAGCTTCCTTGATTCTTTACGCTCCTCTTCCCCACTGGATACGAGAGCTGCGGTTCGGAACATGTTTTTTCACTACAGCTCGCTTCTTGTGGTTAGGGTGCGAGGAAAGGCAGTGAACTATGATATTCTTGTTGGTAGGTTTTCTATACCATTTTGTTACGGTACCACCCTCTTTAAGATGGACTTGCACGTTCAGGAACGGAAGCCAATCACCCTGGGGTTTTTCGCGAGTGAGCTTGATATAAGGGGACTTTAAGCAGGCTAAAGCACAGGTCCATTTCTTCCTGCCTCGAGCAGATAAGAAAGCAGTCGTCGATGTAACGACAATAGAGCAATGGAAACCTTTGTAGCACCGGGGTTTCAATTTTGGCCATGAAGGCGATAGCGAGTGTAGGTGCTAGTCGTTGCCCCATTGCCAGACCTCTTATCTGAGAGAAATAGTGGCCCGACCATCTGAAAATGTTGCAACCAAGGCATTCTTTAGGAAGGACCATTAGTTGTCTTATAGAGAATCCGTATGTGTTTACAGCCTTTTGGTGCTGCGCTAGAAGCTCGAATATAGCTTCGTAGCGCACTCGTTGTTGACATTGGTATACAAGGCTGCTACATCAAAGGATTCCATGACGCAAGTGGGGTCCGTTCTTGCGGAATGCAGATGTTCCAGGAACATCTGGGTGTTGCTCAAATGAGCTGGTATGAACCTGAGTAATTGTGCCAAAACCAGGTTTATGAACCACGCTATTCTATCGGTAGGTCCCCCAACGCAGCTAATTATTGGACGCACCTTGATATCGGAGGGTGCCAGCGATTCTATACTGCTCGATGACGGAAGCTTGTGCGTCTTTATGAGCAGATAAAGGACTGGGCACTGCGGGGATTCAATTTTAAGGCGCGCTATTGTTTGGGAGCTAATCCCAGCTGCTTTTGCCAATGATACCCACGTTCTATTTAACCTTCGGCACTGGCCCTGAAACTCCTTTGCGGAGGATGGACAATAGAGAGACCCATCCCGGAGGTGGTGTTCCGTTATTGACACATCTATGTGTCTGGGAATGACGACGAATTCCCCACCCTTATCGCTGACTGACAGCCTTATTGTTTTCGACCTTGCGAGGTCGCGAACCTCCTCTATTCCGCAGATCTGTGCCTTAGTGAGATTGTTTTTGTACGCTGTAGTCGATAGCGACTAAACACCTTGAACACATCATCTGCGAAAAGGCGGAAATTAATGTCAGCCTGGGCGTCAGGCTCTTGCTGCCTGAAGTAGGTGTTGGGGAAAGGGATGCATGGCATTGCTCCGCTTTGGCTAGAAACTCCACCTACGCCCTCAGTTCGTGCCCTACAGCGCAGCCTGTCTTGAAGTTCATGTAGGCTACATATGACCCTGCGCATAACCAAGGTGGATATGGACTGAGATGGGGAGAAGCTAGGCCCCATTTGAAGAACCGAAGTCGCGTTTGGCGACAAGGAAAAGTTGCCCAACACGGTGACTCTAGATGTGCTAGAAAAAGAACCTGGACTACTAACTCCTCGGTCGCTGGGTTCACGGTAAGATATGGAATCTACTGATCTACCCCCATGGCTACGTGATTGTACTAAGAATGTCGTTGAATTTTTTTTCAAGGAGGCCCTGTCACTAAGACAAAAGATTGTCTTAGCTAGACAGTCTATTCACTTCGTACGGCGCTGCCTCCAGCACCAGGCTATTCCTAAGTTTCATTCGATGCAAGAAACTACATGAACTCTGTGGCAGACCGGAAGACGATCGACAAGTCTTGGACATCGAACTGCGACTACTTCGTATTTCTCTGCGGAGCAAGAAAGATCATCTTTTCGCATTGATGAATAAGTGTATGTCGAAAGAGGCCTATTGTGCCCAATTCTTGGAGGATCGCCTATGGAGGGGAATAGAAGGTGGGTCAAGATCAATTTGTGACGCTATTCGGTCAAATGTTA
>OX375868.1:32615981-32664164 GCA_947359475.1 Heligmosomoides polygyrus bakeri
TATTTCTCTGCGGAGCAAGAAAGATCATCTTTTCGCATTGATGAATAAGTGTATGTCGAAAGAGGCCTATTGTGCCCAATTCTTGGAGGATCGCCTATGGAGGGGAATAGAAGGTGGGTCAAGATCAATTTGTGACGCTATTCGGTCAAATGTTAAATCAACCTTACAGAAAAAATTCAACGACATTCTTAGTACATCACGTAGACATGGGGGTAGATCAGTAGGTTCCATATCTTACCGTGAACCCAGCGACCGAGGAGTTAGTAGTCCAGGTTCTTTTTCTAGCACATCTAGAGTCACCGTGTTGGGCAACTTTTCCTTGTCGCCAAACGCGACTTCGGTTCTTCAAATGGGGCCTAGCTTCTCCCCATCTCAGTCCATATCCACCTTGGTTATGCGCAGGGTCATATGTAGCCTACATGAACTTCAAGACAGGCTGCGCTGTAGGGCACGAACTGAGGGCGTAGGTGGAGTTTCTAACCAAAGCGGAGCAATGCCATGCATCCCTTTCCCCAACACCTACTTCAGGCAGCAAGAGCCTGACGCCCAGGCTGACATTAATTTCCGCCTTTTCGCAGATGATGTGTTCAAGGTGTTTAGTCGCTATCGACTACAGCGTACAAAAACAATCTCACTAAGGCACAGATCTGCGGAATAGAGGAGGTTCGCGACCTCGCAAGGTCGAAAACAATAAGGCTGTCAGTCAGCGATAAGGGTGGGGAATTCGTCGTCATTCCCAGACACATAGATGTGTCAATAACGGAACACCACCTCCGGGATGGGTCTCTCTATTGTCCATCCTCCGCAAAGGAGTTTCAGGGCCAGTGCCGAAGGTTAAATAGAACGTGGGTATCATTGGCAAAAGCAGCTGGGATTAGCTCCCAAACAATAGCGCGCCTTAAAATTGAATCCCCGCAGTGCCCAGTCCTTTATCTGCTCATAAAGACGCACAAGCTTCCGTCATCGAGCAGTATAGAATCGCTGGCACCCTCCGATATCAAGGTGCGTCCAATAATTAGCTGCGTTGGGGGACCTACCGATAGAATAGCGTGGTTCATAAACCTGGTTTTGGCACAATTACTCAGGTTCATACCAGCTCATTTGAGCAACACCCAGATGTTCCTGGAACATCTGCATTCCGCAAGAACGGACCCCACTTGCGTCATGGAATCCTTTGATGTAGCAGCCTTGTATACCAATGTCAACAACGAGTGCGCTACGAAGCTATATTCGAGCTTCTAGCGCAGCACCAAAAGGCTGTAAACACATACGGATTCTCTATAAGACAACTAATGGTCCTTCCTAAAGAATGCCTTGGTTGCAACATTTTCAGATGGTCGGGCCACTATTTCTCTCAGATAAGAGGTCTGGCAATGGGGCAACGACTAGCACCTACACTCGCTATCGCCTTCATGGCCAAAATTGAAACCCCGGTGCTACAAAGGTTTCCATTGCTCTATTGTCGTTACATCGACGACTGCTTTCTTATCTGCTCGAGGCAGGAAGAAATGGACCTGTGCTTTAGCCTGCTTAAAGTCCCCTTATATCAAGCTCACTCGCGAAAAACCCCAGGGTGATTGGCTTCCGTTCCTGAACGTGCAAGTCCATCTTAAAGAGGGTGGTACCGTAACAAAATGGTATAGAAAACCTACCAACAAGAATATCATAGTTCACTGCCTTTCCTCGCACCCTAACCACAAGAAGCGAGGTGTAGTGAAAAAACATGTTCCGAACCGCAGCTCTCGTATCCAGTGGGGAAGAGGAGCGTAAAGAATCAAGGAAGCTGGCACAAGAAATTGCGGCTAGCAACGGATATAAGCACCACGTTACATCCTCACGGAGGTCCTTGCAGGAACAAAGCAGTAGCCACGCCATGCCCGGAAAGGTACCATTCAAAGTGCCATTCATCTCCGATGATGTAAGCACTTCCCTTCGGAAGTGTGTGAGGAGAGCCGGGCTGGAGAATGTGGTAACTGTTGTAGAGGTGCCACCAGACAACCTAAGGCGGCAGCTAGTTCGGAATCGTCCTTACGATCGCCTTTGTGTCACCCCTGGTTGCGCCATCTGCCCCCATGGCAGGGAAGGGGACTGCACCTTATCAGGTGTGGTATACCTCATTACCTGCCAGAGCTGTGGCGAGGAATATATCGGTGAGACGGCGCGACCCCTACATGTTAGGGTCAAGGAACACCTTGACGGCAAGGCCAAGTCCAGGACGTCCACTGCAATGGGTCACCATAGAGTCCACGGGCATACGGGGGAAGACTTTGAGGTCAGGGTAAAGCTGCTGGCAGTCGAGGCCCAAACTGCTGCCCGCAAGGCTCTGGAGGCGTTTTGGATTCATGCCAAAGACCCCAAGCTAAACCGGAAGGAAGAATGCATTCTGATTGGGTCGTCTGTGTCTCGAAAACGGCCCTGCTACCGACCGATTGGCCCGTCTGGCTTCCTGTAAGGTAAGGGTCTCGATCTCTCTATTGACTACGTGATCGAAAGATGGTCTTGAATTTCTAAGGTTGAGGCAACATCTGACGCGGTAGCCACATCTTGACTTGATCCTTCCTTTCAGGCTCTGAAGAAGGCGATACCGCCGAAACGTTAGCCAATAAAGATCTGTAAAACCTCGTGTGGAGCTCAGTCAAACAACGCAACAAGATCGTGATGCTGATTGAATTAATTTTCATAAAATTTGGCATTGTAAAATCATATTGTTTACCGCCTCAAAAGGCGCACCCAACTCTTTCTTATTTTTAATTTGGATATTTGATTAGTTACGTTTGCTTTTGCCAGTTCTAGAACGGCAAGCTGCTTTTGACTGATGAATTCTTGAACACGTCCTACTACGCTTTTATCCATTTTCTATCATCCTTAGCGCTGGGGGCGTTGCAGCAAGGATGTGCCGGCGGCGACGTGCCCAATTCCAAGTTCTTCGCTCATTCGCGCATTGCGAAGAAACCGGTAGCGGCCAGATTTCACTGAAAGCATTGCAATTCAACACGCAAACTTGAATTTAGGCGAGGAAGACTCGTTGGAAAAGTTCATTTTTTCAAAAATCGGCAAATTCAGTGGTAGGCAGATTCTGTTGCTCGCAGTTTTCTCCATAAGTTTTGCACAGCTACAGACCACCCTTCGAAACTGTCCGTCGACTCTCTGAAGAAGAATGTATTCGAGATAAGCAGTCAACGGTGTTGAAGCCGTAATCTTTTTGATTGCTTTTAAAGCTCAGTCCCTTCACCATAAGACCATTAGTCTAGAAAATCATCTCATCTACTATTCTATTTAGCATCTGGACGGCCAAAATGATCTTTAAGCTTACGCTTATGCAAACGACGCTCTTCTATGCCTTTTCTATACATTTTAAGAAGCGAAGCAACAACGGCTTGGTCAGTTTGCCGCAAAATCTGCTGCTTCTGATGCTGCACCCGAATCTCAAACGTCTTCAAAAGCTGCACTAGCAGCAATCATGGTACCTTTTTAATAGTCTCCGCTTATTCCAATTCGCCTTTCCTCACACTGTATTTTGTCGGAAGCTGTAGCGTACGTCAATTCCAGAAGCACAGATCAATCGATGTGACTCCTTCATGGAGAAATTATAAAAAGAACTCAAGCGAAACACAATCAATCAGATGTAAAATTCCGGAATTCAGAGAAGTGCGTGGCACAATCGCTATCGCTTGTATGTCAGAAAATATTTCCTAGAAAATGGTACTTAATGAAGATTCATTCTGCGTCTCGTCTAGCTCGAACATTTATCCATTGTATTTCATCCGTACGAAAATAGTCACTTTTTGCTGTGCATCTACGAGTTATTCATAACTGAAAAGTTTGATTTTCCTTATGAAGTGCTATATGCTAGGGCTGTACTACGAATGTACTACTTACGCATTCGCTAAAGGTATTCGAGCACAGCGTGTAGCGCAATCGGAGGGGACTTCTGCTGTAACGCGCACTACGAATAGGTGTTCTTGGTTTGGATCAGGGGTGCACACAAAACTCTGTGCGTAAAATTTTTGTAACGAATATTTTTAACGGAAAATTTTCGTTAAATTTCCGGTAAACCGTTAAATTTCGTTAAAAATACAATTAGCTGCAAACCGTTATTTCGAGAAAAAAAATTAGGGAAAACTTATAGGTTTCAACTTCAAGAGGTCAACAGCTAAGGTTCAAGGAATGGAGTGCAACACTGCAATGTAAAATAGACAATTCAACATCAACAAACACGGAAAAATAAACAGGCCTTCACTAACAAATTATCTAGAGGGAAGGTATTGAATTATCATTCAGGATGATCACCAACGAGGCTTCTAAAATGAGCCATCAGGCAGAACCCGGTCCCCTTTCCTAGTTCTTTGCGAAACTGTTTTAGTGTGACCGTTCTAGGAGCACATACAAACTCGATGTGGGCGCCAGCCCATTAAGTAAAAAAGTTTTAATTTAAAAAATACAATTAAAAGCCTATCAGGGCAATGCTAACACGTTGACGAAGGTGCGATTTTTGAGTGTCTGGTGCGTGGGACCAATCCTTTTTTGCAACGTCGGGACCGTAACACGACATCGTGTCACACGGTCTTACACAGTCAAAAGCGTATGACACGTCGTCAACGTGTTAACGTTCAGCCAACGTAGCTTTCCCAGTTTTTGTTATTAGCGTATTTCTAAAATCGTCTAAAATACGTACAGCGTTTGAAAACATTCTCTCCGTCTCGACTGTTTCAGATGGCGAGCAAAAGTATTCTGGGATAAGCAGGGCCAGGTGAGGATAGGCATATCTTACGAGGAGATTAGACCACTATCTTTGCGGATTCCTTGATGTGCTTGGGGGCTCGGCTGAAAAAATTCTAGCTCCAAAACGCATGAAAGGATAAGAATAAAGGACGACATTACCCAATCCCTTTTGGGGTGCGCCACGCATTCTACTTCTACGAGATATTGTGGGGGCGATTTGGATGCGTATTTGGCCATACAATGACTGCGGTGGGCAGCCGATGAAGGAGTCAGCACTTTATCCTTTATAGAGAAGTACCAATGGCACCTCCTCACCTCCTCGGCCGGGCTACTCGCGCTGCTAAAATGCATCATTTCCAAAAATTCAAAACAAATTCATGAAAACATTAGAATATTCTTCCTGATTTTAATATATTTTCAGAAATAGCCCTAATTGGGGGGATGAGACCTGTAACTTAAGTGAAGACTAAATGGGGTAAATGTGATAAACTCACTGAGAAAAAAGTAGGTTAAAAATTCCGTTAACTTTCTAAAAAATTTCGTTAAGTCGTTAAGTCAGATTTTAACGAAAAATACCGTTAATTCGTTAAATTCGTTAAATCGTTAACCGTTAAATGTGCACCCCTGGTTTAGATCCCGCGTTGGCCATCCAAGCGTTCTATCCACCTTCGGTCGGTGAACCAGTGCAAAACTTGCACGTAAGAAAAATTCTAGATTGTCACTTGGATAACCCCTACAAACCGTTGTATACATGTGTAGGGTAGGCCGAGTACCCATTCTCGAATTCCCTCCCCGTAAAAGTACGTGGCGCATCCAAAACAGGAGTTTGTTAAGATTAATAGAAGAGGGCATTAAGGCATTTAAAATTTTAACAGATAAGACTACTCTTAATTGCTGCGACTATTCACTTTCACTACGAAACCAATTACCAAGAAGAAGAAGAAGAAGAAGAAGAATGTTTGCAGAAACAGGTGCAGCTATTTAAAAATGAAGGTTCCCTCATCAAGACCGAATTTGGTTTCTCAAAATATCTTCACCATCATCCGCCATCATCAACCCTTTTAAAGCTCAGGCAGGAAGTTGACGCATGCCGAAGTGTCACGTTTATTTATTTATTTATTTACCTCATACACTCATAGGTGTGCCACAATTCGAAAACTGTAAAAATCACAGGGAAAAAACATCATCGTGATATCAAGAAATGAAAAAGAAACAGGAACGATCAATAAGGGATTAACAACAAACCGAAACACAACTAAGTAATGAACTGAAATGTTTGATGTTTTTGTGAATTGGGCTGATCCCAAAATACCTCATAAACCTAACGTAAGATCAAAAAAGATTTACTACTCTGATTAACAGACACACTACACTAAAAATGCATTAGGGAGAACAGGTCTCTACTGCGGCTCCACTTAGATAACTTAAAAGACTACCCAGAAACCAGAAAAAATTATTGCACGATGAAAGAAAACGAGCGGTATAATGGGCAGTAAAAAAGTAAAAAAAATCTTAATTGGAGAACAGCTGTATGCCGATTTTTATGACATACTATGATAACATTGCTCCTCCATGTGTGCTACGACTTAGTAGGCACGCAACTGGCATAGCCATTCCGGGGCGGGTTCTGTCTCTCAAGAACCTCTTTAAACTAACTACGCACCCCAGGCGATGGCCTACTAAGGAGACACTCAGCGGAGATATGTGCAAAAGGAATAAATTAGATAAGAACATTGAAGCAAAGACATTTGGGTTGTATTTGGGTATATTTCTTGAAATGAAGGAAGGCTGTCTTTAAGCTAAGGGTGCCGCAGTAATGCCTGTAGTATCCGAGTTTTCCGGAGTGGTATGGTTTAAAGCCTCTAAACGACAGCAGTCTCAATATGCTCTAATATGTTACTGCATGTAGGGAATATGAGGCATTTCGAGGAAAAGCACTAGACCCCACGCCTTGGTGGAATAAGCTGGAGAAGAAGCTAAAAACCAAACAAGAGTAGGAGAACCTTCATGTACACGTAAAATGTGTCATGTGGAAGAGTCTACGAAAAACAGCTAAACCGAACAAAAATAGGAGAAAAATTCATGTACTCCCAACAAGTGTCATGTGCAAGAGTCTACGGAAATCAGCAGTACATAGGTATGGAGAGAATCCGTCGACGTTGTGAGAGCACGCAATCAGCTAATACGAAGCATTCCAATTGGAGAAGGCAGGCTAGAGTGGGCTAACTCTGAACATTTAATATCGATAAAATATCAAGCTTTTTCAGCTTACTTCGAAAAGTGTGAACATTGGGAGATTTGAGAAGATCGGAAGGTAGCTTTTGCAGCCACCTAGCAACTCGCAAGAAAAAGGAGTTATGAATTTTGAAAAATTGGTTCCTTTTTGGCTGGATATAATGAAGATAAAACTCACTTGAGCGTCCTGAAGAAGGTCTGAAAACCCAGTACTTGCTTGCCTTAAGTTTCACCTGAAGATGCAAGATCCGAAAGCAAAGCACTAAATCATGAAAAATTCTTCTGTATAGTAAACTTTTAAGTCCAAAAATTTGCTGTCTTCTAGAGTAATCAGGCAATGGGTTTAGGTAATCAGTGTACCTCATAGTTCTGTGGAACAAAAGTCTTGTGAATGTCCTTTGAACATTTTCGATTTTTGATTGTAAACATTTCCTAGAAGGACTCCAAACTTGGCAGCAATATTCCAAGTGAGGAAGCACATAGGCTTTATAGAGCCTTAATAGAACTCCAGGATCCTTACAGCTTACATTCCTGAAGATGAAAAAGAGGGACCTATAAGCCTTCTTGACCGCTTGGTTTATGTGCGTAGAAAAGTCAAGAGATGTGTTGATTATTACACCAAGGTCCTTGATTTCGTTTCTATTTTCAAAACAAATATCGTTGTATTGGTACTGCATAATGGGACAGTTGCCAAGGTGTACTACAAAAGTTTTAGTAAGGTTTACTGGTAAGTCCCAGTCTGCAGACCACTCCATCATTCGACGAATAGAATCAGCTAAGGCGGAGGAGACTTCTAGCCTGTTCTCGCTGTTGTAAATACCGTATAGTTTAATGTCGTCTGCATAAAGTTGCACCTTAATGGACGTATGTGTTTTGAGTTTGGAAGGTAGATCCAAGCAGTAGATGAGAAACAAAAGCGGCGATAGAACACCACCTTGAGGGACACCACTCGGACAGGAATAACGTTGAGAAAAAGCGTCACCCACTTTTACCCACATGTTCCTGTCAGCAAGGTAGGACGCAATCCATCTCACGATGATATCACTCATTCCAATCTGATTAAGTTTTTGAATCAGCTTGGAATGGTTGACCTTATCAAATGCTTTAGAGAGGTCAAAGTACACTATGTCTACTGAGAAGTTATTATTAAGTGCAACAAGCCAGTCGAAAGTGCAATCAAGCAGTTGAGTTGTGGTGGAAGCACCTTCGCTAAAGCCATGTTGTTCAGTTGGTAACAGTCTACGAATGGAAAGCCAGTGAGCCATTTTGTCTCGCAGAACTTTTTCGATGACTTTCACAGGCGTGGGGGTTATGCTGATTGGTCTGTAACAGGACAGAAACCGAGCATCAGTCGTTTTCGGGATTGGTGTTACTAGTGCTGCTTTCCACATGTACGGTACAGACTGGAGCAACAAAGAAAAATTGAATATCATTGCTAAAGGTCTGTGTAGACTTAGAGCACATTTTTTGTACACTATTTGGGGTATGCCGTCAAAAGAGGCCGAAGTGGACGGTTTTAATGAGACAAGTTGTTTTAGAATCGTTTTAGAATCAATAAATAAGGTGTGCGTAGAGTCAACAGCACAGGAAGGAACGTCATTTGGAGAGAGCGTACCGGTGGAAAACACACTAGCAAAATATCTTCCTAGTGCGTCAGCTTTTTGGGAGTCATCTACAAAGATATTGCCACTGCTATCCTCTAAGGATGGAAGTTGGATTTGATTTCCTAGTTTTTTGCGTAAAAAACTAAATAATGCCTTTGTAGAGGACTTCTTGGCCAATCGACATTCAAAATTAGCGGTGAATTTTTTGATATGAAAATCTATATCTGAGCATACTTTTTTGTATAGGGGAGAAGTAAGGTCCAACGACAGTCTGCGTTTCTGCTCAAGAAGGTTTAGAATGTGCCTAGGATATCTAATGTTCTTTTTCCGGGGAATAGTAAAGGGAACAAATTGACTCAGACCTGCATAAACAACTGAGCAAAATCTTTTGTACAACTCGTCAATGTTCGAGTAATTATGGAATACTGTCCACCAATCAACTGAAATGAAATATCTGTTAAGATAGAAATAGTCCGCTCTGTAGAAGTTGGGCAGTGGCAGGGGCAAGTGGGACCGGCGGCTGAAATCTTTCATATTGAAACAAATTATCAAGTGATCTGAGGTGTGAAGTGGAGGCAGATAACTAATCTCCCACCCGGGACTGCATGTGAGAATTATGTCAAGAAACGATTCCCCGAGCGATGGTTTATTAACGATTTGATTCAACCCACACTGCTCAAAAAAGTTCAGAAAATTTGATGAGACTCTATTGCTAGGTTGCTTTGTATCCCAATTGATGTTCAAATTAAAATCTCCAAGCACCACAAGTCGAGAAGTACACGAGCATAGATTGCTGAGTAAGGAGAGTAGATTATCATCACTCTCGTTTGACGAATTGGGGGGTCTATAGACTAATATAAATCTGACTGAAGTCAACGACAGAGGTTGGGGAACATCAAAACACAAAACGTCTGCAACTGTACTGCTCATGAAATGAGTATTTTTCACAGAAAAAGTTTCTTTGTACAAGCAACAAACACCCCCGCCTCTTCTATCGTCACGATCCGACCTCAGTACACCATAGGGAAACCCACTCGAGATTTCAAGGTCGCCGATATTTGATGTGAGCCACGTTTCTGTGATAAAAACAAAGTCAGGATTATAAGTTGAAAGGAAATGGTGGAGGTGATTGATTTTGTTTACGATGCTACGAGCATTAAAAAGAACACAAGCTAGGTCTGGTGGGAAATCCTGATCTGTGAAGAGTTTCCCGAAGAACGTTGAGCAAGATCGTCAACATTAGCAAGTGCGCCCCGGTACACGACCCAAGACTTCCTATTTGCCCCACTGTTGCGCCTCTTCGCTTTCTGACGCAGCTCGTATTCTTTCCTGCGTTCTTCGAAAGATAGACTTTTGCGCACGTAAACGCCAGAAAAGCCGGATGATTTTAAAAGCCGAGCGTTTGAGAGCGCTGTAGTCCAGTGACGCCTGGTAGGGAGCAAAAGTTTAACAAGTCTAGGTCGTGTACCGTCATACACACCCATTCTGTATGCCTCAACAGGACGGCATTCTGTTTTTAAGGCATCAAGAAGCTCACCTACCTTTGATTCCAAGTCCTTTTGTTTCTCGGAAGGCTTCCAATCAGGTGGTGACTCAGGTAGACCAGCAACGACTAAGCTACGATTCTTCTTGTCGCTATTAGCCGCTTCCGCCAGCAGCTGAGGGATTTTGGTTTGCAGAGCCTCCAGCATCCTGCTGATGGCTGGATCAGTATTTTTGGACACAATACATTTCAAGATTTCAAAAAAATCCATGGAGGAGTAGTCAATATCACCGACATTGTTTTCGACTGGAAGGCTAGCTGAATCAGAGGGCTGGAACCCTTTAGGAGTCCTGCGGGTTGACCTAGGCATCTCGATAGGACCGATCAACAAATCAATGTGAGCAAATCAATGTGAGCGAACGTCGCGTGAGAAAAAGTGAACGGCGGAAGAGAAAAGTGAACGGCGGAAGAGAAAAAGTGAACGGCGGAAGAGTCCCCATATATTTCGTTGCATTTAAATCATTTGTAAATGTTGCTTTCTTTGTTATGAGTATATTTTCTGGTTTTTAAATTTTTCTGCAATGGATTTTGTTGCCATCATTTTTAACAACTGGATTTTATCTACGTCATGGGAAAAATAAACAATCGCTTTATATATTTTCGTTCTTTACCCTCTTTGAATGTGGTTTAATGATCTCAATTTGTCGTAGGATGAAAACGTGGTGAACCCTTACTTTCTATTTCAGAGTACATAGTACGCAAATATACGGACGTTTGAATGTTTTCGATGATATTTAAGAATAATAGATTCATGCCCGCGCTATGAAAAATGTACAAGTGGTTCCCGGAGGTTAGAAATTCTCATGCTGTAGTCAGATCAACACAAATTTGCAAAATTCGACATGATCTTCATGCGAACGTGATAATTTTTTCTCGTTTTTTCTAAACCCTACCCTTTTCAGGCTAACTAACCGGTTATCAATCAATCCTACTATACGGTGGATCCCCGCTAGTAAAATTAATCATGAAACAGTGGAAGGAAGGACAGAGTTCTATAACCAGGTATGTCCCCATTACATAATACCCAGTATTTCATTTATTTATTTACCTACGACAAAGGGTCTTCAATGTTGATGTTTTTGTGAAGACCTTGCTTGCCTTTTTCATTGGTTCTCGTAATAGCTTCCGACCTTCTTTCCGACTCATTGAAGAACATAAGCGCTGATTATGGTTTTAACGGCCTTCTTTTTAAATTCTTCTATGCGGAAAGCTGTCTCACCACGGAAGCCATTGAGCCGCCGAGTTAAGTTCCATTTTGCTACGGTATTCTAGCCCATCACAGCCTTGAGGCTGTCAGCTGCCTATCGTTTTCCAGTAGAGCTCCGACTGTTTTCGAAAAACCTGGTAGCTCGAGGCGATCGGTTCTCCTTTAAAACAAGGAAAAGGTTGGGATTAATCAAACATTTTTTGGGTTGCAACATCCTCTCTACTGTTGTCGAAATGGTTGGTTTGGCCTATAGAATGGCTTAGTGGTGGGCTGTCGATAGAACTGTTAATGCGTTTTCCATCACGATCTGATGCCTGCTTGTCCACCAGTAAATGTTTGGTTGGTCTGAGCGGGACATATCCAATAATCTCGATTCATGCCGTGAAAGGCTGAGGGAGGTACTACTTGGAGAACAAGTGTATTTATTTATTGCCCGTCATTACTTCCTTGCCGACCCATTCTACAATTAAGCCTAACACTGTCAGGAGACTTTTCTATCCTTTCAACGAGGTTGCGAAAAGGCTTCCTTAGCACGTTCCCCCATTTCTCATCCTCACCTGCTTCTTTTCGAATGGATAGGCATAAACCTTTGTTTTTCCAGAACTTAATCCGCGCAGGCTATAAGTGGTCAGTTTCCTTCATGTCTAGCGTCCACTGTGCTTAAAGAGACCGGTCTGCCGACAGCCCATAACCAACTTCAGAGCAATTTCGACACGAAGCCAAGTTTATGGCCTAATCTTTCGATTGGCGTCGCCAAACCTGTAGAACATCACTTCTATCATCTATAGCAAGTGGAGTGAAGCATCTTTGTTGGATGGTATCCATTAGCTTCAGTGTTCTGAAAGAACGACTGCATACAGCCTTAACAGTGTAACTTTTGATATCAGTTAGGTCGGTGCAGCCACTTGCGTTTCGATCCTTTTCGAGTTATAATCACCGGTTTTTGTGGAAAATGGGGTGGCGACTGAGGTTATTAGGACACACATTACCCTAAAAGTTATAACAGAACACCTAAAGGGAACACCAACATCCCCAAATCACAATGGGACTGTTGCTCTCGATGAGTGGTGGGGTGGTGAAGAGTTTTCTGGATTTGTTATTTAGATGAGGGATTTGTGCACTCCCGTCAACTAGTGCATGATAGCGCAGTTAGAGAAGGCGTTTACTGTCGCGTGCATCCTCGACCAACTTTATTGGTTCGAGTCTTACCTCGACAAAAAGCTATTCAATCCTAATTGGAGGGATCGCATCTTAGCGATGTTGCCGGAGGTAAACGTGTTCACTATAGCTGTATATCCATTGTTACTTACACCATTGTTGCTATGGCAGTTATGTTTTTTTTTCCTGTCTAGAGCACTAAAAATCCAACCCTTCCACTTTTCTTCCTACAGTAAATGGTACGTGGGTCTGGGCGAAGTGATGGAGTTGACAGAACTGCTAAGCTGCTATCCAGGAGCCGTTTTCGATTGCGACTTGCAGTATTTGGAGGGCCACTGCTCTTCTCCATCAATGCGTACATAGCTCCACAAGTTTACTTATTTATTTATTTATTCAAGGCATAAACAGACACAAACAACTGTCTAGCATGTAAAGAGTAAAAAAAACATCGAACAAAACATCACAGATGACCACTCCAACACAAGTCAAGTAAATAACAAACCACAGGGATCATTTCTTGACTGTTTGTTATTCAATCTTTGACAAACATTCTATATATAGGCTTGAGCAGAGACCCTTTCTAAACCTTCATACTTGCCCAGTAGCAGGTTGAATTCTTGAGAATGCGATAGGTCAAGAAATCTGATCTGATTCGCGATTTAGCAACTGAGACTCGAAGTTTCAACTTCCCTCTGAAGGATCTTGTCAACATCCCGTCCTAGTCAAGAAATTTATTTGAGTTAATGAAAACCTTATTTGCAACAATTCCGTATAACATGACAAAATCAGCGATTTTTTTTCTGCTCTTCAGCGAAGAAAGACCAAATAGCGAAGCCCGTTGAGTGCTGTCTGGAATAGATCTATTATCTACTGAGAAGTACCTCATCATAAGCTTCCTAGTGAAACTATTTTGAATGCTTTCTATTAGGGGGGAGCCAAAAGTAATGAGACAAATTGAAAAATTCTTTATCTCCTTATAACTCAATTGCAAAGGTGCTGAGGAATGTGTATGACATTAAAGTCAATGGCTTGCTGCCATCGCTCAGCCAACTTCCTGATCCCATCCTTCCAGAACTGCTTGGGCCTGGTGTTGATCAACTTCTCGATATGGTTGTCAAGGACTGCTGGGGTTCTTGTGTATCTTCCGACCAGGAAGTCCCGTAGGCCCAAGAAGTGGTGGTAGTCGCATGGACAGATGTCCGGCGAATACGGTGGGTGAGGCATGTAAACGTAGCCCAGGTGGACAAGCTTATCCGTGGTCACTTGTTCCCGATGGGGTGTCAAAGAGGAGGACCTTCTTAGCGTGCTGCGACTGAATAAGTTCGAGTCGCAGGTCCATCTCTTCTATTTCGTTTACCATGGCCTTGGAGTCCATCGTCGTGCTTTTGGAAAATAGCTTCCAGTACAATGGTCCATGGGCGCAAATCAAAAGCTCTAAAGGTGCTTCTCGCCGTGAACATCTCGCGGAACGAAGGTCGGTAACGGGTCACCAGGCCTTACCCGGACTCGCTGCTTGGCAGGGTTAAGGTAGAAGACGTACTTCTCATCCTGCGTTAAGATTGAGTCCAGGCTGCTCGGGGTTGGGCATCGGGAGTTATTTGCGCGACACAGGTCGACTCATCAGGCTGGGGTTTCGGCATGAGTCAGACCGCGACTTTGGCATGCTTCTGGAAAGGGCGGAAATGGTAACTTCTCAGGTGGCCTTCAGTAGGTAGCATACAAACATACACATACGATAAGCACGAAACCAGACTGCAGTCACGTCGAGATATATGGACACGGCATGGAGAGTGTTATTATTTTTGCCCTTCCCCCCCCCCCCCTAATAGAAGGTCTATATCTTTCTTTTTCGTTGGATTGAAGACCGATGTCCCACTTTTCACTATATGTAGGTCTTACGTAGGTTTTGAAACCACGTATGTAAACTTCAGGAAGCTCGGATTTCAAAGCCCTAAAGAGGTTATAGATGCTTTTCTTACTAAAAGACTGTAACGCTTGGAAAACACAGGTCGTTTCTTATTATATAACCGAGATCTCTAACTTCATCAGTCTTAGTTAAAACCTGACCGTTAATTCGATATTCCGGAGTTTGGGCACGGTTTTTAGGAGCGATCATCATCAGATGTGTTTCTCAATTGCGAAAGGCAATTCCCATATTTCTGCCCAGCGACTAATGACGTCGATCGCTACCTGGAGAGACATTAATCCGCATCATTGTCAATCCTTTTGTAGATCTTAACATCATCTGCATACATTCTACATGTTACCCCTAAATTAGTAAGACAGTCTGGAAGTTCATATGTGTAGGGTTCCCATCATCAAGTGCACATCAACGGAGTGTCGGTGAACAACATGTCCAAAATGTTTACCGTCGATGCAACGCTGAACCGCCAAAACCACCGTGTGCTTGTCAAATCAGTAGCAGAGGCCAATGGAGCAGCAAGGATCCATGAACGCTGCGGACATCCGAAATCAGTCATGGTTTCGGCCGCTAACACACCTGTGCTGGAAAGTCACCGTTGTTCTTCGTCAAAATGGAGAGAAAATGGACTCCAAAATCTACTTGGAAGATGTTCTGGAAACGACTTTGGTCCTTGGAGTAGCACGATCTTCACTCTCTGACTCTTACAGCAGGATTCGGCACCTGTTCAAAAATGGAAGATCGTGAAGGGCCCAGAAGAATGGTTTCCGTGTGGCCCGCTCTCAACCCTGTGAACTTCTTTATTTGGTCCCACTTGGAGAACGAGGCCTACTCTAAAAAACATCGCTCAGTCGACTCACTGGAAGAAAACAAACTGAAGGTGAGCGAAGAAATGTCAGTGAAATACGTGCGCGCCACGCTGGATGCCTTCCACATCGTCTGAAGGCTTGTGTTCGTGTCAGAAGAAGTTGTTTTTGGATCTGATCATGCAATTGTGTTTGAAAATATGTTGGCTAAGGTATGCTAAAATTTCATCATCTATTCTCTTTTTGGTCTGTTTTTATAACGAACAATATTGACAACGTAATTTTGGGGCACTCTGTACTGTGTCCACGAATTTTCTTTAGTTTTGAATTGCGCGTACATTTACATTCAAATAAAAAAATATCAAACGCACTCATTTCATGGAAAACAACTGAACTAACAAAATCCAAATAAGTTACGGGGAAATGACTGAGGATTAGATATAGGAGCCTGTCTCAGTCCGCTACAGATGATTAAGACTGTGAATATGCTGTCGTAAACTTGTCCTGCCCTCGTATTACCTAGTACACATTGTTGCTACTTAGCCATTTTGCTTTGCTTAGGTAAATGACAACTTTGATGACTCCTCTCTCAACCAGCGAAACGAAAGCTGCTTGCAGCACCTGACCAGCCAAATTGGCGTGGTTTTTATCTATTTATTTGTTTCATACATTTTTTTAAGAACAGTACTAATAGGGAGGATGAGAAATGCAACACTAGTAAGAGGCTAAGGGCTAACGTGA
This sequence comes from Heligmosomoides polygyrus bakeri, assembly GCA_947359475.1. NCBI lineage: Eukaryota > Metazoa > Nematoda > Chromadorea > Rhabditida > Heligmosomidae > Heligmosomoides > Heligmosomoides polygyrus. Next base: position 32,631,919 of record OX375868.1, read on the forward strand.
TAAACTCACTGAGAAAAAAGTCCGTTAAAAAATTCGTTAAATTTCTAAAAGTTTCCGATAAGTCGTTAGGCCATATTTTAACGAAAAATGCCGTTAATTCGTTTCCGTTAAATCGTTAACCGTTAAATGTGCACCCCTGATGCCAACAACCCACGTGGAGCCGACAAGCAGACTGAATCAACGTGAAACTGGTTAGAACTCAGACATTTATGCCTGAAAAAAAAACGTGAAGTGAGTTGAATGGATGGTAATCAATAGCAGCTAACAAACAACTTGAAGAGGGGGACCGAAGTTAAGGAGTGCTGTAAGAAGTACTGAACTAGTTTGAGTGTTTCGATGTGTCATTGTTTGGTCATTGTATTTCTATTCGTTGCGACATCGTTAAGATGCCTTCCGTCCTCCAATTAAGATTGTAATGCTTATCATCTATGCTAGGTCGATGGTACTCAATTTCTCCGTAAGGGATAGAATAAGGGATGACTTATTCATCGACTGGCTACCGCGTATTGTTGTACAAGCCGATACCCCTTCAAACCCCTCTTCTTCTTCGCTCTTCTGATGTGATAATGCCACTACTGCGTTCCGTTGCTCGACCGGTCTGGGTACCATCTTTCCTCAAGTCGTCATACAGCGTATCAACCTATGGCTGCTGCGGCCGTCCTTTGGATTATTTTCCAGGCACATCCATGTCAAGGCTAATATTCCGAATGGCGTCATCTTTCGGAAAATTGGTCTTGGCATGGATTAAACACTCGTTCGAACTGTTTCCACAAATTCCCCTAAAAGTAGAATGCGTGGCGTCCAGGTGGTGAATAAATCGCGCGTTTAATTATCATTTCAGCTTCTCGTCCTGTTTTCCCATTATTTATTTTTGACGCTTCTCACGGTTGTCAGATGTAAGAGGTCCATGATTGGATTGGTCTCCTACGTTGGCCACATTCTCGGTTATTTCTGGAGCTCGAGCATACAGACTCACTCTGGAGATTACGGCTCGTGTAAACATATGCGAACCTTGGTGTGAGGGAATCGTTTCTTTGTTCTAGGAGATCACCATTCAAGCGGTACCAGTAATGCTTCTTCTAGCTTTTTGCTATTTCCTGTGTTAGGATCAAGGAATAACACCGAATATAGTAATACTAAATTCTTATGGTGAATCTCTCAAACTCTCTTCCAAAGACACTGTAGCTTCTCAGAATTGAGAGAATGCAGCATATGATTGAATTTACCCTAGAGAAAGTATCTAGATCTAGAGAGACCGAATCTTCTCTCGGTTTGAGAGTCCTTTCAAAGAAGGCCGAAAAGAAAACTACAGGAGCTATATAAGACTTTTACGAATACCTTCGTAATCACACTGTTCCCGAAGTGAAGTCGAGCCCTTTAGAATGTTACGTACCCTTTCGAGGGCTCTTCGGAAAGAAAAAGAACCTCACGAGTGGTCCGACCAGGGCCTACAGTGGGCATCAATTATTCGTTTCCACATCAGATCTTGTTCATCCGGTCTGTGAAGGTCGTTTCTCATCGTCGTTCCGCGTATGGGCATCGTGCCTGAAAGCTACGTGTTGGCTATTGTTCCAGGTCTGCCACAAGCTCCTCAGGAAGACACGCCCGCCGTGGCGATGAGCGCTGACCGTTCGTCTGCCTACGACCCGACGGTGATACCCTCACTCGCCTACCAATTTGTGATATCAGAATGTTCTATGCGAGGCCTTTAACTGTAACTGTGTATGTATTTTGTGCCATGCGTTGTACATTTGTATAGAAGTTTCGGCATTTGCTCTGACTGTAAATGGTTTTACTTATGTGTGCGTCCTCCGCCCTTCTTATGGAGGCTTGAAGAACAATGCAGAGACGAGTTCTTCGCTTTCTCGAACCCTCCCACAGGCGGGAATGGGGATGCTCACGTCATCCCGCAACCGCCTCTCGCCCCTTTGGATGTCTCCTATAGCAAGCGATTCTGCTGTGCATAAATCTGCAACTTCTCGTGTCTATGAAGCATTTCGGCCAGAACATTTCCCTATAAACGCAGAGTTGGGTGATTCCCCTATAAGCGTTTTCCAATTTAGCACTCTCCTCTTGCAAATGGTCACAATGTTTGTTTGAGAGCAGCTCCATCACATAGTCAGGCTGTCATGGGAGATTCATATTTCGTTCGCCTTGAAGAAGGAGCTCTAGGGTCTCTAGTGCTACGCGGCTTTCGAAATTAGGTGTTTCCCATAAAAGTGGTAGATTGCTGCCTTTGTGAGGTTTCAATATTCCTACCCTTATTGTTTTTTAGATGAGCAACGATATTCGCCCTTTTGCGACAGAAAGATGAAACACAAACCTATACAGGGTAGGTCTGAATTGAGGACCGGTTTGCGGAAGGGTTACAGCCTCTTAAAGCCTATCCTGAGTGATTGCTGTGTCACCTATGTTCTCGCTGCTTTTGTTCGACCAATTTTTTTTTGTACCATCTCTTCTTCGTGTTAAGAAAAAGTTCTTTTTTTCGGTTGTTGCAATAGTGCACTGTAACGGTAGGTTACGGATATGGATGTTTGGCTCGGTAATAAATGAGCCCCAACTTGGCATTGAACATGTTAGGTTACTTTTTTGTTGCAAATTTCTGACTCAGAATAGGAACTTGGAAGAGAAGTCCGAGTAATATGCTGAGAGTAGTTGGCCTCGTGAGGGTTCCCCGCAAGTGCGAACGATTAATTGCCTTGTTGCAGAACTCGACAGATATGGTAGTGCAACACAGGCTGCTGTACTCCGCCTCAATAACAGACAAAGGCCTCTCAGGTTCACGAATAACTCGGTTTAGCATTTTTTTGTTGGCTGTCACTGTCTATTTGTGAAATCGTTCTCCAAGAGCCAAGTTCGGTATCTTCTTTTCGAAGTATTTCGTTGTAAAATGCAGGTTCCAAATTCTAGTCTAACCCTGACATATTCTCTTTACTCTTTACTTTACATTCAAGGTGTGACATGTGGGAGTCGAGTTTATCTACTCTCACAGAAATTTCATGCCAATATGCAAATTTAGGGGCCATCTTACGTGCTTTACAACCCCAGGGTCCAGAATGTACACACAGATTTAAACAATGCGAGTGTCGAAAACTCAAATCTTGGCGAGTAAGAGCGCAAGAAACTCTTACCGCTATCTTCCGATGCTCTAAACTGGCAGCTGTAGCTAAGGCAGTTTAGGCAGCTGAGGCGTTCAGAGCACGTCTTCGTAAAGTACCTTAAGGGTCCTGTTCGCCCACGCATTTTAAGCGCGTTGGCTAGCTGCATCTTCCCGAAGTGGTCTACCGAAATCGGAAAAAATGCGTCACACAAGCCTCATCTGCATTTTCGCATCTCTGTAACATTGCCTCTTCCTATGCTACACCACTCTACTTTAGTGTACTACTAGACCATTTTACTGCCTACATGACCCACGGGTTGCAGCCGAAACGACTCGATCTTGACAGTGTGATTGCGCTCTGAACACGCCTGCGCGCGCGTGCAATTTTGCACAATAACGGTCGATGTTCTCCCTGCTCTTAGTCGCCCAGATTACTGTTTTTTCTAAACACAATAATACTATTAAATTCAGCATGGAAAGCTCTGTCGAATGGCATTAAGCGTGGCCCAATTCGAAGATATCGATTTTTCGATGACTTCATCGTCCGTCTACCGCGGCCTCGAGCAGCCTCGTCTTCGCGGTGCGAAACTGTCAAAAAGTCGATGTTTACAAAACTGGTCGCGATTGATGCCATTCGATAGCGCTTTTTTTGCTGAACAGAAAAGTACCATTGCGAGTGTCGAAAACACAAATCTTGGCGAGTAAAAGCGCAAGAAACTCACCGCAAAGTGCTTTCAGTGCTCTCCGCGTCTTCCCGCAGGGGTCGATTGAAATTGGAAAAAATCGTGTCACACAAGGCTGACCTGCATTTTCGCAGTGCTGTAACTTTGTGCAATCATAAGCTACATTACTGTATTTGAGCATACTACTAGAACATTGTGCTGTCTTCGAAACCCACAAGCTGTAACCGGAAAGGTTCACACTTTACAGAGCTATCGCGCTGAGAACACCGGGCGCGCAATTTAACACAACAATGGTCGATGTTCTCCTCGCTCTTACTCGCTCACATCACAGTTCTCTCCAATCTTAGCACCACCGTTCCATTCACCATCAAAAGCGCTATCGAATGGTGCCCAACTTGGCCAGATTCGAAAATATTGATTTTCGATGACGTCATCGGCCCTCCGCTGAATCCAGAATGCCCCGATGCGAAATTGTCAAAAAATCGATATCTCCAAAATTGGTCGAGATTGTCACGGTTCGATAGAGCTCGTCGAGGTGAACAGAACGATATCATTGCGAGTGCCGAAAATTCAAGGACGGAAAGAGTAAAGGCGGAAGAAGCTTCACTATTGCCGTCCGCCGCTCTAAAACGGCAGCTGTAACTAAGGCACTCTAGGCATCTAAAGAGCTGTGAGCACTTCTTCGTAAAGCACCTTGAGTGATCTGTTAGCCTATGCATTTGTAGGCCGTCAGCTCATCGCCTCTTCGCGCGTGATCGACTGAAATCGAAAAAAAGGGTTGTACAAGCCTGACCTGCATTTTAGGACCACCTAAACCTTGTCCGTTCTTGGGCTACATCGCTGTGCTTTGGCAAACTGTTAGAGCTTCTTACTGACTACAAAATCCATAATCTGCAGCCGGAAGGGTTCACACTTGACAGAGGTATCGCGCCCCAAACACGCCTGTGCGTGTAATTTGCGAGCGGTCGCGCCACCTCGACTGATAGGTTCGATTCTATATGCATTGCTCACGGCGCACTCCAGATGCAAGCTGGAAAGTCTTATGGTTGGAGCAATTCCTGAGTAGGAAATCTAGGAATTTCTGGTTAAACTCCCTAAACGCTCACTCTACAATCAGTCGCTCGCTCTATAGGTTGTCGCGCCCATTCGATTGATTCTGTCGGACCTATATTTATCGCTCACAGCACGCCATGCCGGCAGTTAGCTCCAAACAGTAGGCCATGCTCGTCCAAGCGCATGGGCAGGCTCCTTCCACCAGCCTAACGTCCAGAAATTGAGGACACCGCGCCCTAAACGGTTTGCATCCGGCGCGACGCGTGGCGAGCGGAAAACGGCGCTCTCCGGCGCCCTTTTGTGCCGCTTCTCATCTTTGGCGCCGCTTGTGCTTGTTGGACGCAGCGGCATGTCCGGTACTGTAGTTGAACTTTGACCATAGGGTGCGTTTTTAAAGCATCAGGCAAGTCGTGTGTATAGGGCACAAACAATAATGGTGATATAGGGCACAAACAATAATGCGGTCTGATTGCATGGACGTTCCCATCTCCCAATGCTGCCCGTCTTCGCGACATGTACCGAAACGATTTTTTCGGTTCCGCGTTGCCCAATGCTTTGCAGATTTTTACGCACATATTATACTTGCAAATACCGCTTTTCCACCATTTCATATTACCGGTGGACGTATGAATGTAAAACAGGGAGTAGAAAGATATTGTTTCTCAAACATCGTTAATGCTCTTCCATGTTGGCCTGCCTGATCCATACGCTTCTTGCATTCTCTCAGTTAATGGTCAGTGGATCGCAATATCTAAACCAGCAAAATCCACGTCTATCTCTAACTCTTCTGACTTCCAAATCGCCGACACTGTGTTGAAGCCATGGTAGGAACCTTTGCTACAATTATTTTTATTTTCATTGTTCATAGCTATTGTTACAAGAACTAGCTGAACTAGCTGAATAATAAGCGGTTAAAACGCGGGAAATTTTATCGAACTTGAAAACATTCTGTGAGCACATTTGGAAACACGAGATAGTACGAATGAAACGCTAGAAGTAGCCATCTTCAATCTTATGGACAGCATCTTTAAGCCATGCAGAATGTGTAGCTTCGCATCAAATGTAATCTTCATCCAAGCAGTTTTAGGCAGGAGCTTCAGCCTTCCTGTAGTACACACTTCACCGTGTAGTATCCTGTTCTGTTGTGAAACCCTCAAAGAAAATGAATTTTTGATGACAAATTAGCTTGCCGTTTTCCTGGAGGAAGGAAATTAGACAGGTGGTGGGAATACACATCCACGCTCTTCGCGTATGTAGTCGAAAGCGTCACTCCGCTGGAATAGCCTTTTCATTTTCATTGCGTTAGTGGGATTGGAGACAACAAAGGCATTTTGTTATGTCTACCGACAGTTATTTAATTGTTCGTACTGATTTTCTTTCATTTTCTAAAATATCCAGTAAAAAGGTGGGGCAGGCCTGGTTTGACCACGATACAGCAGAATCCGATGCCCCTCTCCCCACCTACAGGCGAACCATGAGGTAGTCTGCTGTGTAAGCCTCTGTGGGCTCAGCTGTGAGAAATGTTAAGCCAGGAGGCGGTACCCAGACCCTCGACTCATCCGACGCGTGGTGCAGAGAGTCACGGTTTCAAGGCAGTCATAAGTGAAAAGGAGATAGTTTCGTACAATTCTACTCTTTCAAAGTTTCTTTTGTTAGTGCTTTTTAAGTTGCGTCAGTTTTTATTCTAACAGCGTTTATAGGAGCATGTGGCACAGTTGGAGGAGGTGCCGACTGTCGTCTGCATCAGATACCACGTTCGTGGTTCGGATTTCGCGTCCAGGACAACCAAGCCTTCAATCCCTCCGGGTCAGTGGCTTGGTATTACACTTCTCTGGAAAGGATAAAGCGATGACTTACTCAGCGACTGGCCACCACAACTCATTCTATGGCCAAATGCGCGTTTAAATCGGCTTTGCGATATCCTGTAGAAGTAGAATGCGTAGCGCATACCAGAAGGGATTGACTAACGCCGTGCTTTATCCTTTCAACAGCCTTTATGCAACCAAGTTCTTGTAATTATGAGACACCCTCTACACTTAGGCAAGAAAGCGTGTGACGGCAGTGGCACTTTTTACTTTTCTCACATATTCATTACGATTTGGAGATTTAACATCGTGGTGACATGCATACTTGCACTTTTTCTTAAGGAAAATTCATCTGTATATAAGCAGTTTTTATTGAACGTATGTGAAAGCCATTGACATCGCCTTGAAATCTCTCCAACTTCAAACGAGTGACCGCGTAGCACCCTGTGGGGTGACCTTCGCGGAACGGCCGTTCCTTCATTTTATGGAGGCTCTCCCGTCAACATAATGCACCGCCGTTTCTCACGCAATAAGACCGAGCAACATGAAGATTCGTCTTCAATAGCGCATCGTCGTTTGAAACGCCATGGAATCGCCGTCGAATTGTGGTCACCTAACGCGCAGCCGTTTTCACTGTTTTTCTGATCCGCTAACATGGTGCCGAACAAGTCCGACGCGACTATTTGAACACGCCTCGGCTGGCACTTGATCCACTTGCTGCAGCTCGCGCACAAACACAGTTTCACGACTACCGTATCCGGTTTAGAGTGACCAGTTATGAACATGAAGCCGAACCTTCTACTGAGATCCTCCGTCTCCAGTGAAATGGGCTGGCACAGATTATTTGTCATTCAAGAGCGTATTACATCTTATTCATCTCATGGTGTTTTCATAATATCACTATCCATTCCGATTATTTTTCTTCCTATTGCACTGTGTTTACTAAAGCGAGCTTACTGTCCTTAAAAAACCGTTGTTGAGGGATTTTTGTTGTCTCTCTTGCTATTGTAAGTGACCTTTACCATACTGAACCAGCGATTTTATCACTCTTTGCTACTTTGACAGTAGTTCATGCTATTTTGCACCTGTTCACCACGGATATTTTTTACTGTTTCGCGTTGTTTTTCTTCAATGATAATCGCTCCTTTGAAAAAACGAGCAGTAAAAGATGTCGTGAAGGGAAAATAGAATGTTCAGAATTCCTCCCCTCTTTAACGGTAGAGAATAAATAAAGATCTAACCACTCCAGACTTTGTGAGAACACTAACTCTCTTGCTTTGACTTCGCCTTAAAGCTTACAGTAGCATTGCTATAAGGGGCAGGCGCGGTAGTAGATTGTGAAGCTGTTTTCAATGAAAGAATGTGAGAAATGCAAAGAAATTCCCAATCTATCACTTAAAATAAAGTGGAATTCCTAAGAAGAATTACTCTTCTGTGCAAAATTTGGTTCTTATATTCAATGCATTAGTTTGCAGGGAAATTTCGATTGCCTGTTTCCGCTTTGTAAAATAATCACACAGCGCACTTAGATGGCTTGGTGATTATTTAACATATGATAATCTATTTAATATCTGTTTATCTGTTATAAATCAAACCAAAGCACAGTACGTTGGTAGCCACAGATGCAAAAAGCGCAGAAAAACATGCAAGCATAGGTCGGATTGTTTGTTCTCCACAGGTTCAGGCTCCTCCACTTGGTAGAAAAACTGAAAAAAAAATAACTTGGCAGACTGCCGTGATTTGCTCAAATAGATGAAGGAAGTAATACGAAAGAAGCAGTATTAAGGAAATTAAATAAGGCGATACCGCAGTAACAGTTCCTCGCCAGACTACATATCCACTTCGGAACAGACTACGATTAGGTTTCATATCTCACCAAGATCACCAAGAAACAAAACTTGTTCAGTAGGAAGGCAGGATTTTGGACTTCATTGTGAAAGTTGTGGCGTCGTTCTTTGAATTGTAGCATTATGAACACTTAAAGGCGGACATTGTGGTGAGAATTTTCCTACCCGAAGATTCCTCTACATTATTATGGTTATTTGTTACTTTCTAGATATTTACATATTCACTTTATTAACTTTATTTCTAACATTTCTTTATTTTGTGTTAAACTCCACAGTGTAGCACAATAGAACGGGACAAGGGAGGGTGTAGATTTTTTAAGTTAAGTAATTTTAAAAAATCGAGGTATTTTTGGAAATACTGTAATTTGCATTGCCTGTTATTGACGTTTGGCGGCCTCTCTCCCGGTGCCATGCCTGGTGCTGGCACCCGTTTCTGTGTTTTAAAACTGTAGAAAAGTATATTGTCATGTCGTAACGTTCTTTCCTGCCTCCTTTTTAATTTTTTTAATTGTTATCCTCACTTTTCAATTTTGCGTTTTTTCTCGATCATACATGATTTGTGCCTGCAATTAGTTATCTGCCATTACATGATTCTGTTTTAACTTTGACGGTCCTGGCCATGGCGCGTCTAATGTAACGCAATCACTAAATGAGAAGATGATTAATTAATTTTTCTACGACCTGTAGCGTCCAATTTTTATGAACGTATATTATTTATTTTTATGCGATAGGTTTCTGTAAGGTAATACTTGCCTGATCCAGCTATCGTCGCGGTGATTTTTACGAGTATTGGGATACCATTTTAAGGGAAACACTTGCCGTGATCTAACCTGAAGCGGAAGCAACATTCGTGAGTTTAGCCATTCCTTCTAGTTGCAGGAAAGCAATGCCTCTAGGTTTTCCACTTTGAACAAAAAGGATAGCTTCTGAGCCGGGATACGGTTTTATTAATATTAGGCTTACTTGCTTACTCTCTACTTGCGTGCATGTCGTTTTCTGTGCATTGAAAGCTTTCCAAATGAGAATACTATACTCTATAATAATGCGCTAAGCCATGAGTCATACTATCGATCGGCACCGCGGCAGAAATTATAAAATAGAGGGGAAATTCGGGGGGGGGAGAGGGAAAATTACGACGAGATATTGATCAAATCACGGTGCGGGAAAAAAGCGGAAAAAACCCAGACGTCTTCTACCTGCCTGGAAACTTCAGCCCTGGGGTAATCGCGGTCGCTGATCACGAATCTGAAGTTCGTTTTTGCAGTATCGATCACCGTCAGTCGACGCTTATCAAACTATGTGGCGCGAAAATAGCGGAAAATACCCAGACTTATTCTTCGTGCAAGGGAATTCGGAAGACGTGCGAAATACGTTGCATGACGTGCCTGGGATTCAAAAGACGTGCCAAAGACGTCGCTCAACGTGTTTGGGGATTCAGGTAGACGTGCCGAAGACGTCGTCCGCAAACGGGGGATCATTGAGGGGGACCAGTACCAGTAATGGGGGACCGTCTCACTAGAGGAGGAGCAGTAGTGAGGAACCAATAGATCGCCCTATCATACTATGCACTGTACGTACTGTGGGCCTTTTTGTACTCCTAGGTAAGCTGCAGAAGTAGAGCAGCTCACTGCGATTGTCCTTAGCTCATTGTTAGTGATACTGCAACATCGCGCGAAGCGCGCAAGTGCGAGGCACGCCGATAGGCGTGACGGCACACTTGTGTAATAATAACCTAGTTCGATTTTTGGCAGTTTCGTGTACCGTTCAACCCTACTTTTCAAGGAGATTGCAAAAAGACAACAACAAGAAACGTTGACAAACCTTCCGGTTGACTAGCAATGACCTTCTTCGGCATCCGGTACCCTGCGAGAGCTCATCTGCTCTAGTTACAGACTCACTTATGCATTGAGGCTGATTCGTTGCAGTCTGTAGCTCGACTAGTGGGATTGTCGTTCTGCGGGCTAAATGGGCCAGTTGTATAAAGAAAGGAGCAGAACTTGCCTGCAAAGAGGGCGCATAGAACACAATAACACTGAGCCTTTTTTTCTTCTCCGCGTTCCATTGATCGGAACGTTGCCTTTCAGAAAAGGCCACGACTGAAGAAGAGACTGCAGCGAGGAGGAAATTTCAAGTTGTTCAATTTTCGGCTGTAACTAAACATCAATCCAAATGAAAGCGGTGGTCACAAGAGGAACAACCCTTTGCTTAACTTGGAGGGGACAACACTGTTACTTTCGACATAAAAATTACGGCTGTTCAGTGCAGGAGTGCGAACTCATAGCTATTTCGAATTCTACTTTGTAGTTTTTAATATAATGTATTTACTTTCACCTCTTCTTCCTCTTCAGCGTTTGCTCCGCTTCATCACGGGGTCCGCTTTTATGTTGTCATCTTTCTCAATCCCGTGCTAGGTCAGGGTGGACACCAGCTTTTTAAAGACCTTGTGCAACGTATCAACCTAGCGCTGGTCTAGGCGTCCTCTAAGCCGCTTTCCAGTTGCTTCGAAGTTGAGGTCTATCTTGCTGACGCTGTCTTCTTTCAATCGTACGGCGTGCCCGTACCATCGCAAGCGAGCTTCGTGCATCCTGTCAGCCATCGGCGCGACACCGAACTTCTGCCGAATAAATTCGAAAGCGGACTGCCTTCCAACGCAGGGCGACGGTTCTATATGTTTTTGACTTTAAGCGCTCTATCGTCTTCTTGTCGCAGAGCATTCCACTCAACCACTTGGAGCAAGCTGCACTTACGTCTGAGTTCACTTCAAGCAGTATGCCATCAGATGCAATTGCTGGTCCCAAGTATTTAAACACCGAAGTGCGGCAAGTTCAGTGCCGTTAATATTAATGGAGCTGGACTTGCTCACGTACGTAGTTAGGATCTAGGTCTTCTTGACGTTTTATTTATTTATTTATTTATTTATTTATAGATGCACCATAAGTGCGCTACTACAGGAACATGAACACACAAATTCCGTATGAACTCAAACAAACTCAATGCAATAAACTTAACACTGAACACTGACGAGACAAATAAAGGCAGGAAATCAATATGCACTGCAATTGATAAGGTTTAGTGTTTAGCATCGATTCAAAAGCTTAAATACAAGAAGACTGCAGTAACGAACCAAAACATCAAAAGGGGATAAAAATAAAATGTCCATTTGAATGAATAATAATTAGAATGACAATTTGTTCTCGAACACCACACCGGTGCAACAAGCTTACACCTGCCGCACGAGATCTTTCGCATCATCAAGCATCACGTCATCAGCATAAAACAGCATCCATGGGGCAGGGTGCTGAAGACCTCGCGTAATGGCATCCCTGACGACAACAAAGAGGAGTGGGGAAAGCTCAGAACCCTGGTGGACCCTAACAGAGATGGGAACTCTATTTGGAGAAGAGTGTAGCATTCGAACCTACTCTACAAGTTCTTCGGGAACCCCATGCATTCTTAGACCGTGCGATATAACCTCACGTGATACGAGACCAGAGGCCTTCTCCAGGTCTAGAAAGACAAGGTGCACAAACTTTTTTCTCGCGATGCTTCTCCAAGAGAAGGCGGGCGGCATCTATTGACATCAACGGTGCCATAACCAACCACGAAACCACACTGTTTATCGGAAAGCTGGGCGATGTCACGAATTCGTCCGTCGACAATTCGCACAAGGCCTTCATACTGCGCGAAATCTGGCGAATCGGACGGCAATTGGTGCGGCCTCTAGAGCTACAATTTTTTTCCAAATCGGAATCGTGGCACTTTTCTGCCAACCATCGGTCACCTTCTTCTCCGCCTCAACTGATTGAAAAACTTGGCGAACCACTCAGCAGAGTGCCAGATCTTCCACTCCCATAAACCCTGTAAGTCATTTGGATCGATCGCCTTGCCCAGTCTCATCTACCTCAGAGCGCTTCGGTGTCCTGCATAATGGGCTCGTGAGAAGGAAGTGCTTTATAGTGTTTTTTTGGTGATAAACAGCCAATAATTGGCAAGCGAAAAAGATGCCAAAAAGGTTGTGACAGTTGCAAAAGCTAAACATTACAGCGATGTCTACAATAAGCTCGAGTCGCGTGATTCGTATTCCTACCGACTTGCTAAGAGCCCTCATCGCCAAACCGAGGATGTCGAGCAGGAGGTGTCCAATTTCACCTCTATAACTTTTTGCAGTTTATCTTCCATATGAACACCCAGCGACGGAGGTCGGCATAAGGCGTAAATTTTGATTCTACCACCTAAGTAGGGTTGTTCTTGCATTCCTTTACCACTCGTAAGCTTCAGCAGATGTTGCCCACAGCTCATCTGCTTGCTGCGAAGGACACCACTTCATCAAAGAAACAATATCGCGCTCCACCATGCCAAACTTTGAAACTCCTTCTGCACATTACTCGCTCTGTTCTTGCTCTGATGTATAACAGCAGTGATGTTGTTCTAACATTATGAGGAGCAATAACGGTTTAATGTAATCGAAATATGCTGTAGTATAGCCAATTCGAGAGAGTACGGAGTTTTGTTACCCTTTCATCTTCGTGCGTTGTATGTCTTGCATTTCAAAAACTGTTCAAAGTTGTTCCCGTTGGTCTACATCTGCAGAAGCAGTCAGCTACAGAAGAGGTATTAAAATGCGTAAATTGTCTGATGTCTGGCATGCAGACCATTTTGTGCATTTGGGGTGTTTTAGCCATTGTTTTCTCCAGCCATCAAGTTTCGAGGAAGTCGTAGCCCTTTAGGTATGAAGACCAGTTGCTAAAACTTTTTTCTTGAGCCCGGATGTGGCTATCTTCGATGCAAACAGGAAGATCCACAAGGTGGTTGTTTACATGCGCGCATTGCACGAATAAGTGTTGTCGTCCACTTTGTCGTTTCCCTAGGTAGAAAAAGAAGCTACCAAGCTATTACTCAATCAAGCATTCAAATGATTAGCCATGAAAGAACAGCTTTGGATAGTAGAAGCGCGACCTAGCGAAACCTTTGGGGAACTGGGGAACAATAAATTCCAAGGAGATAAAGTCATTGACAAAAGAGAACGGAAAATGTTGGCGCTAGTCAACCCCTTTGTGTAATGAGCTATGCACACTACTTCCATGAGATATCGTGTGAACATTTTGAATACTCGTTTGGTCTCCGTGGTCATTCTGTGGGATGTCAGTGTTTTGCCCTTCCCAGTCGGTTCTTCTAACACTTCAAAGACGGTTAGGCTCGACAGTCAGCGTCTCTTCAACTGCGACACGTTTCCCTAAATTTGTTCACATATGTCAAAGAATAACTGAAGAGGATCATTCACGCAACAGTGAAAGATTTCATGGCTCCACTTCCTGTTGTTGCTGTGAAGGTCTCAGTCCTCTTAAGGCACACTTTTTTGGTAATCATCTAAAGCTTAGAACTCCAGAGTTTTCATTCTTCTTACATATTTAATGGTTTTTTCCTCCAAGATTCTGCATCATATTTAAAACAACTTCAAAGCGTGAATAAAAATGAGTACTCCTACAACACACTGAAATTTGACGGTGTTTCACCAGAGCACCACATACTTGTCGAAAAGCAGGAGGGTGATTTCTTTTGCGCTTTATATTGCGCTGTAATGTGTAATTGACATTGCTCGGTACGCTACTTATCCATTTTCGGGACAGTCATATGTTTATAACTCACTGCACTGCCAACTGAAGCTTCGAGAACTGCGGCATATTTGCTGTTGCGCAGAGGTTGAACTGTTTCTGTATCCTTATCTATCTTTAAAGCAATTCTAAGTAACTGCTTCTGCGAGCTGGTCTCCGGCCATGTTTTTGGTTGTTCTTTTGCCTGTCTCTCTTTTAGGCTGCCTTCCGTTAAACTGATCCTCAAACATTCTCGTTAAGAATCCTAGAAAGATAAGCGATTGCTCTTCTCAGGGGCGCCATGCTGATCTTATTGCTACTGCTATATTTCGCACAGGCGGAGGCAGGTCAGCGTCCAAGCAGGCGGTTTCCGGATCACGCGAAGCGACTTCACGATGAAGCCGTTCCAGAGCTTCCGTCACCGTTCGGTAACAAGGTGAGAAATTGCAATCGATGAATTGCCGTGACCAGATTGTTTATTTCAGGTTTATTTGAAGAACAAGCTGCTCAACAACCTGAACAGCTTCTTCCCCAACCCCGGCGAAACGCTGGAGATATTTGCCGCCGCCGAAGACGATGACCGGCACGAGCACCAGCAACAGCTCCTGCGACAACAACAACAACAACAACAACCAACGGACGACTCTAATTCGATCGTTGAGACCCCGACCCCAGCAGCGAGAGGAGCGACCGGAGGTGGTGGGGTGTTGCCGCCGATTCAGGATCTCATGGAGAAGGCGTTTATTTCGAGAGGACGAGACCACACTCCGTTCCCAACACTCATACCTACGTTCGAATCTCCATCGACGACGTTCTCTCCGGCCGCTTCATTTAAAAAGAGGTTGCGCTTTATTTTATCCCGTCCCCGTTGTTATCGTGAAGAGGTGAAGGCAGTTACAGCAGCGCTTGCAGCGAGCCTACCGGCACTCTTATCACTGGACAGGGCTTGGTGTTCTCTCAATATTCCATCGAGTGATTATACGTTTAGCGCTAGTGTTTTGTCAGAAATCGAAAAGGAATATTATTAGTATCACTCGGCATTGATGATCGATCAATAACGTTGCCTGCTGTAAAAAAATACGAGTCAAAATAATACAAATCGATCCATCGGTTACTGGTCGACCAATGTTTCTTCAGGAGAAGACTCTATCACCGGTAACGAAACAATTTTCACGTCAGATTAACCATTTTCGAAGCAAATTTGACACTTTTGTAAACAATTTGCTGACTTCTGATACCGAAGCGAGCATCTTTCAAACTGAAACGTAACGTAAACGTTTTGCAGATTGAACTAGACAACCTCCAAGCGGGTAGAAAAACTTCTCTCTTTTGCTTTATTGATAGTTCAACTCACCGGCACGCACCAAATGGGTCAACACAGCGTTTGAAACTTTGTTTATTTTTTGTTTTTGTAATTTTGTGCAACTTGTTTCAAAGAGTAAAAGCGGCAACGTTGAGGTGTATTACAAAAGATGTCTGCGCCATACACTCGTCTAGCTCCTTGTGATTTTCATTTGATTCATAGCGAAATCTCTGCGTTGAGTTGTACGCTGATCAGCAGCATAACAATCATTTGCAGAAAGCATTCACTATTTTTGCTTTCCAGAACTAGCCTAAGTCTACTCTTGCAGCTATGAAAGTAAAAGTTGTCATAAAATGCCATACCTGCTATTCCTTTTTTGGATAGGATGCGTCACAATTTTCAAAGAATTTCAGTAAATTTTTTGAAACAAAATTATCTTGGCCTTTTCAGAGAGGTTCGGTCTAATGAATGTTCGTTTTTAGTTTCGCGAGACTCTCCTTCGCTTTAAGAGTGTTCCCGTTTGCTTTGAAAAGTGCACAATTTGACGTGAATATAGAATAGGCACCATTTATTCGATAACGATCTCCTGGCTGGCTCGAAATGCTCGCTGTGAAGCTCCACAGGCGGTCACCAATTTTGCATGTACGGGCGCGGATTGAACTTCTTGCATATCCATAGTAGCTTGGGATGCAGTGACAAGGTAGTTCTAATGCACCTGGTAAGTCCGAATGCCTTCTGCGCGGCAAGCAGATTTTCCTCCACCACCGCACATTGGGCATCGTCGTGAACAGGTCACGAACACGCCAAAGAAAAATGAATTCTAGAGCGCCGTCACACGCATTTATTTACATTGAACGAATGAACAAAGCATACAATACCGCCCGCGTCGCGCGGTCAAAAAGACGGTCTGCGACGGAAAAATCCGTCGCAAACCGTCGCATGCTCATAACTCATTTAATTTTGAGTTGTTTTACAAACACTTGGTACCATTCGATTCGTCTCCTCGAGATCTATAAAACCATGTATACAACTTTACCAGGCCACCGCGTTTTCGCTGTGGGTGGCCTAAAGGAATAACTGCAGCAGGCTTTTGCGATTGGAGCACCTTATTTTCCAGGACGTGCAGTGTTTTCGGGATATCTCAAGCATGGCGTGCGTTGTCAGTGCTCTGTCATGCCTGGAATGTTCCGAGAGTGCGCCGTGCACAATGCATATAGTATCGAACCTATCAATCGAATGGGCGGAAGCATGCCCACTGGGTTTCTATCTTCATTTAACGGAAAATGTAAAGCCTTCAAGACTATCTTGCACCGTTTGGAAAATTTTATATGAAATTTCCGGCCGTCCTACTTAGGATTTCCTCCGGGCGGTCCGACGAGCCTTTGGAGTGTGCCGTACACAATGCGCGTAAGATCGAGCCTATCAATCGAGTGAGCGGAAGCGGTTAAAATGTCGTGCTAAACAGCAACGCTTACCCTCTTTAGGTGCTTTACTGCACACACTGGCAGCAGCTTATACAAATGAAGAGGTTTTAAGAAGCGAGAAGAGAGAGAGCGCGCCGTGCAAAATGCATATACGATAGGACCGTTTGAAATTAGATTCGATTAGAAATTTCCGCTCGCCCTACTCAGGAGTTGCTGTATTCTGTCTCGACGAGACTTTAGAGTACGCTGTGAACAATGCATATAGTATAGAACCTATCAATGCAGTGGGGCGACCACTCGCAAATGCACGCGCGGGCGAGTTCGTAGCTTCAATAACTCTATGAAGATCAAATCGTTTCGGCTGCAACTCGAGGACTTTGTAGGCAGTACAAGGTTCTTGACGTGTTCTAAAGCAGAACGGTGTAGCTCATGAATGGACTAAATTACAGTGCTCCGAAAATGCAGGTGAGGCTTGTGCGACCCAATTTTTTCCCATTTCGGTCGACCACTGCGCGAAGACACGACGAGCCAAGGGCATACAAATGCGTAGGCGTGCGGAACACCTAAGGTGCTTTAAGACGATATGCTCGCAACTCCCCAGCTGCCTAAACTGACTTAGCCCCATCTGCCGTTTTAGAGCTGCGGACTTTGCGATTGAAGTTTCCTGCCCTCTTACTCCCCACATTTGGGTTTTCGACACTCCCAAGAACACCGTTTTGTTCACCACAAAAAGCTCTATCGAATAGTGTCACTCTCGACCAATTTCAATGAAATCGATTTTTTGACAATTTCCCATCGAGCACGTGGGCGCCACTGGCCAAGCCGGCGCGGACGATGACGTCATCGAAAACCGATATTGTCGAAATTGGCCAAATGTCCTCGTGCAAGTTTAGTCCAAAATCATCTAGGCGGTTATTTGGGGAGCTGATTACGAATCCGACGTCCGTTTCTGAAAATTCCGCCGATTTCAGTAGGTTACTTCTCGTTTGAGGGTGGTCGTGTCAGGACCACCGATCACCCTCAGCTATCGGTATGGGCGGTCTCCTGCCGTAAGCGTCCGAATGAACTTCGGCATCGTGTTCGGCACCCCGAATAAGTCCCCGCCCCTATACGAAGTTTGAGCAAAATCGGTGATCCTGACCCGACCACCTCCAATTATCCTGAAAAATATCCAAAACCTGCCGAAATCGGAGGAATTTTCAAAAACGGACCTCGGGTTCGTAAATAACCCCTAGATGATTTTGGGCGAGAAAATTTGGCCAATTTCGAAAATATCGATTTTCGATGACTTCATCGTCCGCTCAGGCTCGGCCTGGAGAGCCCCCGGCCTCGATGGGAAATTGTCAAAAAATCGATATTTCCAAAATCGGTCGAAATTGATACTATTCGATAGCGCTTTCCATGTCGAACAGAACGGTAAAACTAGAAGTGTCGAACACTCAAACCTGGGCGAATAATGGCGCAGGAAGCTTCAACACTAAAACTCCGCCGCCCTAAAATGGAAGCTGGTGCTAAGGCAGTTTAATCATCTAAGGAGTTGCGAGCATGCCATCGTAAATAACCTTAAGCGTTCTGCTCGCCTGTGCATTTGTGGGCTATTAGCTCTCTGCGTCTTCTCGCAGGGGTCGACTGAATTTGAAAAAAAATCGTGCCACGCAAGGCTAACCTGCATTTTCGCACCGCTGTAACTTTGTCCAGTCATAAGCTACATCGCTGTATTTTAGAGCTCTACTAGAACATTTTGCTGCCTAGAAAACTCGCAAGCTGCTACCGGAAAGGTTCACAAATGACAGAGTTATTGTGCTCAGAACACGCCCGCGCGTGCAATTTAGCACAACAACGGTCGATGTTCTCCTCGCTCTTACTCTCTCGGAATACAGTTTTCTCTACTCTCAATAAAATAGTTCAATTCAGCATGAAAAGCTCTATCGAACGGTACCAGGCATGGCCAATCTCGAAAACATCGGTTTTCGATGACGTCATCGTCCGTCTGCCGCGGCCTCGAGCGGACTCGCCCTCGATTCGAAACTGCCAAAAAATCGATGTTTCCAGAATCGGTCAAAATTGGTACCTTTCGATAGCGCTTTTTATGCTGAACAGAATGGTGCCATTGTTCCTGTCGAACACTCACATCTGGGCGAATAATGGCGCAGGAAACTTCAACGCTAAAATTCCGCCGCCCTAAAATGGCAGCTGGGGCTAAGGCAGTTTAAACAGCTAGGAAGCTGTAAACACGTCATCTTAAAGCACCTAAAATGTTCTGCTCGCGCGCACATTTGTAGGCCATTAGCTCTCTCCGTCTTCGCGCACGAGCCGACTGAAATTGGAAAAAATCGTGTCGCCCAAGGGTAACCTGCATTTTCGCACTGCTGTAACTTTGTCCAATCATAAGCTACATTGCTGTATTTCACTGCGCTACTAGAACATTTTGCTGCATACAAATTTCACAAGCTGCTACCGGATAGATTCACAAAGGACAGAGTTCTCGTGCTCAGAGCACGTCCGCGGGTGCAATTTAGCACAACAACGGTCGATGTTCTCCTCGCTCTTACTCGCCCATATTACAGTTTTCCCTACTCAAAATAACAGCATTCAATTCAGTATGAAAAGTTCTATCGAACGGTGTCAAGCCTGGTCCAAAACGATGATATCGATTTCGATGACGTCATCGACCTTCTGCCGCGCCTTTGAGCAGCCTCGCCTTTGATGCGAAATTGTCAAAAAACCGATACTCCCAGAATCGGTCGAAACTAATACCATTCGATAGCGCTTTTCATGCTGAACAGAACGGTGCCAGTGCTAGTGTCGAACAATCAAACCTGGGCGAGTAAGAGTGCAAGAAACTCTAACCGCTATCTTCCGCCGCTTTAAAATGGCAGCTGAGGCTAAGAAAGTTTAGGAACTTGAGGAGTTCTGAGCACGTCATAGTAAAGCACCTGAAGCTCTCTGTTTGTCTGCGCGTTTCAAGGCCGTTTGCTCGTTGGATCTTCCCGCAGTGGTCCACCGAAATCGGGAAAAAATGCGTCACACAAGCCTCACCTGCTTTTTTGCACCCCTGTAACATTGCCTCTTTTCAAGCTACACCATTCTACTTTGGTGTGCTACTACAACGTCTAACGGCCTATAAGACCCACGAGTTGCAGCCGAAACGATTTCAACTCGAAAGAGTTATTGCGCTCCGAACACGCCCGCGCGTGCAATCTATATGCATTATTCACGACGCACTCTAGAGGCTAGCTGGACAGCATTAGAGCAATTCCTTAGTAGGGCTGCTGAAAATTTATGATAGAATTCTCCAAACGCTCACTCTACCAGTTGTCGAACCCACTCGATTGATTGGTTCATCTCTACACGCATTGCACACGGTCCACTCATAAGTCTCGCCGGGACAGATTGAAGCAATTCCCGAGTAGAACGTCTGGAAATGTCTGAAATTTTTTTCTAAACGTTTCGAAATATTCTTGAAGGCTTTACATTTTCCAGTAAGTGAAGATAGAAACCCAGTGGGCATGCTTCCGCCCATTCGATTGATAGGTTCATCCTACATGCATTTTGCACGGCGCACTCTCGGGACATTCCAGGCATGACTGACAACGCACGCCATCCTTGAGATACTCCGAAAGCACTGCAAGTCACATGCACGTCCTGGAAAATAAGGTGCTCCAATCGCAAAAGTCTGCTGCAGTTACTCTTTTAGGCCACCCACGGCGAAAACGCGGTGGCCTGGTAAAGTTTTATACATGGTTTTATAGATCTCGAGGAGAAGAATCGAATGGTACCAACTGTTTGTGAAACAACTCGAAATTAAAGGAGTTATGAGCATGCGACGGTTTGCGACGCATTTTTCCGTCGCAAACCGTCTTTTTGACCGCGCGACGCGGGCGGTATTGTAGAATGAGCGAGCAGGATAGGCTTGTTCTGGAGCGCACGACCCTCTGTTATTAGATACTTATAAATCTGCTCATAATGTGTGACAGTATTTCTAGCTCAGCATGATAGGATTCAGCACAAACAAGAAGTTATATTATACCCATTTTTGTTTTGAGTTCACTCGAGTCCTTTAACCCATTCTCTGAGAAGAAACAATGTCGCTCCTAACACCACTCTCGAAGAAAAGAGAAGTTTTCGGTGTTGCACTTACACCTGCAGCGACAAACTAGACCACCAGCGTTGTACTGATCGTTTTCAAAATTTAGGATTTTCTGCCACCAACGAAAAAGCTTGAATTAAATAGAATCATTCTTTGCAGAGAATAATTCTATTTAATTGACAAAATGAACAATGAAAACTTGCGATAACAAGGCTAGTCGATGGCCTGGGACAGATGAGTTTTTGTCTTCTTCTTCTTCTTCTCCTGAGCGTTTAGTCCCGCGCAGTCGCAGGGTCCGCTGTTCTTGTGATCTGTCGCCACCTCATCCTATCAAGGGCGTCATCTGCCGTAGCGCCGACTTCGGCTAGATCTCTCTTGATGACGTCCTTCCATCTTTTCCTTGGGGCTCCTCTTGGACGCTTTCCTGGTGCCTCGAAATCTAGGGCCAACCTTGTGGGGTGATCCTCTGGTCTTCTGAGGACGTGTCCATACCACCTAAGGCGCTGCTCTCTCATCTTCAGCTGGATCGGGGCTGTCTTCATCACTGCCCTAACATCCTCGTTTCGCACCCTGTCCCGACGGGTCCATCCACATGCCCACCTCAGCATCCTCATCTCCGCCGCGTGCAGTTGCCGCTCCTGCGCCTTACCTAGGGCCCAGCACTCACTGCCGTAGAGGAGGGCAGGTCTCACAACTGTTCTATAGAGCTTGCCTTTGAGCGTCCTGGAGCATCTACGGTCGCAGAGGATCCCTGTGGACTCCCTCCACTTGAGCCAGGCTGCGTTTATCCGTCCCCTGACCGCCTGGTCCACACTTCCTTCCTCGGATAGGTCACTTCCGAGGTAGCGGAATTCTTCCACCTTCTCGATCTTTTCCCCTTGGCAGTCTAGGATCGATCCAGCGCACTGCTCAGAGCTGATGAACTTCGTCTTCTTCACGTTCAGCCGTAGGCCGTTGTCTGCGAGGGCTCTCTGCCACAGCTGCACCTTCTCCTCCAGCTCCTCCTGGTTGTCGGCTACTAGAGCGATGTCGTCCGCGTAGAGGATCGTTCTGAGAGGGCCTTCCTCAAGGTGGTTCACTATAGAGTCAAGTGTGAGCAGGAAGAGGAACGGGCTCAGAGCCGACCCTTGGTGTACCCCCACAGTGATGTCCACTTTCCTTGTCACCCCGTGTGGAGTTCGTATCGCCGCTTTCGAGCCCTCGTACATGTCCCTTATGACCGTGATCAGACGTTCCGGGACACCCCTCCCTCGAAGGGCATTCCAGATTACGGCCCGAGCTAGCCTGTCGTAGGCCTTCTCCAGGTCCAGGAATGCTAGGTAGCAGGGTTTTCGTTTCTCCCGATATTTCTCCATCATCTGACGAGCGATGAAGATGGCGTCTGTGGTGGACCTCTCAGGCATGAAGCCCCACTGCACCTGGGAGATGGGTACCATCTCCCTCAGCCTTGAGTCGACCAGTCGTTCGTAGATCTTCATCGTGTGTGAGATCAGTTTGATCCCTCGGTAGTTGGAGCATTCGGAAGCGTCTCCCTTCTGCTTGAAGATGGGGACTATGGTGCTGTTCCTCCAGTCATCCGGCATCTTACCTTCTTTCGTGATTCTGTTGAGGAACTGCGTCAACCAGTTGACTCCGAGGTCCCCGAGCACCTTCCAAGCCTCTACTGGCACACCGTCAGGCCCTGCTGCCTTTCCGAGTTTCATCTTCCCTATGGCCTTGCGAACCTCTTCTTGCGTCCAGGGTGGGATGGGTCCTTTCGTTGGTTGTTCTTCCTCGGCTTCCTGACGAGGGAACTCCTCGTTCAGGAGTTCCTTGAAGTACTCCTCCCATCTCTGTCTGACCTCGACCGGCTTCCGTAGCACCCTACCGTCAGCACTCTTCACAGTCTTCACTATTCGAATGTCGAGGCTAGCTCTATGACGCGCCTTGGCCAGGCGGATGGCGAACTTCTCTCCCTCTGGCCCGTCTAGTTTCTCGTACAGGGCATCCATTTCCGCGTTCTTTGCCTTCGCTACAGCTGTTTTTGCCAGCCTCTTCAGCTTCCTGTAGGCTGTGAAATGCTCGGGTGCCCTCGTCTGCTGCCACAGGTTGTAGGCCTCCTTCTTCCTCTTCACTGCAGCCTGCACCTCTTCGTTCCAGAACCATGCCGATTTATCCCCTCTGGTTCCTCCCTTTGTTTCTCCCAGGGTTTCCTTGGCACATCTCAGGATAGTTTGGGCTACCCTCCTCCAGGTCTCGTTCACGGGACCAGCTGGATCTGGAAGGCCTGCTTCGAGCACTGCCCTTCGTAGCTCGTTCCGCTCTGAACCCCGCAGTCTCCACCATCGGATCCTGGGTTCCGTCCTCACTTTGGGCCTGGTGGGTAGAGGTATGCTAAGGTCGGCTACCAAGGGTCTATGCTGTGATGCCACGTCTTCTCCCGGAATGACCTTCACATCCCGGACTGTTTTCAGGGCAGCCCTTCGAACCAAGATGTGGTCGACTTCCGCCCTTCTTCCTCCGCTAGCATAGGTCACCTTCTGGCTCTCCCTCTTCGCGAAGAAGGTGCTACAGACAGCCAGGTCGTGGGCGATAGCCAGATCCAGAATTCGTTCTCCATCCGAGTTTATCAGGCCGATCCCTTTACCTCCATGAACCCTTTCCACTCCTCTTCTGCCACTCCCCACATGCCCGTTCATGTCCCCTGCTATGGAGAGGTAGTCGCCTTCTGGTACGGACCTTATGGCTTCCTCGAGCGAGATGTAGAAGTCATCCTTGTCGTGCTCGGAGCATCCGGTCTGCGGAGCGTAGACAGACATGATGGTCCAGTAACCCTCCTTCGTGTCCAGCCGCAGTGTCATGATGCGGTCGTTTATTCTTTGGACAGCCGTTACTGAATCCTTGAGGGACTCCGCGACAGCTATCCCTACCCCGTTCCTCTTGGTGTCCTCTCCGTTGTAGTACAGCTTGACCCCTTCTCCGATCTCCCTGGCTTTCGCCCCTTTCCATCGCGTTTCCTGCAGACACAGGACTTGAATCCTCCTGCGCTTCATCAGGTCAGCCACTTCCCTAGATCTTCCGGTCAGCGTTCCCACATTCAGAGTCCCCAGTCGAACTAGCTTCTTTAGCCGAGGTCGTTCGGCCCTCGGTAGCCCTCGCATACTGACCACAGAACTCGGGCGGGGGTTCTGTGCGCCACTTCCGGGTGACGTCCTAGCCTTTACACTGATTCTATTGCGACTTGTGATCATGGTTTTGTGACGAGGTTTCTCCATCAGCCGGCCTGTCAACCTGGGCCTGACGCTGGAACCGTTGCCATTTTTGCAATTTTTGCAGGGCATGGCGTGCCGGAGCCGGGAGTCGAACCTGTGACCGTTTGTGCATGAAACTACACCACTAACCACTAGGCTAACTCGGCTCGGACAGATGAGTTTTTGTGTTGTGAAATAACTTCGAAAAAGCAAAGGAGACATGACTTTGTTCCGTTAAGGGAGTAACCGTGTTTACATTTCCAGAAACCCACCTGAATATTGTCCTCCATCTTATTACGTTTGTTCCAAAACCTCAAATATATGATGACAGCGATCGTAAGGACGACCTATGGTTGTAAACTCTAGCCTGAAGCATGTCGAGCCACAACAAAATCTTCGTGTTGTGCTAACCGCGGCTAGGAGAAGCATCTTGTTTTTCTAAGCTACATATTCCTCCAGTTTTGTCAGGCTGATTATTTTTTCAAACCAAACCTGAGAAATTAGGAAGTGAGGCATTCATGAAGAAAAATTCCGAAGATGACCCTTGCGTCGGTCGTTTGTGGTACGGAATGTTTGAGCGGCTTCATTGGTATGACGTAGTTCGTTATTGTCGAAGAGAACACCTATTCAGAACGTATCAGGTCAGCCAGGTGTGTTTTCCGATTAAATAGTTGCCTTATGAAATTATTGAGTATGCTGTGTAAAAATGCATGGAAACTGCAAGCCAACCAGGAAAAGGTGGTGAGTGTACACGCAATTACAGCGACTGAATTCTTCGTCACCAAAATCTTCTTCACAAAGAGGGTATCGTTCTTTTGACAAATGGCCCCAAACAGGAGGAAGACCTCTGATGTCTTCTAGCAAAGGAACGATTACCATTCGGATAGCGAGCTCTTACGCGTTTGTAAACGCCTAAATATAGGGTCACCTCCTTGATCACCCTGCCGTATTTTTAAGCGCATGGCATTGAGCTTCCTCTCGCCGAACTCATAACTAGTTGGTCCTCCATGGGGCTACACCTTGTTCGAGAAGCACATAGTTTCTCTAAGCTGAGCGAACTGTAGAAAACTGTGCCGAATCCTTCATGGCGATGAACGATGCAAACGTTTTAGCTGAAATATGAAGTTGTTCAGTAATCATTGGTCTGTAAATGGCTCTCCTTGGAAAACGGGTTGAAGGAGGCTTATTTCTCATCCAGTGAAACAAAAAAGTCGAAAAGATTTAATTTACTTTCCTTATGCTTAAATTTGCTGGCCATGCTAAAAAAATTTCGAAATTGTAAGCTCTTACGGCTTACAAACTCGAAAAATTTTCGGCATCAACAACAGTTTAGAATACCTAGAACTAAGGTGAATACCGGGACGTGCATTTTATTGCGTGGGCAACCGAATGGAGCATTCTTCCCATATTGTTCACTTAACAACGTTTCCACTGCTGAATTAGTTTACTGCACCTTTTTTGAAGAATTATGCAAAACACACTTGGTGTGCTTCACATCTGCGCAGCATTCTATTCAGGCTAAGTTAACTTGCGGAAGTGCTATTTTAGCCGATGATCCAATTAAACGTTCAGTGGTGGAGATGAATCATGGAGGTGTTTCGATTTTTCCAGAGAGAAAAACTTGAGCAGCTGCTATTCCTTCTCCTTGTGGAAGCAGTTTCATCTCTCGATGTCCACTAAATAAGGGGAGTGACTCAGTTCGGGATAAATAGGCCCATTCCATATGCACGCGCATACGCTCTAAAAGACGTGTTTTTATTCTAAATTGTAATATAAAATAACAGAAACTCTGACCTGTGGAGGTGTACTGGAGTTAGATGTGTTACATTCTTAGAGCTATTTGTCGACGGCGTTGTCCGACGGGAAAATGCATGCAAAAACAGAACATAAAATTTAAATCGACTCTGCAAGTGAATACGGATTCACGCTTTCTACAAATGACACAATCAGCGAGAATGATAAAAATTAGAGGAAATAAATAGCGGAAAGAGATTCTTTTTCTTCAAACGAGTGTCTTTTCTGCGACATTTCTCTAGTGATTAAACTGCTTTAATTACACTTGAATAACCTAAGGCAGTCAGAATGACTTGAAACTTTCAAAGCGAAAGTAAACACATACATAGATGCGATGAAGTCTACATAGGTAGGCTGTTTGCAGCGAAACTTTCCCTTCAAAGCCCGAATAAACGTTATTCGTCTATCCAATCGTTTCAGATCAGAAGGCCCCATTGTGTCCGCACGTGTGCTGGACAGCATAAGAGATTGGCGCAAGAGGCTCTACAGAGCGTTCAAGTCGAAGAAGTCAAAGCTGAATTCTAATCGAATAGTCGACAGTGCGATCGCACGACGTGTCACTGCAACCCCGTGTGAGTGCATGCACATTTATCTAGAAGATAAAGGATAAAGGGCGTAGATGATCAATCCCTTTTCGGGATATAGCACCTATTTTACCTCTACGGGATGTCGTAGAGGCGATTTGAATACGGCGACTTTTAGACCGCTCCTATTTGTCTACGACTGAAAATTTTAACACAGGGATTAAACTACAGCAAGTTTTACACGGTGCGAAAAAGTATTGACGCACTAAACGTAAACGTTAGAAATAACAACATATTATAAAATTTAGCAAGTTTATACACAAAATGTCAACAATGATCTAGCGAACAGAATAGCATTACTTGTATTTTATATGGGCTTCTTTGCTACGAATGCAGGGGCGAAGACGCCGAGGAAAGGCATCGACGTGGTCCGCGCAAGCATTCCACGTCGATTTTGTTCCATGCTTTGACCAGATCATCCTTCACTGACTTCATACTTTTGTGGGAGGTAGCGCAAGCCTTTTTCTCTAAAACTTCCCATGTAGAGTAATTCAGCGGATTCAAATCTGGTCTATACCGAGGTCATTCCTCAGCCGAAATGAAGTCCTCCAAGTTGGCGCGGCACCAGTTCTGAACAATCCTCGACTCTGCGCAGGAGCCTAATCCTGCTGGAAGACATACGGCTAACTCCCGAGATGGGATTCGAGCCAGGGAACCAGTTGCTTCTTTAGGACATCAATAGAGATAGTTGTACTGATTTATCTTCACTTCTGTATCCACGAAAACTAGAGACGCTTGTGATGAATGCACAAACCATGATACTGGCCGGATGCGCCTCCCTTGCGGAGAGGCTTCCGCCAGAATTAGCACTTTGGAGGTCCTTGAAGAGTATGTAACACTTTTACAAGTTCAATGCACAAAAGTGTCTTGTCGCTGAAGGTCAAAGCGTTGAAGGAAATCGACGTGGACTACTTGCAGCGCACCGTCGATGCCTTTCCTCGTCGTCTTCGCCCCTGCATTCGCAGCAAAGAACCCCATAGAATGTACAAGTGATGCTATTCTTTCCGCTAGATCATTGTTGACACCTTGCATATAAACTTATTAAATTTTATGATGTGTTGTTGTTTCTAACATTTACGTTTAGTGTGTCAATACTTTTTACGTACCCTTTAGAGGTTCATAGATAGTGTGAGCTCCTAAGGTTTTACATCAGTGAACGTGATTTAATGGTTCGCAACCAACCTCATTCTTGGGTTCATCAGCTGCTTGCTGTAAACATTCTTGTGACCTTGACAACGGTTTTTCCAACTGCTAGAATCTCACTGATGAACTTGCAAACCTGTGGTCACTTTTTCGCTGAACGACTATGCTTTTGAACACAACCAGGAACTGAAGGCTACCCAGGTAGTTTATAAATTCTTGAGTGTGCTGTAGAATCGATTGAAGAGCATACGATTTGTTACAGCACGAAAAGTTGTGTACTATTATTCTCCGTTTGTATGCAGGGGAGTTTTAGTAGTAGGAAGATATCATGTAACAATTATATGGCGCCAGATTTTCCCATTCAGAACGATCACGCCAGTATTGCACTTTGATATTGAAAATCTGGTATGCCATAACTTACCCATCAAATTATTTTCTAGTTTTTTTGCTTATTTCGGCGATGTGGGGTGGAGAACATCTCCAAAATTTTTCAAACAATAACTGCTATTAACTTCAGCAAGCGAAATTGTCGACTTCAAGGATCTCACTCCACTTGTCGTTGACAAGAATCGTCAGGTGTTACTCAGTCGAAGGGAGCCGAACTGGCAAACTGTGTTGGCCGCCAAAAATGTGCAGACATTTGGAAGGGAACCCGGTGGAAAGGTGAGGCTATGCATATCGATGTCCCTCCTCAACGCAGCATCTTGTGGAGTATGTATCGAGCGCTGTACATATGTGTATTTGAACTGGCGTTGCTTTCAAGATGACGCGTCTCTTTGGTACCGAGGCCAGTGGATACCTGTCGAAGCCGCTCAACGAAAGCCCTCCTGCGGATACCGAGAGGTGATTTTCCTCTAAAATTATGGCCTATGCTTTATCGTTTAGATGCCCTACGCCCGCTTTGTAATGAAAAAATTAATGCAAGATAATATACATACGGGAGAGGTATGCAGACGGGATATGAACTGTTTTCGATTGATATGTACTTTTGTGTAAGCTGCTGCGAATCGACTTTGTCGTTTCCAGCGTGAAGCAGCCTTTCGAACTTTAAGAAAAATTGGTGGTAAAACAAAGGATGATAAAGGATAAAGGATGACTTTACTCAAGCACGCTGGGTGAACCACGCATTCTACTTATCCAGAATGTAGAGGCAATTTGAGTGTGTATCTAGTCTATATCATAGCTTGTTTCAGCTAACCCATAAGCAAGTCAGTGGCTCATCCTTCTCTAGCAGACAATTCTAGCACCAATTCACCGACCACGGAAGGTTTGGTTGGCCTAGGCGTGAAATCCGAACCAGGAGCCTGGAACTTTGCGCACTTGATACCTTGCAGCTCCTCCGATTAAGCTCCACATGTTGTGGTGGTAAAATAAAGAAATAGAAGGCTAATGGACGTCTTTAATCAGTTCTTTTTGGGATGTCACGCAGTCCGCTTTCCTGGATGTCGTGGAAGCAATTTGAATCCGTATTTGGTCTATGCGATGACCTGTAGCGGTCGGCCAATGTACAAATCAGTGTTTTGTCTTTCCACACAAATCTGGTACCAACTCACCGATGCCGAAGGGATGGCTTGGGCGGAAAATCCAAGCCAAGAACCCGGAATTCGGTGAATGCGACAGCCGCCACCCCCTCCAACCGCGCTACCTTGCACCCTTTATCTGCAAAATGTGTATTTAAATAAGCATTTCCGTGGCAAATATATGCATGCCGCGTCCTAGAAAGGGATTTATTGACTCAACTGTTGTTATGCTCTTCATCCACGCTTGGTTGTCCTTAATTGTAGCGCATTACGATAAGGAATGACTGTAATCCATTTATTATCGCATGCTCTTAACATAGGCGTGGTAGCGCAGTCAGGGGGTCCCGGCTACAGTGTGCAACTCGAATCGAGGTTGTTGGCTGCGATCCCTCCCAGGTCCATCAAGCCATCTATCTCTGCCTCGGTCGATGAATTGGTACCGTACTTGCCTGGGAAGGATAAAGCACTGGTTTGTTCATCGGCTGGCCACCGCAATGCACTTGATGGCGAAGTACGCATTCAAATCACCACCATGATCCTATTCGGTGGAAGAATGCATGGTGCAGCTTTCGTAATCATTCACTAACGACAGCCTTTATCGTTTGTTCTTTGATTCTAATGCAGCGATGTATCCTATGTGCTTCGGCTGGTGTCAAAAAATTTACGCATGAGCGCTTCAAAAACGGTTCACCTAGAAGCCTACTCTTGGAGCTGCGCTTCTGGTTAAATACAACCAACATATGTACGGTGTCAAGTTTTCAAGAGGAATTAGAGGACTCTTTATGCTGTAACCCGTTTTTAGCCCATATTTGTCTGGTCTATGTATTCAAAGTCGATTTTGCAACGCGTGATTGTGGGTGCCTCTTCACAGTTTTCCAGTGACTACCTGCCGCTGTCGCCTTTGTCCTCCAACCGCAAGGCATATCGAACTCCCGGCGGACGGAACGTCGTCTACATCCCGGCGTCACACATCACTGTCCAGCCACCGCCGGTAGACTCACGTCAATTCAACATTTCAATTCATGAAGTGACTGTGAGCATTGCAGGCCGCAAGCGAGCATTTTGCATCTCATAACGACACCATGTTACAGCTTCACTGAACATATTGCGACGAGTCTCTTTCTTATTTGAGCCATTCAGATGACAGCGCCGCCTCCAACCTTACCAGCGATGTACACTATGCCTTACCCACCCGGAAACCCTTTTCCCGAGTTCACCACCGCATCGCCGTACCAGTTCAACAGCTTCACGAACCAGATGCCGCAGGAATATTCCAATTACAACTCGCCCGCGCCCCAACCGCCCCCTCTACCGACGCTAGGACCGATCTTCACGACTACATTCGCTAGCGATTTGGAGGAAAATGAGGAGAATCTCGATTCTGAGGTAGGTATTTATATTAACTCCTACTGCTTGCTCTTTGTTCTTGGTTCTTCCTCTTTTCTCCTTGTTCTATGCAAATAGGCAGCATTGACATTGGATGAAAGGCTTCGCTGACCAGAACGCGCAAATTTAACCTGCGCTAAGGACGGAACCGTTTTCAACGAATGGAAAGAACATCTTTTTTGGCCAACACTAGCGCTCAAGCTAGCTCGAGTTTTTCGAGGAATACCAGCCGTTTCAACTTTGGATCCTTCTACTCTAGTATAATTTCGCGGAAATCGCGAAGTTTATTTTAAAAAACGGTCAGAAAATACTGTGAACTTTTTGGTCAAACACTTGACGTGCCCTTAAATGGTATTTGCTTCCTGCATTGATACGAGATTTTGTTATTTCGGGTAACAAGGCCTTTATAAAATACAGTACCGGACGCGTCTTTTGAATGACGCCGAAAAAACCGCACTTTTACGGTTTTTGCGTCTTTTTGATATAACTCGCCTAAAACTCGTTCATTTCAAAATCAAAGGATATACTTGAGGTCAGGAGCACGATCTCTCTCGTTTGGTATACATTGTTCATATGGAGCCATGAAAAGGTTCGAAATTGAAAACATGCGCTCCATTGCGAAGGGTGGTCGCGGACGAGTTGTCGGACGCAAACCGTCGAAAACAGTTGCGTGCTCACAATTCCTCTAATTTGAGGTTTCTTGAGAAACGGTTGGTACCGTTCGATTCGCCTCTTCGAAATCTACACAATCGTTATACAACATTGCCAAACCACCGTATTTTCGCAGTGGGTGGTCAAAAATGACTGGAGTAGACTTTTTGCTATTGGAGAGGCTTATATTCCAGGACTTGCATGTTCTCGGAGCAAATCAAGCATGGCGTAAAGGGTTTTGTCATGCCTGGAATCCACTGAGAGTGCGCCGTGCACAGTGCATATAGGATCGAACCTATCAATCGGGGGGGGGGGGGACAATTTGTAGAGTGAGCACTTAGGGAGTTTTATGAGAAATTCTCAGCCGCCCTACTTAGGAATTGCTGTACTCTGCTCCGGCGAGACTTTGGAGCACGCCGTGAACAATGTAAGTAGGATCAATCGAGTGGGCGGTGCGACAGCCTGTAGAGTGAGCACCTTTGGGTAGTTTTACAGGAATTCCCAGCCGCCCTACTCAGGAATTGCTGTACTCTGTCCCGGCGAGGCTTTGGAGTGCGCTGTGCACAATGTATATTGGATCGAATCTATCATTCGACTGGGCGCGACAGCTCGCAAATTGCACGCGCGGGCGTGTTCGGAGCGCGATAACTCTGTCAACTGCGAGTCTTTCCGGCTGCAGGTTTTGGATTTTGTAGAAACCACCCGCAGTTATCTAGAGGGGAATCCAAAACCTATCGAAATCGGTAAAATTTTTAGAAAAGGACGTCGGATTTGTAATCGGCGCTCCAAATAACCCCAGACGATATAGGACGAAGTTTGGGCAAGAAAATTTGGCAAACTTCGATCATCGATTTTCGATGACGTCATCGTCCGGGCAGGCTCGGCGAAGAGCGAGCGCCCTCGTCCTCGAAGGAAGTTGTCAAAAAATCTATGTTTCTGAAAATGGTCGCGATTGGCACCGTTCGATAGAGCTTTCCGAGCAGAACAGAACGATACTATCTTTTGTGTCAAAAACTCAAATGTGGGCGAGTAAGGGCGGAAG
>OX375868.1:32664364-32701231 GCA_947359475.1 Heligmosomoides polygyrus bakeri
GGACTAAGGCAGGTTTGGCAGCTGGAGAGTTGTGGGCACTTCGTCGTAAAGTACCTTAGCTGATTTGCTAGCCTACGCATTCGTAGGCCGCTAGTTGGTCGCGTGTTCCTACAATGGTCGACTGAAATCGGAAAAAAATCGTGTCACACAAGGTTTACCAGCATATTCGCACCTCCGTAACTTTGTTCATTCATAGACTACATTGCTGTGTTTCAGCGCACCTATTGGGCTTTCTACTGTTTACAAAATCCACAAGTTGTATTCAGAAAGATTGGAAGCTGACAGAGTGATCGCGCTCCGAACCCGCCCGCGCGTGCAATTTAGCACAACAACGGCTTATGTTCTCCGTGCTCTTACTCGCCCAGATAACAGTTCTCGCCACTCATAGTAAAAGCGTTCAATTCAGCATGAAAAGCTCTATGAAAAGGTATCAAACTCGACCAATTTCGGAAACATCGATTTTCGATGACGTCATCGTCCGTCTGGCGCGGCCTAGAGGGCGTCCTCGATGAGAAACTGTCAAGAAATCGATATTTTCAAAATTGGTCGAAATTGATATCGTCCGATAGGGCTTTTCGAGCTGAACAGAATGGTACCTGGCTGGGGCTCGAAAACTCGAACCTGGGCGAGTAAGGGCAAAGGAACTTCACCGCTGCCGTCCGCCGCTCTAAAATGGCAGATGGCGCTAAGGCCGTCAGCTCGTTTCGTGTACCCGCAGCGGTCGACCGAAATCTGAAAAAAAATCGTGTCACACATGCCCAACCTGCATTTTCATACCGCCGTAACCTTGCCAATTCGTAAGATAATTTGCTGTGCTTTGGCGCTTTACTAGAGCATACTACTGCCTACGGAGTCCGTACGTTCCAGCCAGAAAGATTGGAAGCTGACAGAGTTATCGCGCTCCGAACACACCGTGCTTACAATTTAGCACAACAACGGTCTGTGATCTACGTGCTCTTACTCGCCGAGATAACAGTTCTCGCCACAGCTACAACATGTCATCGTAAGCAGCTTTCCGTCTTGTGCTCGCCCGTACATTTGGATGCCATTAGCTCGTCTCGTCTTCCCGTAGTAGTCGACTGAACTCGGATAAAATCGTGTCACACAATGTTTGCCTGCATTTTCGCACCACTGTAATTTTGTCCAGTCTTAAGCTACGTCGTTATGTTTCAGCGCGCGTCTTCAACTTTCTACTTCCTACAAAATCCACAACCTGCAGCCGGAAAGACTCGCAGTTGACAGAGTTATCGCGCTCCGAACACGCCCGCGCGTGCAATTTGCGAGCTGTCGCGCCCAGTCGAATGATAGATTCGATCCAGTATACATTGTGCACAGCGCACTTCAAAGCCTCGCCGGGACAGAGTACAGCAATTCCTGAGTAGGACGGCTGGGAATTCCTGTACAACTACCCAAAGTTGCTCACTCTACAGGCTGTCGCACCGCCCACTCGATTGGTCCTATTTACATTGTTCACAGCGTACTCCAAAGTATCGCCTGAGCAGAGTACAGCAATTCCTAAGTAGGGCGGCTGAGAATTTCTCATAAAACTCCCTAAGTGCTCACTCTACAAATTGTCCCCCCCCCCCCCCGATTGATAGGTTCGATCCTATATGCACTGTGCACGGCGCACTCTCAGTGGATTCCAGGCATGACAAAACCCTTTACGCCATGCTTGATTTGCTCCGAGAACATGCAAGTCCTGGAATATAAGCCTCTCCAATAGCAAAAAGTCTACTCCAGTCATTTTTGACCACCCACTGCGAAAATACGGTGGTTTGGCAATGTTGTATAACGATTGTGTAGATTTCGAAGAGGCGAATCGAACGGTACCAACCGTTTCTCAAGAAACCTCAAATTAGAGGAATTGTGAGCACGCAACTGTTTTCGACGGTTTGCGTCCGACAACTCGTCCGCGACCACCCTTCGCAATGGAGCGCATGTTTTCAATTTCGAACCTTTTCATGGCTCCATATGAACAATGTATACCAAACGAGAGAGATCGTGCTCCTGACCTCAAGTATATCCTTTGATTTTGAAATGAACGAGTTTTAGGTGGGTTATATTAAAAAGACGCAAAACCGCAAAAGTGCGGTTTTTTCGGCGTCTATTCAAAAGACGAGTCTGGTACTGTATATGCTTCTGGTTAGATCGCCTTATGAGCACTCATTTTTCTTCCACAACGTCATGGCGTTTTCAGTGCACTGAGCAAAGACTGAGACAGTAAATTTTTGCAAATCCAGGACTAATCTATCCTATTCGGGAGGGGGAGACTCTAACGTGGCAGATGTGTACGTCCAAGCACGCTTCAACGCTACTTCCTTTGAATTTTTCCGAGAGCTTTTATTTCCATGAATCAGCTACTGGAGCACTGGTACGAATTCAAGGAAGGCGATGGTGGCATACAATAACCTATGACCCTCCCGACGATCAGGATAGATCCAACTCAGCTTCAGCATAGTTTCCTTGTTACTTTGGAAATATCTTTTTTTATTTGTTCAAAGATTCCTCTTCATTCTTTTCATTCTTTTCTAACCCTTTATCTCCTTCCTATGGAAACACCTCAACTTTTTTCCGCCTCTTATGATCCTGTTCCCTTTGTTTCAGGATAGCATAGTAATAGCGCTGAGTACATAGGAACAGATTTTTACACAAAGAAATCACCAAAAAAATTTTCTCCTGCTTTGCCTGTCAACTTTTTGACATTCCCGAGTAGAGATATATACCGTCGAAATGTTGTTCATTTTCCATTTTCCATTCAATTTTTATCCATTTTCAGCTTAATTTTTTACCAACTTGTTCTTGCTAATGACGCTCAGTTTTTAAAAGAAGGTAGTCTAAAATCTAACATTAGAGAAAAAATAAAGTATAACAATTCAAAAATATAAGTGATGAAAGCCTCTAGCAGTCCCGCCCTACGCTGCTAAAAAGATATGAAGTGTATGCTCCCTCGGATGCAACGCGACAACGATCATCGAACAGTTGCAAGAACTGTGCAAAAACTTGCATGGAAGATTTGACAGCGTATCCTGCTTATTCTTCAACGGTGTATTGAAGCTAATTTGTATGACTTTTGCCGATCTTTAAGATGGCTCGCAAGAAACGAATGCCCACGTAAGAAAGTGTTATACGTTGACCACAACCTCCAGACAATTCAAGAACTTTAAACGTCTGAGTTTTGGTTTTTTGAGAAGAAGAACATTTTGCAACGCGTCATTACGGGAGCTGTATATCGAGCGTAGTTGCCGTTGATTTTTACGAAACCGAGACTGGGCAGAGTTACAGTCTCCAATCACGTTACCATTTCTACTCCATGCGTGAAGGCGCAAATTTTTTATCCAGGCTTGCATGAATAAACTGGGGATACATTTCTATCACATCTATCATCTATTATACCTCGCATCAAGGTCGCGCGCCTCATTGCCAATGGCGTTTATTCGCGCGGCAACACCTTGGCATGTACCGCACAGATAACGATTCAAGAATTGACTGTAATCTATAGCAGAAAGGAAGGCATGAAGGAAATCCAGGAACGTGCCTCGTTTGTTTATCTTTGTTACTGGGCACCAGAGAAAGTTAGAGAGAGGGCCGCTGAGGGGCAGACAAAAGGGGAGCGTCAGCCAACCTACTTCCATTCGATGATGACTTACCAGCCGATCGGCTGCTATTACACATTACGGTTAGCTAAATTGCACCATCCCCTTCCGCCTTGTACGATCACTTCTTTAAACCGTTGCGACTTAATTTCAGTGCACAGGCGAGCCGACTTGCGTGCCCGACCAGACAGTTTCTGAGGACAGATGCAACAGCCTGCGTCTGAGAACGATCATTCAGAGCGTGAGTAGATTAAATATTCAGTGGTCTTGCATGAAGAACAACAGCATACGAAGTGACTCCATAAGGCGTCGATCTAAAGTCTCTTATTCAGTGCTAGTCTTTGAATCGTAAAATAACTCGTGATCCAGATATCGGAAAATGTTCCATTCCCCTTTTCAACTCATGTGGTTTAAATCACAGAACATTGTTGCGAACGACGCTGAGGCGTCCAAGCGAGCCGTGCAGTCTGCAGCCGAAACAGAAACCGGGCAGTTCTTCGACGCTGTCTGTGGCACCGGATTTTTCAGTTATATAGGTAGTTGCTTTGTTAATATCCTACATTTATTCGCTACTTACATTACTAACGATCAACTCATTAAAACCTCCGTCTTGTGGATGTCGGAAAAATTCACATTTTGCATGAATTTTTTAGAAGGAGGTGAAAGTTGCATCTTATTAGGCTATAGCAAGTGTTGGCGTCAAGCAATCGGTACATTGAATGGGTCATTCATCCCCATACTGTGGGACATAAAGGAAGCATTTTGTTTGCGCGCTTTGCAACATATACAGCCCCCTCCCGTTATGGGGTGCTTCACGGGACCAGAGAAAATCAGCATTATAATCTAATCGGAGTTGCTTCGTAACCAGAGCTGGCCTTTTCTACACTATTTTGTGCTCAGACGTATCTAAAAGCGTGTACATTGGCAAGTATTAGTGAAGCATGTAGCCAAAAAGACAGCTTGTAGGCATAGAAAAGCTACAGAGATTTAATACTGCTCTTGTCTCCAGGGGTACCATCAGTAATAAACATGAGACGTATAATGTGGTAAGGGTGACAGATATATAATGAGTTGCAGAGGTAAGGTAGGCGCAAACGCAAAACTGAGTAGTGTGATGGCGAGCTTAATCGACTCATTATGTTGTTCCTTACATAGGAAATCCGACTATTTGCGGCAGTTTCCTACGAGTTCTTGGTCCAGGATCCATCATTGTTCGAGTCAAGGTAGATAAATCCTCGAGGGTATACGGAGAGATACCTAAGAAGGAATATACTCCAGCTAGCGGTGTACCCGCGAATAGGTGGGAAGATATATGATGATATATCCACTGAACACGGGGAATGCGGTATAGAGTGGAACAACACATCGTGGCTGTGTTGTTCCACTCTATACCGCATTCCCCGTGTTCAGTGGATTCGAACTCGCCCGCTAGTCATTAGCACTCTTCTCGACATAGTGCAGCACCCGAGCGTGCTCTTTAAGACTATAAACGAAGCCGTGGTAAGGTAGCGAAACACTCTCAGCACCTTGCTCCTCTTCAATTTCTGCGTGGCATCGGATTCGCCCATGGCCGCTCTACGTCTGGAGTGACCATAAACGTAGAGTTCCTCTCCGAAAAGCACCATAACGCGGGAGTACCGCTAACCAACACATACTAACTGGAGTTGCTTTCAATTGGTGTAAAGGAAAGCTGACCGGCTCTCGAAAAAATCTACGTTAGACCGGTAGTAGCATCTCACACGGAGGTGCCATAGAGTACGACGAACTACTCTTGCTAGCCGACGAGCAGGCCAGTGTTATACCCAGGGTACCTACCCGGGCACCGCGGACGTCGCACTATCTGCTGGCCCCTACGCAACGCAGAAGTTGAATCGACTCGAGCTCCACGCGAAACGTGGTACTCATACTTACTCTCCATTAGCGGGCGTCAGGTTTGAGGGCGCCCTCAGGCCAATAACATCGCTGTGGTTGCCATGGAATGGCGAGAGTCACGGACAAAGTTCTGCCATGCCAGACGATCCAGAGCCATTTCACTTCCGCGCTCTAAAAATAAGACTCCTTTACTCAAGTCGTCTTGCACTTGTTTTATTCACGTCTTCTTTGGTGCAGCTCGCTGGACTTCCCATTCTCTCGGTCTGTTTCTTCGTAGCAATTTCTTGAGCCGCCATTCGACTTACCTATGGCGAAGCCTAGTACCTCTCTCAACCGCGATAAATTCTGTGTACATAGGCGATGGGATAATATTAATTTTGAGGGATACTGTCAACATGTTTTCCACAAATGTCCCTAGTTCACTATACGTTTCTCTTTTCATCTGCAAGAGATTTTTGTTCGTTTAGCCCACACGGACGAGTTCTGCCTCGCTTCAATGGCTGGAGTAAACTGCTACGTTTTCTCCCCTGTGTGCAGCGAACATCCGACGACAATTTTTGCGAAGCACCGAAAAACCCGTAGAAAGGTGTATCTCAACAGGAACTGACACATTCCTTCAACAGTTTCTTGAAAGGTGAAAGGTTGATCACAAGTAATGCTCATGTTTCTTGAACCTTGCTTTCTAGGGATTCTTAAATTAACTACAAATGTGTGTTACCGTTATGCTATTATTCTATTCGGGTACCTCTATGCCACAAATGCTTTGGATATGTAGCAATGTTTATAGGTTCTTCAGTAAGATGACTGTGATAAGATTATAAGCTGTTAATATGCTGCAACAGAGTGATGTTGAAAATTGTCAACATGTCTGTATATTTTTTATTTATTTGTTTATATGTGTTAATTTTTAACTTAAAGTTTATTGCCCTCAATCGGGCTAAATAAAATAAAAGTGTTGAGCGAGCTCCCTATGTTATCCATGTTGCGGTACCGGCACAATTTTCAGTTTTTTGATTGTTGAAGACATGCTTCCTGATGAAGGAATAGAGTGACACGAAACACCTGTTTGTTACGCTCAAGAAAATTTCGTCATATATTGGGAAGACATCTGAAACGTATTTGGTCTATAGCACCGGCAATGTGCGATGAGCCTATGGAAGACTCAATGTTCCCTCCTTGATATCATAAAAGTTAATCGATCCTGTAAAGATGGACGGCTTGGTTGGCCTATGTGGGACCCGAACCACTAACCGAAGACGAAGCCGTCCGGATTACTCGCCAGAGGCGGGTTGAATGCGTATTTGGCCATACATAATAAAGGATAAAAAGGACCGAATCTATCCTAGTCCGGAGGGCCACATAACTAAAAGCTATTATATTAGGTTGGCAACTAATTTCGTGGACTCTCAAGCGCCTTCAACAAAAGTGTTCATAAACAAATAACAAATAACAGTTCTCAACCAAAGTAAGATCTGTTGGAACGCGGGACTGCTTCCCATTTATCAGCTACCTGGCCCATCCCACAGCTGTAGAATTCTTGTGCTTTTGAAGCCAAGAATCCTTGGAGGTGCATTTTGACATGGTCCACATTAATAAATCGTCCTCCAACCAAGATGTGCTGCAGCGTGCTATAAAGGTGCCAGTCATTTGGAGCACAGCCTGTGCTGTAAGGTGGGTGAGTTGCACGCTCCCAGCTAAGGTCTTCGATTTTTTGAAGCTCCCGATTCGTGACGTGTGGTCTGGCGTTATCTTGCTGATACATAATTCCGCTCCTGAAAATCTGTCTGAACCGATTCCAGCGGAGTTCAGCCTGCGCGCAGCCAGGTTGAGAAGAGTGGATTACAGCATTAATGCTGGAACCGTTCTTGACGAGCTCCCAGAAGTTAATACCTTCTTGACACCACCAAACGGAGGGAACGTAGCGAACCGGACGCCTCAAAAAATAGAAGACCTTGACTGGGAGCGTCAAACTCATCCACCTTACAGCCCAGACCTTGCGCCGAGTGATTATCGCATTTTTAGTTCGGTGCAGTACTTCTTGGTTGGAAGACGATTTAATAATGTGGACCGGGTCAAAATGCACCTCCAAAGATTCTTGGCCTTAAAAGCCCAATAATTCTATGGCAGTGGGATAGACCAGCTACCTGATATATGGGAAGCACTTTTGCGTTCCGAGGGATCTTATTTTAATTAAAGATTGACATTAGTTATTTGTTAATAAATACTTTTGCTGAAGATTCTTGAGAGTCCACGAAATTAGTTGCCAACCTAATATGTAGCAAATCCACTTGAGACTTACCGAGCGGCCTCTACGGAACAACATGGGACCTAAACAAGAGAAGTCACGACGAAAAAAAAACGAAAAAAATACATTTGTTGCGGTTGTAAGCAGGCAAAGTTGTGTGCCCTCCTCACCATGTTAGATCCTGGTTATAACATGTCAGCCGGCGGCCAGCACGCGGAATGCCTCCATTCCGTCGCTCTTTGTCCGCCGAGACGGTAGTAAACCGCGGCGATTTTTTATTTTTTTCGTTTGTTCGCTCGTTTTCGGTTTCTTTTAGGTTTCATCTCGTTCACTAGGAGCCGATCGGTAAGTTTCAATTCATTTTGTTGCCTACTTTTTAGTTATGTGGTCCCCCGGCCTAGGATAGATCCAAAGGACATTACATAATAAAGGACTTGCGGTGGCCAGCCGATGAACAAGTCAGCGCTTTATCCTTCCCAGACAAGTCTGGTGCCAATTCACCGACCCCGGAGGGATGGAAGGCTTGGTTGGCCTGGAGGGAACTCCGAACCAGGAACCTGGTATCGGGTGCAGGCGACAGCCGGCGCCTCCTCCAACTGCGCTCCACGCGCCCCTATGTAATATATTATATAAATAAATTAATTCATGCTGTATAACCGGAATTAAAAAAGAGCCTCATTTATTTCTATAGTTTTGCTCGCTTGTGCTACCGTTTCAATACCATAAGCATTAATACCTCTGTTAGAATTGGTCTCCGTTGAACTTTTTAACCGTTAGTCAGCACGGATGCGAGTAGCGAGCTGAGTCTGTAGAAGCCTGGTTGTCGCGCGTCGCGTGTGCCTGATAAGAATGAAACACCGAGCGGCCCTTCTTCTGGCCAGCACAAGCCATCGAAGTGTAAATATGCACTCAGACTGCCTCCACGCTAGAAGTGAAGAGCGTGAAGCATCCCACAATGGCATTGATTAAAGTTGTCCACTATCCCTGTCTTTATGATTCAGCAGAGTCTATAAATCTTCGCTGAATTAGGATTTCCTCGTCAAGGATCAAACATTCAAGAATTTTTCCAAAAAAAAAACTGTATTTCTCATGTTTTGTGGATCTCTTTCGTATGTAGTGCCTTCTAGAGAGATGTACTGAAGTTGCCACTTCTCAATATAGCAACATCTAAGTGTGCTTTGGAAATAATTTAATGGACAAGGGGCTATCGTTCAATACTGTGTTTACGTTTCGATGTGAAACGGTGTTCGAAGAAGTTAACGACGTTCGCCGGCGTTATACTGACCTTCACGAGAATTGTACTTAGCGGGCGCGAACAACGACACATAATGCGTAATTATCCAAACAAGACGATGATCGCGGAAAATCGAAAGTGTTGCGGCGAGACAGAAGAACGCCGCCAACGAACTGAAACACCCCTAACAAGTGCACTGTGACCTTCAAGAACAATATAAAGTGGGGTTCGAGCATGTAGTTGCATCCTGTCAAGCTGCTCGCTATGGGAACTCAGTCGGTGGTTGCAGTGGTTTCCGGACTAACCTTTTTAGCGGTGATCGGTTCCATAGCCACTGTCGTTTACATCGTGAACGACATCAACTCTTTCTATGACGACGCGATTCATGACCTCAACGAATTCAAGGCAAGTAAAACGTCCTTACATTTCTACACCTGTAAAATACAGCTCCTTTTCATTAGGTTGTTTAATCAATTAAATTTTAGGATGTGGCCAATTCTGCATGGCACCAGATGATGCCAAACCCTGCAGACCTCATCCGCGAGAGACGTGCTCCAAAGATGCGTCGTGGAGCGGGAGCAACAGGATCTAGTTGCAACTGCGGAGCTCAGCCCAACAGCTGTCCGCCTGGCCCAGCAGGACCTCCTGGACAACCAGGAGGGGCAGGAGAGGACGGCACACCAGGACAGCCAGGACAAAAGGCTGGTTCCGGCTACGCAACTGGTGGTGGTAACCAGGGATCTAACTGTATCTCATGCCCTGCTGGAGCAGCAGGTCCGCCAGGACCAGACGGCCCCGCTGGCCCAGCTGGCCCCGACGGGAATCCTGGATCATCCGGAGGTGGAGCATCATCAGGACCACCTGGTCCACCAGGACCTCCTGGAGATATGGGCAATTCAGGAAGCCACGGACAAGCTGGTTCACCTGGACAACCTGGCGCTCCCGGACAATCTGGCAAAGGAACACCAGGTCCAGCAGGGCCAACTGGTCCTGCTGGAGGGCCAGGGCAGCCAGGACAGGGCGGTGGACCAGGAACTGGAGGAGCTCCCGGCTCTCCTGGATCTGCTGGTCCAGCTGGAAACCCGGGATCACCCGGAATGGACGGACAACCCGGTCAACCAGGTGGAGCAGGCGAGCTTGGTGGAGACGCGGAGTATTGCCCATGTCCGGCACGAAATGGCAATGCGGACGTCTCCGGCACTTCCTCAAGCAATTACCAAGCGTGAGTTAACTTGCAGCATGCACAGAACTCTTTAATAGATCCCATTGTATATTTTTTTCAAGAATACATAATAGCCAAGAATTGATTTCAGGCCTCCCCCAGCTCCACCAGGAGGATACAACAAAGTTGCAAGAAGACGTGTTCGGCATCCTGCTGGAGTGTCGAGAAGAATCGTCAAGGCTTAAACTACTTCAGAGTTCCTTCAATAAATCTATTGACTATAATAGTATATGGGCCGACGTTCTAGGACATCTGTTACAGGTTTTCAGCTTGCGACACATATGTGAGGATATAATTTTACACGGGCTAGAATTTTATGAGCTCCTCATAATACAACATCTAACTGTGCTATTTTTTATGGAAGAACTGCTGTGGCATGCGTTTTACATAGAAGCAGTGAGCAGTTCGTTGCGTCTTCCAGAGGCAGAATTTTGCGGTCATGTTGTTTACAAATAAGAGCGAATCTAGAACGTGAGCGCAGAATCCAACAAATGTGGATGAACATCATCATGGTGTCGAACATAATTCCATATCCGAGAAAATTTTCAAGACTGATTGGGCTGGAAATCCTGCTTTTTCTTCGAAGCAAATGTAACATTTCAAATTTTCAGCATGAAGCGCCCGAAAACTATGCTTTATTTGCTTTATTCTGGACATAGCTCCAAGACTACGTATAAATCAACATACATAACAAACGCAAATATCAGCATAAGAGAAGCAGAGAAACACATTATGACGAATTATGACGAATAAGCATCAATATTTGCTACAAGAAGAGAAATCAACAGGAAATCAAAAAGAAATCATTACACCTCTGTCACAGCATTACTGGCCTTAGCCTTAAAAGAACCAAGAGAAGGTGCATTAAGCTCTCTTTGAACGCTTTGCTTAAAAATATAGCGGCCCTATTGGAAAAGTACTGCGCCCTGACATGTTTCCCACAAAGACGGAACCTTGATTTTCTTCCTACAATATCTCGTGTAGGAATAAATAATGAATGAAAAAATTGGAGTTGACGGAAGTCCTTCTACTGAGATTTTTGAACCCCATAATAAGATCGTTCGTTTTCTTGTAAGGTACAAACTGCGTAGGCCATAAAATCGACGCCTTGTATTATGACTCCGTTTGGAATGGACTCAGAGATCAGCCCAGAAAACCTCATAACCAGTTCA
The DNA here is from genome assembly GCA_947359475.1 of Heligmosomoides polygyrus bakeri. Taxonomy (NCBI): domain Eukaryota; kingdom Metazoa; phylum Nematoda; class Chromadorea; order Rhabditida; family Heligmosomidae; genus Heligmosomoides; species Heligmosomoides polygyrus. The sequence continues at coordinate 32,675,703 of OX375868.1, forward strand.
GGGGTGAACTAGTTTTGGACACTCTCGATGAAATCAATGTCCTTCTTCTCATATGGAGGGAAGACAGTCGTGCCTGTTTTCGATATAGGCCTTACATAGGTTTTAAGCTTTGTGGAGTACCCTAAAATTGCGCGTAAGTAGAGTTTTGAAAATATTAAATACAGGACGGAAAGCAATTGCAAAGACTTATAGTGGCTGTAGAAGCAGAGCTTCTCACCAAACCTGAAACCCAAATCCCTGACTTCATCAACAAAATCAAGCTTATCCGACCAACTACACAATCTGCACTAGTATCCTTTGATCCAGTACTTGGAACTTGCCTTCTTAGCCGGCAAAGGCAACTTCCACTCTTTAGAACAACCACATTCCTAATCAATTGCGTTACTAAAAAACGAAAAACGAAAAATGACATTAAATATATTTGACTATTATGGAGAAAAGCAGCAAATCTCATTGGTTCGTTTCGCCAACTCTCTTCTGACGAACCTCTCATTAAGTTAAAGATGTTTAAATAACTCAAAAGAATCAAAGTTATTGTGATAATGAGAGGCTAATGAGGCTACATGCAAAAGACATGTAATCCTCTACTAGTAAGAATAGCTACACGAAAGTGAAATTTGAAGCTTCATTCAAGTAAACATTGCGACATATGTACTCGTAGACTTTCCTGCACAAAGCGCACAAAAGTTTTATGCTCAAAAACCTGAAGAGAATGTGCATCATGAAACTCCAAAGCACCTAAGAATTATTGAGGAATTGAAGGAACCTGTTAACGAATTGATGACATTCTTTTATCACCTTACAACAAGTTCAACTCTGAGATCTAAATAAGTAAAGAAATCCCATTCCATTGGGAACAGGAGGGAAAAGCCTAGGGTTTCTTCAGTTATTCTATATTACGTATTAGAGGTACGCAGAAACTACGGCGCTGTTAATCGAAATCTTTGTTGTTTGTAACTTCTTAGGCCTCGTGACCCTGTCGGCTACGTATCTTGCCTCGGCCACGGAGACGAGGTAACACAAAACATTTAGACCTGTCTGGACCTCTAGGTAAGCTGTCATAATTGGAGTCCTGCAAGGGAGTCCTTAGTTTCAAGTAACTCAATTAAATGATATGCATGATAATTCACCGTTTCATGTATTGCTCCAAGTCAAACCTCAGATCACCAGAAATACAAAAACCTAAATCACGGGCGTTTGCTGCGTGCCTTAGATCTGCGTCCGTAAATCTATTGCTTGGTGAAGTGTAGTGGTGTACAGCAAACCTGTACGACAAGACGGAGCACTTTCTCGGCTACCAGAAGAAGCACCGAGATTGCAGCGCATTTTTTAAAAGACCGATCTAAAATTGCGTCAGGTATCATGGATGTGGCTCCACCAGAAGACATCAGTGGTGTAACGACGTAGCATCTGCCCGCTAAGCATGATGCTCTAGATGGAGACCGTCTAGAGCTATATCAGGTTGCAAGGAAAGTATTCCACCATTTGTGCAATTTTTTCCAAATTGATTTCTCTCGTTCCATACACACAACAACCAACGAACATATGCACCATTATTATCTACAACACACTACCAGGTATTTTGAATATCTCGCTTGTATAGAAATCCTCGGGTTTGACGAAAAAACTCAACGAGTCACTTTTAAAGTTGCTCCCTGTTATCGACTTGTTTCTCCTGAAAATGGTTCGACAACGAAAGAAACAGAGAGTTGGAGCAAGGTGCGGTGAATGAAGTGGGTGCCTATAACATGCCATCCGAAGCAACGGAGCTTCCCTCTCCCTTGCAACGGTTGGGCGCGCATTGTCGAGAAGGATGAAGATCTTGTCCCGTTTACCGCGAAGAGCTGCTTTAATGCGATCCAGCTGCCTGCAGTAGACACCGCTGATGAGAGTAGTGTTTGCAGATAGCTGCTCCCAGTGAATGACTCCTTTGCAATTCCACCAGACAATGAGCATCACCTTTTTTGGATGAAGTTCCGGTCTTGGTGTGAGAATTCCTTTTTCGCCGCGACTGGTCCACTGACGCGTTCGCGTTTGCTTAACATAGACTACTCACTTTTCGTCGCCAGTGATCGGGTTCTCGAGCCAAGAAAGATTCCGCCGTAAAGTCAAGAAGTTCATGCACGCTTCCTGGCGCACCTGTAGCTGGTGGCCGCAAAGTTCAAGCGGAATCCATGCACCATATCTGTATGCCTCCCCAAGGCTACGCAGGTAGTGGAGCTATGGTGGTGTGGCTGCACTCGAGTTCCTATGTACGCCAGTTCGCAGGGGGCAGCGCCGGAGATCCTCCTGAACCAGTTCCAGAAGGCGCTTCTCATTCGCTGCAACTGGCCTTCCAAATCGTGGTTGGTCCTTCAAGAACGTCTCCATTCTTGAACTTCCGGAACCTTTGGCACATCTTAGGAGACATTGGTATGACCCATTGTTCCACAAATATTGTCCGCTGCGACCCCCGTACAGCTCTGCCTTTTGAACTCGGAAAGCAGAAGCAGTCAAACTTGCTTGCAGTCGAGAACGAGTTTTTCTGCCACAGTTGTAACGGAGTATGACGACAATAGCGGTGAATGTAGGTCATAGGTCAACCTACATATGCGTTATTTGGAGAAGGTTCCAGAACACTTTTTAAAAATTTGTCGGAAGGCCAAAGTGAGTGTCGAGAAATTTTCCTTACAACCTAATAGTTCCGGTCACAAGCACACTCCCTTGCAACAGCAATAGCCTCTGTTACAGCCGCACGAGGCTTGAACAGAGTGAGTTGGAGCATTAAAAGCGGATCAGTGATGCATTGTGCTACCGACCTTTTTAATTGGAAAAAAGTGTCTCGATGACCTATAAAATCTACATAACTGCAGCCTCCCTCCGTTCGTTGAGATAATTGTATCCGAAGCATAAACAATCCTCATTGACTAGAACCAACAGCTTTTTAGCTAAATTTTCAGTCTTTTCCCAGGTTTTGTTCGACAGAGCATAGTTGTCTATAGAACACCTTTTGTTCAGGTTTCTGAATGGTTTCGGATAAGGTTTGAATTTAGTATGATCTAACTAAGTTTAGCGATGTCCATGAAATCTCAAAGTAGGGAGCTCACGTGGTCTAGTGGTGATCTGTTACACTGTTCAGGGAAAGCGATCGTAGCATAATGGCTCAAAGATGGGCAGCTCTCAAATCAATCGAGTCAGTTGTTGGTGAAAAGATTTTCACCAAGCTGAATCAAAGCTCAGGTGTGTGCCATGCATTTAAAATTAGTTTGCAGCACTTTAAGAGCAATTGAAAATCGGAACGCACAAAGACAAACCGAAGCCAACGGAACATGTTGTGTCTCTGCCCTCAAAAATGGCGAAACAGGAGCCACGGTAAATTTCTCATATTGAGGAACCCATAGACCTTCAATATTGGCGATTTGGCTGAATTAAAATGATAAGATGACGGCGTTTCTCAATACCCATCTGGGATGTCCTGCATTACACCCATGCATTTCATCGCAAAGGCAGTTTGAACGGGTACTGAGCCCATGCATGGCATCCGCAGGTCCACGAACGCGGGCGGAGAAACAACGCTTACCCAATCCACTTCCTATTTATAGAGGAGGTGAAACGGAAAATTCTCCAATCCACGCTACGTCTTTAAAGCTACTCCGAGGCGTGAGTTAGATGCTACATTAGAGCAAATAATTTCGGAACTATAGCGAAAGTAGAGCAGTCGAAGGAAGAAGCAGCTGTGGGGCGCAGCCGCGATCGATAAAGCATTCCTGTCCCATCCATGTCCATGAAGACCTCAGCAGTTCCTCGTTTAGCCATTTCGGAGCGAACGTATCTAGGAAAAGCAGCCGATTCTCTCAGCTGGCTTCCGTATTTCATTGTACAGACGGAGTTCGCAGTCATGTTGCCAACGCGACATGAAGCAGAAGTACATAGAGTGCGCGGCGCATCCCAAATAAGAATTGAGTATGCCCTTCTTCACGCCTTCCCATTTGATAAGACTAAACACTGTTAATTGCTGAAAATTTAAATTTGTGAAAACATTTTTATTGTCAATTCATGTAAACAATCTCTGCAGGGTGCAGCATTAGGATAATAAACCAAAGTTCAGAACGTGACGCACTCTAAATAGCCGATTTAAGGCCTCCGCACACTTTTGCGGCGACGCGGCATACGACAGGCATCAAAACTGCTTCGCGGGCGGCAAAACCGCCGCATAGGAGGCACTCATCCTCAGCTTTGCCACCCTACTCCATCGCCAATGCGGTTTCATTATCATTATCATCATCACGTCGCTATCAATTTCCATGGCAAAGCGGCTGTAGCGGCAATAATGTCTTTAATAATTATTGCCACAGCCGTGTTGGCGGCACATCAGCAGCTAGCTCGGTGTCTCTGCCCCATACTTATGGATACTGATAGATATAGATAGGGCTGCCGCGTTGCCGCAAAAGTGTGCGGAGGCCTTCAGAATGCTCTTATATACATATTTTTTATTATTTTCGTATTCAAAAAGAAGTCTACCGAACACAGAGTCATTTGTATGCTCAGGAAAAACACAGTGGTTTTCGCGGCTCTCCATCTGTCCCGATGTTAGCAGGAACTAAATGTCTTTAGCAATTTTCAATCAGAGACTACCGGCTCTGTATGTAAAGGACTGCTCGCAGCCTGAGGCCATATTCATTAACGACTTAGGACAATTTAACGGAGAAAACACAGCCGAAAGCCTGAGGGGGCGAAATGCCTCACCATATCGCTTGATAAGCCGCGCTATCAGGGATTTCGGCTGTATTTTCTCTGTTAAATTGCTGCAGATGGTTGATGAATCCAGCCCCTGGTCACTTATCTACGAAACATGACGAGTTTACCGTCAGGTGGACAGGTAATTTCATGTCTGTTCACGTTTCGAAAAGCGCAAGAAGTCCCAGAACGCCATGAGGAGAGCGGGCGGTTGTTTGCGACGCGGCTGCTGCCGAGGACTCAGACGCCATGCAGATCCGCTCGCAGCCGAACGTTCTGCAGTGCTACGAGGACTTGAAGAGGGTACGTTGTTTCAACATCAGCTTCATCCCCAGCTAGTCTTTTCTACCTAGAGGTGGGTGTACTCTCCTTCTCTCTCACAGAATCCAAAAAATGAAAATCGATTCAAACAGAGAAGTTAAGGGAACAATCTTGAGGGAGAGCTCCTCTTAGTATTCCATTCCCTAACCGGCAGCTGATAACTTATCGGTAGACTTCCCTCTGCAGCTGTGTACGGGCGTTTACTGCTTTCACTATAAACTTTTTGGAAGCTTTTGGTTCATTGAATGTTGTGGAGGGTAAAGGCGGTGGACCCCGGATTCGACCTGCGTCAAGCTAATCACGTAGTGCATAGAAATTGTCACAGGAAAACAACTGGTGCAAGAATGAAACAAGGATGCGTTCGCTTTCTCCTTGACACCGTGATAGGAATTTGTTAAAGGAGCCAGTTGTTGGAGAATTATGTGATGTACTTCCTCCATCAACTTGCAGAAGACAAATTAGTGCGGAAATATCCAGTAGGACCCATCCTTCAAGTAAAAAATCTAGTTTTGCTCCTTGTGACGTGAATAATAAGGTGAACCTCAACTAGACTTGCACCAGCAGTTGGAGAAGATACTCATGTGGCCAAAATTTTGCGAGTGGTAATGCTGTTGGGGCGTCTGCTATGGTGTGCACATCGAGTGAACATTCTTGGTTTGAGCCACACCGGTAACAACCCAGTCCTCTGGTGTTGGCAATCTGAAATCTCTGAAAGACCTGAGGCGCAAAACGATTATTTGGACATCGACCGGCCACTGCAAGCCACTTTATGTGCCGAATACGTACTCACGTTTGCCCCACGGTATCCCTTGGAATTAGAACACGTGGTGCGTCCCGAACTGATTAATGTTGTTCCTCCTCCTTAACCTTTATTCCAAAATTAGAGCTCGGTACGTAGGTGTTAATTAGGTGGATCCAGAAAATGAGAGAAAGACCCGTAGAAAACTATGTGTTATCGAAGCTGTCATCAACCACATAGACACACTCATCCACAGGCACACTCATCAGAAGTAACATAAGCACTATCGTGAGGTACAAGAACAGCATCCGATTCGCTACACCTATGTAATGTTACGCCCCTCTCTATTCCTGAACCCAATCATTCGGCTAAAACTAAGCTACCACACAGAAAGCCAGACAGAAATGGGCAGTATGGTGCCAATAGGTTAGTCGTGAAGCATTGAGCCGATTCTGTGAAAGTTCCAGAACCTTCTGTTCTTGTTCGGTACCCATGATCTAACACCTGGCCCTTGTAGATCATTCCCAACACATCGAGGTGATCGGCCTACGCAGTAACGTTTCCTTCTTTAACTTTAATCACGATGATAATTCCACAAGAGACCTTCTAGCCATCATCTTCTTTGAAGGGCGTCATTGCACTGGAGTGATGACCACCGTTCAACATCGACAGCGTACTGGGAGAGGATACCAATTCCGTCAACTGTCAACTGCTGGTTCGCTCGCTTCAGGAGACCCGAACTTCGAAGACAAACAGTCTGGACGCCCCCCCCCCCACGAAGGAACAGTACGACTTTCTCGACGCTGTCAAAGAGGATCCGAAGCTCAGCCTTGCGATGAGACTCGGTGACACCCATCCAGCAGCCTTCAGTCGCCTCCAGTCCCTCGGCTACAAGAAAATGCGACTCGATGGTTCCCTCGTGTCTTAACCGACAGCATTTGGTCCATCCGGGTATCCATTTGTCAGTTTCCCCTTCTGGGCCCGTGGGATGGCATGTGCTGACTCAACTGTCATATTCGCTAGACCTGGCGCCAACAGACTACTATCAGCTAAATAACAATTTACAAAACAGGCAGGTTGGCAATATCGAGCAACTCAAAAAAGGTTCGCCGACTTTTTCTCTTCAAAACCAGGATTACTGTAGAATCGGTATCCAAAAATTACCTGATAAATGGTGTTGTATCCCTGAGGATACAACTTCACTAGACCTCTGGGGCCTCTTCTTATTGCTACTGGACCTCTGGGGTCTCTTCTTACTGCTCTCTGTGCTAACAGAGAGCCTCACGTCCGCGTGCGTAGAGGCAGCAGAAATAGTGCAGATTTATTAGCCTAATAGTGCGGCCACACGACGGCGACGGCTGGAGGCGGTGGAGGTAAGCTGGCTGGCGGCTGGAACTCCTTGGCGACGGTCCTCGGTGACCTCCGGCGGCGACCTGCGACGACGAACTGCGACGACGACCCCTGAGGGTCTCGGCAGCGGCCTTATATGCGCCCCGTTTTTCCCGCCGGTCGTTACTTTGACCTGCCGTGGAGGATTACCACCGCGCCTACGTGGGTGGTCATCGGCTTTCTACTAGCCGGCTACGGGCGCGCTACACACGATCACCACTGTGATCGTCCAGCCATAACAAATGGCAATGTTTTATCGATAATAATGGTTGATATATTTCAGATATTAATCGCAGTGAAGAATATAAATGAAGAATAAAGAATAGGGTCAGCGAACCGAGAATAGCGTTACTCAAACCCTTTTGGGATGTGCCACGCGATCTGCTTCTACAGTATGCCCTGAAAGCGATTTGAGTGCGTATTTGGCCTCACAATGACTTGCGGTGGACAGGCGATGAACAAGTCAGCGCTTCATTTATCCCAGACAAATCTGGTACCAAGCCACTAACCCGGAGGGATGGAAGGCTTGGCTGGCCTCGCAGAAAATCTGAACCTGGGACCTGGTATCGGGTGCGCGCGACAGTCTACACCTCCCATGGCTGCGCCACACGCGCACAAGAATATAGATAAATTTGAAAAAAATTGATAGTGGAGAGAAACTTCTTCGACAACCTAATAGCCTGCAGAAACCCGGCTACCCTAGCCAATCTTACCATGAACTGCAGTTGATTGTCGGTCGAAGTGCGAGAACCTTTTTCGTGATATACTCCCGTAAATTCGTCCGCTCGTTTGGTTGTTTTCGGAAATTCGAAGTTCTTTTGTTCAAAGAAAAGATGTTTAACTACGAATTTCTATGAGTTCTTTGATTTTTTTTTTCGAGTCATAGCTGCGAGCTACCTGCCCGTGAGTGAATGAAATCATGCAATGCATTCGTTTTGGTCTGTGTTTTTCTACACTATCGTAGTAACCATTTCATCCGGAACTCCCTTACGACTGAATGGGTTCAGTTACATAATCTTGCCTCTCGCATCCTACAGAAACTAATATAGTGGATTGCATTCTTTGGGAAACCGTCGAAAAGCGAAATGTTTTTAAAGCAATACGTTTTCAAAGTCCCGAGTGTTGGATAGTTCGAAATTTCGCCGAATTGTACTCTTAAGAACTAGAGCTACCTTCGTAAAAATGACCAAAACCACCTCAAAAACGAGCAATTCCTAACTTGCTTTCTCGATCCGCCACATTTTCATAATTTGAGCATGAAGCCGATTCAATTTTTCTCGTTTTTCCTCTATCCGACGGAAGCTAGTTGCCCACCTCTACCTTATCATGTAGTCCGATATGTTGTGCAGTTAGGCTACTTTTTTTCCTGTTAGGTTGTCGCATTAATCTCCTTTTCAAGGTATGTATAAATAAAGAAGTTTTTAGCCTAGATCACTCCGTCTCAGAAAAAGCCAATAAATCGGTCGGTAGGTTTTTTCCTGCCCTTTCAAAAACGTGTGTGGAAGTCGTTCTCATTTTCTAGTCGACCTTCTCCAGGGCTCCGTAAAATCATAAACAGACACGACTATCGAGTCATCATGCTTTACGAATTTAAATTGGGAAATTCATCCCGTAACCTTAGCAGCGCTCATGGGACGGACTGTCCTTGCGAACGAACCGTGAGACTCTGCTTCGAAAAATCCGCTTCTGGCGATTTTGTTCTCGAAAAAAACTGATCGCGGACGCAGGTCGTCGCTTGACGATGAAATTTTGAGGAAGGCCGTCAAAGTAAATGTGGAGGCAAATACACGTACATTAGCAGAGGACCCTGGCGTATATCAGAGTACGGTAGCACTTGGCGAGAATCGCCAAGGTGAGGAAGATGTCGAAGTGGGTGCCTCATGTGCCCGATAATCAGCGTCTGGCACGTTTTGACACCTTCTCCAATCTGCTAATTCGCTTTAAAAATGAGCCTCTTGTAAGCCATATTGTAACTTTGCATGAAAATGGGTCCTTCACGATAACAATAAACGGGGATTTGCCTGGTAGATAAGAATGCTCCTCTCCTCAAATCTCTTGGCGAAAATTGACCCATATAGGTATCGAAGTTCTCCCTCTCCCACCTTTACCTCACTGACTATCGCTTTTCCAGAGCTGTTGATTCTCATTTGCGTCAGAAACAATTCATCAATTTGGCCGATGTTGAATGTGCTCTCCTTGATTTCGCTAATTTCCGTGATCTCAGTTTTTATTGTAAAGGATTAGATTTATTGTGGGTTCCTTGGCAAAAATGCGTAGATTCTGGTAGTTTTTGCTACGATTAATACATTTGTGTTTATGCTGAGTTATAGCAGTTGTTCGGTGTTTAAATACCTGGGATCAGCAATAGCGTCTGACGGCGGTCTGATGCTTGAAGTGAACTCACGAGTGAGTGCAGCTTGGTCCAAGTGGCGTTCGCTGACTGGCGTGCTCTGCGATAGGAAGATACCAGAGCACCTGAAGTCGAAGATTTACAGAGCCGTCGTGCGCCCGGTAACGATGTAGGGCGCTGAGTGTTGGCCTGCGACTAAGGAAGTTGAAAGGCGCCTCAGCGTCATGGAGACGAAGATGCTGCGCTGGACGGCTGGATCCACGCGCATGGACCGCATTCGAAATGGTGCTATTCGGCAAAAGTTCGGTGTCGCGCCGATAGCAGACAAGATGCGCGAAGCTCGCTTGCGATGGCCACGTTCTGCGTGGGAAAGAAGAAAGTGTCCGCAAGATAGGCCTTGAGTTGGAAGTATCTGGAAAGCGACCTAGAGGACGCCCGAAGCAGCGTTGGTCGGATACGTTGCACATGGACATGAAAGTAGCTGGTGTCCACCCTGATCAAGCGCGGGATCGGGAAAGGTGGTGTCGTAACACCAGAAGAGCAGACCCCGCGACGATGCGGGACAAACGCTGAAGAATAAGAAGAAGCTGAGTTATGGCAGTGTGAAGGACCGTTTCGGCGATTAATTTTGCGACAGCCTAATATTTTCCCCTCTGATTCTTTTTCACCTTACGTAGCGCATGAAATAATTGAAAATAAATAGCTCTTTCGAAACCTTCGTGACCATTGTTCTGACGCAAAAATCATCAAGTCTTGCTCATGTTCCAGTAGCGAGTTTTGCAGGTGTATGAAGCCGAAGCAGCGCTGCTGCGCTGCATGCAACACTGCCGTCACCCAGCCGAGATGCTCTACCTTGAGCACAAGCTGCAGAAGCTCAATACGCTGACGACTGCGATTCACTCCATGCTGTCCCATCTCTTCATGGAACGGAAACTGGTGACTGTTTTTGTCCCAAAGTAGACAACAAACAGCATGTTACGCTGAAAGCCGCAAGCTCTTCTGTCAAGACGAAAGTCTCTTCTGCAGGTACGATCAACATCGAGTGTGGCGAGGTCATAGAAGCGAACATGCTCTGCAGAAAATGCACTCGGTTTCGCCCTTGAGAAATTGATTCTGTGATTTCGATTACGATAATATTTTCGCGGAAACACTACGAATAAACGCCTTCTGTGTTTGTATCAGGACCGATCAATATCAATCAAATATCAGTATCAATACCGAGTGTTGTGTAAGCGAAAGAGGATTATCGACACCATCAACGCTTTCAACATGGAAGTTCCGGATCCAGCACATATGTTGGCCGAGCGAAAGCGTATTGAACATTAAATGAACCGCCGCTTAACTGAACCGTTGCTGTTCTAGTCCTGGATGTGTACAGCATAGGGAAGTGCGCGCCAGCCAATCAATCCGTATACAGACACTAGGCGTGCTAGTCAGAAAGAAAGTGTACAGTTGAACCTGACTGGCTGTCTGGTCGGCGTCTTACTGGTTATGATTGGCTGATGCACGTCCACCACAAAATGCTGCCCACATCCGCGACATGGACCAACTAAACCACACTGCTTGTTAAGCTGCTACCCTGAGACTTGCGGCACATGGGTGGCTGCTAAGTAGCAGCTTACCGATCAGCTCTTAGACTCCAAGCTAGCTGTTTGCTGGTGGCACTGAAGAATGATGGAACTGCGAATCCGCGACGAGTGATAGCATAAGGCCCTGTGCATACTTCCCGTCGCCGCGATTCCATCGCGGCGATGAGTTTTGCAGAGCGACGCGAAAGAATTTGAATTTCTCTGTGCTCGACGCATCGCTCATCGCTCTGCAATGGGGCGCGACGGCGATCCGTCCAGGACCAAACGCTAAACACCGCGCGCGGCGCGAAAAAGTATGCCATGCCCGCGATGGGCGCGGGAAGCCATCGCGCATGCCGACCGTTAGGCCTCTGTTATACTCCCGCGGGAGCATCCGCGGAAGGGCGGGAATCGCACCGAGACTCCTCACCTGGCCAATCGCCGCGCCTCGCCACGCCCGCCTCCGCCGTGCACCATTGGTCCGCGGACGTTCCGCGGATGCTCCCGCGGGAGTATAACAGATGCCTTACCGTTGCGGCGGCCGCGGCGAGGTTTCCTTTGACTATTCGACCGCGTGCGGCGGAATGGTCATGAACTGAGCGCCGCGATGGCATCGCGGCGATGGAAGTATGCCCCCGGCCTAAAGCAATCAATTGTCAGCACCGGTAACCTTTTGCACGCTTCTATCCTTGCTCCTCGTTAGCCATAGAAGGAAGAGCTTTGCCGAACGATTCAGTGTGTCCTATCTACTCACTCCTTCAACGTATTCGGGAACTTCCTTCAGTATTACTGGCAACTGATTCGTGGCTCTTAAGGCAAGCACCAGGTGTGCGAGCTCCGACCGCGTGCCTTCTTCTGAAACTGGTCCCTCGAACCATAATGTTTGGAATACGTTCTCTGTATTCAGACACTTTCTTATGACTTCTGATGTGAGGTGCGATATCTGGCTTAGGAAACCTTACGTCTGACTGTTTTGGCCAAGTTTGAAGTTCCAAATTTTTGCAGCCTCACAGGAAAGCAGTCAGCTCCTGGTGTCAGTTCTAACTTACTAGCCCGCAGTGGAGTGATACGGTTTTTGCCATTTCTTAGCTCTCCAAAGGCCAGCAGAAGATTTGAAGACCATTACGGTGTTCCTAAGCAGTGGCCTACAATCTTGAATAGGTCACCTGAAATACTCAACAGAAAGTTCTTCGTCTTTCGTAGTGAAGGCAGACCGGCAGTCGTCCAGGTAGTGAAAACGAGCAGCTCGCGGCCTGGTACCGACCATAGGTGGTGTGCATGTTTAGCAAAGATGTCCAAAGCAGGCCTCCATTCAAACAACACGTAGCTTTCCACTTGGAATAACTGCGAGTAAGCAGCAAAGGCGTAACGGATAGCATTTATCGTGTCGTTTCGCTTAAGCACTCCCTTAAATGAGCGCGCATGAAAAAACATTTTTCAGTTGGATACGTTACAACCTAACTGGACGTTTTTGAAAATCAGGTTGGACACTTTTCTAGCCAAGTTTAACGCTTTCCCAATCAAAGTGAGCATCTTCCAAATCAAAGCGAACTTCTTCCACATCAATTCAGCGGCTCTTCAAAATGGCAAGAGTAATTTTTGTTCAAGGAAAATTCAGAATGAACTCCTTTGTGTTTTTCAATCAACTATACTATTAAATGAAAACGCCGCTAAAAAATTTGTAGAATTTTAATTTTTCAACAAAAAAAAAACTAAAATTGGCTTCAAACTGCAGTTAGAAAACAATTAATAGTGTAATAGAAAGAGAGACCGCGCCACGCGCTTCTCTAGCTCGTCGCCATTATGGTTTGACATCAAACTTATCAAAAATCCTGTTTGTGTGAACTAACACAAACGAGAATAATAAAAAACACATATCTTTCCACCACTATTCCTATCAAGCTCTTACACTTACGCTATGAATCAGATGAAAATGGCGACCATCTAGCTGAGCGCATGGCGCGATCTCTACTTTTAGTGCAATAATTATAATAATTGCAATATTTCTGTGTTTTGTAGCAAATATTGTTACCTTTTTTTGAATTTTTTTTCAAAATTTTTTAAAACTTCAAACAATACGTTCACCTATTGGGGAGATGAATTAAAAATTAACGAAAAGAAGCCAAACTAATTCTTCCTTAGACAGAAAGGTGCTCTAACCGTGTTGGAGAGTCGACATTGTATTGTGGAAGAAGCTAGTTGAGATTTCAAAACTGTTCATTTTGATTCAAAAGCGTCATCCTTGCTCAGAAGAGTATCCAATTTGGCGCACGTATCACGCACGTGGCCTGAAGACGGAACGCCGTTGGCAACGAGTAAAGCGGCCGAGCTTCGATGCCACCAACTCAGGACCACCATTTTACTCTGCCCATTATCTCTTAGCCTACCAAACATGCATATTAATCCTTAAGCCGATACTCCGCACCGCCTCCTACTGCACGTTTGTGCTACTTTCGCAAGACACGCCGTTCAAGGCCTTCGTCAACTGGAATGCGCGTATCATCAAGCAAATCGATGCCAACACAATTGTTGTGCGCTGAAGCGGACCACCGTGATCGTCACCAAGTTCACCTTGTTGCCCGTTCAAGCTCATTCACAGTTTGTGCTTCTGACAGGTGTGCCTTGCCTGTATGAAACTTCAAGCAATTCTTTGGGCTTCTGAAGACGATGAAGCTGTCGAAACGTCTGGCCAAAAGCAAACACTTCCACCTACCGACCTCGTTAACTTAGATGAAATAACGAAAGTGGGTACATGTCGCGTAGGTGAGAAGCATTGGTGGTGGGAGTGCGCAAGACAATAAGAAGCCAACAGACAGACAAATAGAGCACAGCTCGAACACATGCCAGTCCATCAGGGCACCGACTGAATACGCCCTCTCTGAAAGGCATGCCCATTCAATGCGGTCTGACTGGTTTAGGCGCTCCCACCTACCAATGCTGCTCACATACGCGACATATACCCGAAAGTGTGCCGTATTTCTCATCTCGCATTACTACACTCATTCACATGTCTTACAATTAGAACCATTGGTTTGCTGTACTATGTATGCTTCATCAATACACAGCTTTCATATGTAATACTCAGCTTCCATTGTTTTCGGTGCAACTCAGATGTTAGGCTAAATTTCTTGTACGGACTGATTTATTCGCCGAAGGAAAGGGCTTTTTAAGCCTTGACGATTCTTTTCGAAACTCCAGCAGGATGACGAACACGTCTTCTCGCGACCTTGCGATATCCTCCTGAGGTTGGAGGGGCTGGTGGAGATCTGAAAGCTTTCCATTAATCTCGACTTGGCATGAAAAGACAAATGTTGTAAGTAAACGTTAGGGAGAGAGGAACTGAAAGCTCACGCTTGGTAGTTGCTTGAAGAACTGCCGGATAACACTTCCGCGTTGCCATTCCGTGGCGGGCATGGGCAATACTCGGCGTCTCCACCAAGATCGCCTGCTCCACCTGGTTGACCAGGTTGTCCGTCCGTACCAGGAGATCCCGGGTTTCCGGATGGCCCAGGTGGTCCAGCAGGGCCTGGAGCTCCATTTCCAGACGCGCCATCCTGTCCAGGCTGGCCTGGTCCTCCAGCTGGTCCGGCTGGTCCTGCTGGGCCAGGGTTTCCTTTTCCAGACTGTCCGGGCGCACCAGGCTGTCCAGGTGATCCGGCCTGTCCAGGGCTTCCAGAGTTTCCCATATCTCCAGGAGGTCCTGGTGGTCCAGGTGGACCAGAACTGGCTCCACCGCCTCCAGGAGAACCGGGGTTTCCGTCGGGACCAGCAGGGCCAGCAGAACCGTCAGGTCCTGGCTGCCCTGGAGCTCCAGCAGGGCACGTGATACATTCACTTCCTTGGCCGCTACCACCAGTTCCGGATCCGGCCTTTTGTCCTGGCTGCCCTGGTGTACCATCCTCTCCTGCCAATCCTGGTTGTCCAGGAGGTCCTGCTGGGCCAGGCGGACAGCTGTTGGGTTGAGCTCCACAGTTGCAGCTGGATCCTGTTGAACCCGCTCCACGACGCATCTTTGGAGCACGTCTCTCGCGAATGAGATCTGCTGGATTCGGCATCATCTGGTGCCATGCCGAGTTGGCCACATCCTGAAATTGAACTGATTGAGATCGTAAACAACAATGACAATGTAAATAACAGCTGCAGATAATTTACGATGTCTTTACTGGCCTTGAATTCGTTGAGCTCATGGATCGCGTCGTCGTAGAAGGAGTTGATGTCGTTCACGATGTAAACGACAGTGGCTATGGAGCCGATCACTGCCAGAAGAGTTAGTCCGGAGACTACTGCAACTACCGACTGAGTTCCCATTGCAATCAACTTAGCGGGATGCCAATACCTGCCCAACCGATGCTTTTATTATGATCATGAAGGTCGTGATACACTTGAACTATAGGTTTCAGTTCGTCTGCAGGGTTATTGGATCCAATCATCGCTTTTTCGATTCTACGCGTTAATTAACACCCGCGACCCGACAAAGGTTTCACAACGCTCTCTTCTTCATTGTCTGTGCAGGTGATATACACCTTTGACTAATTTTTATATCACTTTGTCATTCACAGTCTTTATTGATTAAAATCTTCTACGGGATTTTTGAAGGATAATAATACGACCAATTATATTGCTGACTTCGTCACACGCACACAGGTAATCTTCATCACCAGGAAATATGAAAAGTGAAGGAGATTTCGTTGAAACTAAGAAATTGCGGAGCCATTCATAGCCAGTTGTTTGCTCACTCCGGACGGTCGGTGGTCACGTCCTGAAATTAGTGCACTTTAGCTAAGGCGGAAAAATTGAGGTATTCTCCAATCAGGAGTTCGCCCTTAATTAGCTGAAGAACGAACTCAGCTATTCACGTCTGCCTGTCTCTGTGTGTATGTTTACAAAAGGCAAAGAAAAAATTTACCGATGGGACCACAACTCTCCTGCGCGGAATTGAAGCTACGATTGGATCTCTGCCGTTGCTTGTTTCCGAGCTCCAGGAGCGCTGAAATTCCGCTAGCAGTTAATACGCAATAAAGACTTTATTTCTCTGGATAATGCGCTAAAATGGGCATGTCCAGTGAAATGGTGAAGGAGCTTAACCCCACTGATGTGGCATAGGTGGCTCAACATTGCAGGATTGCTTTACCTCATAACATTGCTCTTTTCTCAGTACCTCTTCCAACTGGGGTTTGCTAATGAAAACCTCTTCGAGATGCAGCATGGCTAAAGGCAGTACAGTAGCGCCAGTCTGCTCCTATAACTTTGCTAATGTTTACAACGCGTCAGAATGCGTGAGCGGTTCATGCTCATCACTTCGTTCACGGTGTTCGGCGCCTCTTATCTATCCATTCTCTAGACCCGCCAGGACTCTTATGCCACCTAATTTGGCGCACGTATCTAAATTCGCGCAGTTTATAAATTCTTATACGCCGATAAGGAAAAGGTTAAAGGACAGGGTCAATCAAGCTCCGCTTACGAAGCTCCCCGCATTCCCCGCGAATGAGAGGAGCTTCGTTGAAGTATCGTTTGGCCTGTACACTGCGCGCGATACCGCAGTAGGTTGAGGGCGTGCACCCGATTCCTGGCTCCTGGTTCGGATTTGCTGCACAGCTCACCAAACCTTCATTAAAGCCTTCATCCCTTTTGGATTGGTAAAATGATACTCCACTTGTGTAGGAAGGAAAAAACACGGACTTGCTTATGAGTTAACCGCAAGCCCTTCTATGGACCGAATAGATTATAATTCGTCCTTTATTAGGCCTATAGAGAGACTGGGTGGTTTAGCCGGCGTGATACCCGAAACAAGAACCTCAAACCGAGGTGCACGCGATAGCCTACGTCTTCTTCGGCCATCTACCCCTCCTATCATGCTAAACTTCTTCGTTTTGGTACAATTTAAGAATCGGCTTAAGAGTGAACACACACCAATATTTTACTACTATAATTAAGGACACCCGGAAAATCCCATCCAAACTGTTTTGCCTTAGGCCAGGTTCATGATGTACAGAACTTGAGCCCTTTTTGAAAAGTTCGCAACAATCGAGCCGTTGGAACTTCAGCGTTGTCATTTTCCTCTGGTATCAGCAATTAACTGTGATTATACAGCATCGGTTCGATTGATCCCAATTTGAAAGCAGCTTTCAAAAGCAGTTCTTTCTTCACTAGCCGACGCTTTGTAACTAATACTGATTATGACAGAGGAGAATCTGGGAAACGCACTGAGAATGACTTTGAATCCGAGTTTGATGTCATGAAGGCCTGGCTGTTCGGACTTCCGAACGATTGCACGGTGCCGTAGCTGCTGCTGAACTCATCTTGCCCAGGCAAATGAGACTCGTAGATGTGGCCACGTCCCACTCCTCCAGGTAGTCTGAAAATTTGAGAACGATTTCTACGGCTTTAAAACATTCAATAGCTTTTGGAATAATTTTATCTTGGGCAAATGGCCCAACTGCAAAATTGAAAATATCATAGTCTTCAACGAGAACCGTGAAGAAAGGCGCTGCGAATGTATTACAAACGTCTGTTTATACCATTGGTCAAAGGCATTTTCTCGTCAAACTCCACTGGTATTGTTAACCCAAGTATGAGCGTTTTTCGAGTTAATTACTACTCATTGCTAATTCAATGACCACCAATATTGTGTTATGGTTTTCAGCGACACAACCGTTGTAGTAATAGCCCACCGAACAAAAAGTGCTGCGTGCTCAACGTGTAAAGGTTTGAAAAAAGCATTGAAAGGAAAGGCTATCTATGTACGAACTAAAGACTTGGCATATGGAAAATTCTTTATTTTACAAACGCCCCAAAGTCCTAACGTGATCCAAATCTGTGTTACTAACGAAACCCTCATACAGTACTGCTGAATATGTAAATTGAGGTGTCTTGGTCGCAAACTCTTCCTGTTAGAGCTGCTGCATGGCTCTAGCTTTCGCTAATGCTAATCCTGAGAAATCAACACCATAAGAAATCCACTGAAACCACTAAACTGCAGTGGCAACTGATGACCTATATTTCAATGAAACAGGTTTTCAACAGCTTAAAGCCTTTTCATATAACCAAGACAGCCTACACATTTACAGGGTGCGTAAAAAGTATTGACGCACCTACTTTTTGTTTCAGCTCCAGCTTTCTCTTTCTACCCCTCTAGGTTTTTGTGTGTTATTTTTGTTGTCTGTGTTGTGCTCAAAAAATACTCACGAAAAAACTGAAGAAACATGATCGTCATCGCTACGGTGGCCCTTTTTTTGTCTGTTACCCAGGCAGCTGAATATTTCCTTAACAAGAGAATTAGGCGCTGTTCGAAACGGTTGGTGAGGAAAGAGGCCAGCAACCCAAACGTCAGCCACGGCTCTGTCATAACAGATGACGATTACAATATGTTCAAGCACGATAACCTTCAAATCCAAAATTATCAATCTTTCTCCGATAACGGCAAACGGATAAGGCGCGCAGGTGTGGACAGCTTCTCAGACGAGCACAGCTTAAACGTGAATCCGCTGGATTACTCTTTTTAGGCGATTTTGGAGAATGAGGTCTGGGCTACTTTCAACAGAAGTGACCAGTCGCAGAAGGCTACCCTGTTAAAAGCACGGAACGAAATCCAAGCGAGTACTTGCTGCGCGTGCTCATGAATTTTTCCGTCGTTTTCGCTCCTGTATTCACAGTAAAGGAGCCAATGTCAATTACGAGTTACTCTATCGTGTTCGCAAGATCATTTTCCATATCTCTCAAATGAACATTTTAAAACTTACTGCGCAATACTATTTCCACAGTCGTCATTTACTGCGTCAATACTTTTTACGCACCCTGTACACAGAAAAGCTATTTTAAAAATTGTGAACCTTCCTGGGTAGGTTATTAGGGGGTAAGGAATAATAGCGTCTGAAAATTCATAGCAACGTGACTGGCGCCCGCAGAGCAGCGGTTACCTAACGCTATCCACCCATCTGGGTAAGAGGACCATCTAAGCTTTTTCGTGAAACCCGCCATTCTCTGCCCCGTGGTCCTGTAATTTACTTACCTGTCAACATACTCGAGCAATAGTTCACGTCTAAGAATTCCTGCGTGGTCTCTGTTCGTTCAGTTGTTATTGCAGTGTGTCATGCCTTTTATCTGTCTTTCGCAGTTTCTGATACCTACATTTTCTTAGGTCTACCATTGCGCGCACTTCCATGGGCAATAAATAACTAAATAAGAATCGTGATGGGCAGGGTCACACCCTCCCCCTCAAACACCCAATATTCGAGGGATCTGCTGCAGTAACACCACCAGGATTTCCTCATTCCCGCCTTCTTAGGCCCATTGCACTAAATTCTGTTACTACTTGGCCCAGATGACGTCTACCTCTAGGCGTGGCCGGGTCTAGGAAAACAACACGATGATAAAGTGCACAATGGTAGTAGTACAGAATTAGCAACGGAATTTGTTTCTTTACAGATTTTACGTTTTCAAGCCTTTATGTGCGGTGCATAGCTTTCTACCTGCCATGATGCTGTGAGATGTCAGCTTCAATGGAAATTGATATAGAAAACGGAAAGCGAGCTACCTAGTCATACAAGGTGATATGCAACAACGGTTTTATAATGGTAACTGTTCTTAAAACCCGATGTACTTCTTTAAAAAGCCTGAGCGAGGTTTGGTAATGGAAGCGGTGGTCGTTGTCTTTTGCTAACCTTATACTTTCATTATTTTCGCACCCATTCGAAACGCTTCTCACTTGCAAAACATCTATTGAATATTTGCACCATCTCCTTAGCAAAACAAACAATTTTCGGTACAAAATATACAAGTTTCAAACTAATCTGGAAAATTTTTACAAAATAAAAACCAGTTTTTGACAAAAAGTTCTTTCTTTCTCCATAAAATCATCAGCAGCCTGCACAGCATCACCATCGTCAGTTTCACTAGCGTCTGTTCCGCTTGGTTTCGGAGTCCGCTCTCTGGTCTGGTGACCCCAATTGACACGATCAAATGCTTGATCAGGATGCACACCAGCTATCTTTAAGTCCATGTACAACGTATCTACCACACGTTGTTCGGGCGTCCTCTGATCGTGATTCGTTTTCCAGGGAATTCATCATTCAGACCACTCTTGCAGACGGTGTCGTCGTTAGCGCGAAGGACGTGGCCATACCATCGTAGACGGGCTTCGCCAACTTGCCGGCTATCGAGGCGATACCGAACCTCTGTCGTATGGTGTCGTTGTGAACGCGGTCCGATCGCGTTACTCCGGCCTCCTACCTTAGCATCTTCGTCTCCATCACACTGAGGCGGCTTTCAATTTCCTTCGTCATGGGCCAACATTCAGCACCGCACGTCGCTACTGGGCGGACAACTGTTCCATAAACCTTCGATTTGAGGTGCTCAGGTGTTTACACTTTACACATTTACACAAATGTACTTGTCGCAGAGAACCCCAGTCAAAGGGCGCCATTTGGACCAGGTGGCATTGACGCGCGCATTCACCTTCAACTTTTGCCTGCACGGCAGATCCAAAATTTGATTTCACAGGTTGAATGTTGACAAATTTTTACAACTTTTGGTCTACAAGAGTTTTTCATACTTATTTTAAAGTTGAAACTTTGGGTTCTCATTAGAAGATTGCGCCATACACACACCTTTTATTGTACATCGCCTCTTGAATGACTATAGATTACGAAAATTTAGAATACCATGGGTTGTTCAACACCAATCCTTACTTCTTACTTGAGCTGAGTTTTGTTGTTAAGAAGCGAGTGAACTTCTCAGGACAGACAGCAGCGTGGAGTCGAAGGACGACCTTGGGGTACCTAATCGCAAGTCTGGTAGGTTGATATCAACGCATGCGTTCGAGCGCTATAGTTAATGTTCTAAAGCGGAAAACTGACCTGTCGTTGAACACCTTCATGTAGGTTTTAGGCCGCTTGCCTCCAACAAGCGTCTCTGGGTCGCGAATGTACACACCACCTGTGCGGCTGGCCAGATCGGGCACGATGTCGCTCGGGCGTGTCAATACAGGCATATACATCGGCACCATTTCAGGTACGAAGAACGGCACGGGCATCGGAACATGGTAGAAGTACTGGCCAGAACCTAGGCCGAGCATCGCCACCAGCAGAAGCACAGACAATGGAGCCATTTTGTGAATAGTAACTTCCGATTCGACTTCTTATAGGCGTGATGAGAGTAACGGCCGGGCGCGTTCGACAAACGTGACAATGTAGGGTGTTATTGTAGAGAACGGCTCGAATACAGGTTTTTATGAACGCGAACGAGATAGAAAATTCGGGCGGAAGATGTCCTCTACCACGTCGTCACTCTAAAACAGGCTACGAAAAATATGTCACTACCGCGTTTCACATAACTTTGGCTGACTATTCCTTAACAAGCAGAAGCTTCGCTCGCCAGCCACTTCCGTGTTATTTGCCAAGATTGTAGACCACTTGTTTTCTGACTGAGTTGGTCCAACTGCTGAATCATGGCATTACCCTCGAGCAGGTTTTCCTTATCCAGATGTGGAATACATGCCATGTATTCATTAAACTCTGTTCATGATTCCAGCCTTCACAGGTGGAGTCATTTAATGCATAACAGGACAATGGATTTTCGAAGCTAAACGTGCTACGCAGATGACGTTGTGAACTAACTTTACCGTTTGTGGACTTCATTTTGGATGATACTACTTCTCTGAAAAACGATCTATCACCGGAGGAGTGTCTAGTGATAACCCAGGAAATGGCACCCTTTATGGAGCTCTGAGGTGTTGACCTATTAGATTGTAACGAATTAAATG
This sequence comes from Heligmosomoides polygyrus bakeri, assembly GCA_947359475.1. Lineage (NCBI taxonomy): Eukaryota > Metazoa > Nematoda > Chromadorea > Rhabditida > Heligmosomidae > Heligmosomoides > Heligmosomoides polygyrus. Next base: position 32,697,545 of record OX375868.1, read on the forward strand.
GCACTGGCTCGCGCCTTTTTGGCGCAGCTTTACGCGTTTGATCAAGAACAAACCGTAACATGTGGCATTTCATTTAGAAGCGCAAACTTTGCTCTACCGAAGAGTAGCAAATTTTCTATGTAAAAATGGGAAAACTTTAGAGTTTTATGACTTTTTTGCAGATGGACAAAAGGGTAATCCGAGGCATTTACTTGTATGAATTCAAGCTGGGCACTACAGCTAAGGAGGCGGACGAGAAGATCAACGCCGCATTCGGTCAAGGATTTTCCACAATTCGGACGGCGTATCGTTGGTACCAGAAGTTCCGGAATGGAGGTGAGAGCTTGGAAGAACATGAAGGTCGTGGGAGGCATAGTGATGTTGATGAAGACAAGCTGAGAGATGTGGTAGAGGAGGATCCACACAAAGGTACCAGGGAGATAGCGAACGTTCTTGGCGTCAGTCACAACACAGCTGCCCGGCATCTGAAGGAAATTGGAAAGACCAAAAAGCTGGAAAGATGGGTGCCTCACGAGCTGTCTGAGGAGCAAAGAAACCGACGATATGAGATTTCGTCCGCACTGTTTCTACGGAACGAAACGGACCCATTCCTTGATCGCATCGCAACCTGTGACGAGAAATGGATAATGTACGACATCAGGCGACGATCGGCACAGTGGGTGGACATCGATGAGAGTCCCAAGGTTTTTGCGAAGCCGGAATTGCACCAAAAGAAAGTAGTGGTAACAGTATGGTGGTGTTCGCTGGGAATTATTCACCACAGCTTCCTCCCTCCCGGTGAATCCAACACGGCAGAGAAGTACTGCATTGAAATTGAAGAAATGATGAAAAAGTTGAAGGATATCCGGCCGGCCTTGGTAAACCGAAGGCGAGTTCTCCTTCTGCACGACAATGCTCGCCCCCATGTAGCACGAATGACGTTGCAGAAATTGAATGAGCTGAGCATTGAAACTCTACCACATCCTCCGTTTTCTCCCGACCTCTCCCCAACAGACTACCATTTCTTCAAGCATCTTGGCGACGTCTTGGTAGGAAAGATATTCAAATACCAACAGGATGCCGGAAGTGCCTTCGAAGATTTCGTCAATTCCAGAACTTCTGGTTTTTATGCTACTGGGATATAAAAGCTTGTGCCACGTTGGCAAAGACGTGTAGAATCAGAAGGTTTTTATTTCGATTAATAAACTTGCCTACAAGCCGAGATATTAACTGTTTAAATTTACAGTGGTTCAGTGCCATTTATTTCGTTACAACCTAATATTTGGTCTAGTCTCCAGGGTATTTGATGCGGGCAGTCCTAGGTGTTGTTGTCCCTATGTCCAGCTTTCGGTTGATTGGTGGTCCAATTCGGCATGCCACCTTAAAGGTTAGTCGCCTCTTGCAACTTCCATCCCTCATCATGTTTATATAGTTTCCTCAAGAAAGTACCTGAAGGTTCAAACGATGCTTGGGGAAGTAGTGTCGTACCTTCGGCTTTTCCAGGCTCTCTTCCGAGAAGGCGAAGACGCCGAAACTTTCGCCCCCAACAAAGCCGACATCAATCTTGGTTGACAGCTAAAGAAGACATCTTAGTAGTCTGCAATCTTCATTCCAAGATTTGCTAAAAGCCGAACATGGAAAGAACTGTACCTACTTGTACACAAAACGGTTCGCAGTAATCTAAAATCCCCGTTGTCCGTCGCAGAGAAAAATCTCAGCCAACCTTCTTCTTCTTCAGCGTTTTTCCCGCTTCGTGGCGGGGTCCGCTATTGTGGTGTCATGATGCCACCTTTCCCGATCCAGCGCTAGATCGTGATGGATATCAGCTACTTTCAAGTACTTGTGTAAAGTATCAGCCCTGCGTTGCTTCGGTAGCCCTCTAGGCCGCTTTCCTATTTCCTCGAAGTTGAGGCCTACCTTGCGGCCGCTGCCTTCCTTTCCACACAGAGACCGTACCATCGCGCATCTTGTCAGCTCTCGGCGCGACACCGAGCTTCTGCCGAATCACATCGTTTCGGATGAGGTCCATGCGCGTGACTCCAGTCGTCCAACGCAGCATCTTCGTCTCCATGACGCTGAGGCGCGTTTCAACTTCCTTTGTCGCGGGCCAACACTCAGCGCCGCACATCGCTACCGCCCGGGCGACTGCTCCGTAGATCTTCGTCTGAAAGTGCTCTGGTATCTTCTTGTCGCTGAGCACGCCAGTCAACAAGCGCCACTTGGACCAAGCTACACTCACGCGTGAGTTCACTTCAACCATCAGTTTGCCGTCAGACACAACTGCTGATCCTAGGTACTTAAAGACCGCAGTGCGTGGAAGCTCGATGCCGTTAACCTCAATGGAGCTGGACTCAGTAACATCCGTCGTTAGATATTCGGCCTTCTTCACGTTGTGTTTGAGTTCAAACCGCTCCAAGCGATCACACCAAGCTTGAAGCTCTCGCTCGAGTTCACCTTTATCTTCGCTAGCGAGCATCACGTCATCGGCATAAAGCAACGTCTAGGTGACGGACTTCCGATGATCTCGTGTGATGGCATCCAGGACGACAACAAAGAGGAGTGGAGAAAGCGCAGAACCCTGGTGTACCCCGACAGAGATGGGAAACTCCATCGAGGTTCCAGCTGCAGCCTGAGCTCTACTCTTTGGACAAGAGTTGAGGATGCGCACCCACTCTATGAGCTCTTTAGGAACTCCATGTTAACGCAGGGCGGACTACATCACCTCGGGCGGTGCACGGTCAAAGGCATTCTCCAAGTCGAGAAAGGCGATGCAGTGCTTCTTTTTCTCGCGACGCCGGAACGGCAAGAACGAGTACTACAGGGGATTCTCGCTATAGTACTCGTTCTTGCCGTTCCGGCGTACCGTTCAAACAGTTCCCTTGTAAGAATCGCCATCGCCAGACCGAGGACATCGAGAAATTTTTCGGCATCAGTGATGAGAACGGCCATCTTCTTACGAATTGCAACAGGTATTGAAGCGATGGCGCGATTACTCTGAGGAAATCTCTGCGGTAGAATTTCCTCATCCAGCCATCCCTTCCACGGCTCCAACCCACAGCCAAGATCATCGGGAAGGAGACTGAAGCGATTTTGAAAAAGATGAGGCCAGGCAAAGCGAATAGACCCGATGGCGAGGCAGCTGATTTATGGAAGTCCACGAGTGGTTGGCGAAGTTCTTTAATCAGGTTGTGGCAGAGAAGAATGCGCCTGAGTGTTGGCGTCAAGGCACGACGATCCCGATTTGGAAGAAGAAGGCAGTCCTGCAGACACCTCCAATTACCGTCCGATTCGCTTGCTTTTGCATAGCATGAAGATCTTAGAGCGAATTGTCGATGGGCGAATTCGGGACATCGTCCAGCTTTCCAGCAATCAGTGCGGCTTCGTGGCTGGCTGTGGCACCGTTCATGCCGTACACGCCGCCCGCCTCTGATAGAGAAGCAAGAACGAGTACTATGGCGAGAATCCCCTGTAGTACTCGTTCTTGCCGTTCCGGCGTCGCGAGGAAAAGAAGCAGTGCATATCGCCTTTCTCGACTTGGAGAAGGCCTTTGACCGTGTACCGCCCGAGGTAATATAGTCCGCCATAGAGTGGGTGCGCATCCTCAACTCTTGTCCAAAGAGTAGAGTTCAGGCTGCAGCTGGAACCTCGATGGAGTTTCCCATCTCTGTCGGAGTACACCAGGGTTCTGCGCTTTCTCCACTCCTCTTT
>OX375868.1:32701431-32895423 GCA_947359475.1 Heligmosomoides polygyrus bakeri
TGCATATCGCCTTTCTCGACTTGGAGAAGGCCTTTGACCGTGTACCGCCCGAGGTAATATAGTCCGCCATAGAGTGGGTGCGCATCCTCAACTCTTGTCCAAAGAGTAGAGTTCAGGCTGCAGCTGGAACCTCGATGGAGTTTCCCATCTCTGTCGGAGTACACCAGGGTTCTGCGCTTTCTCCACTCCTCTTTGTTGTCGTCCTCGGATGCCATCACACGAGATCATCGGAAGTCCGTCACCTAGACGTTGCTTTATGCCGATGACGTGATGCTCGCTAGCGAAGATAAAGGTGAACTCGAGCGAGAGCTTCAAGCTTGGTGTGATCGCTTGGAGCGGTTTGAACTCAAACACAACGTGAAGAAGGCCGAATATCTAACGACGGATGTTACTGAGTCCAGCTCCATTGAGGTTAACGGCATCGAGCTTCCACGCACTGCGGTCTTTAAGTACCTAGGATCAGCAGTCGTGTCTGACGGCAAACTGATGGTTGAAATGAACTCACGCGTGAGTGTAGCTTGTCCAAGTGGCGCTCGTTGACTGGCGTGCTCAGCGACAAGAAGATACCAGAGCGCTTTCAGACGAAGATCTACGGAGCAGTCGCCCGGGCGGTAGCGATGTGCGGCGCTGAGTGTTGGCCCGCGACAAAGGAAGTTGAAACGCGCCTCAGCGTCATGGAGACGAAGATGCTGCGTTGGACGACTGGAGTCACGCGCATGGACCTCATCCGAAACGATGTGATTCGGCAGAAGCTCGGTGTCGCGCCGAGAGCTGACAAAGATGCGCGATGGTACGGTCTCTGTGTGGAAAGGAAGGCAGCGGCCGCAAGGTAGGCCTCAACTTCGAGGAAATAGGAAAGCGGCCTAGGGGGCTACCGAAGCAACGCAGGGCTGATACTTTACACAAGTACTTGAAAGTAGCTGATATCCATCACGATCTAGCGCTGGATCGGGAAAGGTGGCGTCATGACACCACAATAGCGGACCCCCGCCACGAAGCGGGACAAACGCTGAAGAAGAAGAAGGTTGGCTGAGATTTTTCTCTGCGACGGACAACGGGGATTTTAGATTACTGCGAACCGTTTTGTGTACAAGTAGGTACAGTTCTTTCCCATGTTCGGCTTTTAGCAAATCTTGGAATGAAGATTGCAGACTACTAAGATGTCTTCTTTAGCTGTCAAGCAAGAGTGATGTCGGCTTTGTTGGGGCGAAAGTTTCGGCGTCTTCGCCTTCTCGGAAGAGAGCCTGGAAAAGCCGAAGGTACGACACTACTTCCCCAAGCATCGTTTGAACCTTCAGGTACTTTCTTGAGGAAACTATATAAACATGATGAGGGATGGAAGTTGCAAGAGGCGACTAACCTTTAAGGTGGCATGCCGAATTGGACCACCAATCAACCGAAAGCTGGACATAGGGACAACAACATCTAGGACGGCACGCATCAAATACCCTGGAGGCTAGACCAAACAGGTCAACACCTCAGAGCTCCATAAAGGGTGTCAGTTCCTGGGTTATCACTAGACAGTCCTCCCTCCGATGCACCTGGGGGTTCATAGCCGTGATCCAAAGCGCTTCAAGTTTCCTAAATACCTATTTATATATCGCTGTTTCACACGAAGATCGACATTGACGCCTGCAACATCGCTCCTTCGTGGTATTGAAGTCTGTAATGTCTCCATGGGGCCAGGACATTGCTTTTCTTAAGGCCTTTTAGGTGTTCCTCGACCCTGACACAAGGGGGGCCTACCTCATTTCCTCGTAGTTGTAGTTCTTCCTACACTCTCACGTGCCATATTTCGTCTTTGTGACTTCATGGACGAATTCCACTTTGATTTCCTACGTGTGGCTGAGAGCAGCTTAAATATTCCTCATAAAGGGTTTATTTTTTCAGAATTTACTTGTTTTCTTCCCCACGCGGGAAGATAATAACTGTCTGCATGGGTCTCCGAGTGACTGATAGCCCTTCCTACTTGGACTAATATGAATATGTCTCTGTGTTCGTGGGATTGCCTGTCGTGTTCAAAACAACGGCCCACGGATATCCATTGGTAATTATTGGCTTTGTTTGTACCTCCAGTGTAATTTGCTGCCTAAACCGGTGTCAACGGCTATCGCCACGAAATTTGCTAGGAAATTCTCGAACTTTCCGCCGCATGCAGGCCACACAGATGTAATACTGCTGTATTGAAGTGCTTACACATAGAATGCTTGACTCCCCTATTGGTAGCTATAGAATTTGACCTCATGAACTTGGGTTTTTACCCTGAAGTTCGAAATCAACTAAAGAAACGTCGTTGCGCCTTACTTCTTACTGCGGGCTTTCCAGTGTATGCTTACTTCATCAGAGGTGTAGGCTTTTGCCTTGCTATTGAAAAGTGTTCTCTTCAATGGCATGTCCTCTTTACATTCCTGAAAGCCGTCTTGCAATCCGTAATAAGCACTTATTTTTCTCCTCGCTTACACCTCTGGTATTTTCTCGCGAATTTAGGGAAAACGCTGCTTGATGGAAACTTTATAGACGGTTTCAGACCCAGCGGTTTGCGCTCCAGTGATTTCCTTTTTGACATCCCATTCTGGGTCACCATTCAGGTGCATGCACTTTTATGGATTTTTGGAATTATTTTTTCCTTTACATTTCTCATCATCTCTGGAACGCGCACTTCACTCTCTTCTTAGAAACTGGCTTTTTTTAGTGTATGAGTATGCATCATTTAGCGTGAAGTGCATGGATGAACAAAAACATTACTTTTAGGCATTCACCTGATATTCTAAAAAACTGTAAATCATAAAACTGACCCGACTTTGCTTTGAATCATCGATTGTGGTGGAAACTGTATGATAACAGGGAACGTTCCGGACAGTGGTCGGACGCCCTAGGCATTTTCCGATGGAGAACCTTCACCAAAAAAAGGTGGTGGTCTGCGGCTGATGTGATCCGATACAACTTTTTGGCACCAGGCCGCGATCGCAACGGAGTCCTACAGTAAGGAAATCGATGAAGTGCACCAAAATTTGCGTCAACTTCAGCCAGCGTTGGTCATCAGAAGAGACTCCATCCTTTTGAACTCCAGCCTACACAAATCACTATTCGAAAGTTAAACGAAGTAAGGGTTGAAGTTCTGCCTCTGCCGCCACATTCCTCAGACCTCGCACCAACCGACCTCCACCTTTGCAAACACTTTCAGAACTTTCTTGCTGGTAAAACCTTCACCAATCTGGATCAAGCCGAAACAGGTTTTGTGAATTTTGTCCAATCTCGACCACCTAATTTTTTCTCCGATGGAATAAGTCGAAATCGACTGTTGGTCCGTTGGCAAAGTGTACTGATTCGAACGGTGTTTATTTCGACTAAATCCTAATAAGATGACTAATAAGATTTGAGAAGGTTATGGTAGTTCAAAGTGAAGTTCTCAAAACGCTGACAACTTTCCGGACAACCTAATAGAAGTGCCGCCCTTGACGATGACAATGTTAAAATATATGGCATAAGCCAATGGTCAGTGCCAACCACTCGAGGAAAACAATCCGCAATAAGGACGGCAAAAAACCTCCTTATAAGGATAAAGGATAAAGGACGGCGTTACTCAATCCGTTCTGGGATGCGCCACGCATTCTACTTCTACGGGATGTCGTGGAGGCGACATGAATGCGTATTTGGCCATACAATGACTTGCGGTGGCCATGAACAAGTCAGCGCTTTATCCTTCCCAGACAAGTCGGTACCAGCTCACCGACCCCGGAGGGATGGAAGGCTTGGTTGGCCTGGGTGGGCAATCCGAACCAGGAACCTGGTATCGGGTGCACGCGACAGTCGCGCCTTCTCCGACTGCGCTACACACGCCCTCAACAAACGTTAAATTTAAAAAATCAAAACGACTAGTGTTTTCTTCAGCGTGACCAAGATTGGTATAATTCTTTATTGCGGCTTACGTTTCGGCGTCGTCGCTTTCTTTAGAGCCTGGAAAAGTCGAAGTCATCTGAGAAACCCTCCCAAATGTCATTTCATTCTGCAGGAACCTATCCAAAAGGCTAAGAGACTACAAAAACGATGCCTGAAGAAGGCGACGACGCGGAAACGTAAGCCGCAATAAAGAGTTATACCAATCTTGGTCACGAATCTTATATCTAGTTATACCAATCTTGGTCGCAATCGACGAGTGTTGTCCTGAAGACAACACTCGTCGATTGCAACGTCAAAGATGCCAAGATTCATCGAGAGTCGGACGTGAAAAAATCTAATGCTACTTCTATGAAAATTTTCAATCTGCCTTTCCAAAAAGTGAAACCACTTCTTGACTTTCCTTAAAATTCTATTTTTTTGGGTACAAATAAAAATGTTAATGTTATGTTGTTATGTTTGCTGTTGATGTTATATTTGCTTTGAAGAGTAGATGAACAAGATTTTTTCGATGTATCGCATGAAGTGGTTCTTCTCCATCGCGATTGTCATTTGTTTGGTATTAAAAAGAATGGGGATTTACGCAACAATCGAAGACAAGAGAGAAACAATTATGAAAGGACCCATACATATCTCCACTGCGCAGCTTCAAGTAAGTATCATTCAACCCATCGATCAGATAAGCAGAGGGGCTGGACGAGGATATGGCGCACTGCTCTCATCTCAAAAAATGCTGATTTTTTACCATACCATTAGAGTAGCTTCGGAGCCGTTCTTGTGGCTAAAAAATAGACATGTATTGAAGGCTAAAACACAGTACTTTTTTCAGGTGAAAGAAAAATTATCAAACTTCAAACTTCGCAACAAAGCCCTTTGAAGTCGAAAATAGACCGCTTAAAGAAGTGCCCTTTTTAATTTGGAAAGCATTCGCTCTGATTTGAAAGCTGTACAACTGCAGTTTGGAATTCTTTGAGTCTTCGAAAAACGCCCAGTTTGACATGAAAGTGACTCGTATGTACAAATAATTGATTTAGAGAACATCTAAAAATACAATCTATTGATTTTACGCACAAACGAACTCCAAGGTTCTTTTTTTGTTGAAGAAAATGATTGATGGGAGAAAGAAAGCACAATTGCTACACGTAAACTTCGTTTTCTGTAGTATTCATGGTTACATAAACGAATGCTCCTCTGTTACGGAAAAGCTCAGTGCCGGGGATTTCTTGAAGATTTCGCTTGCATCGGTTGGGGAATTGTGAACCGTTTTCGCGACTTCGGTGGCAAAATAGAAAATTGCTCAGACCCTCTTTGGTGTGCGTGTATAGCGTTGCATGCGTTCCAGTAGGCTCCTCTTTCGAAGGAGCATTCGACCCAAACATCCTCATCCGCGTCTCTAAGGAGAATCATGGTGTTCTGTCTCCATCATCGTGCTCCAGCAGGACGCTCGTCAAAACACGCCTTCTCGTAAATCACAGCATTATGTCTACTTTTTCAGAAGAAGGCGCCATCGACATTTCAGCGACGGTCACCAATACATGTCACCAGAGCATCTAAAACCAGTCTATAAAATCTGACAACCTTCTCAGGAAAATATGTTGTCATTTCTGCATGATCGGGTCACAAAAAGAGCTACGTGAAGCGAAGTTTGTGGCCAGTGCTACTAAGTGCCTTATGGGAAGGCAAGAATAGATGACCAACACAGACATCAGCATTAGCATTCTTTTCCGCCCCTGTGTCCATTAAGGACCAAAGCGGGATGGCGGGAATATACCGTTTTCTTTAAAATAAACGCTTTTAGCTTTTAACTGGACACTTTTCCTTTTAAGCCGACACTTCTTATTTTAAACTGAATGGCTTTCATTTTAAACGGAACACTTCTGGAACTGATGTATGTCACTCCAAAAATGAAGTGGACATTTTGTACACGTACATTTTTAACGTTTAATTAGTCACAATCTAACGCAGTGTAGTATATGGTTTCAGATTCTTGAGTCTGGACACTCATGTACTATAACCACGCTGAGGCTGATATACATACGCGATTTTATAGTCGTTTAGTCCGCCTTGACAAATGCTTATTTCGATGTGGAGGGAGTTCAATGTGATTTAAACGTCCACCTTTTCAGAATTAGATTTTGATTTTAAAATCGTTAGTAGCTGCTCTAGATTGCAACTATTTGCTTTAGATATTCTTTACTCCAAGTCTAGAGCCTGTATATATGCGCAGCAAAGTTTCCAACCTATCCACTGAACTTGAAAAATCTACGCCGTATTTGCATGAGCAGATTAGAAGCATTGCTTTAGAAGACAGCTTGCCTGTACAGGATTTCATAGAACAAAAGAAGAGCGAATTTTGCAAGAGGTACGAGCTTCTGCTGTTCTACGTTAACGCAAACCTTCAGCTTTACTTGCTGCATTTATTTCACTCTATCTCTTAACCAATCATTTAGACCCTTCAGATTAATTACAGTCAATATACTCACTTTCATTTCACAGAAATGTGGACTACGAATGAGAGCGTGATCCCAATAATGTAAGCAGAGTTCACTTGCATATCCAAGTGCTCTCCATCAGGACCAGGGGTGCACATTTAACGGTTAACGATTTAACGAATTTAACGAATTAACGGCATTTTCCGTTAAAATCTGGCCTAACGACTTAACGGAAGTTGTTAGAAATTTAACGGAATTTTAAACGGTCTTCTTTCTCAGTGTCTTTATCACATTTATCCTTAGTATTCTCTAATGTTGCAGATCTCATCCTCTCGATTAGGACTGTTCTTCAAAAACACAATCAAAATCAGCGAGAATAATTTAATATTTTCATGAATTTGTTTTGAATTTTTGGAAATAAAGCATCCTGGGGGCGCGTGTTGCGCTGTCGGAGGCGGTGCCGGCTGGAGCGCGCATCCCATACCAGGTTTCTGGGCTTTCTTCAGGATTTCCCAATGGCCAATCTAGCCTTCGATCCGTCTGTGGTCGGTCAATTGGTACCAGACTTGTCTGGAAAGGATAGAGAGCTGACTTCTCCATCGGCTGGCCACAGCAAGTCATTGTATCTCCAAATACGCGTTCAAATCGTCTCCACGATATCCCGTTGAAGTAGAATGTGAGGAACATTCCATAAAAGCGATTGAGTAACGCCGTCCTTTATCCTAATCCATTAATGCATTGCAAGCTAGAAATTTTTTCGCCGAGCCCTCAGCACGTCAAGGAATCCTCATAGATACTTGTCTAATCTCCCTGTAAGGTATGCCTATCCCCACCTCGCGTTGCTCATCTTTTGCTTTTGCTCTTTTGAATACTTTTGCTCGCTACCTGAAACAGTCGAGTGGGAGAGAAGGTTTTTGGTCGCTAAACGTTTTTTGAACGATTTTAGAAAAACGCTAATATAAAACTTTTCCACTTTTCTGATCGCTAACACGTTGACGACGAGCCACACCTTTTCGGCAGTGTGGGACCGTGTGACACGGTCCCGACCTTGAAAAAATTGGAGTGGTCCCAGGCACTCGAAAATCGTGCGTTCGACAAGGTGTTAACATTCCACTGATGAACTTTTAATTGTATTTTTATTAATTCTTTCTGTGCTTGATGAGCTGGTGCCTGCATCAAGATTGCATATGCTCGCAAAACAGTCAGACAAAAGAACTAGGAAGGGGGGGGGACTCCGGGTACCTACCTGATCGCACAGTTTAAGATGCCTTGTTGGTGATCATCTTGAATAACAATTCTATATCTGTTCTTATTCCGCACCCTGTAGATAACTTGTTGCTGAACGCTTGCTTATTATTCTGTGTTTGTTGACGCTGAATTGCTTATATTACATTGCAGTGTTACACTCCATTCCTTGAACTTTACTGTTGACCCCTTGATGCTGAAACGTATAAGGTTTTTCTTGATATTCTCAACTGAAAAAAATGGTTTGCAGCTAATTGTGTTTTTTAACGAAATTTAACGATTTACCGGAATTTTAACGAAAATTTTCCGTTAAAAAAATTTTGTTAAAAAAATTTAACGCACATAATTTTGTGTGCACTCCTGATCAAGACACAGTCCATTCTACATGTCTTTTGTCACACCGTACTCATCGTCATTTGTTTCGCTCCCATTTTTCATCTACATAGAATGCTGTTGAAGAAATGGATATCTTCAGTTTAGTCTTCCGCTTCCTTTTCTCGGCCATTAGAATTTCATTACGCGAAACCAAGCTTTGAAATTAGTTGCTGAATTATAAATCCCAAATGTGAACTAGAAGGACCACGATCTCCCACTGAGCGATACATTTGGGCGCACCTCGAATAAGCCACGGCTCCGCGGTCTCTTTTTCCGCTTTGCATTGTGGAGCGAAATTCATAAAATGCAGGGTTTCTTTTCAACAATGTATGACAACAACCCGTGATATCTCTAGACACCGATTTTTTTGCGTTGCGGGCTATGCTTATTGAGTTCTTCTTGTGAAACAGAGCGTGAACTTTCTGAGGATCATCTTACGAATTCTGTTCCGTTCTTCTGCGACAAAGCACCCACGTTCGCAAGCCATCAATCATTCCTCGCTGCGGGGTGTCCACAACGCTTCGCTGATTGAAAAGATCGTCGAGGAGAGCTAATTACTCAGTGCTGACAGATCGCCCCGGAAAGATAAAGAAGGAGGTGATAGCTCCTCACTGATCCAGAAAAAAGACTCGTGGAGACACTTCGACATCGTCGGAGCTCTGTGTTGTCTGGTGGTGTACGTTTAAGAGCCGCCACTTGGCGGCGTTTATTTTTAATCAATTTTGCTCTTCTGCAGAAGACATTTTGATTAGTCCGTTGACTCCCCAGCTGACCGAGACAGCGATGTTACAATTTAGGAATTTGATCAGAGAATTGCTTTACCCTGGAACACGGAACCCGTCACTGTTAAGCGAAAGAGTGAAATCGGCTAGTGAGTTGGCTGCTTATGAGCTCCAGTGTTTTGTTCTCATCCAAGCAGCGGCTGCGAGTTGCTCACACAATATTAGAACAACTTGTTTGGACATTTTCAGCAAACAAGGTTGCCCAGTATTAAAAGGTTGTGCTTTGACAACCGATCTTTTAGATCGCTAACACAATTGGACTATGTTTCGGTGCACCCATACTTCCCGGATTTCCTTTTATCAAAGCATCTTAAGAGAAGTTAATGTATTGCTACACCAGAAGGTCTTTCAATCTAGATTTCGAGGTGGAAGGGGTGTCCCAGAATTGCTCTCCAGAAATTGATGCTCGACATGGCGAGGGAACCCATTCAGCACCTGCTCTACGCCAGGCGCCGTGGGCGGCATCCCTCCACCATGCGAGAAGTGCTGAAGCAGTTACATTTCATGGCTCCTGTTCTAGTTTCCTGTACTTTTATGCCGTTTTCCTGCTGCGTAGAGCTATCAATAAATGGTGCTCACCATTCGTTTCATTAATTTTTCTTGTGTACCTCCACTTTATTTTATGAATATCACTGAAGGCTGGTGCATGACGGAGTTAGGAGGAGATTCAACTCTGTTGGCGCAATGGTTAACTCCGTTTTTCATCGGCGAATCGATCGATCCTTCGATGAGGCGTTAAATCGCTTTTGGACTGGGTTGTTGCTTCGCACTCGGTCCAACCAACATCCCTTCGAGTTTTGGGCGGCTGGTACCAGACACTCCCTAAAAAGAAATGATTTTGGCCACCGGTCAGCTTTCGCAGTAAGAAGCTGTCTCCAAGCTATTCCGCATTTCAAGAGGTTATTCGAAAAATTGGGAGCGAGCAGAGGAGAAGAAGGTTGCAAAGAAAGCGTGTGGATGTCTATGCATTCTTAATTGAACTTTCTTCTTTTTTTGGTCAAATGGACGTTTTGTGTCCAGCTAGATAAAGTCCAGCAGTGCTCAACGCTAGGCCTCTCCCTGCTCGCTTGCAGTTACTAAGGAAACCCTTGCTAGTTTGCAATATTTTAGTGCTACGAGGCTGTTAGGCGGATATGCTTAATATTAATCAACGCTCCGGCTACGAAATCATATTCCTCTAAATGTCCGGCTAAGTTTCAGTAAAACTCTTATTGAGGAGGTGAGAAACCGTTTTTAAGAAAGCCTTTGCTCTTTTCTCACAAGTTTCTATGGTGTCAGACCATCATCTATATTTTTCGCTTCACACCTTTTTCACTACTTCTCACCGCTGCATGCAGCAGATTTCTCCATAAGAAGCTCAAGCTAGAGGCCTGGGGATATTCATACCAACCATTGGTCCTTACCGGCGGATTAGGAGAGCGTTTTGCTAGTTTCGGAACCTATTGTCGTGATCACTCCAACGACGAAAAAAAAATGGAATCGAATGCTGCCCTTTCTTTTCACAACCCTTTAAGACCGTCATAGTACATATCTCATTGCCCAGATCACATATCACAACATGACGTGCTGAGATATGGCAAGCTGGGTTTCACATTTGGAGAAGTAACCTCTCTCAAAATATGAAAACCTCTTGTTAGACGCCCAATTAATTAACTAGTTAATGTTGCTGCTTGTCTTAACATTTCCTTGTCAATTTCTTCCGGTTTGTTACTCGTTTGTTCCTTCTTTGTCTTCTTCTAATAACTTCTGCATCACTGTCTTCTTTTCGGTGTTTCGACTGGTACATAGTGTGCACCTTGCTTTATTCTTACCACTCTCGCCTACATAGGGATACCTCCCTGCTCAAAAAAACAGGAATAATAAAATTACTCAGCTTCATTGGTGTGTACCACTCGCAGAAACTGTTATCTCGTTAGCAGCAGAGTTGTTCTAACGATCAGCTGCAAGCCTTGACTCCTCGTCGTCCGTGGGCCGTGATACATGTTTTTTGAAGCCTCATGGCAGAAGTGTCCTAATCGCGCTCTAACGCTTTTGGCAGAAGAGCTTCTTGCAGTGTCTTCGAGAACTCCATATACCGAGCTGAAACTGGTAGTTCTTTCGACTGCGGATGAGGCACCACAAAGTCTTCCATTACTCAAGAATATCACCTTCTTCTGGTTGTAGACATTATAGAGTTGAGGAAGTCTTCACATGAACGCTCAAAACTTAGCCTGACTAGTTCTCTATGACAAATGCTATGTTGTGGACGGTTGGTAGCGCAGACGCATGAGGCGCCGGCTGCCACGTGCACCCGGGTCCAACTTCCTGGTTCGAGCTTCCCGCTCAGACCACCTAAGCCCACTATCATCCAGGGGTCGGCAACTTATTAGGCTGTCGCAAAATTAATCTCCGTTTCGAGTATGTATAAATAAATAAGTTTTACTACCCTAAATCGTTCCGTCTCAGGAAATGCCGCACATGCCGTCCGTTAGGTTTTTTCCTGCTCTTTCAAAATCCATGTGGAGGTCGCTCTAATTTTTCTAGCCGACTTTTTCCAGGGCTCCGTAAAATCGTGAACCTACTCGACTATGAGTCATCCTGCTCTCCGAATATAAATTGGGACATTCTGCAGCAGAGGCATCCCATAAACTTAGCAGCGCTCTTAGGACGGTCTGCCCTTGCGAACGAACGCCAGAAGCGAATTTTTCGGGGCTCTACTTTAAAAAATCCGCTTCTAGCGATGTTGATCTCGGAGAAGAAGCGGGTCGCTGGCGCAGGTCGTCGAAGTTTAGACGAGAGCCGTCTAAGCAAATCCGGAGACTTCATCCTAAAAATGTTATGCTTATTTTGTGCTGGTGTTGTAAAGGTGTAATCCGTTACAGCTCTTTGCAACCTGGGCAAGCAGTCACAGCGTTCGTTGGCAAAATGTGTTGATTCTGGTAGTTTTTGCAGCGATTTAGAACAAATGTATGAGAAGTTGCAAAAATTGTGGCCGGCAGTGGTGAACTGATGGTGGCTGCTTGTGATGTAGGACAAAGTAAAGCCACACTCTTCACAAATCACTCGGCGAAAATTGACACATTTACGTGTCAAAGTTCTTCCTCAACCACCGACCTTTCCCCCCACTGGCTTTTACTTTTTCCGAGCTCTTGATTCCCATTTGCGTCAGAAACAATTCACCAATTTGGCCGTTGTTGAATGTGCCCTCTTTGATTTAGTTAATTCCTGTGATCTCAGTTTTTATTGTAAAGGATTCGATTCATCACGCGTTCGTTGGCAAAATGTGTTAATTCTGGTAGTTTTTGCTTTGATTAATACACTTGTGTTTAAGCTGAGTTATAGCAGTTTGAAGTAAGCGGTCCGTTTCGGCGCTTATTTTTGCGACAGCCTTCTAAATCGCCTTACCCTTGCTCTACAGCAGAGAGAGTTCTCTATTTCACTTGTATTTTATGTTAATAAATTTGTTTGAAAAAAAACACGGAGAGTTTGTCCGGATTTAACGCCGTACCCTGTTAATACTCTAAGATATGACCTAACAGATTAGAATTTATGCCAAGAGGGGTTGCCTAGAAGCTTGCTCTGCAACCTGGAAAAGTTGTAACATTGACCTGTACTTCCGCATTGGCTACCGTACGTCATTGCGCAGATAAAATACGCATTCTAGTTTCTTCCACGACATCCCGTGCTAGAACGCGGGGTGCATTCAAAAAGAAAGTGAATGCGCCCTCCTTGCCGTCCTTTGATTATCGTTTCGCATAAATAGGATATTATTGGAAAGCAATGGTGTCTGTTGCGGATCTGTGGGAACAACAAAGACCTGGTGTTGCTCTAATCGCAAATGAATTTGCTTCTGCTCAGTATAATTTGGTTTCATTTCACATAATTGCAGACTACTTATTCCCTTCCCTATGCATCTGCCGAATATACTTGTAGGCTCCTTTTCTCCCCTTTTTGCGTCTGCTACTACTCTTCAAGTCTCAGGTTTCGATTTTTTTTAAGCGTCCGCTAGTTGCATTCTGCTGTAACTCAATATGCTTGGACCTAAGAGCGAAGCGATGACATCGCTCGAATTACGGAAATTGCCTGAATGCCCTTGAGAAATCTGTTAAATCTCCGTCGTTGGCAGTATCAAACGCAACGCATACATCCGTTTGAGAGCTCGAAACATTTAAGCTGTTTTCACCATCTGAACTTTGCCGTTCTTTTCTATGCGCTATCGCCTGCTATTTTTGGGGAAATTTACGCGATGCGAGAAAGCTGTGATTTTGCACGAAATAGAAGGTTACGCAATAGAAAAATAGGAGAATAGAAGAAAGAAAATAATAGATAAACGCCTTCCACCCTTTATGAACTGAAGAATTCGTACCGCAATTGCCTATGAAGGATGGAACTTGCCCACCTGCTGGAAGCAGCGAATTATTGTATCGGGAAAATTGCGTTCATATTTGCCTCTACAGCATCCCGTTGATGTATAAAGAACGCGGGACTCATACCAAACAGTAGCTATTTAACACGATATATCATCATCTATTTTCCTATAGAGTGGTATAAGATAGGGGTTTTAGCCGTTTTCATATTAAAGAAAAGTAACACAGTAGAAAAGTCTTTGTTAAACACCATTGAAGCTCTGCCTTGTTGCGCGTGTTCCTTAAAAATACCTATAGTGTGTTAAAGCCTATATTGCTCTATAGCATTTCAAGATCTCTTACAAAGAAAAAACCTCTTTATGAAAAAGGAGATGCTAAAAAGTGATTCGTTGAAGAATTCTAATGGCTTGTAACAGAGTTCAGAGAGAGAATTTCTTTGCGCCACATACTTTGTAGTAAGGAGCGGTGATGGAGCAAAACGCATTTTGCATTTACTAAAGCGTGAGTTGTAAACGGAGCTCCAGGTTTTTGATGCAGAGGCACTATTAGTGCTGGACAGTGACTTGGTACAGTTCTGCATACTGAGTACATGCAGTGTGAGCGTAGATTGCACAGTACGAAACTGCTAGATGATTCCACAAATTCACCAACTCCTTCTCAATTTTTGGCGGGAGAGATTGTAATTATTCATATCTTTCTACTAACGGTGGTGTAATACATCAAAGATGCGACTTATTGAATGGAAGCATTACTAACTTTCATTAAAGGAGCCTTGAGGTTTTTCCATTACATCTCCTCCACAATGTCCGCTATTCGTGTTTACCAATGACTACTTTTGCTGCGCTGATCTGAAGCAAACGATCTGCAACACGACCTCTTCATATTATTGGATACTGATTTTTTTAACTGAAGCCAGATTTTTGTCAGCGGAAAATAAATCATGTAACAGTTGGAGAATGTGACGTTTTGTACATCATTCTCGCCATCCATTTATTATTCTCTGCGTCTTCACGCCGATTCAGACTCTGTTCGCAGGTCAGCTCACATCAGGAACGAATAACGGTCTTCTTTCCCATTACATATCTGTTAATGCTCTGCTACTTCTTTTACGTCTGCCTCGGACTCTTGACATACACTTACTTTTTGATTTTCTCATTGACTTCAGAGTTATTCCTCCTTTTTCCATTTCTTCCATCGCCACTGAGATGTTGTTGTGTCACGAAAAAAAGATAGTGTTGTGATTGTTGCGTTGCCTATCGAGGAATTCCAGAGAATAGCCTCCAATTTCTCTTCTCCTAAAAGCTTCGCCTAGAGCCACACGACGTTTTTACGTTAATCTCTTTCCTTGTCTCAATGTTTTAGGAGAATCAGCGCTTTTAAAGACCCACAAAGGTTTCAATTCCGTTGTCTACATGCTTTGAGCACGGGGTAACACCTTTGAAGACAGAAAAGTGGTCGTTTGACGTGTGACGCAGGGCTAGGATTAAAGAATGGAACGGCTCTATCCTTGCCACTAATTGCGGGCTTCTATTCTCACATAACAAATACTGAGGCCGGAAGCCAAATAGCTAACAGGAACTCTACCTCGTTCTTAAGCAATTCGTGGCGACCTCGCTTAACGCAGTGACGATCTCTTCTGCTGTTGACGCCTGAGCCGCGAGATGTTTGCGAGGTGATGTTGTGGAACTCCGGAACGGAAGAATCGAACGAGGATCTCCTAAGGGACGGCTATATATCAGAAATGCACTAATTGCCTGCCGAGCATGAGGCTACCATCCTCGGCTCTAAGCAGCCGACGAAAATCCGCTTCTTCCCTTTATCACCAATGTTGCACTTCTCACAGCCGTCAGAAGTCCCTACACTTCTTGTTTGGAAGCGATGTGTTGATAGTCAAGGAGCGCTGGTGTTATAAAAAGGCGGCTGACGTTTCAAATTTGTGTCCGCTGCTTCCGACACTTTTCGAGAAGCCTTGAAACGAATCCACTGAGAATTTGTTGAGTTTAACTCTTCGAGAGGCGCGCTAGAAGCCGCGACAAGTACCGAACCAGTCGCGAATCTAGAAACGAATGTACTCCACATTCCTCTTGTTATTTGTGTACCTCTTACTATTAGATATCCTTTTAAGTGATTTCACTCATGAGTGCTACACAAACATTTTAGATAATCGTTGTTGTTAAAATTCGATAGTACTTCACGAATAAAAATATCACTTATACACGATTTCTATATTCATAAGAATAAAGACTAAAACAAGACGTTAGTCAATCCCTTGAGGGTGCGCCACGCACTCTGCTTCTTCATGAATTTGAGTGCGCATTTGGCTACCACAGTCACTTGCGGTGGCCAGCCCATGGACATTTTAGTGCCCTGGTCGGCTAAAAGGCTTGGTTGGCCAAGCAGCTGTGAGCGCGTGGCAGCCGGTGGCTCTTCCAACTGCTCTACCACGCGACCTTCTATATTCGTACCTATTTCCATATTATTACTGTCATTTTGCACATGATAGCGCAATCTGAGGAGCCGCTGCCCGTTGCGTGCATCCTAGACTAAGGTTCCTGGTGCGGCTCCACGAGCGTTCCGTTCCTGCAGTGGATGGACCCCATTTCAGTGGATAGACCCCGATCTCGTCTGGACTGGGCGAGACTCTGACTTGTTCGGTGGCTGGCCACCTCAAGTCATTGCACAGGCCAAATATGTATTTGCCTCCATTACTAGAATGAGTCGCGCATTTAGTGTGAGGAACTTAGGTTTTCTTTATGATCGCAATATTGACTTTTCTGCCCTTTCAAACTTCTTTATCACCTCGCGCATTCCAGATCTTTAAGGGTTTTTCAAGCTGCGATGAGAAGGTTTTAATTAAAGCGTATAAAATATATATATCAGACCCAGGGCGCGTGTAGCGCAGTCGGAGAAGGCGCGACTGTCGCGTGCACCCGATACCAGGTTCCTGGTTCGGATTTCCCGCCCAGGCCAACCAAGCCTTCCATCCCTCCGGGGTCGGTGAATTGTTACCAGACTTGTCTGGGAAGGTTAAAGCGCTGACTTGTTCATCGGCTGGCCACCGTAAGTCATTGTATGGCCAAATACGCATTCAAATCGCCTCCTCGACATCCCGTAGAAGTAGAATGCGTGGCGCATCCCAAAAGGGATCGAGTAACGCCGTCCTTTATCCTTTATCCTTTTATATCAAACCCATCATGGAATGCGGCTCATCAGTGTTTTGTCCTCTCAAATGTTGAATTGTTGGAATAGACACAGAACAACTTTACAAGGAAGGTGATGCTTGGACTGAAGAAGCCGGCTTTCTGTAGGAAACCGGGCTCTCGACACAGGAACTCACGGTTTCAACTCCTCACCCTTGAGTCTCGGCGGAAGCGAAACGATGTGTGTACGGTTTTCAGATCCTTTCGTGATTAATGAAGGTTGAAGTTAGTAAATTTTATCGCATCATCAAGTCTAGAACTCGGGGGAATTCAGAGAAAATTGGATATAAAACGTCAAAAACCACAATTCGTGGAAACTCTTTCACTTGCGTAACCGGATCGGGTTACATATGTACATATATCTCCACCCCCCCCCCCTATTAAATAAATAAATAAATATCTAAAAGGGCTAATTACCGCCGTTCTTTACCCTTTATTCTTCATTATTATTATCTTCGCGAATTTGAAGACGAAGCTATCTTGATGGAGAAGCAGAGGATCTTCTGCAACGATCGAGGACAACAAAACATCCTGAGCCGACACATATGTAGCCTCCCTAGCAGCCGCTTCCGACCTCAACAAATGTGGGAAAACATCATCACTAGTAAAGCCTTCAGCTTAATCGGTTTTATGCTGTTAACGGCGGCCGGCTCATCCCGATACCACGGGTGAGTGCAGATGCGCCTCAAGGATATTCCGGATGTTAAATGTTCAGACAGCACCGGTGGTGTAAGGCGTAGCATCGCTACGCGGAAAGATGGTGCTAGTTCCAGTCCCGCCTTGTGCAAAAGTTTTGATCGCAACAAAAAATACTGTAACAGCTTATAGGTTGAGAAATGAATCCCAGATAAAAGGACATACTACAGGCGTCCACACAATTCTATGAAAAGTTGTTTTCAATCTCAATTCCTCAAATTTTAATCATCTATTTATTTATCATAATATCATATAAAAATGTAAAAGAGTTAATAAAATTATGTTTTCATAATGCAGGTAAAAATATATTGCTTATGATGGACAAAATAATATTTATCATACTGCTAATAATAATCAAAATAATGTAATAGATACAGATACTATACAGCGGAGGATTTAATGCTCTTCACTGAATATTTACTTAAAAACAGTTTTACAACTTTTACAGACATAATTTATAAAAAAATTGAAGGAGTACCTCAAAGAAGTAATTGTTGTCCATTGCTTGCTGATCTCACATTATCCATATTTGATTACAAATTTTGCAACAGGTTAGTAGCACAAAATCGTCACGTTAACATGCATCCATTTAGATGTCGGATGATATCCTTATAATTCATAATAGTAAAAAAGAATACATACAAGAATTACTTAGTGAAACATGCGAAAATTTTCTTCGGTTGGAGACAACACATGAGTCAGATTACAATTGCAATTATCTGATCTTAATATCAAAATTATTAATAATAAGTTAGTAACAAAAATATACAACAAAACAGGCAGCTTTAAATTTTACGTTATTAGATTCCCACATTGCAACTCAAACATATCGATAAAAGTTAAAAAATCAATCATATTTACAGAAATTAGGATGAATTAGATGTTGCACAGCTTTTAACGATTTTGTTGAAAACATTGTAAGGTTGATAACTAGACTTAATAAAAGCAGCTATATAGTAGATATGATTATAAGAAATATATTAAAGTGTTTGAATAGAAATAGTATTTATTACATAAATATGATCACGAAAATATACTACATCTCATCCCCAATTTACTTAATTTTAATACAAGGTATAAATACAGAAATAATAACACTCAAGCTATAGAGCAATAACTAATATAACTTGGAATGAAAGCAGGAATTATACCAAGACTGATAGTGATAGTGATATATTAGGTCATCCAATAAGTAATGTCGTTTTTTGTGCACTACGGTTTTAGCTCATTATTTGTCGGCAGATCTGTGTATTTCGAAGGATCACTAAAGTAATTTTAAGGTAAATGAGACTTGCTCTTTTGGAATCTACCATTCGTTGAATTGTTAGCTTGCAAGTTCAGGTGGAATGGCTCGGCAAATCTCAGAGGAGCATATTCGGCATTGCATGCTGTTCGAATTTCGGAAGAATAGTAACGCAACGGTAGCTACCAAAAATATCTGCGATGTATATCCAGATACATTAGACGTTCGTAAATGCCAGCGATGGTTTTTCAAGTTAAAATCCGGAAATTTTGACCTCTCCAACTCCTCTCGATCAGGAAGGCCGCTAAAATTTGACAACGACATGCTGATGGCAGAACTGGAGGCGAATCGTTGTCAAACAGTGGAGGAACCTTCGAGTACTCTCAACGAGCCTAAATCAACCATAAATTTTTATCTACGCCAAATTAGTAAGGTATGCAGAGCAGTTGTTTGGGTACCGCACGATTTACCCGCCGAGAACCGTGCCAACCGATCGACTCTTTGCAACGCACTGCTTCAGCGACACCGTACAGACCCGTTTCTTGATCGACTGATCACAGAAGACGAAAAATGGATCTTGTACGATAATCTAAAGACCTTCCGATAACCTTCCGATTATCACTTATTCCGGTCTCTACAGCATTTTCTTAGTGGCAAGAAATTTGAAAGTTTGGAGGGTATCCAAAATTCTATGTCCATATATGTATTTTGCTCAAAACCGTTTTATTGCTCAGGTATTGAAGATTTGCTCTTTAGATAGAGAAAGGTTGTTGATAATGATGGTGATTACATTGTTGATGGAAATAAAGTTTTGTTGAAAATTTGTTCAATTGAAGTCAAGTTCAAAAAACGACATTACTTATTGAGTGACCTAATACTTCAAATCAAACATAGTAGTTCTCATTTTGTTACTACCTTCTACAATGAAGGGTGAGTTTATATTAGTATACAAAATTGGTTTCGTTCAATATGTTTTTTAATAAAAATAAAAAATAAATACATAAATACATAAATAAATATAATAATTAAAAATTAAAATTTTTTATAAAACAATTATTTATAATTTTACTAGTTACGAAGTAATATACTTTTTAAAAATTTACTTCATTCACGTTTATTTTGTCGTAATTTATCTATTTAAAAATTATAAAATATAAATAAATAATTTAAATAAATAAATAAATAAATAAATAAATAAATAAATAAATAAATAAATAAAAACGAGTTAGTTAGGATTGTGATGGTTGCTGATTTTTTTGACACAATTGTACAATTGTATTGTAATAGTGTGTGTTTACTTTATTTCATTTGTAAAAATTAGTTGTTAGCATATATGTATGTAAAAACACAATAATATATTACCCCGTACTGTACTAACAACTAAGTTAGTAACTAGGTAACTAATATTAAACATGTTTTGTATGAAGATAGAGGCGAAACAAAACATGTTTAAGTTGTTGTTAACTATCGTTGTTTTTGACTGCTGTTGTTCATAGTCCAAGATTGCAGTGTAGTCGTTTCTATGTTGTTGAAGAACTATGAAGATAGTAAATTCAATTTTGGTGAATAATGATGTAGTAATTATTTAAATAATTTTATGCATAGATTTACACCTAATTCTGTTAATAGACGCAGTGTAGATGCTGCCTCTCTGCAGCCGCAGACGCAGGACTTTGGTTACTGGGGAATCGTATACGTTCGCTTACAAAAAGGAGGCATTTTAGGAGGATTGGAGCAGTGTGTACGTTTGAAAATGACCAGATCTTTTCCGCGGTGCTCCATTTCCCAGAATTAAACCCAAAGACTGGGTTGTGAAGTTGAAGCAATCTCTCCGACAAGTGAGGTAGTGATCTATTCTAGCCAGTGCCACTTCCACTTCCATGAGTCCACAGCTTGTAAATCCATCCAACAATCCATGGATTGGTTAAGTTGAGTAGAAGCTGCATATGGGCCCGAGCCAGCCATTCGCTGAATGCTTTATGTCATCTAATGTGCGGAAAACCCTCTTCTGTAAGGACCGTGCCCAATATTCGGCGTTTCGGTACTGACTCCATAGAGCTTAGCAGAAGGCGACACACAATGTCCAATGCTACCACGAGAGAACTGCGATTATCAGTGTTCGCCACTGACCAAAAGCCGTATACCGCGCGAAACTGTAGTGACATCTTGGCGTCCCACATTTTCTGGCGCGCCTTCCTTCATCTTCAAAAATGTGAATGTACTCAAAGGATTAACATTAGCACTTCTATGACACTGGCACGAGGTAATCTCACCTTTTCACGAAGAGTTTTTTCTATCCAATGCTCCAGAAGAAATGGCTTCGGGATTTGTGGTAAATGTCGAACAGAACGGTATTCAACATTTGATCGGGTATTTGCTATCCTAAAATGAAAGCCGTTCACTCGCTAGTACTCTTCTCGTTCTTTGCTGTCATCGAGCAGCTCCTTGACGAGTTCTAAGAAGGCTTCTTATCAAAAGTCACATTATTTAGTGCAGAGTAGTTCTATCATAATTTTCATCGCAAATTAACTTGTAATTTTTGCTTCTACGCTGTGTCATGGAACACCTATAAGTTCCTCAAACATAAGCATGGCGTCGGTATTCGGGACCTCTACTTTATACGCAATATACCCCTCCTACGCCATTCGCGTTCTTTTCTTTCACATTTTCTGCGTTCAAATGATTTTCGGGGCAATGCTCTTCTTGGTGCGCTTTCAACCGACCTATCCATCTTATAAAGTACGCGGTCTCGTCATAAGCTGTTCCTAAAGTGCAGCAATTCGCTGGAACCATTAATCAATCAGGCTGAGAGCGAGAGGGCATGGGGATCTTAGCGAAATCACTCTTTTACTGCACACATTTTCCAATTCGGGAACGACGCTGAGCGGCTTCAGTGGGGTGCGTTGAATGCACAAAAGGCGTTCATAGCCACAGAAATAAAGCAACATTGGGTTTAAGAATTGTAACCTCAAATTCACCTCTGATGGAAGCAAAAGCCGTCTTACTGCATTTCAAGACGAGCTTCACGAAACGAGCAACTCGACTGGAGATGTATAGATGTCCCTTCAAAAATCGCTGTCGGTTCGCTTACAACACTTTTGTGTCAGAGAAGGCGCAATGCTGCTGGCTGCGGCGCTGTGCACAACATGGCCTTCTCATTGCCTTGCCACGCGTTTCTGGGAGGGAAAAGCAACATCTTGTACTGCATAATCGACCTTTCCGTGTTATAGCACAGACGGGACCGCTCAGTTTGCGGCTATGTGATGACAAAGGACTAAGGATTTGGATGGAGTGTTTAAGAAACGTTTCCTTATTCTTCGTGCAGCAGAGGAATAAACGATTACTTCTGGGATGCACGTGCATCCGTTTCTTCATGCTGTGAAACTGCTCATGTCACGTTTTTTGGCCTATGGAAGAAGTATGCCGACATATCTATGCCCTGTGATTTCTTGCAGCAGAGCACCGCTTTTGGCCAAGGAACATTAATCATTCGTCACGAAATGAAACTTCTGCCCAGATCACTACTTTTGCTCAGAAACATCCTCGAACACCAGACGAAGTAATAGGATTGCTATTAAGTAATTCTTACAGGGCAAATTCGGAGGAGGTGCCGGCTGTCGCATGCAGCCGATACCAGGTTCCTGATTCGGATTTCCTTCATCCGTGTGGGATCGGCGAATTGGCACCAGCCTTGTCTGGCCAACATAAAACGCAGACTTGATCATCGGCTGGCCATCGCAAGTTATTGTACGGCCAAATACGCATTTAAATCGCCTCCGTGAGATCAAGTAGAGGTAGAATCCGTGGCGTATACAAAAAAGGGTTGAGTAACGTCGTCCTTTCTCTTTTTCCTTCATGCCAATTTTTAGCAGATGTGCACAATTTCTCTCACATAACAAGTCTTCCAGTCACCTTTATTCTACTCGTTTTCTAAGTTACAATTCATGGATTTCCTGAATGCGTGGATTCTGATGAGAAAGGAATGCCACATGTTATGTATTTTTCTCAAATCGACCTGATCCCTCTGGTATCGTTTTACGGCACAACATTTCTCGTGAATGTGGTCGAATTCGAACAGCGCAGTGCGGGACCTCGCAAGAGTTGTTTTTTGGCTAGCTGTAACTCGGTTTGGGATTTTCCTGATTGCTGGGAGAAGATTAAGATTTTGGAGAAGATTTCGAGCCGGCGTAAGTAACGAAACATAAATTTACATAGAGGTAACGGGCGAGGCTCCATCCTGGGAAGGTGCTTCACATTGCCATGCATGTCACTTCTACGTAATACAGTCTATCCAGCAAAGTAGACAATCAAGGGCTTCATCTATTCCGTTGAGAATTTCTGCGAAGCATGGAAAAATTCCATCGGGCACATTGATATAAGAGAGCTATTCCAGAAACAGCTGCCCAGTTGCTTCCATTTTAGAAAGTGCGACGCACAATCGGAACCAAGAGCGCTTTTTTGGGAAATCATGCCAGAAGAGTCGCTCAAGGAAGGTTAAACGGCCTCTCGAGGTTATTATTCCTTATCACATGGCTAAAATCCATGTGAAGAACAATATAATTAGAAACAGTATAGGATGACATTCACATAACATTGGCTAACAATCCAGACTAAAGTGTAATAGAATGATTAGAAAGCATATGCGATAACAAACACCTAGAGAATGAAGAATACAGAGGAGAACAAACCAAGAGGGGTTCTGCCACAAGATCTCGTTATGTCCTAGAATTATTTATGAATTGACTGGCATTCATAATAAATGGCTTCAGCTTGTACGGAATAACTGGGTTTTTGGCAAGTTTCATATAATCCGAACCTGCTCTATTAACAAAAAAAA
Source organism: Heligmosomoides polygyrus bakeri (assembly GCA_947359475.1). Lineage (NCBI taxonomy): Eukaryota > Metazoa > Nematoda > Chromadorea > Rhabditida > Heligmosomidae > Heligmosomoides > Heligmosomoides polygyrus. The sequence goes on from OX375868.1 coordinate 32,724,485, forward strand.
TTGTCGAATTGAAGATTTTGCAGTGATTAGTGAAAGTTTCTCTCCTCCACCTCGGGTTCTAGATGGTCTCACCATTAAGAAATCACGTTTATCAAGTCCACAGAAACCATGGAGAATTTTGTGAACCATTACGAGGTTGTGTATTCTTCGCCTGTATGAAAGCGTCTGTAGCCCAAGTTGTTTGATTCTTACTTCACTGCTGGGAATAGCGTGGTAATCAAAGCCACATTTCCTAATGAATAGTCTTCTGTGAAGCTATTTTGGGCTTTTTCAAGTCTAAGTATATTTTTCTTCTTAACTGTGTAAAAGATTTGACTTTGCAATAGTGGAGCTCGACTTGGTCAATTCTTTATTGACAACGTTTCGGGCTTTAAGCCCTTCTTTAGGTATAAAAACAGTAACATTGGGTAAAAAATTGTTGTTCCATACTCAAGTATCGGCCTAACGTAAGTCTTATAAGCTTTGACAAGGACAGAACGGTTTTTTGTGGAAAAACCTCTAAAGAAGTTTTGTACTGCAGCCATCGCTTTATTTGCAATTTGTCCACAATGCGCGTCGAAAACCAAATTTGCATCGAGGAGGAACCCAAGATCTGTTGTTTGATCAGTGCTTGCAATCTCATTTTCACCTAACTTGTATGTGTAGCCGGGATTTGTGCTTCCTAAATAGGGCATCTTAGTTTTTTCTTTTGACAAAGGGAGCCGCCACTCGTGGGACCAGCGATCAACAGCTTCTATGGCTAGCTGCAGAAGGTTTTGACTATGGATTGGTGAGCTATGGTAAATTTTCAAGTCATCCACAAAAGCTATGCATTTAACTGCTGAGCTCGTTATTAGTGACGGTAGTTCGTGGGTTTAGATATTAAATAGAATAGGGGATAGAACGCAACCTTGTGGAACGTCACTAAGAGCCGGTTGAGGTGCTGAATGATATATGCAATAACTTATCCCTTTTTATTCAATTTAACTAGATTAAGAGAACAGCCTTTAGAATGTGAGTATTCTTCATATACACCCACTCGATGGAGTTCTATTGTGCTGATTTGATTTATTTTTCAAAGCTTCCCAGATTCGCGAATTACTATTCATCTCTATATAATAGTCGGTTCTTTGAACATAGAGTGCAGGTGGTTAGTATATACGATTTCCATTATTTCATTGCGCCAACAGCTGAGCACCGTCGAGCAAGAGTTCGCTCACCAAACTGAAGGTCGAGAGCGTAAAGGCCGCCACAGACTTCTGCGGCGCCGCTCGGCGGCGCCGCTGCCCTATGCTTAACCATAGAGCAGAGACGCAGAGCTCGCCTCCAGCGGCGCCGCCAGCGGCGCCGCTGGCCGGCCGGCGGCACCGGCGACACCGGCGGCGTCGCCCAGCGGCACCGGCGGCGTCGCTGGCGGAAATGACTTGAATCATTCCACCCGGCGGCGCCGCTCCAGCGTCTGTCTGTCTGCGCTCTGCTCTCTGCCCTTTCGCGGCGGGATCCAGAGCGGAGATGGTTCGATGCGGGCGCGCGATCGTCATCGGGGCGCGTTATTGTTAAGCACCAGTCGGTCCCCACTAGAAACAGTACAGTACCTCGCCGTCACCGCTCCCACTGATGATGAGTCAAGCCGCTGAGCGGCGCCGCCTAGCGACACCGCTGAGCGGCGCCGCCGAGCGGCGTCGCAGAAGTCTGTGGGGGCCTTAAGACGAGCTTCGTTTTCACTAAATGTTTTGCAGTCAAACAAAGGTAAGGTCCTGAAGAATCCCAGATGCGTAGAAGTTTATGTGGGAGATTTAGTTTACCTTTAGTTTAGGAGCTTTACCTACCCCAGGACTGTTGATCTTGTACTTGCTTTCATTCTAGAAAAATAGTATTTCATATAAACCTAAGATAATAAATTTTTTAAAGCATTTTTAAAACAGCTAATAATGGATCAGCTGTTTTAAAATGCTTTTTATTATCTTAGTATTTCATATGTTATACAAGACGTCCATATAATTTTTAGGGTGAAATAACCTACAAAAATTCAAATTAAGTCTGATTACGATCCCATAAGATGTTATAGTGTGAAACACGGCCTCTCAGCCAAGTGGGCTTTTTTAGTATCCCTAGATGCAAGTTTTGTAAATTCCCAGACTAGCTGTTGCAGTACCGATGTATGTTAATTCATCTTTTCCTTTCGGCAACATGAACAATGTTCTCTTCTGCGTTTCATTGATGATTCCAAAATGCCGCTGAGTTCTAAATCAACCACCGTTTTTATTTTGGACCAACAACACGTGTTAGTCTGAAGAAGCATGTGACATAAAAGAGCAACCACAAGTGATTGTGAATGTTACATCGTTTAGGGACATTTTTGGAGTTTTTTAATTAACGGTAAGAACATACCAGTTTCACGAGGATTCTGCAGATATCTTATGGAGGGAATTATTAATCACATAATCCTTATACAGACGTACTCCTTGTGCAGATTTTTGACGAAGCAATCTCTGAACTTGTAAAAACAAGGCTGGCAGTAGTGAGCAAAATAAGTTACTTTAAGTGGCTCGTTTTACGTTGTTTTCGTCCAGATGTGCTTTCTCAAAACCAGCTTTTGGATTCAAGAATTGGGCAAATTGCGCAGATTCTGGAAAGCCCTTGTCGCTGGATTATGTTCCTTTGAATTTGCCTCCACAAATGATACACTCTCTAAATGATCGCAAAATTCCTTCGTATGACACTGATAAAACTTTGTGTGTCGCAGTTATAATGAAGGAAAAAGTGCTGCCGACTCTTTTGATATGAGCTAGGTGCCATGCACTCTTTGTCTTATAGCTAATGTGAAACTGGACAACCCAAGGCTGCATTTCCCCTTGTAATTGGCTTTGAAACTTTATCCGCAGTGCCCTTCTAGGTTATGCAAACGGCTTAAAAGTGACGTTATAAGACCCAAGACAGACAAGAAAATTCGGCGAAGTTAGAAGGAGCTCAACCTGTTGGGCTCAAAAACAGTCCAAAATCATTGACGCAGTTTGGCATGTGAACCTCCTTCGATGTTAGTTGTATTCCAGATCTGAATGCGATATGGGGCAGTCCTCTATTCCATGGGAGTCATGCGAAATTCTCTCCTAGATCATAGCCGAAACACTTGTTAAGAAATATTTCCACGCTAATCCTTAGTCCTTTTCGAAATAATAGGCTTACTTCATCGTTTTGTATTTTCCGTAGAAAAGCTCACTAGCATGATATGGTAGAAAGTACCGCTTCACCCAATGTCGAGTTTTAGCTATGTGGCATCCTAAAGCACATATGTTCTACAAGCGCACATTTCTTACCCTGAAAGAAACCGGAAAATTTTTTGACTGTGCGCTTCTCTAAATTACGTTTAGAAAACTTTTCTCCAACTACAGCTATAGAAAAACCAATTCCTTTAAAGAAGAGTAGGTACATATGCTCTATACCTCCTCTACACTCATTCGTAGTTTTCTGGACGAGCAAAGTTATCCCCTCCTTGTTACATTGTTGCTTTTTAACATCATTTTAGGCAGTAATCCACTTAGATTTTATTTTTTCTTTTTCTGTTTTTTATCTTCTTTCTTTCTCTTTTATTTTTCCTTTTCAAGCACACGAGCACTGAAATTGCTTCTTCGCGCCTGCCAAAGAGAGCGGTTCTAATACAGGTCGTCGGGAGTCCCGTCGGCGGTGCGAAGTGCGACTTGCTGATCGCCTCATACCCTCATTTGGTTTTCTGCAGCCTGCATAACATAATGTGATGCGAAAAATAAACGCGATCAATCTAGACTCGAAAGCAATAATGTGATGCCTTGATTGTTTCGAAACCTATCTGTGGAGAATCAATCCTTGGCTTTTCGTCACTTCTGCAAGATGTCATGAACACCAAAATGCATGATAGCACAACATCACGTGGAACAAGAATTCGAAGTTTATTCGAAAGAGATATTTTCCGCATTATTTAATACCTTCATTTTTAATTCCATTCTTACCAATAGGTAAAAAATCTTGAAGGTCCTGTAATAACGTTTTGGAGCAAGTGATAAAAAATGAGGTGAAAATGAAAATGTAAAGTAAAGGCGGCGGTATTCCCTTGGAATGTGCCTCGAACTCTAAATTTACGTGGTACATTATGTTACAATATGTTGCAGTAGTGACGCAGAAGCTTGACCCTCCCTAATTAATGGTAAGTTCATTCCTGTTCATATTCATTACCCGTTCATATTCAAAGAAATCTCTGTCGCCCATAAAATCTTTACTAGAAAGCTCCAAGGGAGAACAACATCTATAGTGAAACAACTCTATCTGGAATAGAGTAGCAGGAGCGCATGTAGCGCACTCTAGCTTTAAGTGATACCGAGGAGAAAAGTGAGTGAGTGCACTTTGGGTATTACCACTACGTCATACCGCGCCAGGTCCGCTGGTACAGAACGACGAAGTAACTCACATCATTTTGACCAAGATCTAGGGTTAACACTCCGTTATAAGCACACATTTAGAATGTCTGAGCTTGACAATGTTGAATAGACCGGAAAGATCACGCAAGCAGGTCTAGCTCTGAAGGCAGACTCAATTCGTGTGGAGAATCGTTTGTCCAAAGAGGCTTCCGGCCATATTGCAACGTTCCTTCTCGCAGACACTGAGCGTTCTTTGCCCTCTAGAACACACTGAGCGTTCTTAGCCTCTGCAATTCAATGCAAAGCTGCCGAGCCTTATTAAGATGAAGTCACATAAACCGCCTGGAATTGGTATCTGCCTCACTTTTTCCAAGCCGCTCTCCATGGAGAGTGACATCCGAAATTTGTCATTCTCATATCTTTTCGTTCCATCTTGGGTTCTTAGATAGGCTGCTTGGTATCCGCTTAACTCTTCGTTTCGCTAATTCCTCTAGTGAAATGTGGTTTACACTGACAGTCAAATATCTGCCCAGTCTTGAATTAAATTACTTTTTATGGGATCACTATTTACTTACTTACTTTCATGCTTTGATTTTCCATCAGCAGGTGTCCTAGCGGGAAACACAGCTCTTCCATTCCGCTCGATTTTTGGCGACTTGCGTCCAATGTAGCAAACCGCGTTCACTAAACGATACCGAAAATGAGTCTGCTCATCAGGTCGGAGGTCTTCCCAGCGGTCTCTTCTTGTACTTGTTTCTTGAAGGCCATTCGACAACTCGTAGAATCCATCTATCGCCTCTTCGTCGAAGTAACTAGGCGGCCCAGCGGCGTTTCGACTTTTTCATGTACTGCAACGCGTCCATCTAACGTGACCTATCCCTTGGATTTGAATCTCGTAAACCGAGCAGCCGTTGTTGACCAAGACTCGTCTTCAAAGGCATCTTTCCCAACACGATGCGTCGACTGCATCGAAGAAAATGTTGCCTTCCTGTCAGGCTTGGTTTCAGTTGCGTAGCGTAATGCTGGTCGGTCACTTCTCGAATCGAGCTAAAAGTTACCCATGTTGAGCGCTTCCTGCGAGATATTTCGGAAGCTAGGTCGTGCATTATGTTCAGCTCTCTTCTCAGGTAGACGTAGGAATCCACTTGTTTTGGAGTGGATTCCAACAGCTTCACTGTTCCTGTTGCACACAACTGGTTAACCAAGGATTTCGTATTGCTCATGTTCAAGTTCAAGACTATCTTCGTTCCAACCATGTTCAGCTCATTTATCATTGCCTCCATCTCGGTCATGTTGTTTGATATCAGAACGATGTCGCGGGCGATTATCATTATTTTGGATCATTATCTTGCGAAAACGTTTATTTTTTCTACCTGCTTCCATGTTTCCGTGCTGTCGATGCTTCCATAATTTTACCTATCTTTGGTTGGAGGGTACGCTACATGTAATCCTCTGAAAACCTGCGGCACAAACTTTATTTATTGATGCAACTTGTTTTACTCTTTTTACTTTACTTTCTTCTTTAACTCCTCTTTTTTTAGTTTCTTTTGTTTTACTGAAGCCAGCATAACAACTAGATTAGCAGCTTGCTCCCACTAAACATCTATTTATTTTTTCGCACACATGACATATAGTGCGCACGAATCGAGGGCCCGCATAACCGGTGAGGATGAGCCATTTAGATATTCTGGTCAATGCGAGAAGCCTGGTTAAGCTGAATTGAAAATTGTCAGCCGAAAAGTCTTGAATAAGGCATGACGTGTGCTTTCGATATTTTGTTTGCTTGTCTTAAAGTTCACCATCCACATGTGAAACTTGAACATTAGAGTGTTCTCAGTGTATTTTAGTGAGCTCTTCTCGAATGAAGACTAGATGGAGAGTCTCAATCAAGAATAGGGTAGAATATATGTACTTCAAATTGCTGCAGTGCTTAGATTACTCGCTCTGAGGAGAGTTAGAAGCAAGACAAAGAAGGATCGGTGTAATAGAGATTGGTGGTGATGCATTGTTACTATTATTATTATTTTAAAACTTATTTTTAAGCTTGAAAAGTTGGGATTTCTCCCAAAGCTCATAAGTTGGCTGAAGGATTTCATTAGTGGTAGAACCTTCCAGGTAAGAGTTAACCAAGCGTTTTCTGGGGTAACGATGTCTTGAGTGGCGTCCCACGATGTGGTGTACTTTCTCCAGTCCTATTTGCTATTTACAGGGTGCGTAAAAAGTATTGACGCAGTAAATGACGGCTGTGGAAATAGTATTGCGCAGTAAGTTTTAAAATATTCACTTGAGAAATATGGAAAATGACCTTGCGAACACGATAGAGTAACTCGTAATTGACATTGGCTCCTTTACTGTGAATACAGGAGCGAAAACGACGGAAAAATTCATGAGCACGTTCCGCAAGTACCCGCTTGGATTTCATCCCGTGCTTTTAACAGGGTAGCCTTCTGCGACTGGTCACTTCTGTTGAAAGTAGCCCAGACCTCATTCTCCAAAATCGCCTAAAAAGAGTAATCCAACGGATTCACGTTTAAGCTGTGCTCGTCTGAGAAGCTGTCCACACCTGCGCGCCTTATCCGTTTGCCGTTATCGGAGAAAGATTGATAATTTTGGATTTGAAGGTTATCGTGCTTGAACATATTGTAATCATCATCTGTTATGACAGAGCCGTGGCTGACGTTTTGGTTGCTGGCCTCTTTCCTCACCAACCGTTTCGAACAGCGCCTAATTCTCTTGTTAAGGAAGTATTCAGCTGTCTGGGTAACAGTCAAAAAAAGGGCCACCGTAACGATGACGATCATGTTTTTTCAGTTTTTTCGTGAGTGTATTTTAGGCACAATACAGACAACAAAAATAACACACAAAAACCTAGAGGGGTAGAAAGAGAAAGCTGGAGCTGAAACGAAAAGTAGGTGCGTCAATACTTTTTACGCACCCTGTACATGGCTGATTTAGTTCAGAAGATCCAAGAGTTCGGTATCAAGTGCATGCACTATGCAGATGACTCTAAGATTTATGGAGAGCTTAGTCATGCTGAAGGTCTTCAAATAACTATAGATTCTTGATAGAGCTGATGGTCGTTTGATCGAACGCAACATCCCACGAGGTGTGGATGTTGCGTTCGATCAAGTGGCGCCGGTGGTGTAATGGTGTAGCGCATTCCCGCTCGGTCAGAGGGAGGTGCGGGTTCGAGTCCCGTTCGCTAGAAGTTTTGATCGCAACAAAACATCGTTGTGACAGCTTACTACCTCGGTACCAGCCACTAGAGGCTTAAAGAACCTGATTTGAATTGTTTCTATCAAGACCGTCAGCTTAACTGGTTCCATGCTGATATCAGCGGCCAGGTCATCCCGGATACGGGTGAGTGCTGATCGGTCCCACGAGGTGTGGATGTTGCGTTCGATCAAACGGCGCCGGTGGTGTAATGGTGTAGAGCATTCCTGCCCGGTCAGAGGGAGGTGCGGGTTCGAGTCCCGCCCGGCGCTAGAAGTTTTGATCCTCCTGCAGCTGGCGCCTCTTCCGTCTGCGTTCCACGCGCCCTCAGTGCATGGAAAGCTATGAAAATTTAAGCAGCTTCAACGCGTGTGTTTCAGTTGTTGTAGGGGTGATCAATTGCAGTGAAAGGTTTTGCTTTACGTAGAAGTCGATTTCGCAAAATTGGGCTTTTGCTCCATTAACTTTGTTTTAGAGGCAGTTTTACTTTTTAGAATTGTTATTAATAAGAAAGAAACCTGGAATTAGCAAACGGTCTCAGTCAGTAGTAACAAAACCGCATGTGCTAGTCGCAGTGTTATCTTAGTGTGATAATTTTTATGCGAAAAACCAAATCAACAATTGAAGAAGGCATTTCACTACTGAACAACTACTGCATAAGGCGCGTGGCTACGTAGTCGAAGGGGCGCTATAACTTTTGATCGCAACAAAACATCGTTGTGACAGCTTACTACCTCGGTGCCAGCCACTTGAGGCTTAAAGAAACTGATTTGAATTGTAGTAGAAGCAATTTGAATACATGTTTCGCCTGTGAAATGGTTTGAGAGGCTATCCGATGAAAAAATCAGCCCTTTACCGTTTCTGAACAAGTCCGATGGCCATTCATCGAGCCGGGAGGGATGAAAGGCTTGCTTGACCTAAGCAGAAGGCCCAAAAACCTGGGAACCGCCTTTCACTGCAATTAATCACCCCTACAACAACTGAAACACACGCGTTGAAGCTGCTTAAATTTTCATAGCTTTCCATGCACTGAGGGCGCGTGGAACGCAGACGGAAGAGGCGCCAGCTGCCGCCTGCACCCGATACCAGGTTCCTAGTTCGGATTTCCCGCCCAGGCCAACCAAGCCCTCCATCACTTCGGGGTCGGTGAAATGGTACCAGACTTGTCTAAGAATGAGGATAAAGCGCTGACTTGTTCATCGGCTGGCCACCGCAAGTCATTGTGTGGCCAAATACGCATTCAACTCGCCTCAACGACATCTCGTAGAAGTAGAATGCGCTGGCGCATCCCAATGGGATTGAATAACGCCGTCCTTTATCCTTTTTTATCCTTTCCATGCACTATACTTTTGTCGATTTCATCTAGATAACTGCATCTGGAGTATATCGCACCATACATATGTTGCTACAGGATGTTTTGTTACGATCAAAGCTCTTGCGCCAGGCGGGACTCGAACACGCACCTTCTGCTTTCTGCGCAGCGATGATACACCTCACGCCACCGGCGCACGTAACGTGCGCGTTTTGACCGCAACAAAACATCCTGTAACAAAATGTACCCTCCATATCAGCTGCTCCAGGCTTAAGCAAATGTGCCTAAACATTGTATCGTACCAGTTTGAGAGGTTACTGCGTGAATATTGAAATTTTATAGCTGTAAGCAAGTTCTGACCATGAGTCCAAAATAAGCGAACACTTCCTGATTTCGTCGTCATGGGTTTTAGATGAGTGAGACGAGAGGGAAATGGCCATGTGTTTGAGCAGGGTCTCCCTTACAGAACCCTCATTATCCCGCATGTTTTTCTTGCTGCGGCAGATGACTCTATTTCACTTCGCTGTAATTATTAGGCCGCAAATCCAACGTGCCAGGATTTGCTTGAAATTTCTTGCAAAAGCACAGCCGCTCGCTTAATTTGGTTGTCAGATCTTCGGTTCGTTTTTTAAAATGATTCTACCATATTGTGGTGATTATGAAGGAGCGCACGGTAATCATATGTATGGCAATTATATATATATTGTACACTTTTGTATTATTTCTTACTTTATTTTATATTTATTTTTATACATATTCAGAGATAATCAACTTTTATGGAACATAGCTGAAGTCGAATTTTGCTCAGGACCGCTTTCTGCGATCAGTATATTATACCATATTAGGCTGTCGAAAAAATTTATTTCCGTTTCGAGGTACATATGTGTGCATAAATAAGTTTTTTTCCTAAATCATTTTGCCTCTGGAAAAGCCACACATAAAGCTCGGTAGGTTTCTTCCTGCTCTTCCAAAGACATATGTGGAAGTCGCTCTAATTTTTCTAGCCAACCTGTTCCAGGGCTCCGTTAAATCATGAACCGGCGCGACTATCGAGTCATCAGGTTTTACGAGCTTAAATTGGGACACTTGCGGCAGAGGCATCCCGTAACCTTAGCAGCGCTTTTGGGACGGACTGCCCACGAAAAACGGTGAGGCTCTGCTTCGAAAAATTCGCTTCTGACTCATAGAAAAACCGGGTCTCGGGCGCAGGTCGTCGCTTGACGATGAAGTTTTGTGGAAGGCCATCGAGGCAAATCCCGAGACGAATACACATGCAATAGCAAAGGACCTAGGCGTACATGATAGTGCGGTAGCAGAACATTTGGCGAGAATGGACAAGGTGAAGAAGATGTCGAAGTGGTTGCCTCATGTGCTCGATGAGCAGCGTCGGGCACGTTTCGACACTTGCTCCAACCTGCTAGTTCGCTTTAAAACTGAGCCTTTTATAAGCCGTATTATAACTGTAGCTGAAAAATGGGTCCTTTACGATAAAAGGAGGCGGGAATTGGTCTGGGTAGATAGATGGTCCTTAACTGGGTAGATAGGGATGGTCCTGAATTCGACCTACACCATAAAAAAGTTGTGCTTCCTTTGTGGTGGTGTTGTAAACGTGTAATCCATTACAACTTTTTGCAACTTGGTTAGCCAGTTACAGTAGAGTCTTGCTACTGGTATTTAGACAAAGTGTATGAGAAGTTGCAAAAATTGTGGCCGGCAGTGGTGAATAGAGGAGAACCGCTCCTGTTGCAGGACAACACAAATCCACACACTTCACAAATCACTCGGCGAAAATTGACCCATTTAGGCATCGAAGTTCTCCTTCACCCACCACTGAGGATCGCTTTTTCGAGCTCTTGATTCTTACTTGCTTCAGAAACAATTCACGAATTTAGCAGATGTTGAATGTGCCCTCTTTGATTTCGTTAGTTCCTGTGATCTCAGTTTTTATTGTAAAGGATTAAATTCATTATGCATTTGTTGGCTAAAATGTGTTGATTCTGAGTTTTTGCATCGATTAATATATTTGTGTTTAAGCTGAGTTATAGCAGTTTGAAGTAAGCGGCCCGTTTCGGCGATTAATTTTGCGACAGCCTAATAAATCGCCTTATCCTTGCTCTGCGGCACAAGAGAGCTTTCTATTTCACTTGTATTTGATATTAATAAATAAGTTTGAAAAACACGGATAGTTTGTACGGATTTAACGCAGCACCCTGTTCATACTCAAAGATATGACCTAACAGATTAGAATTTATGCCAAGACGAGTTGCCTGGAAGCTTGCTCTGCAACCTACAATTGTGAACATTAAAGAACGAAAAAAACGCCTTTTCTATGCTCCCTCTATACCAACAGAATAGCTCATTGATGCCAAGCGGAACAGCTTAGTTACAGACAACGTAGTAAGATGATTCTGATTCAAATTGAGCGCACGTCATGGAGGCGCGTAAGCCGATAAACCCACCTACTTTGTAGCTCTAAATAACTGTGCGTAATCGAAACCAAATCTGTTTTCAGAACTTGCCTTCACATAGACTAATATAGTCTTAAAAGCAGGACCCGCAAATGGAGTTCACTGTAGAAATACAGGATATGAAAACGCCTGTTATTAAAGGTGCTGAGGACATTCAGTGAAATAAAGATGTTGTCGCTGCTTAAGTAACTATAAAGTTACTACTCCTATAGCTACAATGGGGCAGTACAGCTTATTTTAGCGAGAAAAAGGCTAAAATCTTATGTGGAGTTTTTCGGGTACCCAGGTTTTTATTTCTCGATCAAAAATATTGTATCTGGTAGCCACGGCTGTCCACAAATTTAGCTTTGGTTGTATTTCTTTATAAAAACGGTAGCGGGATTGAAGGTCCACATTGCCTGAAGGCTCAGCTGTCAGAGGCAACCATAGCGTATACATTTATCATAATCTATAAAAAAGTGAGAAGCAGGAAAAACAAAGCCTATGGTTAGTGTTATCAAATGACAAGGATTTTCACACTGAAACTCGTGCAGATCGTTTGTCTTAGCTCTGAATTTAACAATGCTCTCTCACTGTCGTTCGCTAGACAAATTCGACACTATATATGTAGGCACGCCTTCGGAGTGGCAAAGCTTGCCCAAACTGCAGAGGTTCACCACGGAAAGGCCGTCCTCTATCTCTTTCACAATAATGAAAAAAGCCCGCATTTTAAGCTCAACCCAAGAAGTTACTGGCTTCTCTGCCACAAGTCTCATGTTAGCAATCTCCAACTACTTCTCTCTTCTTCAGGCCTCGGCATTGTAATTTTCTAGCTTACTACGTTATTTGTGGCACTCGAGGTTTTTAGGTGAGTATTTATTCAGCAGGGGCGCGTGTAGCGCAGTCGGAGGAGGCGCGACTGTCGCGTGCACCCGATACCAGGTTCCTGGTTCGGATTTCCCGCCCAGGCCAACCAAGCCTTCCATCCGTCCGGGGTCGGTGAATTGGTACCAGACTTGTCTGGGAAGGATAAGCGCTGACTTGTTCATCGGCTGGCCACCGCAAGTCATTGCATGGCCAAATACGCATTCATGTCGCCTCAACGACATCATGTAGAAGTAGAATGCGCTGGCGCATCCCAGAAGGGATTGAGTAACGCCGTCCTTTACCCTTTATTTATTCAGCAGGGCCTGATGTTTCGACTTCTCGTCGTCTTCAGAAGCCTGAAGGTGGTGCATCGCTTTCAGTTGCGCTCTACTCCAAGAAGTGCCCTAACTACCCCAGAGTGCGGACCTACCCAACGAGAACAAAAGAGGTACCAAGTGGAAAAATCGAGCTCACTAGCTGGATCCACCGCAGGGGCTGATGTTCGTCCACGTCGGTTAACCAGCAGGTGCGAAAGGGGCATACTGCATCCTTGTCGCCGAGCGGTCTTTCTACGGTTCACCATGAGACACAAACGACAGAGAGACAACCATTTCGGTTGTTCATCGCTGGATTTTCTTTGAAAACGCTTCTAACGCTTTCCTTGCCGAAATAACTCGGCCTCGGCCAAAATGGTCATTTTACCTCAAAGTCGTTCCCTCATGAGCATCAATCCTATACTTTCCAAGTGGGATGACCAGCGACCCACGACGTTTTCTTGACAAAAGTTCCCTTACGCGCACTGCAAGAGCTCTTTCCGTTGTCCAACGTATTTGGCACTACATGTCACTCGATCTGATAAATTGCTCCAACCATTGAGCAATCGTCTGAACTTCCACTTGGGCAAGTAATGATTTTCCAAAATACGCTGCTTATCGTGGAGCCTATTCCGAAGTAATTGCCGCGTCATGTTGCGGTTAGGAATGCTCACTAAAACAAAGTTGTTCTCATGGTCGTGCGGCACAAAAAGCGTAATTGACTAACAACTTGTATTAGAGTCTCCAAAAGCATGATAAGTCAAACGTTTTGTGGTAAAGAATCCCCCAATGAGCACTCTTCGCTCGCCGTACCTGCATACATGTATGTGATATAAGAGTGCACGTGGTTGGAAACAAGCTTAGAACTGTAGCTACTGCGTTCGAGAAAGGAGACGACGAAAGGCGCGAATCGCTGCAATTAGCTTCCAAAACGGCCGCCGAAAACGACACAATGTGCCACACCAACGCCATCGAATACAGCAGTCGATCACGATTCTGGAGATGACGAAGGGGCGGATGCGCTACCACCTGCCCACGTACAAAAGAGAGCTCAGGAATTCCTCATCTCAGGTTTGTCACTTCACTAAGGGAAAAGGCGACCAATGAAGGAAGAGAACATCGAAGCAGTTCTCGAATATTGGAACGAGCAAGACTTCTGCCAAGGGGAGACTTTGTGCTTGTCACAGAATTGAGACAATTGGCCCTGGTGGCGAATAAGCTGTTGGTCCCCGACGAGAAATGGATGACAGAGTATGGAGGAAGCAATTAAAATAGAAGTAAGAAATTATAAATCGATGATCCATTGGCGCATATATGTATATTTGGACCCTATAACTTGGCTCTGCCACATGACGCGGACTTTTAAGCTTTTCTCCTTCTTCAAACTCCTTATTGTTTAGGAGCGTTGCTGGGTAGCCGATCCTGATATTTCTGGCTATCTCTTAAGCTTTTCTTTGAATTTACAGCAGTATATTTAGGTCATTTTACTTTTGCGGAACCCTTATCGACTGTATACTGCGAGTAACCGCTAGTATTGTCAATAGCCATTGGCTGCACTACAACATCCGAATGTCACAGGGAGGTGCAGTATTTCGCCGATGATATCTTTTTTCAAAAACACGACCCCCTTTCGCTCTCTCTGCACCATGCTCTTCCTCTTTCGAGACAGCATAAATCGTAGAAGACTCAGTTCTCGTTGCAATTACCGCCGATGTTCGAGCGCAGAGGTTATCCAGTGACAGCCACTTCCGCGCTGATCTTAGGCCACCTATTGTGACGTGATCCTTCACACTGGAGTCGGGTTACGTCTGCTCCTGTTTTCCTTTTTCCGTGTCCTCGCTTTATTCAACCGCGTTATCTCGAACTCGAACTGTAGCGCGCCTCTTCCCTTCTCTATCATCGCACTGGTGGACACACTTCCTACTTGTGGATCTTCTGATTCGAATGCAGTGACACAGCTCCAACAAAACCGCTTGGAGCCTGTGGTGTTTTTTTTTTTCACGGAACGTGCTCTAAGCGAATTATTCCTTCATTCTTTGCAGTGGTCGTGATGTTTTGCTTCCTTGTGTACTGTCCTGGATGCCTTTTATTCTATATCTTCACAATCAGCATAGCATTTCGCCATCGGTGATAACAACTATTAACCCTTAGTGTATTTTATATTTTGGAGCTAAGTAAGAGCCCATATACGCTCTGCAGACTTGAACCTCCACCACTCCCTTTGATGGCATTGCTGTGGTTCGACAGTGGTTAAACTTTCTCAAGATAAGGATAATGTATAAAGAACGGCGTAACTCAATCCCTTTGGGATGTGCTACGCATTTTACTTCTAATGGATGACGTGGAGGCGATTCAAATGCATATCTGGCTTTTACAAACATTTGCGATGGCCAGCCGATGAAAAAGTCAGTGTTTTATTTTTCCTAGCCAAGTCTGGCACTAACTCACCGACCCCGAAGGGACGGAGAGCTTGGTTGGCCTAGCAAGGAAATTTGAGCTAAGAACCTGAAATCGGGTGAACGAAACAGGAGGCAGGTATTTCATCCGATTGCCCTCCACGCGCCTTTCGCACGACATACAAATAGAAATTACAGAGGAATAGTTCAATAGTGAAAGTCGAGGCAAATACTGGTTGACAGCAAACGGAAAAGTACACCTTAAGCAAGTTGGTTGTTTCGATTGCTCACTCATTAGAGTTGGTGACAATCTACGCTACAGGTGAGCGAGACAACATCGATCTTGAAGCACCAGATTGCTTTCAGTACATCTTTCATTTGGCGGCTAGGGCGTCCATCGCCTTTTTCTGTGATCGCGATTTTCGTTGTTGTTTTGCTGCAAAGACCCTTGAAGCACCAACAATTCCCACCTTTGTTCGAGGGCTCCAGCAACATCTTCAATCGTCCCTATCGCTTCTAAGCGTAGCATAACATTTACAGGGTGAACCAAAATAACGTGGACAAGATTTTTTATCATAATTGTAAAACAACCAACAGTTCGAGAAAACGACGACTAAATTACAAAACACAAACATTAGGGCACATCATGTTCAAGTGGTTCCGAAGTGGCCTCCCTTGGAGCGGATGCAAACGTTTCGCGAATTTTTCGGCTATGAGCCGCAGGTCATCAGGTGACAACCGTTCCCACTCCTGGCGCACGGAATAGTTCAGGGACTCGGTGGCGTTTGACGCCGACCCTGTATCACCTGTATCACCTGTCGTCCCGTTGATCATCGACTTGCTCGAGCGGGCGCCAGCAGCGTCTCCATTCGTCCCTGTCGCGTGCCAGAGTGGTCCAATGGATCCTCCTCGCTCGAGGGACACGAAGAGCGTCATATCGGTCGTTCAGGGCTTTCACGAAGAAGTCCGACCAACGCGTTGGTGGGCGTCCTGGTGTTCTTTTGACATCCCGCGGAATCCAGTCTGTGACGGCTCTCGTCCAGCGGGTGTCTGCGAATCGCATTACGTGGCCGGCCCACCTAATTTTCGACGACTTGGCCCATGTGACAGCGTCTCTGATCTTCGAACGTCGGCGAAGCTCGGAACTCCGGAGGCCTTCTCTCACTTGTGTGAGTCGTGTCACTCCGAGCATCGTCCTCTCGATTCCACGCTGCGCGACGCTGATCGCGTGTTCATCCTGCTTTCGTGTAGCCCAGGTCTCTGAGGCGTATGTTAGGGCAGGAAGAACAGTGGAGTCGAATAGGTGGGCACGGAGTCGGACGTTCTTCGTTTTCTTCACGACTTCTTCGACGCTCTTGAAAGCTCCCCAAGCCGCTCGTTTCCTCCTGCTCAGCTCTGGTGCTAGGTCGTTGGCCATGTTCACTTCGCGACCCAGATACACATAGCTGGAGCATTCGGAGATGTTCGTTCCGTTGAGCGAGAATGGGGCATCAGAAACCCATCCGTTCTTCATGAACATCGTCTTCGTAAGATTCAGCTGCAGTCCAACGCTTCCACATACACGATCGAAGTCGGCCAGCATTCGTTCCGCCTGACTGATGCTCGGTGTTATGAGCACGATGTCGTCAGCGAAGCGAAGATGGTGCAGTTGCCGGCCGTCGACCTTCACTCCCATGTCATCCCATTCTAGTTCGCGCATGACGTTTTCGAGGGTGGCGCTGAAGAGCTTCGGGGATATGGTATCCCCTTGTCGAACCCCTCTCTTCACGTCAATGACGACGTCGTTGTAGAATGGTGAGATCTTGGTCGTGAATCCACTGTACAGCTCTCGAAGGACTCTGATGTACTGAGTAGGAACGCCCTGGGTGAGCAGGGCTTCCATGACCGCTTCAGTCTCGACGGAGTCGAATGCCTTCTTCAGGTCAATGAACGTAAGGCACAGCGGCAGCTTGTACTCTCGCGACACTTCGATGAGCTTCGTAATGGTGTGTATGTGGTCGATCGTGCTGAATCCTCTCCGAAATCCTGCTTGTTCGCATGGCTGCCCTTCGTCCAGCGTTCTACTAATCCTATTCAGGATGACTCGAGTGAACAGCTTGTAGACTACGGACAACAGGCAGATCGGGCGATAGTTGCCAATGTCGTGCACGTCTCCTTTCTTGTACAGCAAGACGGTCTTGCTGGTCTTCCACTCAGATGGAACCTTGCATTCGGACAGGTAGCGTGTGAAGAGCCGCGCCAAGGTGTTGATGAGCGCTGGCGGGAGGTTCTTCAGGTGTTCAGCTCTGATCCTGTCAGGACCGGGTGCTGTACGTTTCTTCACCGACGAGATGGCGTGTCGGATCTCGGAAGGGAGAACAGAGGGAACGACGTATCCATCCTGCGGAAGATGGCGTAGGGGCAGGTGGACGTGGCTATCGAAGAGATCGGAGTAGAAGTCGTGGATGACTTTCTCCATGGTTCTTCTGGAAGAGGTGACGGTTCCGTCAGGACGTCGGAGAGCGGTCATCTTGGTCTTGAAGTTGGCGAAGTTCCGGCGGGCATTGCGGATGCTCAGCCCTGCCTCTGCTGCTTCAGCCAACACTTCCGCCCTTCTCTCCTTCAGATCTTCCTTTATCGCCGCTCTGCATAGCTTTGCAAGCTCGGACGTCAGTTGGTAGTTGCCTGACGCTCGTGCTGCTCCACGCTGGCGTATCAGCTCGAGAGTTTCCGGAGACAGGCGTCTCTTGGTGGTCTTCAAGCTCTCGGCTCCCTTAGCACTATCGTGGAGATGGTGCACGAAGCGATCGTATTCCTCGTCGACGTTGTCCATGACGGCATCTTCCCAAAGGCCGACAAGAGAGGTGTAGAGATCCCAGTTGATGGTCGTTCTGGGACTCCTCTTCTTGAACTTCGCGGCCTTCTCTCCTTGACGCGAAAAGCGGAACCTCGCGCGAAGGAGGCGGTGGTCCGATCCCGTGTAGAACTTGGGGACAACGGAGACATCGGTCAGGCAATACTTGCGATTGAAGATGATGTGGTCGATCTCGTTGTGGAACTGGCCACCGGGGGATTCCCAGGTCCATCGTAGGGAGGGAGGCTTCTGGAACTGCGAGTTTCCATGGATGGTCTTGGTCGACATGATAAACTCAGACAGCCTTTCACCTTGCTCGTTCCACTCCAAACCGTGGGTTCCGATGTGAAGTTCTTCCGACGACCTTCGTGGCCCGATCTTGGCGTTGAAGTCGCCGACGATCACCTTGTAGAAGGTGTGATCTTCCTTATAGAACTTCTCCAGCTCCACGTAGAAGGCCTCGACGTCTTCGTCGTCGTAGTCGGATGTTGGGGCATACGCGACGAACACAGTCAAGGCTGGCACGGAGCCACATCGCCTCAGTCGCAAACGTCCGATTCGGCTTGTCAGAGATTCGTACGAATCGATGTTCATGGCCAAGTGCGTGTTGACGAGGACACCAACGCCGCCTACTCCCCTGTTGTCGCATGTTCCGAGGAACAGTTCTTTTCCGGAGTCGTAGGCGGCGTGTAGGGGGTGGTGTCTTCTCGTCTCGGTCAGTCCGATGACGTCGTACTTGATCTTCCTGGCTTGCATCATCAGGTCCTCGACGGATGCTTCCGACGCAAGCGTGCGGGCGTTGTAAGTACAGATCGTCATCCTAGTCCTTCTCAGTTTGCGCAGCCTGGTTAGGCCCTGAGATTTTAGCAGCCTCTCCGTACTCGTCCTTCCCATCGCTGCAGAAATGGGGGCTCTTTCGGGGTCAGGGGAATGAGGCCCTTTAGTGCTGCTGTGTTTGACTGGAATACAACACGGGTAGCTAGTCAGGCTCTGTCGTGCGGGCGGGGTACTCCGGGCAGCCAGCCAGACTGCCCGAAGGGACGGGGCGAGACTTAAGGCGGCCTCGAATCGCCTTACATGTACTCCCAGTCTACCGAGTGCAAGCTTTTGGCCGAGCCGACACAGTTACAAGCCGCACAGTCACGGACACATCCACGCACACTGTGCACGAACATGCCGCTCCCACGCACAAGGAACGCATCGACCCGACACAGCAGGAGCAAGGAGTCCATCCCCTGCATCCCACCTGCGTCTCTGGGCAGTACACGGTCGCATTTGGTTCGCGTTTAATTCCCCTATCCACCACCCGGGGACGCGCCACGTGGCCCTGCGACAAGCGGCCCGAGATCCCTCTTAACAAGAGAGCCCGAAGGCTCTCTATCGAGGGAGATCCGTGGGACGCCGACCCTAGCCTGTAAAATGCCCACACACTGTAGCCCATCGGATTCAAATCCGGAGAATACGGCGGCCAATCCGAAGGCGTGATGGAGTCGGGGAAATTGGCCTTGCATCACGCCTGCGCACTCTTCGCACTATGTGCGGGTGCAGTCCTGCTGGAACGTCCAATGGGCATCACCGAAGTGGGCCCAAGGAAAAACTACGGACTCAAGAATGTCTCGCTGGCACACATCACAATTTGGGGTCGATTTTCACTCCTTTATCGATGAAAACCAGGAGTCTTACCGCTGGCGCAGATTCCGCTCCAAACCATGACAGATTGTGGGTTTTGGACGATAGCAGAGGTGCTTGGAGCTCTGTAGATCACATCCTGCCATTTTAGCGATTGAGCGCCTGCTCCGGTGAACAACTTCTCATCCGTCAACAGAATATGTTCCCAGGTAGGACCTGCGGCTCATCGTCGAAAAATTCGCGAAACGTTTGGCCCTCTGCATCCGCTCCAAGGGAAGCCACTACGAAATCACTTGAACGTGACGTACCCTAATGTCTGCATTGTTGTAATTTAGTTGACGTTTTCTCGAATTGTTTGTTGTTTTATAATTATGAAGAAAAAATCTTGTCTACGTTGTTTTGGTTCACCCTGTAAATCTGTAGCAGACGACGTTTACATTCTGACGCGTTACAATGCTAGTCGATAGACGACAAAGGATTCAATGTCCTTTAAGAATCACTAAAGTAGTCACTGCTGTCTCCAAGCAGCGTTGAACGAAAGGCACTATCCAGGGCGATCGCCCACCTTTTTGAAGAAGTGAGCGGACTATGTGCATCTGCGATCCTGGTGATGACCTAATTTTGCATTTTTTCGCAACCGCTGCTTCCTTTACCAATTTGCTTCCATCTCCTACACATTTATTTCATTCTAAATTGTCAAATAAGGATCAGATTCGTACTCAACGCGAAGTTTGGGCAAAAACGGTCACCATGAGCTTACAATTAATCACCTTTTCCTACTGTAGTTTAACATACTCCAAAGTAATACGGAAAACGGATGCCAAATTCGTGATCACCATCCCAAACAACTCCCCTGGGAGAAGTTTGGACGAAATCGGTGATTATGACTTCGACAGCCCTAGTCTCCCGTACCTACCGTAACCTACCGTAATCGGCCGAAAATTGAAAAACGGATGTCAGATTCGTGATCAGCATCTCAATTAACCTCACTGGGCAAAGTTTGGGCGAAGTCGGTGATTATGAACTCGACATCTCTAGTCACCCGTGCCTGCTGCTGTAATGTCATTGTTTAACATTCGCTGAAAAACACAAAACGTTGTATAATTCAGGAACTGAATAAAGTGAGTAAAGCACAGCTCACAGGAACCTTTATTTGACAATTTGGAGCAAAACAAATGTGTAGGAGTTGTGTAGGAAGTAAGCTGATTCAGGCTGCCGTAAGGCACGTCTTTCACGACACCTCTTTCACGACTCCAAAGGCCGAGGAGAGGGCGAAAAAAATTTTTTCGCCCAATCCTCGCCCAGGGGGTTATTTAGGGTGCTGATTACGAATCTGACATCGGTTTTTAAATTTCGCCAATTACGGTAGGTTATGGTGGGTACGGGTGACGGTGCAATACTGTATCCCCAATTTCGAAGGCCCCTAGCTCTTTGGGTTCAAGGTCTCAGAAAAACGAAACACGTTTTTCTACTACATGAAGGGTGGAGATTCTCGCAGTACTATCCATTTCCCCCATTCAGACCTACGCCTGAGACCCTTCCCTGGTCAGCATTAAGGGTTCTGATGAGAATGCCGGTAAAGTGAGCGCCTATAGGGAAACATTAATTCATCCACCTCACAAGTCTGGCATCCGGCAATCCGCGAGGTTACAAGCGTGACGCCAAATTTAAAGGAGCCTCTTATGGATTAAAGGCAAGACGACACAGCGCGGTTAAAATAGTTTTTGTTCTAGGAAAACTTTGTATAACTTTCCTAGAAATTTTTAAATTCACCTGCCCCAATGAGTGGACACACTGTTTACAATTTTATAAAAAAAAAACTTATATTTTAAGGAGAATAATGAGTTTTGTTCACAGCGCAATAAAATAACGTAAATTTGGTGCATTAAAAGACGAGAAAAAGCCATGCACTCGACTAGATCACCATGAGTTTTATTCGAATGATAGCAGAAATTCTCTTTGCGTGGAGTTGCACAGATTCAAGCGGTACAACAAGATCAGTTTAAAAAACACAAATATCACCACACTTCTGCTTCAAGTTAGCAGCATTTACGCTACCAATCAATTAAAAATCGTGACGATCTGATCCAGTTCATGGCGAATATCTTTTTTCAATAAACTAATTGTTGCCTCTGTGTGTTGCAATAAATTAGCTCATTATTTTTTCTTAAAAAGTTTTTAAATAAAATTTTAAACAGTGTGTTCACTTACTGGAGCAGGCAAAAAAAAATCAAATAAAACTGTAGTAAATTTTTCTTTGACAAAATATTATAACGGCGTTGCTGAGTATCTTGTTTAATCTGAAATACGTTCGTTTTGGTTTCGACAACGGTCAATTTGATTTCAAAACCGCCTGGCTTGCTTCGAAGAGTATCCGATCTAACGAGGAAATGGTATATTAAATATAATTCTTGTACTTGCTCAGCTTCAAGATGTCCCCCTTGTTGAACGCTGAGCCATTGGAAAACGGTTCAATGACGGTTGCTTTGGATGGAATGATGGAGCACAAACCTGGAATATTGCAATCAACACATGCTAACAGTATCAAAGTGTTAGTGCTTTAAATGCTAGAATGAGGTGATCTCAGTAACGTGGCGATTAATTGAAGATGGTGTTCAAAAATTTCTGAGAAATACGTTTTTGCTCTCACAGTACTACTGCAGTGCACGTACGTAAGTACAAACAGCTACTGGCCGTTTAATCGGAAAAGACTTGACCCAAATCTGCAGCAAAGTTGAAGTAGGATTAGGAAAATGCCACTATGCTGCTAGACGTTTTTATGCTTGACGTGATGTAAGCTACCGTAGTGATTTGCAAAAGTAATCGGCCAGCTCCTGCCATTTAAACGCATTAGTGGATGTCTTGCCGCATATTGTGATAGTGCATGGTTTTTTGCCTAACCAGGCTCGAGCTCAATCTTCTCTGCAATGCTTGACCGCAGTATTCTGTAACCTTTTGGACGTTTTATCAGAACTGAATCATGAGGACCACGATGCAATCTACAGGACTGTTTCCTGTATACGTTTTTGTAGACCAGGCCATTTTTTGAGAAAAAGGATGACTCCTTCCTTACAACTGAAATCTGAGTTGTAGCATGATGGGCTCCACTTAAACTAAGCCAGACCGAAAGTTTTCGGAGTACTCGGCTCCTAAATTCAAAGGCTCATAACTTCGGTCAGATCTTCTCAATTAAAGAGAGAACTAGGAACAGTTGCGCATTGAAATTTAAGCCGTCTGAAACACCTTTTGACACCCTCTTGTACATGTTGTGACCTCTTCTCTGAAACAGAAGAATTCAACGACTTGTTGTTGCGATGAGTGGAAACAGTTTATTCACCATAACAAAAAATTTTGAGAAAATGAACTGTAGTATCATTAAATACCAAAAATACCGTTCTAGAGTGCCTAGAAGCCTCGCGGTTGCTTCAGGAGGCTGATTCTTGCCTGTTTTTCAATAAAATTAATCCTAAAGATTGTTTTTTAATTTTATACTATTTGTCATTCCAATTTAATAAAGCTAGCGCAAAAATTAAACTTAAAATTGTTTTACAAACCCACGGAGAACTCTTTGTAATACATCCCAAATTTTTTGAAAAAACGTCCGTCCTTTTTCCATAAAGAGAAGGCAGCAAAGGCTGCCGTTGGCGCCCGCTTCTGTCAAGACAATGATCACAGAGCATAGACTAAGTGAACGTCTTTTTGGAGGAGGCCCGTTTTTCCCCCAGCATGCGGAGGGGCGACGCTAATTACGCAAGGGACGCCCAGCGCGGACGAGTTCACGCGCTCGGCGGGTTGGGGGAAGAAAACGGGCCTCCTCCCCGCCATCAGCTGTTATCACCGATGGGATCGACAGGATATTCTGCGCTGTATTCCTTCTGTTTCTCCCATTTTCATCGTCCGCTTTGTAATCAATCACTTGCTACTTCACGAAGGGTTCCTCGTGCTTCTGGATACAGGGACCCTTCTTGATAAGCAAGATGGGGCAATATCTTCGAGTGGGTACTCAGGTAACAAATAAGTGATCACCAAACTTGGATGTAAGTGGTTTACTTTTCTTTGCTACCATTTAGAAATTGTCTCCCTTTGTCTGTTTAACTCTATTAAGTTTTGATATTTCCACGAACTTATCACCATATTCATCTCGAACCTTTCACCTTTTAAGTGGAACTATGACATTTTTCTAAGCAGAACGATGCACGTCTAAAGCGGGAGATCCATGATATGCCTGCCTAAGCTCCTGAATGCAGTCCAAAATATCGTTCTATATTTATAATTTATTTAGATGAAAAATTTGACTTATTTAAAAAGTTTTTAGACAAACTCTCCTGACATTTTCCTGCTTCAAAGAAGGGTTCCCCACCCTAGACTTGCACCCAGTGTCATATTAGTCCCTTCTTTGGAAGTTGGTCCCCTGTATTGGAGTAATTGCTTGGTTTCCCTTTGCGTTCACCGGATGTCCTGACCCGTTCCCCCATAGCTGTAAGATTTCCTATACATTCATAAATTCTGTGTACTTCTACAATTATGATCTATACGCCTCAAGGCTTAGCTTCTTTTGTGGGATGAGAAATTATAAAAAACCAGCCATAGATTCGGCAGCTTGAAAAATAAGATGCTATGTATGGATTCACCCTTGAGTTGATGCATCCACCAGCTCTTCCAGGTTTGCCATCCCAAGAAAACTTGACATGTAAGTGAACTAATAAACTGCCCAACATGATACTACTTATTCACTGAAGCCTCACAAACGAAACAATATTTCGAGCCCTTAAATACGACGCACACAAAGCAGTAGTAGGTCTCCACAGCCTATCATATCACTTTCGCCCCTTATAAATCACGGCATAACTTTCCTACTAAACTCCATCTTCCATGAGAACGCTACATTCGCTCGTCTTGCGCTGACTTCTACGGGCTCTCCGTAATCTCACGTCAGAGCCGAGCGCCCGCCCGAAGTACACAGAATTTGTGAATGTAGAGGAAATCTTACAGCTATGGGGGAACGGGTCAGGACATCAGGTGATACCAAAAAAACCAAAGGGAAACCAAGCAATTACTCCAATACAGGGGACCAACTTCCAAAGAAGGGACTAATATGACACTGGGTGCAAGTCTAGGGTGGGGAACCCTTCTTTGAAGCAGGAAAATGTCAGGAGAGTTTGTCTAAAAACTTTTTAAATAAGTCAAATTTTTCATCTAAATAAATTATAAATATAGAACGATATTTTGGACTGCATTCAGGAGCTTAGGCAGACATATCATGGATCTCCCGCTTTAGACGTGCATCGTTCTGCTTAGAAAAATGTCATAGTTCCACTTAAAAGGTGAAGGTTTGAGATGAATATGGTGATAAGTTCGTGAAAATATCAAAACTTAATAGAGTTAAAACAGACAAAGGGGGACAAATTCTAAACGGTAACAAAGAAAAGTAAACCAACTTACATCCAAGTTTGGTGATCACTTATTTGTTACCTGAGTACCCATTCGAAGATATTGCCCCATCTTACTTATCAAGAAGGGTCCCTGTATCCAGAAGCACGAGGAACCCTTCGTGAAGTAGCAAGTGATTGATTACAAAGCGGACGATGAAAATGGGAGAAACAGAAGGAATACAGCGCAGAATATCCTGTCGATCCCATCGGTGATAACAGCTGATGGCGGGGAGGAGGCCCGTTTTCTTCCCCCATCCCGCCGAGCGCGTGAACTCGTCCGCGCTGGGCGTTCCTTTCGTAATTAGCGTCGCCCCTCCGCATGCTGAGGGGAAGAACACTACCCCGCCCGTCTTTCTTCTTACGCAGGAAGGCTGTTCAGTGGGAGATTTTTCTGATTTCCAAATCCTTGATTAAATTGCGAAAACTTCATTTGATCTTTGCTTCTGTCTACCCATATTGGCGACCGTCTTTTTGGGCAAAGGTTTTCATTTTTTTCCAGCTTTACTATCTTTAAGTGAAATTGTCAGATTTTAGTGTTTAAGCGCTTAATTTGTAGACAATTCCTTCCTAACACATCGCATCGAATTTCTATCCAACTCGGTTTTGGTGCTTAAGAGATTCAACCCATACAGCTCTACGACACGAAAATCGGACTTTTCTGCTTTCTTGAGCAGTGCGTTAAACTCTTCAATTTGAGACGTCGTATATATTCAGGGAGTTCAGTCGGACGCGGTGCCGGCTGACTGGCGAGCACCCGATTCCAAATTCTTGGTTCGGGTTTACGCCCAGGCCTCCCAATAACCTCCGGGGTGGTGAAATAGCATGAAATAGCACCAAATCTGTCCTCTGCTCTTTGCTCTAGAAATTGTTGTTTTAAAAAAGTAAGATTTAAAAAAATTAAGGTTTAACAATCTTAATGTGCAAGATGCACTACATGCTTTCCCGCAGTCACTTCTGATGAAGAAGAAATGAAGGCGCTAGTCCAAACTAAGCGGCGTATGACAACTCGATAGATTTCAAAGAAGCTTGACATATCGAATCCAACCGTTTACTTGCACATATAACAGCTCGATTACACAAACAAATTGTATAATTGAGTCCTTCTTGAATTGAAAGAGATCCACCTCACCAAACGCATCCACGTATACGAAGGTATAGTCTACTTTGAGCTGCTTCCAAGAGAGAAAACTATCGATGCAAATGTCTACTGTCTCAACCATCGAAAGTATCGAAGAAATTAAGAAAAACGCTCTGAACTGGCCAATCCCAAAGGCGTGATGTTCCATCATAATGCTATACCCCACACCTCTTCGATAACCTGTCAGAAATTAGAAGAGGTCAATTGGGAACTGATGCTACATCCACCCTATGGCCCTGACCTATGCAGCACCATCAGAGCACCATTTGTTTCGCTTCCTTCCAATCTATTTCAATGCTAAAACTTCTAATTCCAATCAGGCTACTATGGATGAGTTGCACCAGCTCTTCATTTCGAAAAACGGAAGCTTCTTCGAAGGCGGAATTTTTCAGTTTACTGATGATGGCAAAAGGCCAACAGAATAGTAAATATATCATTGATTGTTTGTTATTAATATAAATATAAATTCGCTTTGAAAAATATGAAAGATGACATTAATTTTGAACAATCCAATATTTACTTGGTTCAAATGCTCACCAAGGCAGCCGTGTGCTTGTTTTTAGAGCAAAAACCAGAAGCATGTTTTAGATTATCAAAGTTTGTCGTCACACCTTCATTCCTTTCCTAACTGAATGCTATGAAGGATGTTGCGTGTTCGTTTGCGGAGCCAGTTTTCCACCGGCGGATCTCTTACCATTTCTGTAGAGTAAGAAGCTCTATTAGAGCTCTCCAGCCTTCCAATATCATTCTAATTATATTGGGTGGTCTGAACTTTCGTGAATTTCGTTTAGACGTTGTCATTCCTTAATCTAACAGTAACTGACTCCTTAGCCGTTAGTCTGCAGTCATGCTTCTGAGGGGAAATGGTCAAGAACATCTGCGGGTATCTTTCTTGGCTGCTTCCTAGGCTGCATTAGTGCTATGTGTGCCTCTCGACAGTGCTATGCTTCAACTCAGGGCTGACATATCCTATCAGCCCAGAAAAAGAATATATTTATTTATTTATTTATTTATCTATTTAGACGTGCAAATAGATACAATTACACACAGTGAAAATACAAACAAGAAAACACTCCACAACAAGAAAAACAACACTACAACACAAGGCATACTAACTACTCAGCTACTCTAGGAGATGCCTGTCCCCGAGCCTCTTAAACTGAGCTACTGAATTAGGAAGTGCATACTTTTTTGAGAATGTTAAAAACTCAGAGCCGGCGCTTTGGGTAAAAAAGGAAGCACGGCTGGAGCTCCTGGGCTTGGAAAAATGGATTTTTATCTTGCTACCTCTTGTGTTGGAATTTTGTAGCGTGTAGAACTCATCAAGCTTTACTGCTACCAGTTCAGTAATCATTTTGAAAATCATGAGCAGGTCATTCCGTTTCCTAGGAGTCTTAAAACTGGAGATTTTATAATTTTTTTGCGATTAGAGGCAGAAGGTGGTGTAATCATACCCATATAAGCGTATCCAGAGCTTTCTAGTGAAACCATTTTGAACTGCTTCAAGCCTTTGTATACTACTCTTCAAGTGCGGACTAAAGACTGTGGCACCGTATTCTAGTACAGGGCGAACATAATATTTATAGGCTAACAAAAAGTGTGGTGCTGATTTTATAGATAAGGATTTAAATATGTTGTAAATAATTCTCTCAGCCTTCTTCCGGTTTTAGTATATAATAGTTTACGCCCTCAGATCCCGTTTAACCCGTTTATTTGTATTAAACACAGTCTGTTTACATGCGGCACATGCGAGGATATTTCTTCTCCCAGTGGTTCACATCAACATTTTATCAGCGGAACGGTACTGTATATATATTACTATCTAATAAGAGGACCAGGGTTCCTATAGGAAGCTTTGTTGCAGCTCCCTCGATCAATCATTGTGGTACGTCGGACTCCCTTTTGGGGTGGAAAGCGTTTTATTTATTTATTTATTTATTTATTTATTGAGTTTTTTCTTTATTTGAATAGTCACATGCGCTCGAGTTGTACAGAAGACAAACACTGCTGTACAATACCGTTCAAATTCTTTGCTAAAACACGCTTTGCGACGGATTAGTCCTCACAAAGCTCGCATTGCCATAACTCTTTTCAATGTTATTTGTTTAAA
This sequence comes from Heligmosomoides polygyrus bakeri, assembly GCA_947359475.1. Taxonomy (NCBI): domain Eukaryota; kingdom Metazoa; phylum Nematoda; class Chromadorea; order Rhabditida; family Heligmosomidae; genus Heligmosomoides; species Heligmosomoides polygyrus. The sequence continues at coordinate 32,752,546 of OX375868.1, forward strand.
ATCTAATTAGCACCGTTAGAAGCCCAGTCTCATTTTCTATCCAACGGTCTAAACATCTTCTAAAACGATTGCACAGTGACCTAGTTATGAAGCTTTTGCTTCCTCGGCTCCGTTGATTGATTTACGACCCCTCCGAGATCCCAGTGAGATGTCCTTAAGGCTTTTCGTTGATGAGATTCATCGAAACTCAGAAATCCTATATTGTTTCAGTATTGTATCTGTATTGTTGTATTGTATTTGTTTCAGTATTGTATGTTGTATTGTATCTGTATTTGTTACGCATCAAGTGTCATTGTGGTACTAAATAGTGCCAAGTTTGAATGACATAGGCCCGATTTCAGATATGCGCAAACACGTGGAAACCTAAGATTCAGGTAAGAATTACCCAACTACTAGCCTGCTACAGAAGGCAGTATTCTACTATTCCATTGTGCAAACGGTGGTTTTTAGAAAACGTGTAAAACGGCTTTAAGAAATGGACAGAAATGAATAGATTTTCTTTTTTCCAACAAGGAATTGGTCCAATCTCAATATGCGGCGTAGGATTTCTCCTATCTTTGAACTTCGGTTGCTCCTGAACAGGATAAATACGAAAGCCGTGTTTTTTGTGGACTACAGTAGACCACAAGCACATTCGAATCTAAGAAGAACGAAAAGATTTTAGCCGTTTAAAGTAGATTTCTATGCGTCAACATTTTACGAAAACAACAGAAAATTTTGTTTCAGTCGCTTACTTCTTTTTATTCGAAAAATCACCTGGACAGCATTTCTCACCTTGTTGCGGACTTCCACAGATGTAATATTGCCCGTATTCAAACTGAAAACCATTTTCCCCTTTTCGGCCGCCGAAACAAGTTTGGGGCTGCGCTTAGACCCGAGTGCGGACACGGCGGCGGGCCACTCGCTGCCCTTGTGACCTCCTGTGGCACTCTACATGTCGAATATCGCCTATGTACTGTATTCACACTTTCTGCGCCGCGGTACATAGGCGATATACGACACCTGGAGTGCCGCGGGATGTGCGGCCCGCCCGCGGCACTCCAAGGGCAGCGAGAGGCCCGCCGCCGTGTCTGCACTCGGGCCGAAGCGCAGCCCCACCTTGTTTCGGCAGCGAGCTGAGAAATGGCATCCAGTTGATTTTTCGAATAAGCTCATCCATAAACGGGAAGGCGACAGAAACAAAATTTTCTGTTGTTTTCGTCAAAATTTGGCCGCATAGAAATCTACTCTGAACGGCTAAAATCTTTCGTGAACGACGGGATTTGACGCTAGCAGTGTTTATGTCAAATTTGGACTGCCGTATCAAGCACGGTACTGGGTTTTCATATGCAGTTGCAGCTAGTGTACTTTTTTCAACCAGACGTTTTTCCAAAAGTGTCTTTTACACAGAATTAAAAAGTCAGCAAGCGTTACGCATAAGGGGGCGGGCTTCTACAGAGTCTCAGTAGTACCCGGTGAACAGCACCAAAGTAGCAGCACCCGGAGAATTCGTCTATATCGCTCCTGCCGCAGTGGGGACCCACGCTGCCACTGTGGTGGAAGCGGCGCGGACGAGTCGTCGCGGAGTTGCCATAGTTCACGGCTGCTTTCACCCGCAGTGCCAGCAGCTGCGGGTCAGACCCGCATGGGACGTGATAGATGGTTGGTCTACTTGGAAACATTTTTTAACGAACTTACATGCTAATAATATAGTTGGTTGGTGCATGGTTGCTGTCCATAAAAGCGCTTGACAACCAACAATATAATCACCGTCAGTGTCGACAAATGAAAAACCTTAGCACGATATTAGTTAGCCTTAAATGCACTGAAAATCTTCATGGCTTTCCAGCCACAACTTAGCCGTGTGAGGTTTAGGGGAAACCTTTGCACAGAAATGCAACAAAAAAGCAGACTATTATTTTTACTACGAGCTATAACTGCATCGGACAGATCTCCCGGACTCAAGAATGCATGGGAGGGAATGCTGTCATCACAAGGGCCACCACATTATCTTCGAGTTGCTTGTCAACCGAGGAACTTTTGGTGGAGGTTGAACAACAAAAGTGAGAGCAAGCGCAAAATGGTACAGAACTGCTGAGTTATAGGAAGTGTTCTATTAGATTTCGGGGCTTACTTTCAAGAATTCCTAAATGGGCTTAAAGAACGCTTCTTCACAAAACAAAAAGCGTTTTGTTTACTACATCTCTGACATTCATAGAGGTCGCAACTGCCGGCAAAAGTACACAGTATTGCGTACAGTAACCTTCGCGAGCCGCACCACCCGCCGTTGTTATGGCGGTTCCGCGGCACCCGCAAGACTCTGCTACCGGCCTAAAATAGGTACGTTTACATGATCCTTAATCCTATTGGTAGCGACTAAATTCTTTGTTTACGAAAACTAGGAAAAGTTCATAGTCACGAGCTGCACCCGTGAGACAATGTATTGGATGCATATCAACGCGCGTTCATTGCACACTAAAGTGTTTATAGTCAGCAATATGCTGAGCATACTGGAAGACTCCTGGTGATCGTTAGAAGTTGCCGTATGTTGGGAGATTCCCTCTAGTAGGGGCGAGAGGAGATGTGGGGTGACGCTCAGGTTATTCAAACGATGCCCTACACATTTGCTTTGGGTTTAGAGCAGCTGGTATAGAGGTAGTGTACTGTGTGAGGATGTTTTGTTGCGATCAGAACTTTCGCGCGACGCAGGACTTGTGTCTGCATGCTCTGCTTTGCGGAGATTACAACAACAATGCTGTTAGATCACACTCAACATTCTCATATCATGGGAAAATGCTGATAACCCATTGGCAATGAGGATATGGCGATGCGGCACCCGATCTAAGACTGCTGATAGCGTAGTGGGCTAACACCGCGCCCGAAAGACATGTAGTGCGGGTTCGAATCCCGCTTGGCGCGAGAGTTTGGATAGCAAAAATTCAACATCAGGTTAGATAATTTTGTTGTCGACCACGTCTATCCTACTTCTGGTACTCGTTTTTCGTCACACATAATCGTCATTTTTATGGATGTAACAGAGAGTATCTCTGAGGACAGAGCTTCATTAATGATCTAAAGTTATTTCGTGCCTTTACACTCTCCTCATGGCCACATATGTTATTGCCATAATCATATTTAGTCATTGAATGCGGTTTAGATAAATCTGGGGATAAGAGAATGCAAAAAAGATCCGGTTAGAACGCGACTCCCCTTATGACGCGGATTTTCTCCGGTTTTTACAAACACGATATAACGGGAGGGACTGTATGTGTTCATGAGGACACTGTTTCAAACACTTTTTTTGGAACGACACATAATTCTGCTGACGTTGTCCTTTACATGTCACTTCCTGCATTTTGTGTTGAATTTGTAGAAATTTCCTGTCAGGTTCTAGAACATTCTTGAATAATTTACATTTCTTCCCACCAAGCTTATTAAAAAACTATGTAGCTCCTAGTTCAGCCGACGTTGTAAGTGCAAAACGGCACGTAAACATCCGTGCCCAAAACTTCAGACAAGCAAGTGCTTTCGATCAGTCAAGATGTCGAGAATGTCTATTTTTCGCTATATTTTTCGCTATACGTTTGAAGACACCAAGTGCTAGGAACTTGATGAGCTGGAGGATTTACATACGTTCGCCTCTTTTTTGATTCTCTCCAAAGTCTCCAGCCCCAAGCTTGACAAACTTTCGAGGTGCTGCCTGCACTTCCTAAGGTCCAGATCTGCTCAATCGGCACTAGTCAGCTTGCAAATACGACACATGTCCGAATTTACCCCTGATGAATCTTTTTGTTGAGCCTTAGGAGATTTGAGGAAGCGATTCTTATGGGTGGATGATGGCAGCTCCCACAGAACCTAGAACAACTGCAAGTCCCTTTCTTGTCGCAATCTTTCCTCTGAACGGAAAACGTAATGGAAAATTTGTTTTAAAACGAGCGTTGGTCATTTTGCTATTTTTGTGTTTTGAAAGAAAAAGTTGTTTTCACCACTATTTTTTCACTATCGTATAAGATCATTCTGAAGATATACAGCACCTTCGCGTTAACAAATCAATGGTCACCGTGATAGCAGAATGGTGACGGTGTATATTCGTGTCTCGTCTGGCCTCAAATTTTTTATCGCAGAAAAATGTCCTTGTAAGACGGTCATAATACCAACAGGATCTGCAATGGAGGGTCGAAGATGAAGATGGAGCCGAATGTCACGCTGTTTTTCTGTCAACTCTACGATGTCGATCTCACGGTCTCTTAGCTTTCCGAAAGCTCGATGAGAGAGCTTTTCAAACACAATTTCAAATTAGCAGGCTCTGTGGAAAGCTGCAGCTTCGAACATCGACCTGAGCTTGAAAAGATAAATATCAATTTTGGAGAAGGTAAAAGAGAGGGTTTTCAGAGAGGATCACATAAGAAACATGCCAAAATTTATCGAGTCTCATGGACTACTTTGGAAGCGGAGTAATCGCATTAGCGTTAGACCGTTTTCCCTTTTTAAAGTCATTTCTTAACGCATCGTAATGATGTGCACGTGTTTTCATACAAATGGAACTTTCGTTTAAGCGAGGATCAAAAGCGTTAGTTTTTTCACTTCAATGGATTTTTGTTTTGCTTAAATTGCAGCTACTGACAACACCAGCAACGTAAAGGCGCAACTTTTAGATCCAAACAAAGTTATTTAGAATTTTCTGCTCAGTATTTTTAAATGTGCGTATGATGGTGCAGTCAGGCGAGATGCTGTCGTCATGAGTATCGTTTCCTGGTTCGGATTTACCCACTGCGCCAACCAAGCCTTCCTTCCCTCCGGGGCGGCGAATGGGACAAAGCTCGTCTGGGAAGGAACAAATCTCGTCCCGGAAGAACACTGACTGGCTAATCGGTGGGACATCGCAATCCATTGTATAGGCGAAACATGCATTTAAATCGCCTCCACGACATCGCGTAGAAGTAGAAAGCATTAAAAAGTAGCGACCTCCTATTTCGTTATCGGAGCAAGTAATGAAAAAATTCCGTGAGAGGTGCTGCGACGAGTTCTGAAAGGCTACGTACACGATCTGAATATTCTTATTAAGCCAAATGTTGACCGTTGTGAACAATACTGGTTCGCCTTGACCTGTAGTGAGTAAGCGGAAGTTTGAAACTACATATATTAAATTTCGTTTATTCTTGCTGTTTTAATACGACTAAGTATTTGTTGCAGTATTCACCCTGAGTATCACATTTCTTTTCATGAAAGGCAAAGCTTTGCCTTCACCTGTATCACCTGTCGTCCCGTTGATCATCGACTTGCTCGAGCGGGCGCCAGCAGCGTCTCCATTCGTCCCTGTCGCGTGCCAGAGTGGTCCAATGGATCCTCCTCGCTCGAGGGACACGAAGAGCGTCATATCGGTCGTTCAGGGCTTTCACGAAGAAGTCCGACCAACGCGTTGGTGGGCGTCCTGGTGTTCTTTTGACATCCCGCGGAATCCAGTCTGTGACGGCTCTCGTCCAGCGGGTGTCTGCGAATCGCATTACGTGGCCGGCCCACCTAATTTTCGACGACTTGGCCCATGCGATAGCGTCTCTGATCTTCGAACGTCGGCGAAGCTCGGAACTCCGGAGGCCTTCTCTCACTTGCATGAGTCGTGTCACTCCGAGCATCGTCCTCTCGATTCCACGCTGCGCGACGCTGATCGCGTGTTCATCCTGCTTTCGTATAGCCCAGGTCTCTGAGGCGTATGTTAGGGCAGGAAGAACAGTGGAGTCGAATAGGTGGGCACGGAGTCGGACGTTCTTCGTTTTCTTCGCGACTTCTTCGACGCTTTTGAAAGCTCCCCAAGCCGCTCGTTTCCTCCTGCTCAGCTCCGGCGCTAGGTCGTTGGCCATATTGACTTCGCGACCCAGATACACGTAGCTGGAGCATTCGGAGATGTTCGTTCCGTTGAGCGAGAATGGGGCATCAGAAACCCATCCGTTCCTCATGAACATCGTCTTCGTAAGATTCAGCTGCAGTCCAACGCTTCCACATACACGATCGAAGTCGGCCAGCATTCGCTCCGCCTGACTGATGCTCGGTGTTATGAGCACGATGTCGTCAGCGAAGCGAAGATGGTGCAGTTGCCGGCCGTCGACCTTCACTCCCATGTCATCCCATTCTAGTTCGCGCATGACGTTTTCGAGGGTGGCGCTGAAGAGCTTCGGGGATATGGTATCCCCTTGTCGAACCCCTCTCTTCACGTCAATGACGACGTCGTTGTAGAATGGTGAGATCTTGGTCGTGAATCCACTGTACAGCTCTCGAAGGACCCTGATGTACTGAGTAGGAACGCCCTGGGTGAGCAGGGCTTCCATGACCGCTTCAGTCTCGACGGAGTCGAATGCCTTCTTCAGGTCGATGAAAGTAAGGCACAGCGGCAGCTTGTACTCTCGCGACACTTCGATGAGCTTCGTAATGGTGTGTATGTGGTCGATCGTGCTGAATCCTCTCCGAAATCCTGCTTGTTCGCATGGCTGTCCTTCGTCCAGCGTTCTACTAATCCTATTCAGGATGACTCGAGTGAACAGCTTGTAGACTACGGACAACAGGCAGATCGGGCGATAGTTGCCAATGTCGTGCACGTCTCCCTTCTTGTACAGCAACACGGTCTTGCTGGTCTTCCACTGAGATGGAACCTTGCATTCGGACAGGTAGCGTGTGAAGAGCCGCGCCAAGGTGTTGATGAGCGCTGGCGGGAGGTTCTTCAGGTGTTCAGCTCTGATCCTGTCAGGACCGGGTGCTGTACGTTTCTTCACCGACGAGATGGCGTGTCGGATCTCGGAAGGGAGAACAGAGGGGATGACGTATCCATCCTGCGAAAGATGGCGTAGGGGCAGGTGGACGTGGCTATCGAAGAGATCGGAGTAGAAGTCGTGGATGACTTTCTCCATGGTCCTTCTGGAAGAGGTGACGGTTCCGTCAGGACGTCGGAGAGCGGTAATCTTGGTCTTGAAGTTGGCGAAGTTCCGGCGGGCATTGCGGATGCTCAGCCCTGCCTCTGCTGCTTCAGCCAACACTTCCGCCCTTCTCTCCTTGAGATCTTCCTTTATCGCCGCTCTGCATAGCTTTGCAAGCTCGCACGTCAGTTGATAGTTGCCTGACGCTCGTGCTGCTCCACGCTGGCGTATCAGCTCGAGAGTTTCCGGAGACAGGCGTCTCTTGGTGGTCTTCAAGCTCTCGGCTCCCTTAGCACTATCGTGGAGATGGTGCACGAAGCGATCGTATTCCTCGTCGACGTTGTCCATGACGGCATCTTCCCAAAGGCCGACAAGAGAGGTGTAGAGATCCCAGTTGATGGTCGTTCTGGGACTCCTCTTCTTGAACTTCGCGGCCTTCTCTCCTTGACGCGAAAAGCGGAACCTCGCGCGAAGGAGGCGGTGGTCCGATCCCGTGTAGAACTTGGGGACAACGGAGACATCGGTCAGGCAATACTTGCGATTGAAGATGATGTGGTCGATCTCGTTGTGGAACTGGCCACCGGGGGATTCCCAGGTCCATCGTTGGGAGGGAGGCTTCTGGAACTGCGAGTTTCCATGGATGGTCTTGGTCGACATGATAAACTCAGACAGCCTTTCACCTTGCTCGTTCCACTCCAAACCGTGGGTTCCGATGTGAAGTTCTTCCGGCGACCTTCGTGGCCCGATCTTGGCGTTGAAGTCGCCGACGATCACCTTGTAGAAGGTGTGATCTTCCTTATAGAACTTCTCCAGCTCCACGTAGAAGGCCTCGACGTCTTCGTCGTCGTAGTCGGATGTTGGGGCATACGCGACGAACACAGTCAAGGCTGGCACGGAGCCACATCGCTTCAGTCGCAGACGTCCGATTCGGCTTGTCAGAGACTCGTACGAATCGATGTTCATGGCCAAGTGCGTGTTGACGAGGACACCAACGCCGCCTACTCCCCTGCTGTCGCATGTTCCGAGGAACAGTTCTTCTCCGGAGTCGTAGGCGGCGTGTAGGGGGTGGTGTCTTCTCGTCTCGGTCAGTCCGATGACGTCGTACTTGATCTTCCTGGCTTGCATCATCAGGTCCTCGACGGATGATTCCGACGCAAGCGTGCGGGCGTTGTAAGTACAGATCGTCATCCTAGTCCTTCTCAGTTTGCGCAGCCTGGTTAGGCCCTGAGATTTTAGCAGCCTCTCCGTACTCGTCCTTCCCATCGCTGCAGAAATGGGGGCTCTTTCGGGGTCAGGGGAATGAGGCCCTTTAGTGCTGCTGTGTTTGACTGGAATACAACACGGGTAGCTAGTCAGGCTCTGTCGTGCGGGCGAAGAACTCCGGGCAGCCAGCGAGACTGCCCGAAGGGACGGGGCGAGACTTAAGGCGGCCTCGAATCGCCTTACATGTACTCCCAGTCTACCGAGTGCAAGCTTTTGGCCGAGCCGACACAGTTACAATCCGCACAGTCACGGACACATCCACGCACACTGTGCACGAACATGCCGCTCCCACGCACAAGGAACGCATCGACCCGACACAGCAGGAGCAAGGAGTCCATCCCCTGCATCCCACCTGCGTCTCTGGGCAGTACACGGTCGCATTTGGTTCGCGTTTAATTCCCCTATCCACCACCCGGGGACGCGCCACGTGGCCCTGCGACAAGCGGCCCGAGATCCCTCTTAACAAGAGAGCCCGAAGGCTCTCTATCGAGGGAGATCCGTGTTAAAAAAGCTTTGCCTTATTCTTTCCAAATTGCATAGGAGTTCATCATCACGCCCTGGGGGGTAGCATTCTGTGAACCTAGAGGCTCTGCTGAGGCTAGTGTTGTACACCGTGAAGCATAAGAAGATAGCATAATTACCTCGGTACTCGTAAAGCGACGGCAGGCGCAGCTATTAAAGCACTGAGTGGGGCAGTTAGTGCGAACAGTACGAATCATTTCTGGTCATTAGGGGGTCGTTAAGCCCTCCATCTCGTCTAGTCGCTAGCATTTCTAAGCCGCTACTTTTTGCTATTCCGTTAATTAATCAATTCCCTTCTTTTTCCTTGAAATTTTTACGTTTCAGATAGTCGGGCTGCGGTGCGTGAGGTTTGCGCATTCCCCTCCACGACATCCCTCGGAGGTAGAATGCCGCATCTCAAAATGCATTGATCAGCGTCGTCCTTTGTTCTTTTTGATTTATGTTTTTCAAAGTTTGGGCCCCGTACTACTTTGAAAGCAAGTGCTTAACGTCTGGCAAGGTGTGAAAAGCAAAAGCTCAACACTAGTACCAGTGGGCGGTGAGGTTTTATGCTACATTTTGTATTGTTTTTGCTTGTATGGGATTATTCTGCGTACCTTTTTATTCTATTATTTTATTCAATATTCTTATATTATTATGTTAATTATTATTATGTATATTTGATTATTTATATTTAATTTCGGTTGTATAGTTGTGAAGCGCGATTTTTTCAAAGCTTTATTGACAGCGTTTCAGGCCTTAAGCCCTTCTTCAGGTCTAAAAACAACAGTGCTGCAGATTATATGCAACATCATACAGACATAAAACTCATCACAGACCTGGGAACTGTGGGGTATAAGGATGGGGGGCGAGGGGTTCGGGAAGGGGAGATGTGAGAGAGCGTCCACTAATCGCCAATGTATACATATAAGACCAGAAAGAACACTGCTCTTCATTGTCGGCCAAACCGCGCAACAGATACGTTGTTAATAAAGCATTGAATAAATCGAGCTTCACAACTACACAACCGAAGTTACAACAATAAAGCTCAGGGAACCAACGATTTTACGAAATTATATTTAATTATTAACTTTTTAGGAAACCATTGTTTGTTTGCATTTGGTCAGAAATATTCATTCCAAATTAATGAAAGCCAGAAGAAAATAAGAATAAGGGATAAAGGTCATGTGAAACAATCCAATTTCGGATACAAAATGCGTTCCACCTCTACGAAATGTCATGGAGGCAATTTGAAGGCTCATTCGGTCCAGCCCATGACCAGGTCAGTGCTTTTTCCTTACAGACAAACCTAGTACCAAGCTATCAACCAAAGAGAGATGTACGGCTTGGATGACCTGGGTGAGAAACCCAAACTAGAAAACTGGAATCGAGGGCTCAGGACAAACGGCGTCTGCTCCGACTGCGCTGCCACTTACTGCACTACATGAAATTAGATTTACTGCCGCTTCTAGCATTGAGAGGCAGTGCGATTCCAATTCTTATGAATTTCAAAATATTCTAATCTCCAATGTCGTCCCACCAACCTGAGTATTAGCTGGGTCATGGGATTGTTTAAACCTCGACTCTTGTTCCAGAATCAAGCGCAAATTCAGATTCAACGCGAACTTACGTCGAGCACACCCTCCATCAGAACTCGGTATAAAAAATTTTGCTTTCATGTAATCCGTGAATATCCAAGTTGAATTTGCTAAATATGCAGCCGTTTTGGTCTCAGCTAATTGGGTTAATTTTCACACCTTGGCTTGCTACTAAATTTCGATTTACATCCACTGTTTGTTTCCAGTCCAGTAGTAGAGCCTGCACCGCCCGAAACTTCGAGTGTCGGATTTCTTTGTAAAAATTTCTTTTTCATTGTGCTCGCGAATCACAGCTAAAACAAAAGCTGCTTGGCCACGTTGTCCTGTAAACCCTACATTGGTAAACTTGTGAAAATTGAGGCTTTCCCCATAAGATTGATAGAAGGGGTGGATACGCATAGGCTTATTGGCAAGTGTCAGGTCCAGATGGCTCTAATGCGTCGGATCGCCCGACTACTGGATGAATACTCCACTGAATGCGGCGTTCTATGAATCGTCTTTTCTGCGGGTATCTACATTATGCGTTCTTATCACCCGCATATATCTCCTTTCACTGGCTTTGAGACTCATTGACACTTTGAGCGTCTTCCTATCTGAAGCGAAGTTAAAAAGGGATGTGTTTATGTTTTGACATTCAAGGCTTAGCTTTAATAACTTTTGACGTTCTAACAGGCCTAAATGCGTCGGGTGGTCTTCAGCAACATGGTTCAGCTCATTTCTCCTCAACAATACCGAGATGGTTGATTCTTCCAAGAAACGAACGTATGGTTGATTCTTCCATGCAAAAGTGTACGCGCTCGAAATACGTATGATTATACTACAAGGCACTGAAAGAGTTTCTAGGATTCACGAAGACCATAATGGAAGAATATTTGTGCAGGTTCTGATGATTTACTTGTTGGCTATTCTACATCTGCTAAGATGTGCCGTTGACATTACGAAAAAAATGACAACATGTAGCAGTCATCAAAATCTAGGAAAGCCAGTCGAAATGGTAAAGCTGACAATCATTGAAAATAAGTAGCTAAAGAAGGGAATTGAGAGCACTCATAAGTACGTCTGTGATGCGGTATAGTTTGCTCTCACCTCTTAAGTAGTACTATTCCTCTTTCTCGTCAAATTGAACACTCGTCTTAACAAATGTGAAGCTTCTGAAATCAAGGGAAATATCTTTCAAATATTTAAAAACGAGCTCCTCACTGATTAAACTACAAGCGGGTGATGTGTAGAATAATTTTTGTTTAAGGGAAGAAAAACATCGTGTAACTCGCTATTAAATTTTTAGTCGAAATGTCAGAATAATCGAAATAATTTTATAGATTTTTATTTCTTTAGAAAAATAATACATTAAAGTTTTTGAGCGCAACAAGGCAGCAATCATTTAGTGTGTTAAAAGACGAGGACGCGCCATGCAGTCGAAAAGCTCGTCGCCTCTTTGTTTGATTGGTAGTGTACATGCTGCTTACGTAAAGCATTAAAGTGGGGATATGGGTGTTCTTTACAATTGTATTTATTATTTTGTTTACAGATGTGCAACTTCATGCAAACAATATTTTTGCTATCAATCTAGTAAAAATCGTAGCGCCTTGGACGAGGACATAATGCAGTCTCATCCTTTGGTACCGAAAAATAGCCGCATTCCTGCTCTTTAAAACGAGCTTTAAAACGCACATTTTCTCAAAATTGAGAATGCTTCAAAAATTCAAACAAGTGTTCACTTACGTAAGTGATTTAAAACTTCAAAGGAAGTGTACCAAAACTACTCAATTTCTCTACTCTAGCCTCTTTAGAAGTCTAGATTAATGCACTTGTTCCTGTCAAGGAGCCACTTCCTCCATTGGAGGCGCTTGAGCCGAGGTCACGGAGGTGGTAGACCACTTCTTCAAGTCAAGCCAACCACATCCTACAGTGATGGAATCCACTCAAGTGGATGAATCCTTTCCACTCAAGTGACAAGTGGAAGAAACTCATTCACAATACCGACAATCCATTCGTTCGACTCAGTCATTTTTCTTTTGTCCTAATCTTATTTTTTGCTGGATGACACATTTTATTGCAAAATTTAAGACTCAATCTAAAAAAACTTTGATGTAAAAACTCGAATTTCTTGAAAAACTTGAATTTGAAGAGCTTAGTCTTATGGCAAAGACTTTTGTTCGATTCCTAAAAATGTATAATTGCAATGAAGAAAAACATGGGTTTTTGAATAACCAGCCGAAGCGAATGACGCAAAGATTTCGTCTGCCCTATTTTCCTTCCTCTTCTCGTGCGGTGTACTTGTCACTTGTCGGCATACCTATTCCATAGGGAGCGCCCGCATGATTGCCGAACCAGTGGAATCTTCTTGTTCCACTCATCCATTTTTTTAAACTAGTAATTTTTCATCACTTCAGCTGGTGGCTGATGAGGTCTTCCGAATGCGTCTTAATTGAAAACTATTTTTATGACTTATTTTCTGCGTCCGAATCTCTGTAGTCCAGTATAAACGTCTTTAGGGTACCCATACTTTCTCTACCTTCCTGCGCATGCGCACGGTCTAAATGAAGCGAACTGGGAAAGCCTTTTTACCAACGAGGCCGTGTAGATGTCGAGATCGCCAGAATTGTAGCACTACAATTTTTTCATTATTCTACAAAGAGTAGTTGAACTGGAGCTGTAGAGCGGTTCTTTAGCAGAACGTTTCCTGACCGAATAAAATTTTTAGTTTATTGTAGGCGACTTAACCACAGAGTTTTTGGGTGCGTTTGAAAAGTATGTGTGTTGGAAGATGTGGAAATCCAATTTGACCGTAGAAGAGCGAATATTGAAATTAAAAGATGCAAAGCTTGATCCATGATTCTTCCGTCAGCGTGTCTGAGAGTCTGCCCACGCGAAGTAATTAAATAGCCGCTGGAAAAGCTTCACTGTAGCTTTCTTGTATTTCTGAGAGCATTTTCCTCCGTCTGCAGTCCATAATACTGGCTACGAAGTAAGGGAGCTTTTCAGCCGCTCCTCTGCAATCCATAGTCAGACCACTGCCCTAATCCATCTGATGTATGTGCTTGCTTTAAAGCCTTGCCTTACCTTCTTGAACTTTCTGTCAGCTACTTCAAAGTTCAGCTGCTACCCTGCAGAGAAATTCAAATTCAGAAAGAATTTCGGGAAAGAACTTCAATCGCTTTCACTTTTTGAGTGGTATAAAACGATTGCTATGTACTTATATGTCTAGAATGTGTTTCATTGACAATCGCTCGGAAAAGTTCTTGATTCATTCCTTCTTTCTCCACTATTGACCTAAACATGAAGTAGGTAATCTTATAAAGCAGTTGTTTTCTTGTTTGTGTGAAGATTATCGAGGACGCAAATCCTCATTCAACCATTGTTTAACAATTTGCTTCCTTAATGATGACAAGACTCATCGAAAATCGATCCTGTTTACTAAACAGTGTATCTTCAATATAACTCCCTATATGAGTTTATGGAGAGAATGTCTCCGAAGGTAAGAAAATTCCTAGTTTTCAGTGCTTGTTTTGGATCTATCTTAATCCGGGGGGGGGGGGGACCACATAACTAAAGTGTATGTAAAAAACTCACTTGGGACTTACCGAGCGACTCCTACAGAGCACGATAGAACCTAAACCAGAAAAATTCACGAGCAAAAAAAAAACAAAAAAATAAATGTTTTCGCCGCGGTTGTAAGCGGTGACGTTATGTGCACACCTCACCATTTTAGATCCTGGTTATAACATGTCAGACGGCGGTTTGCACGCGCTAGGTGGTTTATGCGCCCTCCTCACCATGTTATATCCTGGTTCTAACATGTCAAGCGGTGGTCAGCACGCGGGACGACTCCATTACGTCGCTCTTTGCCCTCCGATACAGTTGTCAAACCGCGGTGATTTTATTTTTATTTATCAGTTCGTTTTTTCTTTGTTTTAGGTTCTATGGTGCTCTGCAGGATTCGCTCGGTAAGTCACAAGTCGATTTCCTACATACTTTTTAGTTATGTGCCCCCCCCCCGGACTAGGATAGATCCCCTGTATTATATATTCGTTAAGTTCCGAACAGTACCGCTAATTAAATATAAATAAATAAATAAACACGCACAAATTGATGGGTAGATTGGGCGAAAGTTATTCCTTGAGCCGCTATCTTAACGCGATCTTTCCCACGAGAAACTTTACGCAGTCGTTCTTTTATGGTCTCTGTAGTAAATCAAAAAGCCCTTTCTAATGGATGGCTTTCAACGTGAGCGAGTGATGTGTAGAGGGCACTATTGTGGTCCCGAATCGCTTTCGTCCGAAAGTGCAAAAAATCTGCGCCATAAGATAAAACACAAAGGCAAAAGGAGAACATTGATAATGTGTAGTGTGTGATCCCTTTTTTAAATACATACCCCCCCCCTGTTGACGTGAACAGGGCGCATTTGTAGAGTTCTTACAAATAAGCCGGAACGCTTTTGTCATCAAAATATGGTCTTCGATTTGCGAAGCACAAGGCTACTGGTTGAAGATTGACTGATGGTTTCAAAGGGATGTTTGGCACCGACTTCATTGTCACTCATTTTTCGTTGAAAATCATATCTTCAGTGTAGACTAAAGAAGATTTTTTCTTTCTCACAAAAAACAACGCAAACGTTCTAATTCTAATGCATGTTTAACAAGAAATATATAATACTAAAGAAAAATGTTCATAAAAATTACTTTTAAGTCTTGCTCCCAAAAGTATTGCGCACAAAATTTGTCGATGGTAGTTTCCTCCCTTGCACAATAACCGAACCTCGGAATTGGCGTTCGTTTCTCTTTCTGTCGAATGTTTTTGCCTATCAAAGGTGCGAGGGCGGAGGTGAAGTAAGGGCAACAACAGGAAGGCTCTGTAAAAATGGCCATACCATAAAAAATGGCGGGCTACCAAAATCTTACCGCCCTGGGCTCCACTCAGGTTATTTAAAAATCACGTGCTTATTCCTCCGTTCTTATCTTTCCTTCTCTCTTCATTAAGCACCTCCGATTCGCTCCTTTTTTGTAGTTTTTTTGTAGTTTGGTGTGGTCAGCGTTTATTCTACTGGTCGGTGGACGACGCTTGTTTCCATGGAAAATCCACCTGGGTTGGCTGGATGTTCGTCTGCTTTTTGTTTTTATCCCTGATGTGGCGCGTCTTCTAACGTAATCAATAAATAAATAAACAAATAAATAAATATTCTTCTTATTCTAAACTATTTTTTTGACTTTCAAAATATACAATAGCAACAGACCTACCCCACTTTTGCTTTTAACGGGTTGCATTATTCTTATTCATTCCATTTTTCTATGACCGCACTATCCGTACCTCTATTGCTCGTGCCCCAGCCCTGCATACGCATCATTTCAAATCTGCAGCTTTACACATGCGTTCTGCAATAGGAAGGACAAGGCACGACTTTCGCCTCGTTCCATTCTCCTTCTGAAGCTGAATGAAGCTGCTGCGATCAAAGTTTGTTGCTATTGACGGTCGCGGATGTCGACGCCTCTCCTTAGATTTCAGGTGCGTCCCAAGACTCGACATCAACAATGAGCGAATCATCAGGCCGGCGAAATGCTTGAAAACGACTGGGGATGCCCCATAAATTGCGAGCCTTCAAGGCCTCGTGTTTGGCACTGGTGTCCGCGACAGCTGCGACCCAGGCCCGAACTGCTTTAAGCAATTGTTCTCGAGGATGATCTATGTAGTACGCAGGACTAGTTTCATCGGGCACGATAGAGTCTCGCGTACTTGAAACTGCTCTATCTGAGGTAGTGTGATCCCCTACTCGCTTCTCCAAGCCTTTCTATGGCCCATAGGGATCTACGGGCATTTTTATTGAAAACCGTCGGAGGCGGCGCGTTTTTCTTGGCGAGCAGAAGTTGAATAATGGCTGTGCACGCGTTCGCCTCTCCATTTATTTGGGCTTGGGGAGGATTCTTAGCGGTCGTTTGTTTTTGTGCGCTTAACGAGCACTCCATACATAGCAGCCTTCTCAACTTCAGCTCTTATAATGCCGCTGCATACGTCACAAGCGGCTCGCCATTCAAGCCACCCCGGCTCGGCTGTCGACACTCCACAAACTCTAACTCACACGGTCTGAGATAGTGTAGGGACGGGGTATTCAACCACTGAGCTCTAGATGATAATGTCCTCTTCAATTCGCTTTGGCCAATCGTAACTTTATCGCAAAAGATTTAGAATAGCTGAATGTAGGTGATATCAATTACTACCGCCCATCTGTCCAAAGAACAAGCTACTGTTCCCCTTCGTCGGTTTGTGGAAGCACTGGCTTCCTTCGCGATGTATGTACTCCTCCCTTTTGCTTCTCATTGAGCCAATTATATTATTAATAATATAATTGGCTCAATGAGAAGCATAAGGGAGGAGCATAATATTATTTTGTATATTATTAGATTATATTAAATGTAATATATTACACTACATGTCACTTCGTTTGTTCCTCTTTTAAACAGCCTGAAAACGTCTACAGTTCAATCGCAGTTTCTTTTAATCCTATGCAAACACCACGAGTTGGTTCTAGCTTTCTCACGAAGCTTGAAGCCGTTGATATAGGAGTCGACTACAGGACTACAATATTCCGATGTATACTTGGTACTCGTCCAAAAAACGTATCTGAATGAGATCTGCCTACTACAAAAAGATGGAGAACCCCAGCGCTCCCTAAAACATAACAACCGCTAATACCAAATCAAATTCAATGTCAGATCATCCCAGTGTGCACTCTACTGTAGTATGGAAATGTAGCCGTCTTCGTACCACAGTACTTCACTTATGTAACTGGTGTTTCTCGCGCAGTCGGAGGAGCTGCCGGGTGTCGCGTGTTCCCGATTTCAAGTTCTTGGCTCTGATTCCCCCCCCAGGCTAACCAAGACTTCCATCCCTCCCGGGTCGATGAATAGGTACCAGAATTCTCTGGGGAGGATAAAATACAGAATTCATCGTATACCGATCTCCACAACTGTGTAGACCAAATACGCAATGATTTCGATACAAGACATGGCAGAAGTAAACTGCGTGGCGCATCCCAAAAGGTATTGAGTTACTCCATCCGACATAGTTTACTCCTTATGCAGCTTATTTTTTCAGGAAGACGCGACCATAGACATCTTTGTAAATGTACACGAGGGAATGCGCAAAGTAGAAAAGAGAGTGACGATACCAGATGCTGGATTACTATTAGACGCTACTGACTAGTGAATTAAACCCAGGAATGGCACCAAGGCCAGTTCGCTCCATCCTCGCTGAACACAATTTTCATTCACAATTTAAACAAATTGGAATCCTTGGCCTTGTCAGTGCTATTATACGCATTTTTTGGGCATGCGGATTTCGACCAAGGCAACCGAAGAGACTCACGTGTGAACCCGGAACCGCCTTCGTTCGCTGCAATCTTTGCCAACAGGAAGGACTCCACCTCCGGATTGTCGATTTCGCCTCGGCGATGAGGCATTGCGGGCAGGGGAGCAGGTGTTTTTGTGGAATGCCTTCCAGGTAATTGGCCCTTTGACTTCTCATTCTTCTTCCGCAAAACGCATGAGGCAGCGTGCATTCACCTTAGGGTTAGATGTCCCCTCTTCTGACTACATCCTGTAGCACTCAACCATAAGTACTTGTAACCAAAGAAAACGGTTGCCCTACCTGTCTCACAGTGCTTGCTTCCGGTAACTTTCTGTTTTTGACTCACTCCTTGCTCAATAACAAATTTTATATGGGTTTACTGTAAAACAAGCTATTGGGTGACAAACTTGCAAAAATTAAGCAAATTAGCTAGGATTTTCCCGGTTCTAACATACCTACCGCACCATGACTATAATAGTTGTCAGGGATAGCATGCTAAAATACTGTTTATTTTCATCAACGCTGACTGCGTTAATAACTGAAATAACTTTTGCAACCGAATTCGTCAACTGCATTATTTATTATATTATGTAGAAAATGTCTAAAATGCATCTTAAAACAAATCTCCGAAGAATTGTTTTTGAAAAGCCGAATTTAATTATTATCATACTCCTGCCTTCTTCACAAGGGAACGCAATCCCTCCTCCAGTGCGTTTTTGGTAATGCGCTCACTATGTTTTCTTAAGTGGGATTTTTCTCGTCAAGTGCACCTTTTTTCTGTCAAGGAACTTTATCTTGAAATTCGTTCGCTTCGCGATGTATGAAAAAGCTTCCTTTTTTGCACACGCACTATCTGTTAGCATTTCTCAAAATCTGCCCTTCAATCATTTCATTCAACTCGTCGTTTTTCTGCTGCAAAGTTTCAAATGTTCAATGGGAGAAATCAGAGTAATAGAGTCCTTTCGAAGTTTGCTTTTGGATAGTCGGTTTTTTATTTATTTTATTGTTTATCATTCATTATTTTTATTTTTAAATGTTATTATTTTCGTCTTTACAATATACAGTTTTTATGTCAGGCTGTGTCAGGGACTCTCCAACAAACCTTAAATGGTTCGTGCTTAAATGTCCGACTAATATTACGATCAAAATTTTCTCCTGCTTACATTTAAGCGAACTCGTGTTTCCAAAGCCTGGGAAATTCAAAACATCTACAGGTCTACCAACACTTGTTAACACTAAAAAGTCCTACTAATAAGGAGACTAAAAAGTAAAGTTAGCAAACTATAAGTTCTCTATGGATATGACATAGAGTTGAGTGCGCTTACTATAGCCACCTTTCCACACTAGCTGCTTGGGTGCCTTTTGAATCCCCAATGGAGCACTGAGGTCGCCTAGACCGCAAATTGGAATTAACTGCGATTCGTTATTGTAGCGGTGGATGATATTCCGCTGAGGCTTTAAGCAGCTACGAAATCCAGGGCGCGTAATCAGACTCTACTTTTGTGAAGTGAAATTTAAGGTAAAAATGTGTGGGCGACAACTTTAAGTGCAGCTCTCGCTTGAACGGCGTTCTAGTTTGCTGACCTAGAACACTCACTTGTCGCTCATTCGCGGGAATTCTTCACTATCTGAATTCCAATCCTATATCATTCCTTCAGTAGAGCCTCGTTGCAGGTAAAGCTGTCGTCATGGTTGGTCATTCGGCAAAGGAGGTGCAATGTATTCAATTTCCTTATTTTATCAATACGAACCAAGCAGCTATCAATCGTCATTGTTTTCACTAGCATCTGTCCCTCTTGGTGGTGGAGTCCTCTCTTCTGATGTGGTGACGCCAATTCTTCCCACCGTAGGCTTGATCGGGATGTACACCACCTATCTTGATGTCCATGTGCAACGTAAATATCTAGCAAAAGTTGGTTCGGTGTCTTCTGGGCCACTTTCCAGGGCCTCAAGATTTTGGCCAATGTTACGGACAGTGCCGTCCTTAGCGTGAAGAGCATGTCTGCACCATTGAAGACGAGCTTCGTGCAGCTTGTCGGCCTATCGGGCGACACTGAATCTCTGTCGTATGGTGTCGTTGCGAACACAATCCAATCGCGTTACTCCGGCCCTCCACCTTAGTTTATCTCGTTTCCGTTACGTTGAGGCGGCTCTCAATTTCCCTGGGTAAAGGCCAGCACTCATCACCGTACCCTTGATTTGAGGAGATCAGACATCGTCTTGTCGCACATCACGCTAGTCAGAGAGCGCCATTTAGACCAGGCTGCACTCGCGCGCGCATTCACCTCCAACTTTAGACTGCCACCGGACGTAACTGTTTTGAAAGATGTAACTCGTGAGAGCTCAGTGCCACTGATCTTAATAGTTCAGTGCTCGTTCACATCCGTCAAGTACCCAGTCTTTTTGATGTTTAGCTTAAGCCCGAACAGTACCAAGCGATCGCACCAGTCCTGGGCCTGTCGCTCGAGTTCAGCTTCCTCCTCACATGCAAGCATGACGTTATCAGCATACAACAGGGTCGAAGCAGCTATAAAAGGGGCACTATTTCTTGGTGAATCGCAATCTATTAGACTACAGCTGGCTGCTCGACAAAATTTAGCGTTCTACCTACAGCGATTCAATCTGAATGTAAAATAAATAATACTCAATGAAGCACTCAAGACCTTTCACTTTTCGGTCATGTACGTATATGAAATGGTAAAACTTGAAGAAATCTTGAAGAAATAAGAGATGAAATTCAGTGTAGCAGTACGTGGTGGAGGACATGCTTTCCAAGTGAGGATCATTAAAGGCGTTCTAAATATTTAACTCGAGTTCCTACTTCTGTCACCTTCTGTGGAAGTTGTTGAAAGTCGCCATGCCCAGTTTTTGGACAAATGAATGATTTCTCCTTGAACAGTAGCGAAATTATCAGAAATGAAATGTTTCTTCCCAACTGCAACCATAACAAGAGCATTAGTGTGTGATATATTTGTATTTAATCTGTCGGATGTTTCTCCTCTTCGAGAAGTGAATCACGTCTTTAGAGGGCTAGGGTTCCTGCACATTGGGTAGACATTACGGTTGCTGTTGGCAATGCGATTGCTTTAATGCACAATCTTCTTGGAACCAGACTCATGCTCTTCACTGAAGCACACCAACCACTCAACAACATTTGCTACAAACTGGTGTAATCCACTAACTAGGGATTTTTCAATTTCAAATTTTTTTACGATGTCAGATAGGTCTCTAAGCCGGGGCTTTCGGTTTAGAGAGCCGAATTTGAGGCTTGTCTGCAGACAAATGAGGATAAAACACTGACAACAGCGCTGGTTTCACTCATCGCCCTCCTTAGAATCCAATAGCAAAGGATTTCAACGCCAAACATGTCTAGAAGAACGAGGTGGAGACTGTTACATGCTACAAAGAAGGATAAATACCGCATATACTAATCAGAAGAGCATTATTTCATTTATTTGTTTATTGCACATGTTTGTGCGCTGGAAAAATTAACTTAGTCAAAGATGAACGTAACATTATTAGTTGGGGGATATCGTTCTTAAAAAAATCTGTAAAAACACAAACACAAATAATGCTCATCATTTATTTCTTGCCCAATCTGAGCATAGAATAAAGGTTTTTTTTGCAGAACCTTCAGGAAAAATTATTCGAAATGTACTTCATGAGATCGTCTTAAAATCAGCGAGTTCATGAAAAAGGACCTTCCATAGTTTCGTTTTTCGCGTCGCCTTTCGGAATCACTAATGGTGGAAGTTTTGCTCACTATGAGACACTGCAGTTGACCTATGCTTATTTTACGAATTTTCTCACTCACTGAAGATTGTTATTTCAAGTCTGCAGGCGGCAACTCAGTTATTGCTGCTACGTAGCTTTATGCAGCTAACTACGCTTATAATAAAGCAAAAGCCAAGGCACTGCGTTTTGTTTCGGGTTTTGTCAACACGATATTCAGAGCAACAACTCCTGAAATGTTTTTCGTTCTTCCTTTATCGGGCCTTTTAAAAATTTTCAAACTCTCGATCTAAGGCGACAGTCGTCGCCTAGGTTTCAACCATTCTACTGCCAATGCCTTTCGTTCTGCTACGTATTCATAGGATTCGCTAGCTTACAACTCCTTTCCATACTTGGCTCACCTGTCGAACAAAATCCTGAGGAAATAAGAGGGAGGATTTCAACGTCGGAAATTTTCGGAAATCCTTTTTCCAGGTGTCGATTACGAAACAGATTCCGCAAGCAGATTTCCAGTCATCCTCGTTCGCCTTGTATCCCAAGACATGTGCTGGATCGCATAATAACGACTGCAGTGCCATACTACGTTATTATACGATCAAGCACATGTCTTGGAATACAACAGAACTCATTCCGTTGTTTTCAGACAGAGATCGGCACTAATGCATATTCAATCCTTTTTTAAGAATAGGGAAGAAACCCTTCCACGTCTGCAACTCCCTGCTGAAACCATCGCATGTCGAGGGAAAATAAATGAGCTGACCCTAGTCTCTCAGGTAAAATTGGGGAGTTTTTTCTGAAGCTGAATTTTGTAATTACAGCGCTCGAGTTCTATATTGGCTATGATAAGTATCTTTTCGAAGAGACCAGCTCTCTCGCAGCAACCCACTTCGACCAGGCGAGGTATCCTTTTTAAAAGACTCGCCCTCTTTTGCTTGCGCAGGTAAGTGAACTTAGGAAAGCCGGTCGGTCAGAATGTTGCTTTCGCTTTGTTGCTTGAGTAAGTTCCAGGCATGCATACGTTTTTCCTATGCGTATCACAATCTCAGCGCGGGGGAGTGTTACCTCTAAGGAAGGGGACATTATATCCTACGCAGGCTGCACATCGGAAATAACCACGGCTAGAGAGGTGATGGACAGGCCGTATTACGCAGAAGATATTTTTGGATCACGGGATTCTTCCTACATACTGCGTCAGCTATCTGTCCAAAGGCTCACCGAGTTTCTTTAAATCGCCATATCTTCTATTCAGGTGACTCGAGATTAAGGGAATTTATCACACTATGAGAGTTGATATATACTGTTTTTCCCTTATCGTTCGTCGAAATCGCACCTCGAAGTAATTTAATACCATACAAATATATAATAAACCGATTTGTGATGTTCTCAAAATTCCAGGTAAACTAAGTTGGTTTTTATAACATTATACTGTAATCAGAAGGGCGTTCCGGCATTTATAATTGTCACGACAAGAGGATTTAATTAATGCTTTTATGTCTGGATTCCGTTTTGTAGTCTGTAATACGGTATGTTAACATTATCTCCTAAAACAATCAAAGATTGAACCACTCCGAGTGAGAAAGGCCACCCCTTTTATTTTGTTCTGGATTGGTAGGTAACGCTCGCATATCACTTAGCCTGAACCGTCTCCGATGCTGTGGAAATAAGTAGGTCAACGCCTAGTTAGGAGTGAGTTTCTTTTCAGGTTGCTTGAAATTCTAGAGTTCTCGACAAGGCCAAATTACGGTAGTCAGTTTCAGCCAAAAGGAGTCGTCAGAAATTCTCTAAAAGTCCTCAGAAATCTTCTAAGGCGTTTCTGCTCGGAATGCTACGATCGCACTGGGGTAGGACGTAGACAAATCTGACGACTACGTCCGAGCTCCAATACTACCTTAGTCATATTCGACCCGTGTTCCTAGAAAGTCGTTTTGTGAGAAGTGCCGTCTTGTCCTATGCCCATTCGAACCGAGCTTTCCAGCTTTTACAACAAGCTTGCAGTCACCTTCAGAATGCGACAAACGATTACATGGAAGCCTTTTATGGTTATTAATCTACCCTCATATTCGCTTCCAGCGAGAGACTGGATTCCTTGTTATCACTAGCACCATTCTAATTGCTGGCCTCTCCAGGTTCATTACCGAGCTAGGCGGCGGCGAAGCTGTGGAATTCAGTAGATTTTTATGAGTTTACTATCAGTTCCCGCGCGGCAGATCCTTTCCGTCATCGCAGTATCGCGAGTAGGCTATAGACTCGCTTCGCGCCGATACCAACCAAGTCCTCAACTCTATCTGCGACAAGGATCTGCGAATGAGTTCCAGACCAGTCCGAGAAGGGCAGAACGCCGATTAATTCAGCGTCTGGCCACCGCAAGGCAATACAAAGGTGGCACACAGTGTGGCAGAAAGCTGCTTACCATGCGTAAACGACAGCCCAATTTTGCGTCCGCAAGTTTCATATATCCTCTCAGTTCTCCCTTTGACTTCTTTCCAACTTTGTAATCGCTATGCACCCAAGAAGTTCTTCTCCAGCGGATATCCTGGCTACTAAAGGTTGTTTAAAAAACGGCATGAGAGATGCTACTTTGAAAAATGTTCCAAGAATCAAAACGAAAGCTGTTGAAAACGACCAAGATTCAATTCCTCACGATCTATTAAGAAGTTGTGTCTCCAGCTTACCTATTCATAACATCTAGTAGATGTAAGATGCATGTGCATCTCAAATAGGAATTCAACGGCGGTGTTTTTATTTTTTATGTTCAAGTCTAACGCAAATACGAGCAATTACATTTTACGAAATTTGTGTTTTAACAGGAGTATTCGACTCGAAGAACCCCATTATAATCTCCAGTCAAAAATAGGGAACACGATTTGTTCAGAACCGCAAGGAAATTATTTCGAAAAAAGCGCAGAGGTTGTTAAAACCGAATCCCTTTAGAGAATTGTGATATATTTTTGAAGCTAAAATTTATGGTGAGATAAGGTTCGAGAATTCGAAGAGAAATTTTTGTGTTTTGTTTGCATCAGCAAAGAAAGTATGACGACTATAGTAAAGCTCATGGTAACGTAGATACTTAGGTGCCTTTAAGCTTATTCTTCACCCGTCGTTCCTGCCGTATATCATTTCAAACCGCTCGTTCTCAAACGACTGTCATTAGGCCCACTGTAGTCATTCGCAGATTGTGACGTTAACGAGGGGCCCTACTTGACCCTATGTGAATGACGAGCCGGTCCTTATCCGCGACAAATAAATAAATGAATAAATAACAGCGCATCCTACCTCGTTAAGGATCACCCTGGAGGCGATTCACAATCCACGCCGGTGTGCTCTTCGATTGTCGGCTGTCCCGTTTCACCGATATGCTCAGCACTATACCTATTGGTTCTGAGGCGTGTCCCGATGAGTCTCAAAAATGCAGTAGTGTCACGTAGAGAATGCGTATTCTGCTCGTCAGTGTTGAGTTCGCTAGTTCTACTTCAGAAGACGTCCCTCTTCGCCGCTTAAAAAACACAGGAAGAACTGTCGAGTCGTACAGGTTGCCTCAGAATTC
Organism: Heligmosomoides polygyrus bakeri; assembly: GCA_947359475.1. NCBI lineage: Eukaryota > Metazoa > Nematoda > Chromadorea > Rhabditida > Heligmosomidae > Heligmosomoides > Heligmosomoides polygyrus. Next base: position 32,777,409 of record OX375868.1, read on the forward strand.
CTACTCCAGGTTTTGGTCAGTGGTCTCCTTGAGAAGTCTGAAATCCGTTCGCTTCGTCCATTTCAATCTCCTCGTTCATATCGATCTCGATCGTCATGGAACTCCCGAGACACATGTTGGAGAACGTTTTGAGATGCTGTGATAAATTCGCAGCCCTTACCTTTCCCTGCCCTTATCGTAACATAGACGTAGATTTAGTTATATTCGAAACCACGACCTGATCCCTGCTTTTTTACAGCCTTTTTGATGTTTTTCGTGAAGACCGTTTAGCCCGACTAATTGGTTAGAGCCTGAGGTAAAAACAGAAGAGCAGCTGTTGAAACGATTTGTCTTATCGCCGAAGTCATTTGTTAATTGTCCTCGTGGACTTGACGTTGATTGTTTCCACCAAATTTCTCGTTTCCTGGACAACTCTGCCCTTGGAACCAATGCACTAATAACAGCATCGGCGGGTCAGTGAGATCCTTGAGTACTCTGTAACAGGAGTACCGATTTCAGAAAAGGCGCGCTGTAACATTGGAATTTCAGCAACTGCAAAGTGGAAATTATTCTTTAGAGCCGTGAGAAGTTGGCAATTAGCCAATCCATTCTAAGATCAGAAAGTTCCGCCTTGAAGAAGCATTTGTGGCTTCTGATCACATCTACTTCCGGCACAATTTCTTCCACAAATTTCATACCCATCCATTAGCTAATTCGTTACGGAAATTAGTCTAAATGCGTCTGTCAGGCGAAGCGAAGCAGTCTTGATGAAAATCTGCAGGAAGTGGGTCGTGACGTCTCGTGGGAATTAATCGTGAGATTCTCAGGTATTTGTTTGAAGCTGGTCACATAACGTGCGCCTGGAGGCAGTTGAGGTTCGATTGTAGTTGCGCGATGGTCAATCATCACCTTCGAAAGCTCGGAAATGAAGCTGAAATTTGCCCAGCTCTCACAGCCAGCAAAGTCAAGCTTGTGTGGAGGTGAAACTTATTGCTAAGTAGTGTTACCCAAAAGATGTTGCCTCGATAAAACATAAACGGGTGGTTTCAAATATTAATACTGCTACATATTTAACATTACAACGTGAAACCGCATTACTCCACCATGCCGCATAAGAGCAAACGAAGATATGTGAAGAGCGCGTAAAAGAATGCCTTACGGGGCATGGGAATGATGAGAGAGAAGTTTACCTTAACAGCTTCGCTGTCCATTTCTAAAAATTGTGAACAAATACCGTTGTCAGTAGCAATAAATTGCCAGGCAGTTTCATACATCATTGTGAGCGTTAACACAGACACATTATATTATAACATTATAACTAAAGAAGGGCTGTGACTGGAGTAAAGCTGCTAGTCATGAAATAACTAAATTGAACTCGGAATAAATATAGGGTGGAACTCTTTTCCAAACTCGCACCAAGGCACCCAGTAATGTCTTGAGAGTTGGGTGTTTTGATTATTTATTTATTTATTAAACTTTGATTGTTTATTTATTTATTGAATGCGTCACATTAGACGTGACATGGTCAGGCACGTCAACACGTGACATGGGCAGACACGTCACGTTAACAAAGTTAAAACAGAACATACATGTAATTGCAGCTACCTAATTGCAGGCAAAAAATCAACCAAGATTAAGAAAAGAAGCAAAACAAGGAAAAACTGAATATAAAACGTAAAAAAGGTGACAGGACAGAATCCTAAAATACCACAGAGTGCGTGATCTTCAACGGAAGCGAGCATAATCTCTAACACTAAAAACTGGTTTACCGTTTGAAAACACAGGAACGGGTGCCAGTACCTGACGTGGAACCGAAAGGCCCCGAACATTAGTAACAGAAGATAAAAAATGCAATATTTCCAACACCAAAGAAAACTTCACGGATTCCTGAAGCAGTCTCAAAGCGGGCAGCTTCTAAAGAGGGGGATACATTTGGCTTATGCTATCTTAAGCTGTTCTAAAATAAGAGGTAGATAGGCTTTCCTGCAGGCAACTGGAACCGGTATCTAGCTATAGAAGTTATTTTTTCCTTGCCGTAGTTAGTAACACACAACTTTTTCAAAGATATCCATGATTTATTGTGCTTTTTAGATCTTTTAAAACCTTTTCATCCAGCCTTCAAGTAGCGTCCACGACATCTCGCAGAAGTAGAATGCGTGGACGGTCCGAAGAGGGAATGGTTAGAGCCGTATTTCGTTCATTTCTCCTTTATTTCATTAATTTACACCTAATTGCTAGCTAACTTGAAGAAGAAGACATCGGCAGATAAAGATAACTTGCATTAAAGATATTTAAGAGTGGTATTATGTATTGTTGCTGTCAATTATATGAGTGCTTTTCGAACCGTCAGTAAATTTCTCAGCTCGTAGCATTACTCATTGTCTTATCTCCTTATTCTCAACATTTCATACATTCTCCTCGCTCTCTCACATCGTTTCAGCTTTTTGATGATGTAATGGTGATTGCAACGGCACAAAAGCATTAACAGGCGAATCTCTTTTTCTGTCTACTTTTCTTTTCGTACTGCTGCCGCCATATTCATTTCCTCTCTCTCCGATTACTGGCTATGAGTTTGCTACGATCCCAAATCGTATAAACGATTCCTAAATATTTATGATCAAAGGTTCGAAAAACACTCAGACTGCAGCATGTACATGCAGCACTGTTTTTGTTTCTGTCTACTGTTGTTTATTTATTTAAGGCGCATAACTTGTGCAATAAATGAAATGAAATGAAATAAAATAAAACTTCAACAAATATTTACGACACCTTAATCACAAATACAGGGTGCATTTGGGGAATAATGCAAGACAAACATACTTGTGTATGATCTCCAGAAAACGGATTATGTTGCAGTGGCATCGTTGGATCGCTTCGTCAATCCGAATTACTCCCTTGGTCTTTTGATCGTGGACGTCTGATGATATTTATGTGTGTCAGGATTATTTTGCTTACTCTGTAAACACTGCATGAGAAATTCGCGCCGTCAATTATTTAAGCGACACGAATGTGGCAGCACCGAAAGACATGGCCGTTGAAATTCCTTATGTCGCCAACACCCACACATGGCGTGTTTTCTGCTATTTGCGTGACGCTCTTCTCAATTTTGGTAAACTGTTTCTGTGATAGATCACATCATGGAAATGGTATTGAAGTTTTAAACTTTAAAAAGTAACGGCAAACAATTGTAAGGGATAATAATATTTTCTTTTCTTTTTTCTTTATTATTATTATTATTTTTATTTTATTATTGTGACAAAAAATAATAATATTATTATTTTATTGTAATATGTTATTTTTTAATGCATGGCTGAAATCTATGTGAAGAACAGTACAAGCAGAAACGGCACACAACGAAATCCAGGATAAGATTAGCCAAAATGTAATGAATTTTTTCGAACTGTGTTGCGTTTTTCATTACATCTCTGTATCAGCTGTTTTTCTTGTGATATCCGAAGAATAAGACCCGATTTTGTCCTTTCGGTTGACCAGTGGATGTTTTCAATCAATCCCTGACTCGATGAAGATAAATGTGTGGCGCTGATCAATGAAGTTGAAGACACAGCCCTATCATTCATTCAGTGGCGAGGTAGAGGAATCAACCTTGGAAAACAAAACCAAAGGTTTCAATGTTCTTCGAACTTTTGAGTAAACCTGAATTTTAAAATATTCGTGCTTTTGCACGAAACAGTGAGTTCAGGGAAGAATATTTTAGGGGAATAAATCGGTAGCTGTTCTCATGAGCAGCCGAAAAAATGCAGCAACTTTTCCTGTCTTGTGAAGTAGCACTTTGCCTGTTATATTTCTTACATTCAAAGTTGGAGTTTGAGTATTATGTTAATTTACCATTTAAATTTGCACTGTAGATAGATACCATACAAAAGTCACAGCATTCCATATTTACCAATATGCCTTTTGCCGCGCGTTTCGAATAAGTAATTTTCGCATCAGAGAGAAGGATCAAGTCGAGAAGCACTTAAGCCCGTTAAATGTTTTCCTCTTTTTTCGTTGTGTTCGGTTTTTTTGTGTAAGGTGCACAAACAAGTGCAAGAAATGAATAACTAAACAGATTTCAGTTCCACGCTCTTGTTCTGCTAATCGTTATTTGTCATACGACCCAAACACTGTAATAAGTGTCATTGCGTAGCATCATTCACAGCACGCAATAATTACCTGCATGCTTGCGGTAGTCTGGATGCCAGATATGACGCATTACATTGGTTGACAAAAATATCGGATTTGAGATACCCCATCCAAAATTATGTATCTGCTCTCCTAGAACGACTTACAATCGTTATTAGAACCTTCAAATTCTGCATGCCTTTTTCATAGTCTGCTATCTTACTTGCATGAAACGCCAAACTTCTGGAAGATTTGAATTCGTGGAGGTCCGCCTCGCCATTATTCCACTATTTATCCTACATCATTAAGTGAAAATTTGAAGACATTTGGTTAGATGGCGGTGAATGTATCTAAAGGTTTCCATCCCTAATTCGCTTATCGCTTATCTGAAGAATTGGGTTCCAAATTTGCGGTCAAGCTTAAAGTATCACGGAGCCCTTATTGTTATTCGACTTGATTTCATTGCTCTGAAGGGAGTGTGAGATCGACTACAAATTGTAGGTGTTTCACACTATTGTGGTTGCTTCATGACAGACACACTCTAATGGAAAATTCCTATCAAACACTGTCCACCACCCAAAAAAAAATATTTTTGACAACTATCGGCAGTTACTTTGAAGTCAATAGCTCAACCTATTCTACAGGACGTCCCGTGTTGTCTTCTACGAAGGTTAAAACACGAGAAGATGAAGCGAATCGCATAGGAACCGAAATTGACGCAATGCTTACTGGTGAGGGGTGCACTGCTGCAATGACAACTTTTCTCACTCTCTTTCTTGATGTAGGTTCACATTTCTAAAAACTCGTGGAGCTAGGACGGAGAACGACGCGAAAAGTGCAGTGCGCTGTCGTACCGTGAGCTCTACATTTTAGATAAATAAACGCTTGGGAGGGAGTGCACACCACCCCTTTTCCTGACTTCTGAGTTCCATTCCCGGAAAGGAATGGAACCCAGAAGTCAGGAAAATCCAGAAAACCCAGTAGAAAGGAAGTCCAGGAGAAATACGGGCTTCCGGAAAACAATGGTACCCAAAAGTGGCCTTGATTTGGCGAGCGTGATAAGCACTCGCCATATCATGGCCATTATGCTTCGTTCGCAATTAAATACAAAATTTCGCGTATAACTAGGTCGTCATCCTAGTACGTACTTCATAACACAGCTGTGGTCCATTGTCCTACCTCAGCATCTATCTGGCTTCTGCTTGGTCTGATGCAGTAATTCAGCATCATCCTCAATACGTTTTCTGAGTTCCGTTTTTCCAGCGAAATATAGTGATGCTAGCTACAGGTGCTTTGCTACAGTGCTTTTAGTATGATATAATAATCGCAAGTCGCATAATCGCAAGGAAGACTTTATGCGTCAAGTTCTTCTGTTCGTCGATCAAACCTATGCCATTCTCCAATGACAGGTCACTGACTTACAAGATAGATTTGCGCATCTATTTGAGATATAGTCCCTTAAAATTTGGCAGCCACTTTGCCCCGTTCTGAGCTCTTTCAGAAGGAAGTCGAGTCAGCTCAATTATAAAACCTTAGAAAAACCTGTGCTTGAAAAATGTGGCGCCTCCTTCTATAAAATTTTAAAACACGAACGCAGTAGGTTATTAGACATGGAATGGAAAAATTCGTCCTTATTTTTGGATTCCTGCTAAGAGACAGTATAGAGTCAAGAACAAATTTTACTATTTGGGAGCGTATCTCTCTAGATTTCAAAAAACATCGCTTCAAATTTTTGTTTCTTTGGTTTTCTTCAAGAACTATTGTTGGACAGGTGCAACAAGCGTGTGGTTAGCTTGGAGTTTCACACCAAAGGTGACTGCTTGTATGCATGTGTGTCGGCGTCCTTGTGAATTCGCCCACACACCCCCACTGCCTACTCATTTCCAGCAGACCTATTTGCATCGTTCATTAGCTGTTCATTAATCCCCTTGTTACCCAACCCACATGTCCGTGTTTTTTCCTATTTCACTCCTCTAATGAAAAATTCTGTGTTTGGCCGATCGACGGTGTTTTTCGTGTTTTCATTAGAAAAGAAATGCATAGTTTCGCGATTGACGTGCCGTATTTTTTGATTTTTGTGTTTTCGTGCGTGTACAGTAATAAAAGGAAGGTTTGACGTAGTCTACCAACAATTCAAGAAAAGAACCTACCCTTCAACTACCCCGCCTCATTTCTGACATGCGTGGCGATATAAGTGGGAACGTCGTCTAGACAAGGAAGTATGTATGCCGTTGGTTCATGAAACCACACAGTCGCACAACGCTGCACATTCCAGACATCGAATACGCTGGAGAAGTACAAAAATCCTGCTAGGCTAGGAAACGTACACCTGGTCCCGCGCCTATAATTACTTTTTTGTATTTTCGATGTATGGAAACTAATGAAACATTGTGAAACTATGCGATTCCGTAGCAAACATTCCTTATATCGTTGTTCATTTTCGTCGTTTAGACTTTAGACACTTGGGTACCTTCGCTTGTGAGGAATTCGCAGGAAAATTTGTCACTATCCCAACCTACATATTAAGAGCGCTTATGGTGTACAGTCCGCTTTGACAAGCCTTTTCTCTTTAGCTTCAACCATGAGTCTCAAATTCATCCCACATCTCTACTGGTCGTACTGTTATGTTCTCGTCTCCCATCATAGAGACCAATCGGCTCGATCGCTGTTTTATGCTTTCTCTAGAGGGTCCTGAACATTATTGGTGCAAATCTTTCCGTTAAAGTGAACCAGAATACACTTATCTGACGCCTAGGACTCTGGGCCGCAGAAACTTTATTGAGGAGAAACGTCGCGCTTAATCAATCAATTTTGGGATGAGCCGCGCATTCTACTTGTACAAAATTATCCACCGCTGTGTAATTAGTGTTTTACCCTTCCAAACCATGTCTGGCACCAGTTCATTGACCCGAAGGAATGGAAGGCTTGACTTGCCTACGCTGGAAGTACGCGCGGCAACCGGCACATCGTCCGACTGCATTACCGCGCACCCGTTCCCACCGACTGAAAAATTGGACCACCACCTAGTCAGGAATCGACATTTTAAATACTCACAATGGTTGCCACCGACGTCTCCACATTTACCCTGTATGCAGTGCTGGAATCTTGATATTTTAAGCTTCTTGGCGTTTCGGGATTTTTCACCGATTTTCTAACCGAAACACTCTGCTATAACTACTCAACAGTTCTTCTTTTAATTGTAAACTCCCTACAGCCAGTCATGGCTGGGTCAAAGAGAGTCAGTTCGGGTCAGGAGCTGTATTTCAACATGAAATGTTTCAACCACAGCTAAAAATCTGTCGCGTATCCGTTTCTTCACATTTGTGCTTCTATGTAAGATATTTATAGATCTTATTGCTCAATGAGGTATTAGCATGTTGCGATCACGTCCTTTTGGTTTGATGTCGCCAAACCACGAACTGTGCCCTTTGTGCGCTTCGGATGTTTTGGACGCTTTCCTTTTGCCTGATCCTTGTTGTGTCGCGCTAATCCGCCCATGATTGGCTGCCTAAGGTTTGTGTGTATCTACTGCCGCAAGCAAGCCCGATTTTCAAGCCAACATCTAAAAAGTCCGCTGGATTCCCTAGAAATTGGAACTGCTTCTTCAGTACACGTTCATCTGAGTGCTTTCATCGTGTTTGTTTATCTATTCACCAACTAACAGTATTCATTTATTATTCGCTACAAATGCTATTTCTATTTACTTCTACAGGATATCGTGGAGGCAGATTGCATGCGCATTTGGTCTGCACAATGACTTGCGGTGGTCAGCCGATGCCCAAATCGGTGTGTTACACTCCCCAGACAGGTTTGGTACTACCTTCACAAATCCCGGAGGGTGGAAGAGTTGATTGGCCTCGGTGGAAAGTCCGTACCAGGAACCTTGAGTCAAAGTGTACGCGACAGCCAGCACCTTCACAGGCTGCGCTATGCATACGCTGCCCTATAGTTATAAAAAATGGGCAGCGTCAAGGATCTTTCAAGATCTTCAACGTACTATCTAAATAACGTATATATGATACACATCTATGAAATGACATCACGTACTAACGAACGTTTTGGCGAGAAAACTGAGAAGTCGATAGACAGATGCTGCCCTTCTGGCTCACTGAGTGTCTGTCCCCTTTGCCATTAATGTGTAGTAACTTTCTTTCTGAAGGGCTTCTTAAGAAGAAGGAAATGCGGAGGCCATTTAGATTCAATGAATTCCTTATGTGCTCCTCCAAGCATTCTGCTAGTATAACGATAGATTGCGGAACAAAGTGGCCAAAGCCGAATTGATCCGAACCATTGCTAACATGTACTGATCGAGAGTCCTTTCTCTCTTACTGCGATCTTCGACACAGGGCTGTGGCTCTCTTTCCAAGCACGTCTTGTCGTTCTTTTTTACTTGCGTTTCTTGCCTTCAGTGCCCTCTTATCCAATTTGAACTTGGCAGATGCCGCTACTCGCCCTCTGCATGTGCAGCACGGGCTGAGGTGAAGACGTTTCCAAACAATACTTCAACCTGTACCACGCAATGCTTGTCTGATGGCCTTTCTGCTGTTATTTTTGTGCTGTGCTCAGCTGAAGGCACATAACTCCGAAACCATTCAGACGTGCTAGAGTATTCCTAGAGTTTCGTAAAGTATTAGTATTTCATAATTTAATATCTAATATACTGTATAATATAATATACAATATACATGTATATAATATAATGTATAATATATTATCTTATATTGTTGCAGAAGTTCTCGCCATTTTCAAGACACCACATTTTTTTATTTTTACAAAAAAAAAGCGAAACACGTTAAGAAACGGAGTAACCAGTAACCATCATGTTCTATCGCACTTCTCCACCTTTCAGGCAGACTCCCGATCCCATCGCCATAGAAGTTCTCTGGCTTTGATTCGAAAAAGCCAGTCAGCCTTCGTTCCATGTCGCCCTCATCATCGAACGTTTTTCCTTGCATGGCATTGGAGGGAAACAGGAAATGGTTGTAGTCTGTTGGTGCAGTATCTGAGCTGTACGGTGGAGCGGCAGCATTTCCCATCCAAGGTCGAGATGCTTTTGGCGAGTCATTCTTGCAATGTGGTGTCGAGCATTGTCGTGCTAGAGTCGGATTGTGCCATGGTTCGGACGCTTTTCTGCGATCTTGGCGGCATCCAGCTGCTGACTGTACAAGTCCGCTGTTGGAGTTTCGTTACGAGCCAGCGGCACGTAGTAGGTGACACCTTCGTAATCCCACCAAACAAAATGCATGATCTTCGGCAAGCGAGGACCCTCCTTTGGCTCTGGCTCAGGCTGCTCACCCTTGACAACCCTGTGTCTGCTCCTCTTGATGTTGACGTACAACACCACTGCTCATCTCCTGTGATGATGGTCTTCAGCCAACTACCTGTGCGCTTGCAATTGTGTCGCCACCTCAGCAGGTCGCCTGTGGTCGCGTGCGGTGAGGTCATGGGGAACCCACTGTTCCAACTTGTGCACCTTACCCAGTTGATGTGGGTACCTGGCGATGGTGGCATAATGCACACCCAAGTCCTGTGCAAGTTCACGAGTAGTCCGCCGTGGGTCCGATTCCACCAACCGTCGCAATCGGTCATTGTCGACACCGGATTCACGCCTTGACCTGAACGAATCTTGAAGGTTAATAATAATAAACTCTCCTTTCCGAAGGCGTGCGAACCATCCTCGTGCAGTGCCATCGACACTGTGCTTTCCCGAAATGCATCATTGATGCGACGACAGGAAGCGGCTGCTGACTCACCAAATTTAAGCCATACAATAAGAGACCTCGGATGAACTCCTTTGAAAGCTCCATCTTTTTAGAAAGAGTTAAGCGAGAGTGAGTAGCTAGCAGTAATAGTAAGCATATGCATACCTGATCTCTTTATGTGAACAAAAGATAGGCTGCTATAAGGTAGCGTTAGTGAGAAAAAAGCACATTCAAAAATTGGCGGGAGCTTCCGTAACAACCTAATAGTAACTTAATTCGTGTACTATAAATACTATAGCTATCTCGGTTTAAGAGGTAGAACTTATAGTGCTTCTTGTAAAGAAATGCAGAGTAACGCTCTTCTGCTACATTTTCAAATTTCGTATTTCAAAAACATCACACGCCACCGCCCTTGGGCCACAGATAAGAAGGCAACCCCGGAGATAGAGCTGAGGTCTGAATCATCTCCCATGTTCTAACGACTCTTCAGTGATCCTCATCCAAATGAGTTCGTCTTGTTGCACACTTTCCTTCACACATGGCCTCATTGTTACTCAAAATTTTCCTGCTTTGAGTTGTTGTCCTCTGCTCCCTGACATCGTTTCCTTATACTACTCTTGCACTTGTTCTCCCACAGGTACATATGCACATATGGGAGAATAAGTGGAAGAGCAGTATGATCTTTTCACTGTTTTCACGTTTCTGTGCCACGAACAGGCGCTGAATCTCCGAACAAATTCCTGCACTGGGTCAATCACACTCTTACCTTTAAGAGGTTCCGATGCATCGAATGCAAAAGCTGCACTGCCATGAAAAGTACGGGTTTCGAGGCCTGCGGTAGTTTTGCACCTCTTCATTTCGTTCGCAAGGACAACTTGCTCAAGGGCACAACCCAGACGCGACTGCGTTACTAGGGACGCGCGAGCTTCCACGATTTGCCCTATACTAAGGTCCCTAACTAGCCGCGTATTCCAAGGCAGAACAATTCGCTGAAGTAATCTCGCCTACTTTAATATCTCGTCCTGCTTCAGGCTAGATGAATGAACTAGAATTCATTCTAGTTATCTATGTTTTGTTTTCGCTCTTGTGGAGTGTTTTGTTTTTATCTGCTCTGGCTCTTCCATTGTATTTTGTGATCCGAAACGAGTAGAAGAGTGCGGTTACCCTTCCGGCATGCACTAAATTTGAAAACACATAAAGTAGCATCCTCTAAGAAATTCGCTAAGAAAAATCCTCCAAGAAATCGTCATTTCTTGTTCTCGCTTCTGCATGTTTTAGACTTCTAACAACTGTTTAATGGCTCTGTTTTGTTGAATTACGCTACGCTCCCTGTTTCTGTTGTTTTCTTCATTGTCACGTTGTCTGTAAATGGACAGGCCTTGAAGGGTAAAATGTTGTCGTGCTCTGGAATGAGAAAAATTTGCTCATATCAGCGCTTTTAATGCCCTTGTAGTATGTTTCTCAATTCCTCTGCTTTTTTCGTTTCTTTGCGTTATTATATTTTGTATAGCCCACTTTTATTATACCTCTAAATCTTGTCGCTCATTTTAGGCGGTGCTCAGCGCTGATATTTTGTGCACGTACTACTCATATAGCTGCATCTCCATATCCATATTTAGCAGCCACTTTGTCCCATTCTGATGAGCTGTTTTTTAGAAAGACGTTGAGTCAATTCAATTGCATACGTCACATACAGTATGACTGTAGGACTTGCCTATCAGCTGTGAATCAACTGATTGCGGCTCTTAGTGCTCCTCGCTCAGTATCTATTTATGTCTGCGCATCTCATGTTTGAAAGGTGTTATTGCAGGTGGTTTTGGTGTGTCTTAACACATGAGAAACGCTATAACGCTTTGCATTTTTCGTTAGGGAGACGACTGGTGTCTGTTTAAGAGAATGTTCATTCAAAGTCTATTTGTGTATCTTCTTCGTTTCTTTGGGCTACGCTCGGTAATTCGAAAACACCCTTTAATCACAGGAAAGAGGTTTTTTAGAATAAGAGAAATTGAGAGCAGAAGGCAATAGTAAGCAATCCCTGTTTCAGATTCGACACGCATACCACTTCCACTGGATATCGAGGGGAATATTGCATGAAAAGACTTGCGAAGGATACCATGGGCATGTCAGTGTATTACCCTTTTCAGAAAAGTCTGACACCGACAAACCGCCCCGTATGGGTCGAAAGCTTAGCCAAAGATTCTAACCAAGAACTTCGAGTCGATATACATGCGACCGTCAGTGCCAGCCGACAGCGCTGCGAGCTGCCTTCGAGTAACTATCACATCAGGATGCGTGTAGCGCAGTCGGAGAAAGCGCCGGCTGTCGCGTCCACCCAATACCAGGTTGCTGGTTCAGATTTCCCGCCTAGGCCAACCAAGCCATCCATCCCTCCGGGGTCGGTGAATTGCTACCAGACCTTCTGGGAAGGATAGAACGCTGACTTATTCATCGGCTGGCTACCGCAAGTCATTGTATGGCCAAATACGCATTCAAATCGCCTCCACAACATCCCGTAGAAGTAGAATGCGTGGCGCATCCCGTCCTTTATCCTTTTTATCTTTTAACTATTATATCTGCGAAGTGCCCTATATAGCAGTATATGGGCCCACTTAGCGTACTCAGCAGAAAGTGCAGATTTCGCATTCAGTTTCATGTCTCACCCGATTTTTGCTCTCGCTCACAATTCTTAGATCGAGGAGAATTTATAGAACTATATAGGCAGGCGAGAAAGACGAAGGAAAATTTTGCTGAGCACCGCTCGTGCTTTTCAGGGATCAACGCGACTTGGCACGGATAAGTTTCAAAAGTGAGGACATAATTACGCAATCTAACAGATCATGAAAACGAAGGTGTAGTCGAAAACAGCTGGTAGACGCTGTGGAGTTTAGAAAAAGCACTTAAAAAGACGAGGACGATGGCACCAGAAGAATAGTTCATTGTTCGCAGGTCTGCTCTGCTACATATTTAGCCTGCTTGGCCTGCTTACAGGGTAGCTCCTAATTATTTGCGCGAAATTCAAACCGCTACCGTATTTTTGAAAATGGCGGAAGATCAATTATTAGGATTTTTCTAGAATGGGGGAAGTATGTACAAAAACCAAGCAAGGTGATACACCCAATACCCTCGACACTTAAAGCCTCACCACATCGTTCCACCATCGCTCTTCTCGCCGATAAGGCCTATGTCATACCATCGGTCACCCCGAGCGAAGCCTAATGGTAGGCTCCCATATCGACTCATCGCTTCGCGCGATCGATATGGGAGCTTATCATTAGGCTTCGCTCGCGGTGAGCGGTGGTATGACATAGGCCTAAAGGACATTCTGAGATCGCTCGACGACTTTAAATTTCTACCAGAACAGTTCGTCACATTTTGAAACTGTACAGAGAGGAAGGAATGGTCGAACCGAGGAAGAGGTCTGGTAGACCACGTACTGTGAACACTTTCCACCTTCGGAAGGTCATCAAAAAGAGAATCGACCGGAACAATGGAGTTAGCATGAATCGGATGGCCGTAGATCTTGGGGTTTCCCGCAGAACAATACAGAAGATCGTCAAACAGGATCTTGGGCTTCGCAGTTATCGCCTTTATCGCGTACAAGCCCTTACGGAAGCTGCCGTGCAGATTAGATTGGAAAAATCCAAGTTGTTGCTAAAGGAGATCCAGCAGGGCCGCTTGTTAAATCTGGATCTGGAGGACGAGAAGATTTTTATTATTGAAGTGGCACACAACTCACAGAATCGGCGTCAGTTGGTGCCACCATCCAGAAACAGGTCTTCTCAACGTCGTGTTCTCAACAGGACTCTTCTTCGGAAATCTGTAATGGTATGGGCTGGCATTACCTGGACAAGAGATACTCTGGTTTTCGTCGACCGTTCAGTGAAAACCAACGCTGAAGTCTACCAAGAAAAGATCCTGCGCGATGTACTTCTCCTCTGAAAAATTTGTCAGTGGTCAATGCGTGCCCCAACAGGACTGGGCACCTGCTCATTCTGCGAGATCCACACTGGCATTCTGTGAGAGTCACTTCCCTGGCTACTGGACGAAGGACTTCTGGCCACCTAACTTGCCTGGTCTGAATCCGATGGATTTCGCTGTGTGGGGCTACTTGTAGCAGAAGGTCTCCTCGAAGAGTCACGAAAGTTTGAACGCTCTCAAAGCTTCAATTCAGAAGGTATGGGACGACATTGACGTCACCTTCCTGCGGCCCACAGTGATGTTGGTGGAGTAGAGACTGAAGGCCTGTATTGCTGCAAAAGGAGCTCATTCCGAACATATTCTCGAGTGAATGATTGATAGGCATGGCTCTATGTAGGAGTTGTATCAGATTGTATAACTATTGTTTTTGTTGAAGTTATTAGTAATAAACTACGCCCAACTAATTAGGAGCCACCCTGTATTCCACGGATTTAAAGGTGGCGTTTCTGGGAACTACAGCTCGGAATCTTATCCTCATCTCAGGTTTATCTTTCCATAGAGCTGTTGTAAATGCTTTTCACTCGAAATATCTCTTCTCTATGTGAGAAGCTGTTCTCGTACAGATTCAACAGTGCGGCGTTCTTTAGAAAAAGAACTTATACTTTGAACGATGCACATACGACGTATTTACTAAGCCGGAATTTCCTAAATTCTCTCTAGTCTCATTATTACCTAAGCTCTTATTTAATGCTGAACATTAATCGCGCCATGAGTCTCTGACTTTTCGTTGGATTCTGCCCTGTCGACCGTCGTCTTGTTCGCGATGCCTTCGAGATTCCTTACATCTGCGTATTTCTACAATTATTTGCAAACGGTTTCAGGCCGACTACCAGCCGAGAAAAGGTATCTATGACGAACGTGACTGACTGAGGCTAACAAGCGTGCAGCGGTAAGAATTATTTCTTGCTTGTTTTGTTTACTGTATATCATACATCCTTCGTAAAAAGATAAAACGATCGGGCTGAACATGCAATGGAGCTTCGATTGAAATTGTTATTATATTGTGACAACTGGATGTTTTACGACTATAACTACATTTGTTGTTACTATTTCTTGAATGAAACATCATTTTGTTGCACATCCACTTCAAAGTCAGATTTAACAAATACCATCGAAGCCTTCAGATAATTTTCTGTGAAAGCTTAGAAGAAAAGCAACAAGAAAGCCAATTCTGCCTAACAGTGAAAAGCATTACGGTTCACATATAGTCGCTTTTTCGATCTTTGCTTAGTACACGCCTAACGATAAGTCATAACCTTGAACTTCTAGGTGACTCTTACACTTTGCTGAGCGTTTGCCTGGAATAACGGAGACAAAAGAAAATAGCCGAAGATAGTAATATACCGTTAAATGGACCGCTAAACTTGAACAAAGCAGCGAAATTTCAATAATTTTCCTTTTCTTCAGAGTTGGGCGTAAACACTTGTGTTTTTGGTTTCAATCACTAACAAGCAACGAAGCAAAAGCAATGAATGGTCCTCCGCTGTGTGAGCAGTTGAGAAAAGTTGACTAGCACCCCTTAAGATGACTTCTATGGAGCGATGTCTAATGGTCATCTTAGTGTATGGCCTTTTTCGTAGTTAGACTTTTGTCCAAGGCACAGCTCCTGCAGCTCCTCATAGTTTCTTCGTTCGATCGTTCTCTCTGTTAGGAGACCAACTTCTCTGTCGACTTTTGCTTGAAAACTGTGGTATCTGTTAGTGTAAAGAGCGGTAGCGGTATTTTCGTCTATTTGAGGGAGAAATTAAGTAGGCGCACTATTAGGATGGAGCATCGGCCCATGATGAGTGCTGTAGCGAGCAGCGCTGCTAACAAATTTGTACGGTTTCAAAAGACTTCAGAGATTCGAAGCTAAACTTTTGTGGCACCTAATGAGAAGTCGTGCTCAATATTGGCTGTCGATGCGACCCTAGGTGATGGCTACTCTTTTCCTCAAAAGACATGATTACAGCGAAATTGATTTCTTGTCATGTTGGGAACAGTGACCATAGGCAAACCTGAATTAGAAATGGCAGCAATTTATCGTGAATTAATACGAGAACGTTAGAAATGCAAAGGTAAATATCACGAAATCGCTTTTGAGGTGAGTTCTATCATTTTATTTATCATTGGGTACTTATTTTTTAAGGTGCCATGCACCTGCGTTGCCCAATAAGTATGTGTTCTTTCTTCAATTCTAGTTCATGGATTGTAGGTGTGGAAGAGGTTTTTGCAACCGACTTATTGTAGTTCTATTCTAATATTTCGAACCGCTTTTTTCAAATCTTCAATCAGGGGAAATGTCATTTGGCGTTTCTTACACCTAAAAAGTTGCGTCCAGCTTTTTCTCCAAGACGATGTGGCCAGATTTCTAGGGCAGGATATTGTGTTTCTACTACGCATTCCGTTTCTTGTCGTGAAAAGCAAGTGTTCAAATCCTTGTCTTGCTCTTCCCAATTTGTTTCCGTGTTCAATGCTCTACGAAGTGGCTCGTATTCGCTGAAGTTATTTCGAAACCAATGTTGTACACCACGAAGTAGGAGAAGAAAGTGAAGGTACCTAGGTACTCGTAAAGCGGCCGCCGGTACAGCTATTACAGCACCAAGCGCGGCCGTCATAGCGTACGGTAGAAGTCATTTCTGATCAGGAAGACGACAGCCCTCCTCCTCGTCTTGTCGCTAGTCTTTCCAAGTCGTCATTTTCTGCCTCTCCGTGAATTAATCATCTCTGTTCTCTCTTATATTTAGGAAGATCAACGTTTCAGGTAGTCGGACTGCAGCGCATGAGGTTTTTCGTGAGCTTTGTTAGCCGGCAGGCATTTCGCTTTTGCATTTTAAACGCTTTAGCATTATGCACGAATTCATAGGCCCTATTAACACTATCCTTCGTCTGCCATTTCATCCACCCTAAACCGTCATCTTATTCACACTAGGAGAACTTAGATGCGAATAACTACATCAAACACACAACGTACCTGAGCACTTGTTCTGCAGTCTACAATCAGCAATTGGTTGCTCTTGATTTAATTTTTTCTTAGTTTGGCTTTAAACGTGCTTATAGGGTGAGGATAAATCTTTCTATGGGGTGCACCATGCATTCCCCTTCTGCGAGACACTGTGGAAGTCTTTTGTTGTAGGAAATGCGGTTGGGAACCTGGAGAAGAAACGTTTCGCTGAAAATCTGCCAAGTATATTTTGCTCTTTGTTGGAGAGGGTAGCAGTTTCCTTGGAGGGACGAGCAATTTAGCACTCATGTCCGACCGGAATCAGTTTATGAGATATTTTGGGCTTCATGTTACACATGCGCATGGTATTTATTGTGTTTTCGAGGTCAATCGTTCTTGATTTGTTATGCTATTTTGGTTGCCCGCTTGCTAAATTTCAGGTATTCTTTAGGTTTTTCTGTGGTAGATGTTATTTTTTTCAAGCGTTTGAAATATACGAACGCAATCAATCTATTATGGTTGTCGGATTATAAATGTCGTTTTTGCTCAAAATGAAATTTCGCTACAGGACAAGAATGACCATTCCTCAATAAAAGAGGTAAACTCCATTACTACCAGTGACATGTCCTCCCAAAGCCTTTCTTGAAGAACTCCAGTGGCTGCGACTCGAAGAAGTTGGACACCCAATTACTCAAAATGTCACGATTCTTGAATTTTTTCTCCGCCAAGGCGTGCTGATTGGCTGGAAAAGATGGTAGTCTGATGGCGCGAGGTCGGGGCTATAAGGAAGGTGAGACAGAAGTTCTCATCCCAACTCCTCCATTTTCGCAGCGTGATATTTGAGAGCATGCGGTCGAGCGTTGTCATGGAGGAATTTCAGAGTTGCTGTGTTCACTCCTTGTTGACGCAGTGCTTGGTCCACGCGGCTTAGTTGTTCTTTGTAAAGGTCTGCCGTAACTGCTTGGTCTGGATTCAGCACCTCAGAATGCACCAGACCTCTATTGTTCCACCAAGCACAGAGCATGACTTTTTTACCGTGGATGTCAAGCTTCGTCTGTCTTTGGAACCTCACCGGGCTTAACCATTACCCCTTTCGTGTGGTATGTGGGTCCACTTCTCATCCGACGTCACGATGGAGTCATAGAGACCGCTGCTCTTGGTTTTGCGGATGAGAATTCCAGTGATGGCGACTCGCTGCTGTCTTGTTTGTGTCGCTGAGCTGATGTGGCACCTGTTTTCCAGGCCGTTTGACTTTCCGATTGCATGCAAACGATCGGCGATGGTAGAATGGTGATAACCGAGCCTCTGTGCGAGCTCACGTGTAGTATGTGTTGGATCCGACTCGACAGCTTTCTTTACTTCCTGGCTGTCCACAACTTCAGGACGGCGTTGATGTTCTTCGTCTTCAAGGCCCTCATCACCGTCTCGGAAACGATGAGACCATCACTGGCATTGACATAGTGATGGAACTTCGTTACCAAACACTTCAGACAAGATGCAATGGGATTCTGCAGTAGTTCTTCCTTGCTTGAAGTCGTGCAGCAAGCAAACCCGCACTCGGTACTTTTGCTCGATCATCGCTAATCTAAAAAATTCTTTAAAGGGTCAACGAATCAGAACGAAACTTTGGCGAAAGATGCATTCGGAACCTCTAGTGTGAGTGCTTATTTGGCACATATGTATACTCGCCTGCGATGGACAGCTGTGAATAAACCATTATGTTATTCATTCCAGAGAAGTTTGATACCATCCACCAATCCTTGAAGGAGTGCAAGCCTTAAACGGAGTGTATGGGATCTAAACCCCAAGCCTTGATTAGTGGTGTACGTAAGCGTGAGCGCCTCTCCAACTGCTCTACACCCATGTGCCCAAATTCGGGCACCGAAGTATTTGTTATAAAACGTGATACCAAAATCAAAATTGGAATCAAATGCAGATGTGGGTAACAGCTGCTTCAACTATCGTTTCTTCTCCAAAGTATCTCTCACATGACCTAGCATTTTGTGAGAGCCCCAAGATAGATAGTTGCGCCCAAAAGATATTGTAAGTTGGTTCCTTCACACATCTGATGAAGGTATCCTGCCACCGAACTGAGAAGCTGCATAATCAGATTTACGTGCAGTTGGTTAAATTTCGCACCAGCCTTTTTCACTGCCCTGTATTGTGTCCCATGGGAGGCAAAAGACAATGGTTAGAAAACACCGCGCCGAAATTAGATGATCTACGAGCAACAACATTGACCTTTCTGAAATCTTATTTTGGCAAGTCCTAACGTCGGAGATATCAGATATTCTATTCTATTCCCTTTGCAAAAAGCTGAGCGATTATCCAGGGTAAAAAACGGTATTATCCTAGGTTGTTTTTGAGCTAGTTCACATCAGACAACATTTTCTCCGAGGTGTTTCAGTAAATAGTGTACAGAACGTTCGTAGTAGCGAGCAGCCATAGGAGGCGACGGCCGTGAAGGAGGGGTACTAATGGAAGCAACAGCATGTGATAGTGCGGCGTAGGCCAGCAGGTTATGTCTCTGAGCTTCTTCGAGTCAGATTTCACACCTCACGCAAATTCGAGGGGGTTGTTATTTACCTAACAAAACCAGTTTCACAATGTTGTACCCAAAAATGGGGCACGCCTTCGATGCGTGGTCTTTCTACCATCACCTTATAATAAAAATGATCGTTTTTTGATTTACTGACTATCTTTGAGGTTTGTTACGTTATTTTTCCACTGGGGTAGACCTTGATATTATACGCACAGAATTGTGTCAGTAGCGACGTGAGAATGATGTAAAGTCTTCAACACCAAAATTTATTTAACAAAAATAAAAAATAAAATAAAAATTATGATTAAAAACAATAGCTAAATAAAAGAACAAAAAATAATATCAATAAATGAAATGAACTAATAAGTAAAAAAATAAAAAATAAAAATAGATAAATATTGAAAATTGAACAATGTGAAAATTATAACACTTCTTTTCTTCACTGATGAGCCACCGAGGAGGTGATATAATGCACACGGTTCGTCTGAAGGGAGGTGGCGAAACGAACCGTTTAAGTTTACTGTTGTTTCTCCTTAATGTTCAAGTATATTCAACAATGAATTCTTAGCATTTTAGAGCATGCTACCTGTATCCCAGACTAGGTGAGCCGTTCATTGTGACTCGAGTTGAGACACAGCTGCAAACACTGACGAAGCAGGAACTGATGTGCTCCACCGGGCCGCTGTTCATGTGGCTAATGAATTGTGCTGGTGGCTTTAGATCATCCGACGGGACATGTCTGTTGACCCACTTCCCCCAAAATATTTTCTTGAGAAAGGCATCACAAACAGCTGCGAACTTCGGGTGCTCCGACACCAGTTGTTTGTATGTAAGAAAAATGCTCCCCATGATGTAACCATTCCCATGATAATGTGCAGCACCTCCAGATGTTCAGTTCCTCCTTCCGTGTTTTTGCGGCACAATCCGATGGTGCCGAACTTACCAGCTCTCCAATTTTTTTTCGAAATTCAATGAATTTAACACCCGATTGCTTTGATTAACAGCAGATCAGGAGACTGAAAAGTTCCTGCTCCGGCAAGGTGACCTGCCACAAGTGTTCTTGGGCAATGTTAGATGGGGCCAAATATTTTGGACGATGAAAGCTAGCTGCGGGATCTGTGCTTTAAGAATAGTTTTCAAATAGTTCAGTAAATGCTTCGAAAAACGTTGACGCGATTAATTTTTATATAGCCTCGAGTAGTGTTTATGCTGCGTTGATCTCGAGATGCCAAAGGGAGCGCCGGCCGTCGAGTGCACCACGAACTAAGGTTTTTGGTTCGCGAGGCCAACCAAGCCTGCCATCCTTCCATGATTGGGTGAAATGCTACCGGTTGTTCTATTTGAGACGGATAAAACGCTGACTTGTCCATCAGCCGGCCACTGCAAGTCATTGTCTTGGCGAAATGCGCATTCAAAACGCCTCGAAGATATTTCGTAAGAATAGAATGCAGCATATCCCGCAAAGGAAACAACGCCGTCCATAACCCTTTATCCCTGTCGGCCACGCGAACTGCAAGGTATTCCTGCCAAACACTTCAGTTTCCTTTGAATTCATCCACCAAGCAGGCTTTTCTTAACGAATCAATGAAGCAGGCAATCCATCACTAGATAATCCATTGCAACTGAACTGTATTCTATTACTCATTGCATTCAAAAGCTCGAGTTCATGTTAAGTGCTGCAATTTCAAACGTAGCTTAGTATTGGATTCCTTAAGATGTTTGAAAACGGTGTTGCATATTTCTGCTGCAGTTCTACTCCACCTTTCCTTTTTGGAAATCGCACCTATAATTGTGCTCAAAATCTTAAGCTGTTTAATATTAATACTAAGGTAATTGGGTTCCGACATGCTAAAGGTTTGGAGCGCCTTCTCTACCATGTCCATTTTTGCTATGAACCAAAAGCCTTCCACTCATAGCTGCTACTGAATCACTTTCCCTCCTTTCATCCTCATACTTTGACGATCTTCTTTGGTGAAGGTTTGCGCAAATAATTCCTAAAACAAATCGCGCCCTATGCCACCTCCTCCGACACGATCAAGCCTTGCTTGCTATCGGAAGATGCAAGATGCTTTGATGTACCTGCCATCTGACTTCAAGACTAGTACCTTTTCAACCCTTTATTCTTATTTAACCTTATATACCTTACATAATTTTTTTATCACCCTTTCCACCCAACACTACCCACAGGGAATGAGATGCGAGTGGGTATTTCTGCAGCGCCCATCGAATCGGAATGGAGATGAACGAAAAATTTTCCCGTCACCGCTTCGGTGTCACGCTACCTGGAGGTAGAAGGGTGATTTCACAGTAGAGGTCCATTCAAAGGTAATCCGGAAGAATACTTAACTATTGTTTGCATAGTCCACCCTTCCAGGAAATTCTGGTTATTAAGAGGTGACAGATTAAGAGACTAGTTTCTTGCATTTCAGACTTATTTTAAATCTTAAGAGCTTATAGAAACAATAAATGTTACGGCTATTGAGTGATCCTGTGCTTTATCTCTTCTCACGTTTCGTAAAAATGCGATTCCGCCCTGATCTTCTGCGAAAAATTTTGAACGAACTATCAGCAGCATTCATTCATCACTAGCACATTCTGTTCTACTGCCTATAGCAAGAAGATTTTGGACATTACTAACAACATGTCGAATATTTTTTGATAATTGAGGCTCGGCGCTAGTAGAGCTTTAAATATCAAACACTGACTATCAGAAATCTTTTTGCCGGAACAGTTTCTTTGAAGACAAATTGCGGTTTCGAAATGCCCTTTCGAGATGAAGTGCTCAGGAAAGGAGCGAGAAGAGTGTTTTCAAATGGAACATAACAATAGAACGACCATGTTTACTAGAAAAGAAAACGAAAACTTAAGAGTTGGGGCTTCCATAGCTGGTTAGCGAGCATTAAAGCTCTCACTTAAAGGAGAAATTCGCTCCCATTGTGCTTAATTGCTGGGATGCACAACGTAACCGAATTGTTCCCTCGTCGAAAACGTTTGTGGTCACCTCGTAAATGAAGATTTTTCATATGAGGAATCCTGAAATATCGAGAAACATCTACAGCTGTGTAGAGGATCCACGAGCTGTAGAAAATCTGCCATTATTTTCACATGATTTGAAAAATTTGACCTATTGACGGAGGACGTCCAGCAGCATAATTAATGCCATATAACCAGTAGGGCGGCGACTGCCAATTCAGGAACTGTGCGAGTGGGACGTGGAAACTCCTTCGCCCCCAGTTCTGCAGACTTTTCGGAGGTATGTTCGCAAAAGGTCAAAGCGCTCTATAATCATAAGGATTGAATACTGCACGAACGATGAAACCGGCCTTCACGAATTCATCGACGCCAGAAGTTTCAAGTTTTTTAAACTCGTCAAGCGCTAGCCAAGTGTGTTGATAGGGAGGATTATTAAACTGTCAAAACGTTTGTTTGAACAAATAGAGAGGTTTTTGAGTGGAGATATTTTCCATTGGAATTTCACGGCTTGGACCCGACATAATTTCTGAGCAGACGCAATTGCTGTCTTGCTTGGGGTCTTGCTGTTGGAGTACATGTAGTTTCCCGTCAGATAGAATAAAGTCCTAAAGTATTATCAGAATTGAACGAAGCTGTGAAAATTTCCCCCTGACATTTGAGTTTCAACAAAATGGTGAAATGTGGAATAGAAATATGTTTGGACACGGAAGGAGCAATATGGAACGAATAATGCAGCAATTGCTTCAGACCACGCAATCTGCTCAGTATCGAGCTCAAAGTCAACAGAATCGCCGTTTCACTGGCTCTTTTTGCTACCTGGAAACATTTTCCAGAAATACAAATTCGTTATTTCTCCTACAGTCGCATCCGCACGGTGAAAAAATTGTAGCCTGTGTGGTGAAGCTAACACATTAACTAACGCCTATAAAGTGGTCATTTACCCGTTGTTTTAACTTGGCCATCACTCCGGTGGCAAAAGGCGCTTCGCTGCTCAGCTGGGGGAAGCGCCGGCTGTGGTGCGCACCCCGGGTTCAATTCAAAGTTGCCAACTAGGCTAACCAAGATTTCCATTCAGGCGGGGCGGTGGAGTGAATTAGCGTCTTGGTTGTCTGAAAAATATAAGACACTTCT
The DNA here is from genome assembly GCA_947359475.1 of Heligmosomoides polygyrus bakeri. Taxonomy (NCBI): domain Eukaryota; kingdom Metazoa; phylum Nematoda; class Chromadorea; order Rhabditida; family Heligmosomidae; genus Heligmosomoides; species Heligmosomoides polygyrus. The sequence continues at coordinate 32,800,759 of OX375868.1, forward strand.
GTTCACTGGCTGGCTACGAGGTCTTTGCATCTGCAGGCCGAATATGCATCCAGTTTACTACGAAATGGTGCTGAAGTAGAATGCGTGGCGAGTCCCGCAAAAATTTGATTGACATCGTTCTTTATCGTTTTGTCCCTCACGGCATCAAAGGAAGGAACGATATGATGGCTTAGAAATACCATAATTAGGCTAGTGGGCGAGACCTGATGGGCACGCGACTTCGGGCATCCCTACGAGACGTTCTGCTACATACATTCCTGACACATATATATGTATATTCAATCAGTGAGGAGTTAGCACCGTGTCCTTTACACGTAGCGATGGTGGAAGATCAGGCTTTATCAAATTAGAAGGACCACTTCCGAACTTGACGTGCTTTAATGTCGAAGATCAGATCTGTGAACTAAAGATTGTGAATCGACGTTTGTCGTGAGTTATAAGCAATATCCTAACTCTGAATTCAAACATGAGAAACGAAACTGACAAAAACAGGTCCATCCGGGATAATCTCCTAATAACCGAAGGTGCATAAATAGCAGGGAGTACACCACAATGCTCAGCGACATCTCAGAAAAAACCTCTCTCCTAAAACCATCTGTTTTTGCGAAAGCCATCCTGAAGGCTCGACGAAAGTCTTTTGAAGTGGTTTGTTTTTGTCAGTTTCAGCCGATTCATCGTTGATTTGCGACCCGCCGCTGTGGCCATGAAGTAGAATGCGTTTGTGGTACTGACGCTTAACGTTTTCTGGGAAATGGAACAGCGGATCTGTCCTACGCCATCGAGCGACGACTCTTCTTTGGATATTCAGTTCTCCATTGCTTTCCACCCATTCTTCTCTTTCCTTCTCGGCACACTGCTGTTCCGACGCCGTTTTGAATTCGGTTTGAAGCTGCTAGAGATCCTTATCAATGTGAATCGTGGCAATTTGCTAGGCGTGTAACAAATTTGAGTACGACCAAAGCCACCTAGGCCACGCCTGACGTAGATCTAGAGGTGGCGACACAGCAGTCTCTCTTAATGTTAAAGTTAAAGCTATGTAATCTAACTGGGCCCTATCCCGACCTTAATTATTGAAGGACAGATTTGATAGAGAATTTTTATACTCAAGTACATTTTCAATGGATTCTCTTCGGGGCACGCTTGCCTCACATACCTATTATAGATCACCCTTTAATTAACTTTCCTAGAACAATCCGGCGGCGCTAGCAATTAGTTGAGAATAGAGGACTTCGGAAAATTTCTGAGCAAATTCTGAGCATTGAGCTTCAAGGGCGCGTGGAGCGCAGTCGGAGGAGGTGCCAACTGTCGCGTGCTCCCGATTCGGGTTCCTTGTTCGGATTTTCCGCCCATGCCAGGCAAGCCTTCCATAACTCGGAGGTCGGTGAATTGGTACTAGAATTGTCTGGGAGGATAAAGCGCTTACTTGTTCATCGGCTGGCCACCGCAAAGTATTTGTTGGCTAAATACGCATTTAAAGTGCCTTTACGACATCTCGCAAAAGCCAATTGAGTGGCGCATCTCTAAAGCTATTGATTAATACTTCCTATATCCTTACCTTTGCTCTGCTACCATAAGCTTCATTCTATTCTGTTTCTTCAATTTGCACCAGAGTTTCTAATGAGCGGAACTTGTAAAGAAAATCATCGTTACTATACATACAGTATCTGCTTAGACACTGGGGGATTCTAACATTCTTGAAAGTTTTCAGCTTTGTGTAAAATTTTAGGGATTTAAAAAGGCGTTGCTTAAACAGAGATAGAATTGCTGACTAGTAATGCAGATGGGGTTCTTCAGTATCCCCACTCTTCAAAAATGTGTTCAGGCAGCTCATGACTTTCTTCGCTCACAGTCTTAAAAAATTATTTGGGGTCGCATCCTATTCTTTCCCTTCCTTTTTCAGTTTCCGAATCTAGCTTAGACTGACTGATATTGTAAGCGCGTCACACAACTACCAACAGCCAGAGTGGGGGTGTGGTTTAAAAGCGCATAATAGCTTATTTATCTACTTCTTCTCTATGTCCTCCACGGAGCGACTGCAGTGTACAATCGAAATATTATCTATAACGGTAGAATCTAGACCAGCAGAAATTTCCAATATTTTTGTGCTAACGTGATAGGAAGAGCAATCAACATCATAGGTTCCAAAAGGCCCCAAATGGTTGGCTTCTGAAATCCTGCTTAATGTCTAACGCTGCCGTTTCAATTTTACAATGTTCCTGGTTTGTGTTTTTTTTTCAGTCGCATGCCCTATTTTTTGTTGTTCTGACAGAGAGTGCGCGTCCTTAGTAAATAAATAAATGTTGACCGTCGACATGTGTGACCATGCGATTTGTCGAGTGTCGTCACGGATTTCGTCTGGCTCCTTTAAGGATGAGCATGATCTGTCGGCGTTTCGCACTTGCGCCTTGTTTTACGCGAGGGAAGACGAAGCGTCGAGGCGATGACAGATCCCTGATTCTCTCTGTATGGACACGGCGATCCCATGGGCTCCATCGTCTCCCAAACCACGAACACTTCAAGATGTTGGCTCGTTTGCAACGGCTGGCTGTCAACACTCTTTCGCCTTCCAGACGGCCTTACGCATATCATCCTTAGAACTGCTGCCCAGTGTGTCATGCTTCCTTCTCCAATGCTTGTCACAGATGTCAAATACAATTCAGTGAAGAGGTGCATGGGCGCTTACGAGGAAATATCCTCTACTACTTAATCTAAAGTGCTAAGTGTCCCCAATCAGGAAGACGTGAGCTCCGCACACATTTGCGCCCTTCCCCACCCTGTCTGAGCGTCCATAAGCTCTGTTTTATCGAGAGCTACGACCTGGAACAGTGGGTTTCATTCTCTGGGCACGCATCAGTCACTTCCTAATGAGTCCCTTTTGGTTGTGATATACAGGGCTGGAGGATCTTTCAGATGTCGAATTCACTTCGGTTCGCTAAGACCCGCTATTTATTTCGTAGTTTCGTGATCGTTTAATATGTAAGGGTTAAGAACGTTCTCTAGATTTAAAATAAAAATCGGTCTTCTCCTACAGGATTAACGTCCGCCACGTTTTCCATCTCAAAATTTTCACGAAACTGGCCGAAGTGTTGTCGGGGAAGGTGCGTGCTGTTCCCTGCACCCGATTCCAGGCTCTTGGTTCTGATTTCCTGCCCAGACCAACTCGGCCTTCCTACCCCTCCTTCGTAGATGAATTCGTACAAGGCTTGTCTGGAAAAGATAGAGCACTGACTTGTTTATCGACTGGACACCGCAGGCTAAATACGCATTCAAAGCGCCCTCACGACACCCCATAGAAGTGGCATGCGTTGCGCAATCCGAAAATGGATTAAGTAACGCAGTCTTTTGTCCTTTAGCCTTACAATATTCAAAACTAGTCCTTGATTAGAATATTCCATGTTCGATTGTCGCTAAGTCACGGCATACCCTGATAGTTCGATAGCAGAAGCCATCGAACTATGGAACCAAGATTGTTGGACAAACTTTATGTGGCCAACGTTTCGGAACAACCGTCTTCCTTTAGGCCTAGGAAAACAACAGCACTTTCGTTTTCAGGATACATTTCAACTCACAGCGACATGACTTGAATTTATTAGTAGTGGAACAGTATAGGGAAACGGAAGCGATACAAAATCGCTATGTCTTCTAATGTCTACATAAAATCGCTTCGGAAGCCGGTTCTACGCTCCATTCTTACCTAGAAAAAGGAATACTGAAGGAAGAGCTTCTTTTCTCTGTGTTACCCCACGACAGCGACTGATATTCTCCACTTTTTTCCCAGCAGGCTCTACGCAGTTCATATGCATACATCCATGGATCTTTTTCTTTCAAATTATTGCAGCCATTCAAGAAGCCAAAAATGCACATAATGTTTTATTGGTTATGACATTATTCTCCCTTCAATTATTGAAGAGATGCTACTCGAGGGGCCAAACTGATCTGATAAGCTCAGCATATAGTTTTTCTCGTCTGCTGTAGGTTTCTTGCTTTATGAATTTTTAACGACGTCATGAGAGCACTCTTGTGACGACGGCTTTTGCAATTTCCCTTTCTATGTGTAGTTCTTGTTTACCAGGGGCAATCCTAGTACTTACCTAATCACCGCCGAGGCAAAGCCTACATGCTGTAGTAAACTGTGCGATGAAAATTTCCATTCCTACAACCCCTACTCCTATTGTGCGCTTTCAACTATGACTATGAACGCTGTCCTTACAAGGATGCATGACTGCGCTATGTGTTGCTAAAGTACTGGTCTTGTCTCCATGTTGCATCGCAAACTTCACTAATATGCTTTCAGGTGGGCAAATCGGATCTATCCTAGTCGGGAGGGGGCAACCCTAGAGTGGCGGTTGAGTTCGCACCACATCACCACCTCAGCTGAATTTCCCAACGAGCAGTAATATCAAGGGACACCACAGTAAATATCTCGAACAAACTCAAGAGAGGGAATGGTGAGTCAGAACAGCACATGTCCCCCCAACTAGGATAGATCCGGCAAAAGATCTATTGCACAGTATCATATGTATAAAATTTAGATAATCGATTATGTGAGCCCTGATACCATAGACAGGCAGATGGACCATTGCGTAATCTTTATTGAATCTTTTGCTGCTAACGATTTTTGGGTGGGTAGCTCCTCCGATTTCTCATAATCCTATTTAGCCTTTGAAGGAAGCGGTTGTGCCGAAACGCCACCCAGATAAAATATGGTTAGCAGTCTTCGTCATACAAAAACGAAATTGCTAGTATTTTCCTCTGTTCCCTAAAGTTTGCTGGGATAACTCTACGGTTCGGCTGTAAGCGTTCACGCAAACAATTTAATAGATCACCAGGTTCTGTAGAATGAGGGGCTTAGCCCCCTTTAGCGCAATAATGGTCTAGTTGCTGTTTGTAGTAGATTTTGCTATATACTCTGACATTTGTGTCCGGAATCTTCTACCGGATAGAAAGGCAAGCCCTAATATTCCCTGATGCTACATACATGCTGTGAGGTTGTCTTCGAACGCGGCCTTAGCAAGCGTTTTTCAAATGTCATCTAAAGGCAGTACATTGAATTGTTCCAAACAAAAAAAGTGATTGGTTGACTAGAGGAAAAACTCGGAAATCCACCTTCAACCTACTGTGTATAGGGACGTATCCATATACACCATTGACATGATATGATATTTATTACGCCATATAAGACAGACGCAAAAAAAAAGAAATTCAATTGGAACCGAACAAATAACAACTAACAACTCAGTAAAGCAAGGAGTACAAAGCAGACTTACGCAATTCGCCCATGTAAAGCTAAATTCAGGTTGACTGGTGATTGTATATGAAAACCTTTTAAATAAGGGAAGAGAGCAGCGAGACAGCAGTCGTAACCTTTAAATTGGTAACCCTGCTATGACAGAAAATGAAATCCGTCTGACTGATGTTCTAGGTTTAGTAAATGAGAGTTCAGTTCCACCTCCTCGGGTTCAAGAGGGCAAAAATTCAAAATATTTGTTTGATTTCAGGAGATATGACCAATTTATACATGCGATGAATATCTCCCCTTCGCATGGATAATTTGGTTCGCTTCCTTCCCATGACAACCAAGCGTTTCACTCGTTTATGGTCGAACAGTTGGCACCAGACATACCATTGTAGGAGCAGGGATGTGCGGAATTTCCAGTTTCGTGTTCCGAATTTCGGTTTTCGGTCGTTTTAGTCCTTCTGTTCCTTTCCGTATTCAGCCCTCTTCTTGGGTCAGAAGATGGAACGGAAATGGCTACTCACTACTCATTAATTTTTTGAACTGCCTTCATTCACTTCTTGAACGTAAACGAAAGGCTGAAGAAAGAGGTTAACTTAGCGTCGTCTTTTTTGTGATTGTAATGCCTTCAAACAGGTGTGCATTCTGATGTCTGGAGATATGCCTCTTTGGACAAGTGTCGCTCATAGGACAGCATGAGGATACTTAGGTCTAGTATAAAATGGTGCTCTAAAATGTGTTTTCCATACGGTGCTAAACAGTCTTTCAATCGACGCATGCCTACTGAGCAGAAGACGCTTTTTCCACTCCCAAAACTTTTTCGACGTTAAGATATCGAGTCGAGGGCTCACGACCCGAGCATTTGCCATTTTATAATTTGGGTAATTTGACCTATCCAACTTTAGACCGCTGTCCCAAAACTAGATATGAAGCTAGGAGCTGTTTGTTGGAAGGCGTTGATTTAGATTTGAGTGCCTGCTGCTCTTCGGTCAAAGTCAATCAAGCCTTCAATACGCTGTATGAAAACCACAATTTTCTATAAAAGAACCTTTTTAGCCGTAGAGCGTTCCCGCCCGGTCAGAAGGAGGTGCGGGTTCGAGTCCCGCCTGGCGCTAGAAGTTTTGATCGCAAAAAAAACATCGTTGTGACAGCTTTTTAGCCATTATTGGCTTCGGAAACTCATTACTGACCAAACGTCTCCAATCGCCATATGGATCTGTATTTGTTTGGCCCATTCGAAGAGGATTGGTCACCTTTATTGAAAAGCAAATACGAAAGATGATGGGAATTATATGCTAGATTAGCGAAGATGCAGCTTGCATATGATGTTTGAGAACTTCACAGCAGTCAGAATCGGTAGCTCTTCGAGAATTGGACGCTCCGATCAGCGACGCCCGTTGCTCCTGATTTCCGTGAAAATTAGCGTCAACTCAACCGGTTTGTTTTCAGTTGGATGGCAGCCAGCCACTGTGAAGTGGCATTATCCTCTCAGTCCGCCCCCGGGCGTTTCGGCGTTTCGCTGCCTTTTTGCTAGGTGTGCCCTTCCGTCAATCTTATCCATTCTTCTAGAAGGCAATAACTCGGTTAGCTTTCGCTATTGCCTTCCGTGTCTTCAGCTGTAGCTGCTCCATTATTACGCTGTTACAAGTCTGAGAGCACATCTGAGTTCCAGTTTTGCCTTTCGTTATATAATTCGCGTATTCGCGTGATTCTCCTGACCAATTCTTGCTACCCGACGTCTAATTGCGTCAGTCTCTTTAAACAGAATTTCTCCTTTTCATGGGCAGAAATAGGGGGAAGGGGGGGGGGAAGTGCGTAAGCGATCACTAGCTAGAACAGCCTACTTGAAGCAATAAATCTTATATATATATATGCCATTTTCGAACCGCGCAGTGTAGCAGCCGTAGCAGCCTAGCAGTGTCCATGCCAGATTCCCACCCGTTTGCTGCAGGCGCTGCTGTTAATTACCGTCGGCTGAGAGGGAGCCGCGATCATGGCACTTCCTCAGGGTTTATTTGCGGGATCACCGGAAAGCTAAGCAGAATGGAATGGGCGAATTTCTCAGTTATTCCAAGACTATTTTAGATGGAATGGCTGCGTGGCGCGGGCTGTCGGTGCCGCTGGCCTTCTACATCCGATCGACTTCTAGCTATCAGTGGGATGACTAGAAGGCATAACCAAGCGAATATGTGGTGAACAAAATATGAGATCTGTCACATCCTATCGCTGCCACACCCCACCTCCATGCATCTATGGGATATCGCGGCGACAATTTGAATGTGGATGGAGACAAGGCGATGATCATTTCAGAGGGTTACCCTTTCCAATCAAGCCTGGCGGCAGCTAAGCTACTCCGGAAAGATGGAGATAGACGGTTTGGTTTGCTTTGTCCGAACTTTGGATCGACTTGAGCTGCGCCCGATAGCAGCGCCCTTTCCGTTGTGGGATACATCCCTTTCGTTTGGCATTTACGTCGGTTCAATTCTATTATTACGCTTTACATGACTTTCTGGGATGGAAGGTGTATTGTGCTTAGGGTAGTCTGTGATAACTGGCAGCTTTGCAAGAGATCCAATTACATTTTCTCGAGAGCTGTGGAACGTGAACTGTTGAACTTTTCGCCTAACTTCTAGATTACCAAACGCTTTATGATCTCCATGTAGGTTGAGCGTTTGTAGGCAATACTCCTCTTGGTGTAGGGAATTTCACAGGTATTAAGCAGTTATTTTACTGGAAAGCGAAATGAGATCGGATATGTTTTCCGGGGTAAAGTTGGCAACGTCCTCTGAACTTTTGCTCCTCCTCCAGGCGACCTCTGATCTGCTTATCACTTTAATTCGTTCACTTTCGGAGAAGAGTTGCTCTTTTAAGGAGAACACGTTCGAAGTTACTCCAGAAAATAGTTTACTATCCCAGACAACTGGAACAGAAAAGTGTTTGATACGTGACAACACAGTCCTTTTTACACGTTTGTTAAGGTTTATAGCTACTGTTATAGAGGTTATAAGCAAAGAGGATCCAAACCAAGTCTAGGTTTCGCCGTGCAGCAGAACGCCACTGTTTGGTTGTGATCTGGAAGAAAGGTTGTATGTTTCATGTAAAGCAACATGACTTGAATGGAGTAATTGTATGAGCGGCATGACAGGAACATCGTAGGACCCGTATTGAGGGTAGAAGCAATGTTTTTAAGCTAACCAGGGGAAAGACAGAAAAATTTCTGGGAGAACCTGAGAATTAGAAATTGATCGACAGTAAGCGGATGCTTACAATTCTTCGCCTAGCTGCTGTGGAACATTCCACCGAAGGTTAGAAGCCCATGACAACATATCTGATAAACTGTGTGTTCTTGTTGAATGTTTATTAGTTTTTTTTTACAGCGCAAGCCTTGAAGTTTGCAGTGACTCAGATTATTTTTGAAATTATTCACTGAAATAAATACCTTAGTCAGCCTCATTTTCTTTCTTGTATCAAACCGATTTTTCTCGAGAAAAGATTAGTTTCAAAATGTTAGGATTAGAGTGCAATGCATTCGGGTTTGGTTGGAGTTGCTTTTCAAAAATGAAGTGCTTAACTGATGTTGCAATTGAGCAAAATTAAATCATGATGTTTCTTCTTTGGTTCGAGTAGAAAACCATGGTGCAAAAAGCGATTTACTAGTAAAGTTCAAAACTGAATCTGTAGTTACTATCGTAAGATGGGTTTCGTAATGTGCAACTCACTAGGAGTTCCAAATATGTTATGAGCCGTCTGCGGTCAGCGAAAGCCAGCCAGAGGATGCAATAACGTCTGCTACTGAACACAGAAATACATGTGCTAGAACTTCTCTTAGAAATAGATGTACCGGCCAATTATATACGGCTATGAAGTTTTAGGACGCATGGAGCGCAGTCGGAGGAGGTGCCAACCGCCGTGTCCCCTATATCGGGATCTAGGATCGGATTTTCTGCCTACTGCCTCCTTTAAGTTTTATTATTTAGGTATAAATTTTAACCTTCATTTAAAACATAGCTACGACAATAATGATTAACGCGAGACGCGTCACGCCCTCAACTTCTACTGGATACCGTGAATGCGTAGCTGGTCTATACATACAGTACCGGACGCGTCTTTTGAATAGACGCCGAAAAAACCGCACTTTTGCGGTTTTTGTGTCTTTTTGCTATAACTCGCCCAAATATCATCCGTTTGAAAAACCAAGAGTATATTTGAGCTCAGGAGATCGAGCTCCATCGTATAGTATATACAATTAATATGAAAGATCAAAAATGGCCAAAATTGAAAACTTGCGCTCCATTGAGAAGGCCGGCCGCGGACGAGTTGTCGGCCGCAAGGCGCCGAAAAGGTTGCAGGCTCACAATTCCTCTAATTTGAGGTTTTATGAGAAACGATTGGTACCTTACGATTCGTCTCTTCGAGATCTACACAACCATGTATACAACTTCGCCAAACCACCGCATTTTCGCAGTGGGTGGTCAAAGATGGCTGGAGCAGACTTTTGCTATTGGAGAAGCATACTTTCCATTGCTTGCGTGTTCTCGGGGCGTACGCGTATGTTCGCCTACGCGTTTTGAGGCTGTTAGCTTCCCGCGTCTTCCCGCAGTGGTACACCGAAATCGGAAAAAATACGTTACACAAGCCTCACCTTCATGTTTGTCTTCCCCTGTAACATCGCCTCTTCCTAAGCTACCCCGCTCTACTTTAGCGTACTATTAGACCGTTCTACTGACTACAAGACCCAGTAGTTGCAGCCGAAACGATTCGAATTTGACAGAGTTACTGCGCTCTGAAAACGCCCGCGCGTGCAATCTGCGAGCGGTTGCCCCACTCGATTGATAGGTTCGATTCTATATACTATACTTGTGCTCGAATAATCGAATTCGAATAATTATTCGAATAATTTATTCGAATTCGATTTTCGATTATTTGATTATTCGAGTTTCACAAATTCGAATAATTATTCGAATTCGATTATTCGAGTTTCGCAATTTCGAATAATTATTCGAATTCGATTATTCGAGTTTCGCAAATTCGAATAATTATTCGAATTCGATTATTTGAGGTTGGAAAATTCGAATAATTATTCGAATTCGATTATTCGAGGGTCAAAAATTCGAATAATTATTCGAATTCGATTATTCGGGGTTCGAAAATTCGAATAATATTCGAATTTCGAATACTTGCTTGTTTCGAATGTGACATAATGATGATCTTTGTAAGCGACGTTAATTCCGGTGACGACTGTTTTCGATAGCACACCGTCGAGGATCTCGCCGTTACGAAAACGAGTACTAGTGTATTTAGTGTACCGCACTAGATCTTGTTCAAAATAGGTCTACTAGAGGTAATCTGCCATGAGAAGAACGAATATCATAGTCGTTTTTTGCGGAAATGCTTTATAAGCCAATTATATTAAGTTCAAATCGCCCTAGGCCTTGCGAAATAGCGCGCGCTGGTAGGAGACGCAGAAACCGCCCCATACACTAGTGCCCGAAAACGCATTCAAATATTTATTTATTTATTTTTTTTATACGCGGGTATAAGTATAGGATATATATTTATATAGTTAGGGTATATATATATATATATATATATAAGTTCACATATGATTCAAACACAAGATAACAGGTGACTAAATAAGTGACTTGTGGCTTGCACAATAACGCAATACCTCAAAAACAACATCAAACTACAAAGTTTTCTGGTGATACCCGTTAACCAGTCTTTCAAATTGCCTTTGGGTGTTTGGTATATTGTTTTCCTTTAAAGGCTTCAAAAATTCAACCCCTGCTCCATATGTGAAAAATGCGGATCTTACCTTGCTTTTGCTCTGGGAAGTTGAATTTTCCATTGAGCACCTCTTGTAGGAGAAGAGGAGACCGAATAAAACTAGAGGGCACCATACCATTTATCAACTTGTAAATCATGACTAGATCATATTTTTTCTATTATACGATACGCAAGAGCACGTTAGTTAAGCATCATCTTCCTGGGCAATGTCAAAGGTGCCGTGGTATGCTGTTGTAATTGTAATAAATCCGTGAACTCCTATCCAAAATTTCCCAGTGAAGCTGATCCGCACCAAATCAATCCTAGCTACTTCTCTTTTGCATTAAGACTAAACACAGCGGTACCGTAGTGCAGGTGTAGTACAAGTTCTAGTTCAGTGCTAGTACATAGTACAAGTGCTCAGTCACGCACTTGCTGTTGATGTTGTAGTATCACTACGCCAAGAAGAATCAATTCAAGCTGCTTGCTATACCAACTCAGCCTTCTTCACTCCCTAGCAGTACAGATGTCAATATTTGAGAACCCTATTGTGCTAACCTTACTGGGTGCGTGTAGCGCAGCCGGAGGAGGTGCCGGCTGTCGTGTGCACCCGATACCAGGTTCCTGGTTTGGATTTCCCGCCCAGGCCAACCAAGCCTTCCATCTTTCCGGGGTCGGTGAACTGGTACCAGACTTATCTGGGAAGAAGAGAGCACAGACTTGTTCATCGGCTGGCCACGGCAAGTTATGTATGGCCAGATACGCATTCAAATCGCCTCCACGATATCCTGTAGAAGTAGAATGCTTGGCGCATCCCAAAGGGGATTGAGTACCGCCGTCCTTTACCCTTATCCTTTATTGTGTTCCAACCTTGATCAGGTGAGTAGTTTTATGAAGCCAGTATGAAGCCATCGAGCCCTCCCCCCACCACCACTACGCTTAATATCGGCATCTCCAGAAGGTTCAGTGATGTCGAATCTTCTTCTGATCAGTGCCTTCGTCCCCAAGGTCATTCGACGACCTACTTGATGCCCCAAAGCACAGTCCTCCACTTCACTCTAGCCCCAAATTGACTGCAGGCAGCTCCACTCTCTATCCTCGAACAGTGGACCTCGGGCAAAAATTGAAATTCTCTATAGGTATTGAGCTTCTGATCGATTTTGATCCTACGACAAAATGCCTTTTTGTCGAACCGATCGTTCCCAGCGCTTCTATTAGGTTGGTGCAAAAGTGATGTAGGTTTTTTTGTCTTCCTTGTTTCAACACTATTTTTAACAACAAACTAAGACCATTTCATAAGGTATTATACATTGTTGGAAAGGTTATTACATGCGCTTTCTAAGTACGTATTAGGCTTTCCGGAAAGCTCTCAGCGTTTTGAGTGAACTACCATAACTTTCTCAAATCTTATCGGGTTTAGTCGAATCAGCACACTGTTACCAACGGGCCAACAGTCGACTTATTCCATCAGCGAAAAAATTATGTGGTGAGATTGAGATTTTTGTGATGAGATTCGACAAAATCCATGAAAGCTGTTTTGGCTTGGTCCTGATTGGTGAAGGTTTTACAGCGAGAAAGTTCTGAAAGTGTTTGAAAGGGTGGTAGTCGGTTGGTGAGAGGTCTGGAGAATATGGCGGGTGAGGCAGAACTTCAACCCTTAATTCGTTCAATTTTCAAATAGCGATTTGTGAAGCGTGTGGGCGGGCGTTATCGTGCCAAAGAACCGGACCTCTTCTGTTGACTAATGCTGGCTGAAGTTAACGCAGTTTTCGGTGCATTTCGTCGATTTCCTTCCAGTTGGTGTCTGCCGTGATCGCTTGGCCTATTGCCAAAAAGTTGTAATGGATCACACTAGCCGCCGACCACCACACAGTCACCATCACCTTTCTTTGTTGGAGGCTCGCCTTTGGAAAATGTCTATGGGATACATCGGAGTCCAACCACTGCCCGGAACGTTTCCTGTTATCATACAGAAACCACTTTTCATTACAAGTGATGATTGGATCCCGAAACGGGTCAGTTTTGTTGCGTAAAAGTAGAGAAGAACAAACCTCGAAACGTGACTATTTTTGCCGCTCACTCAACTCGTGGGGCATCCACTTTTCGAGCTTTTTCACCTTCCCAAGGCGTTTCAAAGCATCTTCGAGGCTGAAATCTCCGGTCCAAGATTTACTGAACCACTGGCATACAGTGCTTTCTCCAGAACTATTAGGCCCCCACACTTGCTTGATTTGTCGGGCTGTCTCGGCTGCGGATTGTCCCAATTTGAAGTTAAAATTAAATATCTTTCGGAATTACTCCTTCGACATCCTTCCAAAAGCCTTTCAAGAACAAAATTGTAATAAAACGTTGAAACATAATTTATTTAACCAGATAGAGCGAAAAATTCTGTACAGAAAGTAGCATTAATGCGCAATGCAAGTTGAATTTTTACTTAATAATAGACGATGAAGAACAAACAGTAACAAGAACAAGCAGTAGTAACACAAAACGCTGAGAACTTTCCGAACAACATAATATATGGAACTTGATTTAAGTCTGTTGTTTAAAAATAATTTGGTTTTTATCTTTAGATGTCCAAACGCGATTTTCGTAAAATTTTCCGGCTTTGGCTGATGTCGGGGAACTTCTTTTTGATTCAGCCACTAGGCAAACGCGCCTGTTATCATAAAGTATTCATCTCTCATCGGAAGTCACAATCCGTTCGAGAAACGGATCGTTGGCATTGGGCAAAAGATGGGCCCACGATATCTCAAGACGACGATTTTTCTGACTTTCGGTCAATTTAGTTTCTTGGTCTTCCCAGTTTGCTTCAAATGGCGAACAACTGTAATGTGATCGACGTCGAGATCCTCGGCAATATCTCGCGTGGTTTGCGCGGATCAGCTTCGACTGACGCCTTCTATGAATCATTATCAACGGCTCTCATGTGGTTCGTCTTCGAGGCTGGTGTTGCCGGCACGAAACTTTTGGAACCATTTCGTACTGTGCATTCGTTGATCCTTCCCTGGTCCCATACTTCGTTTATATTTTGAGCGGTCTGAGCGGAAGTCCGGCCCAGTTTCAACTCGCAGAAGTAAATTTGACCAAAATCGCGTTTAGACATCTGAAAATAAAAACCAAATTATCTTTTTAAATAAGCGATTTGAGTTAAATTCCATATACATACATAGAAATCGCATATAATGAGCTTTCCAACAATGTATAACACCTTATGAAAAGTCTTATGGTTAGTTTACTGAAAAATAGTGTTAAAACCAAAAAGACAGAAAACCTGCATTTCTTTTGCACCAATCTAATAATGCTAAGTTGAACAGATTTTCCACACGGGACCGCTACAGCAGGGACGGGCTGCCTAACTGTCATTGATATACAAACAAAGAAACTTCACTTTCAAGCTCCAATCAACAATATCGATCGATATTGACCTCTCGATCAAAACCTTTCACTCGCTATAAAGCACACGTTTTTTGCATTCCTCCGTCATTACTCAAGAAGGTTGTTGCATCATTAGCTATACTTATCAGTTGGTTAGTACATTTTTGATTCCATTCGTGTAAAGAATATAATTTGTCTACAACACCTCTTCATCTTGAAACAGCTTGGCTGTTCGAAAATAAAATGGCCCATGCACTGTACTACCGAGGTCGAAAAAATAGTTATTCATACTTCGCTACGAATTGGGTTGCTCATCACGAATCTGACATCGGTTTCTGAATTTCCGGTTTCTTATGGCAGGTTAACTCTTTCACGACACGCATATTTTTCCCGCGCGCCGAGTGAATACGGTTTTTGGCTTGCTTAATGGGGAAATCAAAAATGCTCACCTTTCCACTTACAAGGAGCTCGAAGAACGTAAATGACATTTGTTGCCACGCTTTTGTTCAAAAATGCGTTGGAAATGGCGATAAAAGCTCTCACTGACGATAAATCGCAAAACGCAATAACAATGGTGTGTGCGGGAATCGAACCCATGACCACTCTCTGTGAAGCGAGAACACTTCCGCTGCGCCGCCGCCTAAGGTGGCCAGGCCGCTAACGACAATGCTGATTGCCAACACTGCGTCCACGCTGCATCAACGCACGCGGCACACATTCCGCAGACTTTGGGCAGCTAGTGCTTGCTTATGAAATCCGTTTGGCAAATTTGCTATAAATATTTGTAATCAGCGTTTCGATCTCTTTCACAAGACGTAGGTATGTCCGAAGTTCCATGGGAAGCTGAAGGCATTCCGCGGTTAGTGGTTCCTCCTTTACGGGTCTCCCTTACTCTTCCAAATTGCCAAGCACGTTGGACGACGTCTTCGGCACGTCAGCTGAACTCCGACCAACTTTGGACGACGTTTTCGGCATGTCTGTTGAACACTCACCCACGTTGGACGACGTCTTAGTTAAAGGAAAAATCTCACTGTCCTTATTATGTGTGAAGTTTATTCGATTATTCAATTTATTCGGATATTCGATTATTCGTTCGTTCGAATAACTGAAAAATTGGGTTATTCGATTATTCGGAAATTCGAATAACCGAAAAACAGGGTTATTCGATTATTCGGAAATTCGAATAAGCGAAAAATGGGGTTATTCGATTATTCGGAAATTCGAATAAGCGAAAAATGGGGTTATTCGATTATTCGGAAATTCGAATAAGCGAAAAATGTGGTTATTCGATTATTCGGAAATTCGAATAACTGAAAAATTGGGGTTATTCGATTATTCGTTCATTCGAATTTTCGAAAAATGGGGTTATTCGATTATTCGGAAATTCGAATAACCGAAAAAATGTGGTTATTCGATTATTCGTTCATTCGAAAAATTTTGGAAAAGCACAAGTATACTATATACATTGCTCCCGGCGCACTCCTAAGTCTCGCCGGAGACAGTACAGCAAATGCTGAGTAGGGCGGTTGTGAATTGCTGATAAAAACTCTTCAAACGCCCACTCTACAAGCTGTCGCGCCCAGTCGATTGATAGGTTCGATCCTATATACATTGTGCACAGCGCACTCCAAAGTCTCGTCGGGACAGAGTACAGCAATTCCTGAGTAGGGCGGCTGAGAATTTCTCATAAAACTCCCTAAATGCTCACTCTACAAATGTCCCCCCCCCTCGATTGATAGGTTAGATCCTATATGCATTGTGCACGGCGCACTCTCAAAGGATTCCTGACATGACAAAACACTTCACGCCATGCTTCAGATGCTCCGAGAACATGCAAGCAATGGAAAGTATGCTTCTCCAATAGCAAAAGTCTGCTCCAGCCATCTTTGACCACCCACTGCGAAAATGCGGTGGTTTGGCGAAGTTGTATACATGGTTGTGTAGATCTCAAAGAGACGAATCGTACGGCACCAATCGTTTCTCATAAAACCACAAATTAGAGGAATTGTGAGCCTGCAACCTTTTCGGCGCCTTGCGGACGACAACTCGTCCGCGGCCGGCCTTCTCAATGGAGCGCAAGTTTTCAATTTTGGCCATTTTTGATCTTTCATATGAAATGTATATACCAAACGATAGAGCTCGATCTCCTGAGTTCAAATATACTCTTGGTTTTTCAAATGGATGACATTGGGCGAGTTATAGCAAAAAGACGCAAAAACCGCAAAAGTGCGGTTTTTTCGGCGTCTATTCAAAAGACGCGTCCGGTACTGTACAATGATTTGCGGCAGCCGATAGGCATGTTTGTGTTCCATACTCACCACATAAGTCTGGCACCATCTCACTTACCCGGGAGGGATTGAAAGGCTTGGATTGTCTGGACGGGACCGAAATCACGAAGCCCGGATTCGGAGTGCACTTCCTCCGACTACGCCACCTGAAAAGCGATTTATTTAATTCCACTCCCCGTGGTGACAATGCTGGCTACTTTTCTCCGAGCGGATGAATTTTAATGGAAGGATTAGCGGCACACCTGGAAGATCCAAAGATGCCGTAACAGCGGGACGACATTGAAATCATGGAAGAGGAGGGAAAATCAGGGAAACTGTGAGATATCTTCCTCATTCAGATCTTTAGCGTTGTTCTGGTTGGAATTTCGTTTACTTTGTTGATGTCTAACTTAGTGGTTAACATCTAACGAATGATGCCGATCACACCGCAATTCTTCAAACGAGCAACATATGCTCGGCGCATGTAACCATGGCTTTTGACGAGTTTACTGCAGTCTGGCACATGGCATCTCGTTTCATGCACTTTGTGAAGAAGGATGCTGTAGATCTTCCATTATGAGGCCATACTTTTTAAAGTATTTTGTGGCTTTAAAAAGGACTGCTGGAGCAGGTGGCGTCTTGGAGTGCCACATTAGTTTGGGCAATAATCTTCTGACTAACGATACCGCTGTGAGATCCAGGAAATACGAGTGGAGTGAGCGTTCTCGCGTGGGATGAAAAATTGTAGTTGCTGAGTGGGAAATTCGTTGAACGGCTCTCATCGAGAGGCACACAGATAGATTTCTTAGAAGGGTAGCATCCATAGTTTTCCACTTGAGGTTGTTTTTTTGAATTTTATGATTTTTTTTTTGAAATCGCAGATGCGTAGTTAGTTGTTTCTACTCGAAGTGACTTCAATGCGGTTTTGAGCACAGTCTTAAGCTGCCACCGGAAGGATCTTCACCAGAAATTTCACATAAATATCTTCTAGGTTTCTATAACACGTAGGGGGTAAGAGCGTTCACGCACAAAAAGTGGTGTTCTTATGAACATCGTGTTAGACATAACCCTCACAAAATCTTCACATACATAATCTGAAGCATTAACACATTGCAACATCGTCGTCCTTACGATGTTGCAATATGTGAAATAAACATGGAATCGAAAATCACTCAAGCCGTTAAATGTTACGCTCTTCTTTGATTACGTTCCTTTTCTTGTATAGTGCACAAACCTGTGCAATCAATCAATAAATCAATAATCCTAACAAACGGACCAAGAGCTAAAAGACGCTTCGAGGAAAATAGAGCGTCAAAGTAACAGTTTTTTTACATATTAACGACAATGCGCAGAATCTATGCCATGTAGGCAAGTACACGCGTGAGATAATAATAATAAGTCATTTTTACTGCGCGCTGCCTAATCGATCATCCTCAAAATGAGGTAATCTCACGCAGATTTCTTACAGCGTGTAATGTATTTAGGTTCTCCGGAAACTTCTCAGCATTTTGACTGCTTCACTTTGAACTACCATAACTTTCTCAACTTTTAACGAACTTAGTCGAAATAAGCACCGTTTAAAGCAACACACTCTTGCCAATAGGCCATCTATTTAGTCAGAGAGAGCGAAAAATTCTGTACAGAAAGTGGCATTAATGCGTAACGCAAGTTGAATTTTTACTTAGTACATTAATAGACGAATGAAAAATAGTAACTAAAAACGCTGAGAACTTTCCGGACAACCTAATATATTGTGACCATAGAAAGCTCAGACAGCGGTGGGTGGAAAAGTTGTTTGGGAAAATTCGAGAAAACTTTCAATTAAGTGTTAAAAATTAAGTACTAAATCTACGAGAAATAAGTATTTGTATTAAGCTAAAGTGTAGTTAGTCATATAGTATCAAGTTTGCAATAAAAAATAGTGCTGTTGACGCCACGTAATTAAACGTTTGTTCTGCTTAGAAGCAGTGATAACAAATTAGCGAAACGAATTACTAAAGCAGAATTTAAAAAATTCGAGTTGTTGTCTACACCACATCAATGTGCGAATTTTATCCAACCTTTTTCCTTTTTCTCTATTTGAAATAGATTTGGGATCTACCGCAGTACCTATACTGCGTAGAGATGCTTACCTACAATTGGTTCCTGAGTGATCTTCATTTGATAGTGAGCTGACTGAAATATATGTACACATTTTCTCCGTTGGTTAAAAGACGACTGTTCTCTTTGCAAATCTGTTAATTGAAGCACGTCTTTCTAACACTGCCCTCTGTTGTTGCTGTTGTTGATTGTTGTCTTCAATCCTCTGGATGCAGAATTTTTATCCCCATCTGCCATACTGTGATCTGATTTCAATTCTTGGCGTTGGCTCCCATTATTGAAGAGTACAACTGATTTGAATCGCTTCCATAGGCATGGTCCTCAGAGTCGCTCATTATCGGAAACCTTGCAGGGCCTCCGTCATACCTATCGATTTGGCGGATATTATACCTGCAAAGAGGGATCTCATTTCAAGAAGTTCAGAAATTTCATGGATATTTAGTTGGAAAAAACGGTAGTCATATTGTCAGAGCAAAAGAGCGATCTTTGGAGAAAGCGGTTATTAAATGCAACAATATTTTTCGCTTTCTAAAGGATGGCTACTCTTGAGATTGACTAAATTTGTTTTTTTGGTGTCCTACTATTTGAGTTCACAAAGACACCATACGACAGAGTTTCGGTGTCGCTCCGATAGCCGAGAATCTGCGCGAAGCTCGTCCTCGATGGTACGGCCACGTCCTTCGTGCTAGCGACGACACCTCCGTATGATTGGCCTGAACCTTGACGTCCCTGGAAAGCGGTCCAGAGGACTCCCGAAGCAACGTTGGCTGGATACGTTGCACATGGACTTAAAGGTGTTAGGGGGGGGGGGCTAAAGTAATGAGGCAAATTGAAAAAAATCTTTATCTCTTTATAACTCAATTACAACTCAACGATACTGAGGAATGTATTTGCCATTAAGGTCAATGACCTTGCTGCCATTGCTCAGCCAACTTCCTGATCCCATCCTTCCAGAACTGCTTGGGCCTGGTGTTGATCAACTGCTCGATATGGTTGTCAAGGACTGCTTGGGTTCTTGTGTCCCTTCCGACCAGGAAGTCCTGTAGGCTCAAGAAGTAGTGGTGGTCGCATGGAGAGATGTCCGGCGAATACGGGGGATGAGGCATGTGAACGTAGCCCACCTGGCCAAGCTTATCCGTAGTTACTTGTTCCCGATGGGGTGCGGCGTTGTCGAAGAGAAGAACCTTCTTGAAGCGCTGCGAATGAATAAGAGCGAGTCGCCGGCCCATCTCTTCTATTTCGTTCACCATGGCCTTGGAGTTCATCGTAGTGCTCTTGGGAAACAGCTTCCGGTAAACCTGTCCATGGGCGCAGACCCAAAATCTCTAAAGGTGCTTCTCGCCGTGAACATCTAGCGGAACGAAGGTCGCTAACAGGTCACCAGGCATCACCCAGACTTGCTACTTGGCAGGGTTAAGGAAGAAGACGTACTTCTCATCTTGCGTGAATATTGAGCCCAATCTGCTCGGGGTTGGGAATTGGGCGAGATTTGCGCGACACAGGTCGACTCGTCAGACTGGGGTTTCGGCATGAGACAATGGGATTTTGGCATGCTTCTGGAAAGGGCGGAAGTGGTAACTTCTCAGATGGGCTTCAGTAAGTAGCATACAAAAATACAAAAACGATAAGCACGAAACCAGACTCTAGCCACGAGATATATGGACACGGCATGGGGTGTCTCATTACTTTTGCCCCCCCCCCCCCTAATAGATGGTGTGCACTCTGATCAGGCATTTGATCGTAAGAATTGACACCACATCAGAAGAGCGGACCCCGCCACCAAGCAGAACAGACGCTAATGAAAGCGACGGTGATGACACGCTATTTTTACTTTCATGGAGAAGGGCGGCGGACCAATCAGGGCGCATCGAAAATGCTTGCCACCCAGGGGAGGGGTTGTGTGGTCGGCTCCATGATTGGCTGTCGCATGATTGCTATCTCATGTAAGCCACACCAACGACTAGTAACGTTTCTTGAATTTTAATGAACCTTAAAAATTTGTAGAGATAGTTTCAAAGGCTATGCAGCATCATCCTGGTCAGTCGCAGGACAGGGGCCTCATCGTTCACGGACAATCTTGGTGCCATTTCACGCAAAAGGTTTGGATAGCCAGGGATCGCAACGAGCCCACCATCGATGGGCAGTCCCAGACTTATTGAAGCCGTCTGCTGATTACACCAACCGGGGTTCTACACTGTAAAACTGTTCTTATGCGCGGTAATCCGAGAACATTGACTTTAGAGTCTTTTCCATGGTTCTCGCTTTTTTGCTCAGCTGTTTTCTGCTCATTGTCTACCTAAGTGAAGGAGACCGACCACTCTTGGTCACTTCACGTCGTCCCTCGTTCTCGTCTTCCAAAACCCACACTTCAGTGGGGCTGTCGGTTTAGCGGAAACCTCGTATTTAATAATTGCGTGTCGGGCAGAGTACCGACTTTCGAAATTTGACACGCACACGCACTCCGACGACTAAAATTCTTCTGATGACTCGAAGAATGCTCCAGAGCAAACACACATTTGAAGTGAGTGTAATTGCTACTGAACACACCCCCATTATCCACCGAAGCAGTTGGTTAGTCACACGCGTTGCTATTCTTGCTTCTGCCAAGACATAACGTATGGAGAAGTACAATAACTTTCGTTTTAATTTTTCCGAGAACCGAGGTCCTTACTAGCTAGGGTAATTTTTCTTAAATAATTATGAATGCGCTTCCAAAAGATTCCCTTTTCGCGATGAATTCATAATAATTTTACGACCCATCGAATTAAGCTATTACTATTATATCAAATGGGTTACAACGTGAGAAATCGGGTTGCATGTCAACGTTACTGTTGACAACCCTATGTGATTCTTCTCTCTTCTTCTGAAATCCGCGGTTACCTGAAGCAGTCAACTGTCGAAGAGACGGCTTTTAGTAATTACATGCAGTCAAGTCACCCCCTTCGTCCAGAATTTCATCCTCTTATATGCTCTGCATGCCATTGCATAATAAGAAGGAAACTGTCTGAACGGTACGCCGGAACGGCAAGAAGGAATACCAGATAGAGAGTCTACATCCTCCAAGTAATAAAATATGTTTTGTTTTTGCCAAATCCTCGAGGCAAACGAGAAGGAGGCACCAAAAGTTTGTAATGGTTAAGGGTCCGCAGGGTCGAGTTCACCACGGAGGGGCAGAGCTGCTGGCCTGATCTGGGTGCGCAGTAGGGGTGCTGCTTCATGCCATGACGTCGAGGATTCGATTCTGGTTCCAGTTCCAGTTTCTGTCCCGTCCAGTCATTTGTAAGCGCTCCTTTCAATTGTATTAAACGCCCTTAGATCGACTGCTGAAGATGAATATTGTGGAGATACACTGGGAATATGTTGTTATCTATATAACATTTTAGGCCATAGCCACCATCAAGAAATGGTTGCGAAGTGGTTCTATGCTGAGCCTGAAAAAATAGGAATCCCACGGGCAGGAGTGGTCGTGAAAAAAGTTTGCCGAAGGAAGTGAATTGGGCAACTCAGAACTTGTTCCTACTAATGTTCTTATTAAACTAAACTTGTGGTCGGTTCGAACTGGGGCTGCTCAAAGATTGTTGCGTGCTTCACTTCTGTTCTATTTACACTTGCATTCTAGCTCTCCATGGTGAAGATGGCTTATGCTGTCTTCGGAGGCTGTTTCCTTGGTCCTCTCGGCCTGCATTCAGCAGAGATGCAGATGGCTGCTATAGGTGCCTCTGCTTTTGGATGAGCGCGATTGCAGCGCTGATTTCACCGAACTCACATTAGTCATCATCTCTGAGGAGTACGCTTTGTGCTGCTCTTCCAAGCCCAACTTTCATCCTTGTGTAGCTCCATTCTGTCCCTCATTCTTTCCGGTCTGCTCGCTAAAGGTCCTACTCCTCAAGCAGTGCACATAATATGGAGGACTTTGGCTGTCTAAATCTTATTCGGGTGGAAGTCAAGAGCGAAGGGGATCCACCCTCCACCTTCTTCAGAATGACCTCTACATTCTTATCAAAACTTTCCAGATGAGCTAGCAGTTACAAAAAGATACACCATTGACATCCCTCTCTGGACACGCATGCTTATTTGTTTATTTATTTATTTGTCACACGTCGCTAAACCTACTATTTATATTCGTATTATTATAAAGCTTCGAGAGTTGCATGTACAATTTTCACGTCAAATTGGACACTCTTCTAAGCAAATTTGGCGCTTTTAACATCAAACTGGTGATCTTTCGGCTCAAAACGAGTTTCTTCCAGATTAAAATGGAGTCTCCGAAATCTCTAGAGTAGTTTTTAAAGGAAAATTTAGTATGACTTTCTTTCAAACTTTTAATTCATCTGCCCTATTAAGTGTGTTTTATTCAAAATTAATGAATTATATATTGTTTTGAAGCGCAGTAAGGCAGTAATCGTTTAATGTATTAAAAGAAAAGATATCGACATGCACTTGACCGGATCGTTTGATTGATAGCAAAAACAAGCTTTGCCCTCTCAATGGCTGGTGAACTGGAACCGGATGTGTCTGGGAAGAATTAAGCAGTAATCTGTTCATCAGCTGGCTACCACAATGTATTCTCCGTTGAGTATGAATAACTTCGTTGAAGAAGAATGCATGGCTCAACTAGGAGCTGACTTTAATATAAGGCCACCTTCCACCCTTTGCTCTGATGCTCCAAATTTGGTGTTCCGTTAGAACTCTCCTGCAATACCCACGCGTAACACCTGGAAGTCAGAAGGCCGTTGAAGAGTACATATGTGAGTCGTTGTTTATAACCATGTACTAACAAGCACTACTTTTAAATGACGATAAGAGGTAAAGGATAAAGAACGGTGAACCTCAATCCCTCTGCAGGATGCGCCACACATTACACCTCTTCGGACCCGCGATGCTTACAAATATAGAATATAAAACACCCGCATAAGAATTTTGTAGTATTTCTTCAGTGTAGGCGCCGTTTTCGGTGGCTCAGGGGATCTCCTACTATTCAGGGCATTCCACATGAGAAGGTAAATAAACTTGAACTGTCATCTTATGACTCATCTAAGTCCAACCACATCACAACAGTGTACATAAAAATTTTAATTTCTTGAAAAACAACATGACAGATTGGGCTATCTTACCATGGTTTCTCCCTCTCCAAGCCGTTTTTTATTTCTTCATTAATGTTACAGGAATGTTAATGGCCCCGTTCTGTAGAAGAGTTTCTTTCAAGTTGTTCGTTATAGATCATTTGGGATGCATTACACTTACATAGAGTAATGAAGCTGCGGAAGCAGAGTTATGAAGCAAAGCATTACGATATGTGTTGGTATTGAAAACAGTTTCGTTAGGTTTTTAGTCGAAAGTCTGTTTCGGATGTGCCAGCAGAATTCAATTGTGATCTTCTGCATTCTGAAGGCTGCTGTTAGGATGATATTCGACAACACTGTTAGGATAGTATTTGGCAACATGCCGGAAGTCCTGTGCGTAGTGCATTCCAAAGCCGTTGATTAGAGCCGATAGAAGCTCTTAGTACTAAAACGGCACTCAAACGCACTCAGATGGAGGTTTCCAGAAGTCTAACTTCGTGCCGAAGCTGCCCGAACTCACAAGTGCTATATGCCCACGTGTTCGACCTTCTAGGATAAAAGCATCTGCTACTCGAAACCTTAGGGATTCGCTGGATTCGCCACGCCTCCGTTTTCTCGATGTCTCTAGAGGAGACTTAAAAACGTGATTGCACCGGCCACTTCGATTTTTCCTCCGTCTCAGGGTGTCACACTTTGCAAAGCGGTCATCATCAGCCAGTCATTCCCACACAACTCTAACAGTGTCTTCGTCAGAAGTGCCAAAGGTAGACGAGACCCTAAAACGGGCACGCACTCAAGCCGTGCTGAACCGGCATCCAGTTTCAGGCCACATTTTGAAGGAAAGTGATTGCCTTTCTAGGGCACACAGTGAGAGACCATACAACCGCTTAATACCTCCAATTTTACTTTTAGAGTCATGTCATTTTACACATATTTCTTAAACAGCGTGTTTCCGTCTTTACTTATTTTGTATTTTAATATTGCTGCATTAATTCTAATTCCGTTTCATTTCTACATTGCTTTAGTAGGAGGTACCAAAGTGGCTTTCTGCCTTACTAGCAGCACGTCTTGCCAACCCGATACCATTGCTTGTATTTTAATGTAACAATTCAGAACGGATTTAATGTTGTTTTGCCGAGACTTCGAAGTGTTTTTTCCATACCGCATGTTTGAATTCAAATTATTGCTTTCTCTTCAATTAGTCGGAGAGAGAGAAACACGATAAACAAATTTCGTAAAATAATAGAGTGGCCAGATTCCTGGCGCCTCTACATTTTCTTGCTCTTCCTACTCTTGGTTCGAAACATTTTACCGAAAACCTTTTTTGGACGATTTTCAAATGAAAAACACTATCGTCTTTATTCCAGTTTAAGTATATGTTCAGGAGTAAACGGTCTTCATTCCCGGTGAGATGCGCTATCTATCCTGTTTCTTTAAATGAACTTAGGCGTACTGTTG
Source organism: Heligmosomoides polygyrus bakeri (assembly GCA_947359475.1). NCBI lineage: Eukaryota > Metazoa > Nematoda > Chromadorea > Rhabditida > Heligmosomidae > Heligmosomoides > Heligmosomoides polygyrus. The sequence continues at coordinate 32,826,027 of OX375868.1, forward strand.
GGCTTTGATACAGTTGGAGAAGTCCATCGCTTTTATTACTGCAGTGCATTTCCAAATCTAGTTGCATAGTCAACGCCCTCATAATAAGGCATGCCACATTCTGTGCCCACTTCGTTTCAAACTACGAAGCTCATTTTCCGAGCATCGTTAAGAGAAGAGGTCCTATAAGAAAGGCAAGGCTTTGATCAAAAACTCGAGCATTTCACCTACAGCTTCCTTTTGAGCATCTAGGTTTCCTCCCGATGTAGACCAAAGTCCATCAGTTTTCAAGATTCGGCGAAAGACGATGAGGTAAAACGGATTTCATGGTTAATCGCAGCCAAATCTCCGCGGCTCCATTCTGGACTTTGTGGTAACGGAGGCTAATCGGCCGCGAATTGCTTCGATCACCCTTGAGATTCGTCGCTGCCCCAGCTTTTCACCAAAGAGTGAAGACTCTTACACACCTTCTTGTCCTGTCAAGTTGAAGAACAGGGTTTCTTATAAATACTGCCATCCGTTCTCATCGGTGCGATTCCAACGCTTTCATTCTTTCGCGAATCAAGAAGTAAGCAAAGCGAAATGAAGGTGTGAGTATTACTCGAAGTCGGCCATGCTTCCCTGTAAATGTGCATTGCAAGTATAGCTTTCTCTCAGCAGGCGTGACTGTTCGAGTAAATTACTCTGAAGGGCCCATTCTGTGCACATAAGAGACAAACTGTGGCCTAACCACTAGAAGCGTCAACAACGGCAGGAGATAAGAGCAATCTGCTTATGCCGCCCAAAAACAAAAGATTCTCATGAATAGTTTGTATTTGTTGGAGTATTCTGTATTTAAGTCAGTGCGCATGTATGTGTGGTCTGGTGATCGTGTAGCGCATTCGGGCGGTGTCCCGGTTATCGCGATTACACCGAATCGATTCAGTGCTCGAATCTGGCCAATGCAAGCGAGTCTTCCATCCTTTCGGGTAGCTTAAGTAGTTCCACACTATAAAAGACAAAACACCGACTTTTGCGTAGGCTGGTCTTTGCTTGTTATTGCATCCGGTCAGTACTTATTCGGATTGCTTCAACAACACCGTGGCACTAGGAGATTTGGAGACTAAACGTGGATTGATCAACACCAATCTCTGATATCTATCCACTTTTGTAGGTGCTCTCTAGCCTTAAGTAGCTATAGCTTGACATATCTTACGACAACTGTTATGCCAATAGCGATTCAGTTTTCCATGTCACCTCAGTATTCCCTCTTATTTTTTGCTTTTATGTATGCAGAGCAATGGAACAGGAACGAGACCAGTATTTAGCTCAAGTATTTGGCTCCTGTTCTATTGGATCACACCATCCCGAGTAGACTTTACATGTACGTCTTTGTCCTAGATATCTTTCCTTTCGGGTAATTTAATCGGGGTAATTTAATTCCGCAGTTCCTTTCGAAAATTCCAAATATTTCAAAGGTTTTCAGGATCCCCTTGTGTTCCTTAATCTAGTGGTTCATTGAGTTTTTATACTGAGCGATTAAGGCACAATGAAGTCGATTTCATTTTTTGTTCCTCTTCTCCCTAGCATCACCGAACGATGGAAAACTCGATTTCAACGTTTTAGGAAGCACGGAAATCGCTAAGGAGGTCTAAGCCAATGTTGCTCACATGAGCTCTACACTCGGGAAGCAGCTAATATGCACATTTATTAATCGTGATGAGAAGGTCCAATAGTGGCTTCGTGACACTTTTCTATTTCTTGCTCATGCTTTCTAGAAAACAAGAACCGAAAAACTGTCGCCTCGGAGTGTACGAAAATTTGAGAACATGGGCGCATGGCCAGATCCGTCACCATTACGGCCCGCTGTCCTCATTGAACAAAATGGCTGGTGCAATGTTCTTTCCCTAGAGCACTGAGGCTAATAGGCTAGACCACGTAAAGCATAATAAATACTCCATAAATGTTGATGTTGTTGGGTTAATCTTCATTGGAGGACGGGTAGGCGCGTTCTAGGAGTGGCGATACCAACATGGCCGACTTCGAGTCCAGGAAAAAGTTGGCCTCGCGTGTTCTGGAGCGGAAATCAGTTTCTGATTGTTTCAAACGCCAGCTATGCCTTGAAAGGCGGACTCATAATGTTGAGAACTTCTGTTGTCTTGCAGCAATAGGATGTTTTGTCCAGCCGAATTGTATAAAACCAACACCGCAACCTCTGTGTAGAGGAAACGAACCGTCGGGTCATACGGAGCCGTTACATTTATTGGGGTAAAGAATATTTCTCTGACCGAAAAGCTACGTTTACTTCTACTTTTGTAGGAAATCTTCAAGTCACTTCGCATCGCCCATAACCCAAAGAAAAGGTAGATGTTCAGAAGCTGGCCTTATTCTAGTAACCGCAAAAGCTCAATAAGGATTACTGTAACCACTAAATCTTTCCCTAAAATTGGATGAGGCTATTCCTCTAACAATGTTCCAGCCAATTTTTCATGTCACTCTACCGTCTTTCATTCTCACACGGAACTCTTCCAGTGCTCGAACGACGTTCTCGTTGCACTCTGAGTCCACCTGATTTCATCGTCGCTTCTGTTTTGTCCGGTTGCCTTATTGTTTCTGGGTCTCTCGCTGTTTTCTACCAAGATCTCGCACTCATCAGTGTGGCTCGCTCGACGTCACAGCTAGGATTTCACGGTGGCGGCGACGACAACGAGTTTATTCCTCTTGTAATCCCCTCTATTTGGACTCGCGTAGGCGTATTCCGCACACAGCCGACTATAATTATTTTTTGGCAGTGTTTTCTTGTACTCAACAAAGAAAACCCCAGGACCGACGATGACGACCCCTGTTTACATACGCGGCATGATACCCCTCTTTCCAGAGTGAGTTTCTTTATTGTTACTTCTACGAAATTAACTTTCCTAGGAATCTTGAAAAAAGAAACCGTTGGCTTGCAGAGAATGATTCTGTACTTGATTTGTCTTGTCGTTCTCAGTCATTGGTGGCGGCATTTAGGGCCATAGGGTCTTCTTCATATTTTCAACACAATTGCTTTAATTATGGGTTAAACTCATTTCTAGACAATTGCTTTTTCCAATTTTTGCTTTCTGGATGCTCTTCACCATTAATTATTCAAAGCTGCTAACTGGAATGTAAATATTGTTATTTATTCGCTTCTGATTTTCAATACCACCACAAACTTGAACAAAGGTGTAGGCCAAGGTAAAACTAAAAGTAAAGCCTAGAGTTCAGCTGAGATTGAGTGTTCCTCAGAGCGCTGTCTCATCAAGACACATCATCTAAGGAACAGCGGAGTAGACGATCTGACACTGACGTCGCGTCCCCTGAGAGGCAGCATTATTGATATTCAAGGAGGCAGTTCCGAGCCCTATGTATGGCTCGAGAATGAGAGCGTTTAGCTTTCTTTCACAAATATGGCAAAAAAAGCGAAAGTGTTTTATTTCGAAAGATCGCGTGATTTTTCAGCATCATGGTCGACTACTCGATTGATCCGAACAGCACGGAATGCATGTGTTCCGATCTGCAGACGGACGACTATTCTCCACTCTACGCCGGGTGAGTGAGCCGCCCTTTGTTTTCGACGAGATGTTGATAAAAATTGAAAAAACTGTCAAAAGGAAGAGACTTCTGAGATGATAGCCTGCGCCGTCCAAGAGCAGGCTTCTCCGAAAATAGCATACAATAGGTGACTACATTCTCTTCTCCGTTAACGAGGAGTGCGCGCAGCAGAGCAACGAAAGGTACTCTGTGCTCTATGATTGGTCGGCGTCGAAGAGTGTATGTAATCCCCACCCTCTGTTGGCGCTGCCCACTATCCAGGAAAGAGCCAGATTTATTCAGAAATCGTGTCGCAAAGTCTTGCCGCAGTGAAGAAATATACCATTTTATCGCCACCCAAATAGAAGCATTTAGCTGGAAACCTGAAAGAAGCATGCGAAACATATCTTTGTTCTTTTTCAATCTAAAGTCATCGATTTCACAATAGGGTGTGCAATAATCTTCGATAGAGAAGGAGACCCACTAGTACCTCACTTAAGTGAGAACAACCATGTTACTGAGATGGATCGGGCGAAAAGCACCAGAAGAGCTAAACTTGTGGATTAAATGTTTGTCACTTTCGCAAAGTGAATTCTAAACAGCTAACTGCTAGGCAAGCCAGGTGTCCATTGTAAATAAGAAACTATTACTTTTTAAACTGCATGTCCGAAAACTTTCAAAGTTGTGGCCTGGTTGAGGAAATATGTATATTGCGGTGAACGGTTTGTAGGATTTGAGCAATCTTCTGAGAAACCTCACACTGAAATGCAGTTAAACTACAGATTGTCCGTGTTTTCATTTTCTTTTTCTTTTATTCTTTTTATTTTTAGCTGTTTTTACCTTTTCTAGCTCTTCAGTTTTGCCTTCATCACGCAACAGCTGAATGAGCTAGGAAGAAATTCATTTTTCTCGCATTGTAGTACCGCTTCTGCTTTTAAGTTGAATGCGTCATGTTAGTTTAGGTTAGTGCTATTTTTTCTGGGTTATTTTCGTCCGCCATTATGTGCTCAAATGTGCCGAGGATTTTGCAAGCTATTTTGTACGACAAACGTCCAATTAGCTTGAAAATGAGAAGAATTGAACGCAATGGGTGTAAAAAACGAGTACATCGTTAGAAGTGCCGTCCAGCACACCTGCATGCAGCTTCATGTAACTTAGCCGTCCTTGCAAGAGAACTGAAAAGACTCTCTAGAAGATTTTGCGTGATTGCTTCGTATAGTTGTTTATTCTCAATTTTTTGTCGTCGAACACCTGAGTTATTGGGCTCCGAATAGGATTTCACAAAAATTTTCACTTCGCACGGCTACCGATAGGTTCCTGCAATTACTTCTTGATAAACCAGGTGTTCACCCTCACTATGACATTTTTTGCCTATGAACCCTCCTGTGAACCTTGTCCATCTTTCGCTTTTTGCCATTTGCTATATTTTGTGTCACTTGCTAGAAGGCCAGTTTTATCAGATGTCTAATGACGAATAGTCTTTTGGCATGAGCTCTGTGGCAAAGTGATCCCTGTCATATATAAGCAGCACGAAATAACACAGCTGTATCACTTGCTAGAAGACCAATTTCGGTGGCATCATGCGAGAAAGTGCAGCGAAGTGGCTCACACCTCCCTAGCTTGTGGCAGTTAGCTAATGAAGTTCTGTTCACGAAGGTAGAGCGAGAAAACGGCTAGATGGAATCGAGTCGCTGGACCCGTGACCTAAACGAAACCATTGTAGCTTTCTGACGATGAGTTGTTCGAACAATCGGGTGCTGGAACCAACTCGATTCGTTTGAGCTCTTCCAGTCACCTGTCTGAATTCTCCTCAATTTGAACCTTCTCGCTCATCTAGATAGTGATAATACTAATGGTAAGTAATCCATATTGAGGCTTAATATCGGTGTTCAGGTACAACTTGGCGCTGATTATTATTGCCTTACCGCCGCTGTCCTTGTTTGGGGTGTGCACGAATATCGTTAATGTTTATGTGTACTCTCGAAAGAGGTGAGTTCGTTTTCAGACTTTTTACTCAGTTCCTGCATCTAGTACTTCTGCAAGTTCTTCAAGCATAACAACTGCACTCCGTGCACCGCTAACAAACTGTTCTCCAAAAATTCGTTCAAACAGTTAAAGAAAGCAAATGGTCAATTTCTGCCCAGACGATCAGTGGAAATCCATACTACAACGACTGAAAACTTATTGTGCAACATAAGGTCGTCTCTTTCGTACTGGTGCTCTAGTCCCATAATGAACGATTTGTTTTAATTTAGACAAAGATCAACCGTTTCCTTGATTAGAAGGCCGATTTTTGATTTTTTTGAAATTTGGAAATTTGAAATACTTCAGCGCCACGAGTGCAATTATGATAAGTACGTGCCGAGGAAAAGCCTCTGAAAGTTCTTCTGTGAAAGCAGTGTGACTGCTTTCAGCAAATTCTCTAATTTTCTGTGTCGTAATTTCCTGTTATTTCCAGGATGCAGAATTCGGCAAATACTTACCTACTATTTCTTGCCTGCAGCGATTTTCTGGTGATTGTCACGGGTCTTTTTATATTTTGGATCGGTGAGTGATTATTATTTTTCTAAAGATAGTTAAAAAAGTAGCTGTCAGACATTTGGATGAATCCAACGTTCTTTCCCCCATCAGGTCAGTTTCCGCAGTAAAAGAAGCACCGTGACTCAAATGATTGAAACATTAAATGATGGGACAACCCTTTTAGACTCTGACACTAATGTAGATGTCATCTATTTTGACTTCGAGAAAGCCTTGCTACTGAAACTGACACACGTGGGAATCCACCCTAGAATTGTCAGTTGGATACAAGCCTTCCTGTGTGGATGCACATTTCAAGTTCGCGTCAACGGTTCATGCTCTTCCAATCGCGCTGCGCCTAGTGGGGTGCCTCAAGGATGTGTGCTTTCGCCGGTCTTATTCAATATCTTCTCTTATGAAATCGGTTCTCTACTAGCCTCTACTAGCGCAATGCTCTGTTGGCTGTATGACATTAAAATTTATTCGGGCCTAGCCGCTAACTCTCATGGTAACTCACAACCTGCAATTGATCTCTTGGTCAACTGGTCTAATGATTGGGACCTACCTATCTCGGTCTCCAAGTCTAAGGTGTTGCATTTAGGACGGAGCAATCCTAGGCATGTTTACTCCATTGACGGGCTTCCCTTACAAGCAGTTATTAAGATTGAAGACCTCGGTTTAACACTCGACTCTACCCTTTCTTTTGAGGATCTCTGTAATATTACAGCCACCAAGGCTGATTGTAGGCTGTTTCTCCTTTTTAAAACCTTGAGCACACAAGGTCCCAAGCCTATAAAGTCTTTGTGAGGTCAATTCTAGAATATGGAGCAAGTGTTTACAGTCCATACAAATAGAAGTCGATCTTAATGTTAGAGAGAGTACAAAACAGCTTCACTAGGAAGCGGTTCTTGCGATCAATGGGATTCAATTATGACAGCATTCCCAGGAGCTCTTAAGAAATGAACAGCTAGGTCCTAAATCTCTACGACCTGATCCTAGTCTATAAAGTCATTCACGGGAGACCTGTGGTTAACTCTGATGGTCTGTTCAAAATGAACCCTCATCCACAAGGGGTAACGGGCTTAAGCTAAGTTTCTCGAGACCAAGATCTACGTTGAGACGACGCTTTTTCACGTGTCGTGGAGCTATATGTAGAGTTTGGCGAATTGCTCAAAAGAGTCAAGCTTCCCGGTAGTCTTAACAAATTCAAGAATATCATTAGTGATTACTTGCCCGAGTAAACAAGATTCGTGGTCCGCTACCTGGCTTTTATTACTGTTCCGACTGCTTCTTTCTAGCTTTTTTTGCTGTTCCCTAGCTTTTTTTCTAGCATTTATTGCTGTTCTAGCTTCTCTTCCTAATATTCTTTTTTCACATTGCATGTTGCGTTCGTTTTCTTAATTGAATTTCTACATTTGCGTAGATATTTTCATTGTGCAGTTAATGTCAGATTATACAGTGTCAACCATAACATATTTCCCTTTGATGGTGCAAGCAATTTTTGGAGATCTCAACATTAAAGCTCTTTGCGTTTTGATGTGGCAGGCGTAGAGTAAAAATAGCCGAAATATCCCTTTTCCGGATTTATGGCGCACGAAGTCCTCGGTTTACGTAAATGCCTAGCATTTCGCTGATCATCGTATGCATCAAAGGGAAACTAGTGTCTACGTACAGGTCTCGTGAGTTCCAAGTGTCTCCGAATATGGCGTTCACGAATACAATAAATGTGGGGATATTCCAAAGCGCAACTATTATATTTCGAAGAAAGCCTCAACTCTTGGAGCAAAAATATTTCGCCCGACACGACGTGTTACTTTAAAAAACTATCCTTCATTCTTCTTCTTTTGTTTGGACTCTTGCCACCGTTCGCCTCGTTTTCATAAGGAAGATCGACCGGATTCGTTACAGCAGACCAGTGATGCAACCTAACCTGTTCGCTGACGCAGTTCTAACTGCAATATCGTATTATCGATCGTCGACCTCACCTTACAAAGTGTATAACTTCTGATGATATGATGTACAGCAACAGAAAATACTAGAAGAACCTTCTCGTTTTTTCTGAAGGGAGGGTGGTCGGCTGTAATCCTTGTCGGATGTGCCACACATTCTACGTAACAGCGTGGAGTTAGCTTGAATGCGTATTTAGTCTCTCCAGGTACAAGCAGAGGCCACTCGATGAGAGAAGTCCATGTTTCTCATCATAATAATGTTTTGTTTAAAATCAAAACTCTAATGATGTAGAGTACTCCGGCCTGGGTAACAGTTTCTGTTGTTTCGAGTCACGCCTAGACCTACAGCCTTGATCGCAATGTAACCTCGTTTATTTGAAATTACAACCTCAGTACCAGTTACTTGGGGCTCAAAGAAAATGAAGTAAATGTACACATTTCTCGTAGATCGTAGATGTTTCCCGTACCTATTTGCGGACTCTGAAGGACCGCCTGCGAAGGTTGTTTTGTAGGGACGGGAGCGGAACCACGATAAACCAAGGGCATACAGCACAGCCGACGCCTCCTCTGTCTGCCTTCCTTTTTTCCAGGAAAGAGGACCCAACAATTTTTATTATCTTCACCGTATGTATTGTTTTAACGAAAACTTTTACACATGTCAATTTCAACATCCAGTGTCATTTCGAAGGCATTGCGTCTTCGAGTTCACCGTAGGATCTGGAGATTCTATCATGTAACAGGTGTCACACCTTGGTAGTAAAGCTGTAAAAATGAAAAGAGTGATTGGCCTTCGAAATGAGTGAGTCTTATCGCTATCAATCTGAGCTCGAGATGGAAACTTTGTACTGACAGGTGCTACTGTGTAGATGACTTTTGATCGAGAAATGCTGTCGCCTTTGAGTCTTAAACGTGAAGGAAATCGTTTACACTAGATGACTCCAGATCTTGTGATGTGAACAGTCTTCCTGCATGAAAAGAAATTGATTTGAATTCTACAATAGCATACCAAGCCCTCTGCTCTCATGCTCCAGATGTTAAACCTGCGGTATTCAACAAAATACCTTATTCTTTCCTAACCCGAGCTTTAAAACGCACTGCAGGGCGTGCTAGAAGAGGTGTGCTGTTGAAGCGAAAATTTCTGTTCTCAAATTAATTCGCACTTCAGACTCTGCTCGTTCGTACATACCCGAACTGGCGAGAGCTCCGTACACCACAGTCTACATTCTGCCGTTCGGTTACATGGCTCAAACGTGCAGCATCTACTTCACAGTAGCGGCCGCCTTTGACTGCTACATAGGGGTAGGTCCAAAGTACCTCTGCCTTGACCCTAACAACAGCGAAGCGTTTAGGTTTGTTGGAAGATTATCTCCAAAGACTACTGCACGATTCGCCGTGCGAAACAGATCTGTTTCTCCGTCATCGTCGTGTCCATCATGTACAATTCTCTGCGGTTTCCTCAGTTCAACCTCAGAAAGTGCTTCCACGAGACGAGCGGGGTATGTGACGCTTCAATTTCGTCGGAGTACCGCTTAAACCGAAACTGACGAGGCGCTTTAAGGAGCAAATAATCGAAATCTGCCCGACCTCGTTGTTTTTCACGATCAACATGGTTTACAACGTCTACATGTACATGGTGCTGATGACTCTTCTACCGTTCCTCTTTCTACTTTGCCTTAACGCCATCATCGTGCTGAGGCAGAGCCTCGACACAAACAAGCAGAAAGAAGTGTGAGTGTTTTCGCCGTTGTTAAAACAACTGGCTATGAAGAAAATGTTTGCAGGAAATGGCTGTTGCTCCTGAATCTGAGCGGATTTCTGCGTTCGAATTGAAAAGGCAAAAGTATAGAAGACAAATAACAAAGGGCGAGGAAATACACTTTCCGCTAGACTTCCTTTGATTAAGGAATTTCAAACTCAAGAAAATGATTTCCTTGGAGATGAATAATGTGAAATAAGTTGCTTTCAAAAGTTTCGCTTTCGCCTACTTTTGTCTTCTAGCTAACCATTCTCCTGGTGCTCGTCATCGAGCGTAGAGGTGTTCCAAATATGAGAACTATGATGGTAAAGAATTCGCCATTTAAAGAAGGGAAACGTAGCAGCATCATTCTCGAGCGATGTTTTTTTAGCTATCTACTTTAGGTCATAGGTTTTTTTTCGTTCTAGCATCTCAAATTGACTGTTTCAGCTCGAAGGTTGAATCGGCCGATTCTCTTCTCAAACAAGCCAACAGCTCATCGTCAGGCGGAGGTGACGACACTATAACGATGATCATGGTCGTAATTCTGTTCTTAGCATGCAATACACTGGTAAGGCACTATCTACTGTGGTACTCTGAATTTTTCTTCATCCTCTTTGGAAATTGCAAATTTTATTCTTAACTGATTTGTATAAATCACCTATGGTAGTTTACGTAAACCCAGGAGAAGCGTACAAAGATAGGCAGGCAGTAAACAGGATCAGAAATAGAAAATCAAAAACGAAGAAATATACATGTAGATCCGCTAGATGAACACCATTGTAAGGGGTAGTAACGAGCGTTAAGATCTGTTGCCCTTTCCCTTGCATAGGTGTGAGGACCTCCTCCAAAGTGCTTCACATTTGCTCGAACTCAAGCAGAGAACTCAGCACTGAATTGGAGCATAATATCGTGTCTGTTGATGAGAGGCGTACATACGCGAATAACAACGGGACGATTTAGGAAGACTTTAGAATTACTAGATAGTTCACACTCAGCTTTTAGAATGTTACAAATGATTGTAGTGTAATGAATAATTTGCCGCCCAAATGAATTACAACGTTTACTGCCGGAGAGTTTCTTCGACTGTTTCCCAGCTCTATATATTTAGACCTTCCCTAATTCCCTTTATATACCTATAATAGTTCTCTAAAACCACTGTTTTGAAGCCGCTTTTCACGTCGGCCTAGCCCAGAACAAGCAGACTATTCCACTTCGACGTTCTCCAATGATTTCAGAACAATCATCCTACCATAGTTCACCAAAAATACAGCACTCAGCTAAGGCCCCCAAGAGCGATCAGCTTTCCCTCTACGCCTGATTCAATCAAGAGTCCTTTCGATGTGATTCTTTTCTGCTCAACGCTGGATGTGTCGTTACTATGTTTGTGAAGCGCCTGAATATCTATCCTTTGCTACGGCACAAAAAAGTGCGAGCGAAAACTACGTAGCTCATGTAGGCGCTGTTTCTTCGAAGTGACTATTGTCACTTGCGAAAAAATTGAACAGATCATTCTTTTTTCTTTTTCGGCAGAAAATCTCTGTTGAATTTGCTGCTGGGATACGACAAACAAAGTACCAAAGGGCTTGTTTTTTTTTCGAGCATCAAGCAAGTATTCAAATTGCGACATTGTTTCAGGCGCTGATTGTGAATGTGATTGAGACGTTCTTTGATCCAGACCCGCTGCTGCTCAATCTGCTTTCGGACGCCAGCAATTTCCTGGTCATTCTAAACTCGTCTGTGAATTGCGTGATTTACTTCGTCTTCAACAAGGAGTACAGGGAAATATTCTTGTAAGTAGTTGCCTACATTCTGCACACGAAGAGAGTATGCAGCTCCTAGACTGTGAGTGGGAATGCTTCAGAACGAAATTCTACCACATGGTGGACAACATGTCGAGGAACGCATTCTGCTGCTGCTGTCGTTGCTGCCTTTGGCGACGGCATCGCCAAGACCTCGTCTACAACCCGGTGTCGAACGGCCACTCGATGCGACGTCGACCGTCACTGCGATGCGTCATCAGCGAAACTAACGGCGACACCGCCACCAGTAAGTGCTTTAAAGCGTTGATCCTGGAAGCGGACTTCCTAAGTTTCATTCACTACAACGATGACGGGTGTCCCAAGAAAATATTGACGCAATTGGACCTTTCATAACATTATTATACCAGTCCTTTATTTGACGCTGTTAGACTTCCTTATATGGCCAATCATGGCCACCTTTCTTGTTCATTTTTGTTTTAATGGTTGTTGTTTGGCTATTATAAAAATGAAACATGAAACATTATGTGTTTCACCAAATGGATTGCTCTGGCTTATTTTGAAGAACAACAAAAACAATATCCACTGAAAAATTAGATTACAGATTTGCGCAAATAATTATCTTAGGAGTTGTGCTAAACGCCTATCATTTGTCCACAATTTTCGCTTAATAGTCAATACGAAAGCCTTTTACGTGAAATTTTACAAAGCCCACGTTCTGCAAATTGTTCGACTGAATTTTCAATAGAAATTTTCAATAGAAATTTTTGCATCGCGTGGAAATGTACCTCAAAATTGGGGTTCCACTTTGCTTCGTTGTTTCACTTAAAATTTGATGATGTTACGTGTGCAAGCTTACAGAAGAACTGCTGTCTCCGGAACTCTGTGAAAATAAAACAAGATTTGTGGAGAGTAGTCGATGAGGTACTGTTTATTCACTTTCCATGCCAATGCATACATTGACTGTTACCACACTCTTTTTTGTCTAGGCTTTACTGACCGTCTTGAATAGAAAGACAAAGAAATGAATAAGTAAAGAATCTCTCGACCAAGGAAGTAAATTCTGAGTTGAGGTAGTTTCCAAATTTTTGCGACATGAAGACATGAATATGTCACAAAAGGTCAGTTACATCACGGTACCCAACACCAAGACCCGATCATTGGATCAAGCATACGGACATATGGATACCGGTCCCCTTGTGAGACCATTGTTTCACCATGCAGCCACGAAAATTGGTAACTGCAAAAAGTTGCTTTTCATTTTCCGTTCCATAAATACAACGGCTCCTCATTCCCAGTCGTTCTATATCGCCGATTAGATCAATGTTCACAGCTACTTTTAGATGATTGGCATTGTTACCTGGAAAAAAATCGAACATTTCTCGTTGCGAAATAACACATAACAAAAAATGTGTGCATGTGTTAGGCTGCCCAGACGCATGGCGCGAGATTTTTCCCTTTTTTCGATTTGATAAAGCAGAAACTTTTTGCTTTACCGCTCTTTCGAAATTTGTGGGTCAAATGTAATTTTGCAAAAAGTGTGAGACGGTTGTGTCCAATCAAGCAGTTTGATTTTTTTTTGTGGTTAGCTCTAGTTCACTCTTTTTTCTCGGCGAAGTTCACCATATTTGTCAGAAGTCGGTGTCAAGGGACATACGAATCGGTCGTTCTGTTTCTTTCGTTTTTTGTTCCTCAGGGACCTACCAGCGAGCCATCGGATGGAACTGAGCATTGTGCATGACCCATAATCGCACAAAGACGTTTCTCGATGTGAAAGCTTCTGGAGCGCCGGAGGACTGTTTAATGTTGACCGTTGGCATGCAACTATACTAAAGGTGTAAGGTGTAATGCGTTGAGAATAATTCCTGCGCACTTTCCAAAAGCTTCTAGCTCGAAAATGTGTCTGCAGGTTCAATTTGGCCAACTGAATGCGACTGAAGCGATGTCCATGAAAATACGACGACTTCTTTTGGTGTCTTCAAACACCTATAATTAAGCTAGAACAAAAAACATTCCAATCGGGGAACGGCCTCACTGTCGCTTGACTGAAAAAGGAAAATGAACCCTAATGCGAGGGTCTCTACCCCTCAAATAGTAGAAAATTGTTTCCCATTTTTCCAAACTCCTTGAACCTTTGCAGTTACTGGCCTTGAAAGTTTGTTATTAAATCGCACAGCCACCATGTATATCAAATGTTCAGAAAAATGCAAAAAATACTGCAAATTTAAGGAAGCGAAAATCTGGCCTCTCGCTTAAAAAGCAATATTTTTGCATTTCTTCCTACGTATTAGAATTTTGGAAGGCACTGCTATCTGCATGCGATTCCATGGTAAACACTTCCTATCCATCATTCGGTAGGCTTAAAACTTTGCTGATTCTCTAGCGGTATCCATTCTTACCGGTAAGGCATAAGCCTGACAAGGAGAGCCTTCAGAGCGGCGGTGAGCTTTTGCGATGCAGTTTTTACAGGATGTAGGGTCCCGTGTGGGGAGTCCAAAACCACAGTTACTTTTTTCGGAATGCTCTTCTGTGGTCGAAAAAAAACGGGTGGACGCGTGAGCGCGAAGTTCATGGCGCTCTGCTGCCACCCAACCCGATGTGGTCGGTTGGCGTAGTGGTGGCGGGGTCGCCTCTCGGGTGCACCGAGCAGGCCTGATGGTTCGGTCCCCGGCGTCGATAGTGTTTTTGCACACATCGGATCGTTATTATTATGGGCTTGCGTGATCGCAGAAGTCAATTTGCACACGATTAATGCCTTTATTATTCAAATCTAGCATTTTTGGGTTTCCATTTGAGTTACCTCTCAATGGATCGTATTTGCACTGTATCACTCTATTGGATCGCTAACATAAAAATTCTTGCCCACATGAAGTAACTGTGCTTTTGCTGACAATGATAATTAACAATAATGATATAGAACTATGAAACATTTAAAACATAATCACTTATCACACCAGCAGCATCTCACAAGCGCTAGGGACGAACAAGCTTCCTTTACCTGACACTGCCTCCTGGAGAAGCCGTTTTAGAGCATCTCCTGCAATCTCTCTCCTTGCGGGAGAAGTGAAATCAGGATTGAACGCTGACAGAAGTCGAGCGACGACACGTCCGGGTGAAAAGGACAATTTATTGTTAATGTTAAGTTTCTAACCAAATTCATACTTATCTCGTGAAGTTTATCTGATTGTGTACATTTACGGTATCGTTGCTGATATGATAGTGCAAGTACGATCCATTGAGAGTAACTCAAATGAAAGCCCAAAGAGACTAGGTTTAATTACTAAAAGCATTAATCGTGTACAAGTTGAATAATAACAGCCCGATGTGTGGAAAAGCTTTGGCGACACCAGGGGTCGAACAATAAAACCCACTTGGTGCGGCCCACAGGCGACATCGCTACTCCCTGCTCCATCCAACCACATCGGGTTGGGTGGCAGCAGGGAGCCATGAACTTCGCGCTCACGGGTCCACACGTTTTTTTTCGATTACAGAAGAGCATTCCGAAAAAAGCAACTATAGTTTTGGACTTCCCACACGGGACCCTACATCCTGTAAAAATTGCATCGCAAAAGCTCACCGCCACTCTGGAGGCTCTCCTTGTGAGACCTTTGGTAAGCTCACCTCTGTCTGCGGAATCCGATATGGGTCCTACTGTGTATTACTGGGTATGATTTTTCCTCTTGCTTTTTTTCATACCAGGAATACCACAAATACCTTTATTTTTTAAAGAATAGGCTTATCATTTGTTTTAGCTACCATCACACCTGCATCACCTGTGTGGCAGCCGCTAACAAATCGTCAGCTACCCAATATGGACTGGCCGACGGGAAGCTATGATCCATTGAATGACCACCTAACCCTCATGGATGATGATGCCGATAGTGGCTGGGACGATGACTGCCAGGTAAGAGTGGTCCTCCTTCCTCATGTGTCGTGGTGCCAACTATGCAATTGTGCTTGATTGCCAACTAAATTCGACTTAGAATAACACTCATATGTATAATAGTTAGCACCCGGACTCGTTGCAACAGCACTGTACGAATACCCTTGCTGAAGTTGTGCGAAGGGTAGCAAAGACTTCAATCATTTGTTTCGTTTTGCAGTATCATTTGGTTATTTAAAAAGGGGATACTGCAGTGTACTAATGCTAGCCCTCTTTTGGCTGAGCTATCCTTCACATTTTCCGAATATGTTTACTCCACTACCCATCCTAATCTCCACCTGTTCGTTCCGTTCCGATATGTGGACAACATTTTAGTTGTTCATTAATGAAGAGTAGCACCAATGATCTTTATTATCAACTTATTAAATTCTATACCTTAAACCTGCATAATACGCATGACCACGACTATTCCTGCAACTATCTAGACATGAAAATAAAGACCTTCGACAATAGATCAAGTACAAAGCTTTATAGCATGGCAAATTCTTTTGGATTTAATATCAAGAGATTTACCCATTTCGGTACCAAGCTGTCACCACATATCAAAAAAGCTATGGTCCATGCAGAAAGTCTAAGATGTACATCCACTTGCAGATTTAGATTAGAGGAGAGAGGATTTTCTAAGTAGCCTTTTGCGTACTAAAATGCAACCATCCGACTCAGGTCATGACAGTATCATTACAGAAATCTTTTCAATCTCTCGTTATTTGAATATTTTCACAAAGCAAATTGATCCTTTAAAAACAAATACGATCTAGATGGAGCTAATATTTAAATAAAGGACTCGTTACGTAAATAATTAGATTAGCGTTATTTGGTGGACTGGAGGACGTTTGATGCTTCGGCACGGAGGTCAGCCTTTCCATTATTTGCTTGGATTGCTCCTTGCCACCTCAACCAAACCCTTCCCTACCAAAACTTCTCCTCTTGGTAACTGTCAGCGGGTGAACATTTAGTGTGAAATTTGGACCGTCTCCTGTGGACCCCAACTGAACAAGGAGTGAGACTGTTAATAGATGATTTGAGAAAAAGCGCTAAGCGCTGTGCCCTTAATCCAGGAACAAAACGTACACCATTGCATTACCTTTGACGTTTACCTGGTTTTCAGCTACACAAAGGCTGTAATGCCCAAGCCTTGGTTACTTCTTTCTTTGCTTCGATTCTTACGAAAATCCGTTTTCTTTATATCCAACTAGGCTCACCCTTCTTCATATGTCATCTGCTTCTCTACAAAATGTAGTTCTGGTCGTTAGCTGCCAGAAGATTGTGTATGTGAGGATCTACGGATGCCCACTTCTAGGTATCGTCACGTCAAATCGCGACCAGGTGGCTGGCCGAAGTGAGCATCGTCGAAGGACGCCTAGATGGACAGCGGCCGCACATTCACGTCAAGCCCATCAGCGCCCTCCGCGAAAGAGAGGCCACCATTTCCATAACTGCGCTGTGAGCGAGGGGTGGTGGGAAGCGCTGCCCTTGCCAAAATTGAGAGAGTATTTTCGGAAAACGCGTGTTCGGATTATATACCATAGTATTGCGTACTCAGGGAGATGTTTGTGTGTTGATTTGAATGGTCATAATTGTGCTGATCGAAGTGCCATCGCGTTGTAGAGCTTTTTCTTCTAGTCAAACGATACAGGTTCAACTGCTTGTTCAGAGCAGCTGATGTCTACTCAACAAGTGTGTGCAATGAATTTGATGTCGAATAATGATTGATGTGTTTACGATAGAAAATAAAACGATATTTGATGTTCTTCGCTTCCACCAGCTTCAGAAATGGAACTCATTAGTGTTGAGAGACTGTTGTTAGGCAGCCTTTGTTGTGCCACATGCTGAGGACAATGCCCGGGCAAGGTGCCAATCTACATAGATGCACTTGTTTAACGAAACCCATTACCCCTGTTGAAAGGAATCAGCCCGTTTCACTGTGCTTTATTGGAAGAAACTGGATACATCGCCACAGAGAATAGCTTGCGAGGACGATCGTACGAATCCCCCAATCTAACAGCTGAGCTGATCGTACGAATCCCTCGATGCAATAGCTGATCAAAAGTCTGTCACTGAATTCTACAGGAGCCGAATCCCTTCCTACTCATCGCCTGCTTTGCCTAGTAATTCATTTCATTCTTTAAAGAATGTTGTTCTGTTTATTTTTGTCAATGGTACAAATGATGAACCAACAATTTAAGCCGCCACCATATTCTTACATTCAAACCCTGGCTGGGAAGAATTACAAAGCTCTTCCAAGATTAGAAGGCAGGAGTATGAGTGACGAAAGGATGAGTGTTTGTTTCAACCAATCTCTTTCTAAGGCTCCCCACGATGCTTATCATGGAATCAACATGGGAATATTCTTATCCTGTACAAAGAAAGGACGTGCACCTACATAGGGTCAGTGAAATTGGTACGAAGATTCTGAACAAGACCTATGTCGTCTTGTTTGGCATCGATCGAGGTGTTTCGGTTTTGCTGAGTGCCCTTGGGTGGTCCAAAAATGGCAAAAACTTGTTGAAGCTCCAGACCATTTGTAGTTCAATTTCTGAGAACGACAAGGCCATACCAGGCCTCAGTCTTGTCTTATCAGCTCGCGCTGAATTGATGCTATTTTTGGACCACCCAGGGGCGTTTATCAAAAAGTAACACAGTTTTGTGATCCTCGTTCGATGCCCTTCAAGATCATTCACGTCGCGTTCAGAATCTCAGGACCGAGCTCACTGACCCCTTTGTTAGACCTAACCAAGAACTTTCTATCGTTGATTCACGAACCTCTTCGAGTTAGATGTCTGGTTGGCCCTGGCAGAATATGAACCGTGAGCCTCCATTTAAAGTTAACATGACATGCGGCGCTTTCTACGGCTGCCCCTCCCTATTTGCTTAGTCAAGAAACTTCCTTGAGATTATTTTTAAGGTCGTTGTAGTTCGCGCAGATTTTATTTTCGAGTCCGGAATGAGGAGCCATAAGAGACAAGATCTATCCAATAGAGAAGACAGGGTAGAGTCATTCAGATGATGCTCCTCACTCAACTCTCCTGTTTCTGTTCTTGCATCACAGCAGTTAGATGACCTATGCATCTTTTTGACATGGAGTCTGTTAGTTTCGAGGGTTGCTCCAAACATGAGGATATTGGCGCTGATACTGTGATTCCTTTTTATCAGCTCCTAGAGTAGAATATTCGACATCTCTCAGAATATTATGAACATGATGTAGCCACAGTTTTGAAGGTTGCGCACCAAGAGGAGCAAATCCAATCGCCAAAAGGTGCCGACGCCGTCTATCCTAGCACTATGGTGGGTGTTCAGTTGGGATTCTTAGTAGGCGGTCCAAGTTTGACACTAAATGTTGATCGGCTGGCAGTTACCAAGAGTGCAGAACAAGCATCAACTTTTCGAGACACCTGGTAATGCAAAATTATTCCCGGTCCTAATCTAGAAAGAGTTGAGAGACAGGTGCAAAGAGTCTTTGATAACGATTTTGTCAGGTGTGTACATAGAATCACGAAACGGGTGGCTGCAGCTTTGAAGTGAAAAAAGACTATTATATAATCCAGGAATTGGAAGATTTACGGCTGCCGAAGCTGGCAATAATGCAAACTTTTACTAACGAGCGAGACGTTTTTGGTGAAAAGCATTGCATTCAAATATCAAAGGCTTTTTGCTGAAGCTTTATGGACGCTGCACACTATTCAATACACATATACCAATGAGGTCGCCAAGGGAAGCAACAGGTCCAGCAGGACGAGCACTATCGCAAATTCTGGCGAAAGTCTTTCGAACCAGCCCACATCCCTTAGTTTGTTTCTATAAAATTAGGATGTATGACACCATGGCGAAGTGAACGGCATATGCTAGCAGAACAGAGCTTTAGCCGGCTTCTGTAAAAGCACAACTAACTGTAGGGTGACACCGTTCGTCTCTCCAACTGTTTGCTGGGGGAATCTTTCACCTCAGAAAATTCACTAAAATGTTTATTTGTTTATCTATTTATTTATTGCACATGTTTGCGCACTTTACAAAAATATCGATAACTGATAAATCGTTGTAATTAAAATTCTAGTCCCTAATGCCTAGATTTCAAAAGCTCTGGCCGAGACCTAGGTTGACGCAAGTGTCAGTATTAAGTCAAGATCAATCTAAGCACAATTATTTAAAAAACAGGACAAAAAAAATCTTTTTCCTCACCCCGGCAATTGTGGCAATTCTTCTGGGAGAACAGAGACGGATATATAACAAATTTGGGTGTTGACAACGGTGGCAGGCGGCAAGAAGCACGTGCGAAAGAGGAACGAAATAGAGAGAATCTGCTAGAACATTTTTCTCAAAGGGTTGTAACTTGGTGTAACGGTCTCTGATTCATGAGAAATTCAATTTGAAAACGGATTACTGTATGCGGCACTTCTTGGACAGCACTTTTAATATATAATTAATATAATAACAATGTAATATAATCGAGCGGTTTTACTGACATGCATTATCTGCCGTATATAAGTAGTTGATGGCACAGTCGAGAGGAAATGATATCGCTCGACACCTCGGACAAATGTATGGTCATGATTTTCTCGAAAGCTGGTCATCACATGGCCATCGCATTTCAATTTCAAAAAGCAATGGATTGATTTCGTACTGCTGAGAAAGGGTTACTAAAGGCAAGAGCTACAGAAAACTTCAGTGATGGCAGTACTTCGTTATGCTACCAACGACTTTAACTCTACGTGCACGATTGAATGTCGGTCTAGCCACAATACAGGCGTAGCTACATGTGCTAGCTATTTATCTATTGATTCCAGCTTTTCCCCACACAACACCTTCAGCACACCAGTAAAAGTCTAGCTGGCGCCTTTCGTAGTGTCGCCAACTGACGGTTGATGCGTCTTTTACGGCTGCTTACCAAAAACTGATCTTATCGTTATTGAGATGTGACATTTACTGCCCTTCATTCTGTATCGTGTCCCTGTCTAGATTCTACCTCTAAGCATTGTGAGCCGCTCCGCTCATATACGCTTATAATTCCACACATTCAGATGAAGGGAGTGGTGCTACTGCTAGTTACTCTCGGTGTGGCTTTGGCGATGCGCCATCAATCAATCGCCGTGAAGGGAAGGCTAAAATGTGGCCCGAAAGCAGCAGTGAAGGTTCGAGTGAAACTGTGGGAGGAAGACGGAGGTAAGCCGTTAGCAGTTAGTGGTTTTAGCGATGCAGTTGACAACACGTTCCAGGAAGGCATCATCGTTTAAAAGTCACAAATCTCGAATCATGAACGTTTCAGCCGGAGAAAATTCGACAGACCAGTACCATTCTCAGTTCCTTCTTCCTCTTGTAATGTCACTCGAAAACTGTGGTTGCTTACCAAAGCGAAGAACACATGGTTGTTGAAATAAACTTCCCGAAATCTCAAGAAGCGATAATTCTACTTCGCGGAAACTCTATAAAGCACAACTCTCCTCTCCAATTAAGGATCAGGAAACGGCCTGCTTCCAGTACGGCATGCGTGCTCCTGAAATCATCACCTACGCCTGGTGGACTAATGTCGAGGTTCCCGCACAACTTATGGTTGATTATCATCCCTTTCACGGCTGGGAATGCTTTGCCTTTACGGCAGACATTCTGAGTCGTTGTCGTTTTTGCACGCATTCCTTAAACCTGCTTGTTAGAATTTTTTGGCACGCATCTTATCATTGGGCTCTAGCTTTAATTGCTTCTAAATATTCGTCAAACTCTTGTTCCCTTGCTTCCATTGTGCGTGCGATGCAGGGCAACCTTGAGATATTTGATAAACTCCTTTGATAAGAATCCACCTGAAGGAAACCATGGCCTGTGTCACAAGAGCAGCAATACCCATGAAAGATTGAAGAGACGAAACCGTACATTCAACAGACCTTTCAAGAACTTATTCTTAGCAAACCGTATTGGCATGCTGCTTGCTAATTTTTATTGCGACACTATCGCTTGATTTTGATGTTTTCAAAAGCGTCACGCTTCAAGCAAAAATCGTGGATAATGTCGAAGAAGCAAAAGAGAATGTCCAATTATTGCTCACTAAGAAATGTAAACAAACACTATCTCTTCTAAAAGTAGAAGATGGTTAGTGGACGTTAAAGATAAAGGATAAAGGAAGGCGTTATTCAACCCTCTTTGGGATGCGCCATGCATTCTACTTCTACGGGATGTCGTGGAGGCGTGTTGAATGAATATTTGGCCATACAATGACTTGCGGTGGCCAGGCGATGTTCAAGTCAGTGCTTTATCCTTCACAGACAGTACCAATTCATCGACCCCGTAGGGATGGAAGGCTTGGTTGGCCTGGGCGAAAAACTCGAACCAGGAACCTGGTACCGGGTGCAGGCGACAGCCGGCGCCTCCTCCGACTGCGCTCCACGCGCCCACTGGACGTTATCTTGCTTGAATACTCAGTCATACACCGGACACAAATGACGAACATGGTTTGTGCCGTCTCAAGATTGTTCATACCCGCAGAACTACCACATAACGTGCTCTTCTCCGTTAACGGGAAGGACAGACAGAGCTAGGCAAGGAAAGGATCTCCGGAAGGTGGGCGATCTAGCTTACCTTTTTGAGGTGCGATGCCGACACAAGCCGGTCAAGTACAATGGACATCGATTTTTGAAGTAACCATAGTGCAGAGCTTTCTCAACATCACTATGGGTCTCCATAGAAGGTCTCATAGAAGGTCCATGGTTGCTACGGTTCTACATCTGGAGGTTCTCGTCAGCCCGCCTTCCCGAGTCACCCATACGCTTTATCTCCTCCCCTCCCCGCAAGGTGTGGGAGCTGGAAATAGGTCTGCGTGGTGCTACATACAAAACGGTCCACTTGCAAGGCGAGGGACAGAGGTCGCGTCACGATTACAAAGCCAGCCGATGGAGATACACAGTCCCAGGACCACAAGTGGAGTGGTGTAGCCGTCTCCGAGCGTTTTCGTGATTGAATTTCAAGCGGTAATCCTTTGACGATTGATTAATGAAGATCTTTTCAACCACTAAGGAACGACTGTTTCATTTCTTTCCCAGAAGATCCCTGATGAGTGGGCGACACGGGGGCCACTGAGCTAGTCCGAAAGTCCCGTAACGATAAGACGTCAATCGAAACTAGCCGGCGTATGGAACCTCGAGAGGTAGCAGTGATGTTGACTTGTCGAATTCAACCACTTAGTTGCACTTACAACAGCTTGGTTTCGAAAGCCAACTGGAAGTTTGGGTTCTTCACGAATTAGAAAATCCATCTCACCAAACGCATTAACATATACAAGGGTATAGTCTACTTGGAACCGCTTTCAAGAAACCGAAACTATTGACTCCAATGTAACTATTGACTCCACCGTCGTGAACTACCAAAATTGAAAGAAGAAATAAAGAAAAAACGCTCTGAACTGGCCAGTCGCAAAGGCGTGATATCCCATCATGATAACGCCAGATCCTACACCCCTTCTTCTTTCCCTCTATAAACCGCCAAAATCAACAGAGCTCAATTGAATACTGGTGTCATATACACCATATGTATATGTATCCCTTAATCTAGGCACCGTCAGATTACCTTTTATTGCGCTTCCTTCAAAACCATTTTAACGGTGAAACCTTGATTCCGGTGAAACTATTGAAAATGAGTTCTTCGCTTCTAAAAACGAAGGCTTTATCGAAGTTGGAAACTTTTAACTACCGAATGGTGGCAAAAGGTTACTCAACATTATACTCGATACATTATTAGTTATTGTTTGTTGTTAATCTAAGTAAATTCACTTTGAAAATATAAAAATATATATAAAAGCGACATTAGTTATCGAACAACCCAACAGAGCATGTCAATGTGTAATTTTTTCTAAAATACTTTTTAAAACACTGGAGGAGCGACTGCAGTCTTCCAGGACCCGATCCCGATGACCTCCTTGCACAGGGTTATACCGACCACAACGGCGACTTCATACTCTCTGGTGGGACCGCAGAAATGACGCAGATTGATCCTGTTCTCAAGGTTTATCACGACTGTGATGACGGAATTAAGGTGTGTGCGTTTTTCACGACAAGATCAAATTCTGCAAAACCTCATATTTAACACCTATTTAGCCTGGCCACAGGAAAGTAAAGTTCAAACTTCCTAAGTCGTACATCACAAACGGAAAGACTCCTAAGAAGACATTCGACATTGGTAGGTCATTTTATTATAAAGGCTCGAAGCTCTTCATCAAGCAGACTGTTCCCCTTTCAGTCTACTCTGTTTTTAAGTATTGAAGTTCCGAACCTTCCTCATTTCCACTGATAAGTGCCTAGTGCTCTATTAAAAGACAATTCTTCAAGAAAGCAAATTGCATTTGCAACGTTATCACTCAAGACGTTTTTAGGAACCCTGAATCTCGAGACAATTTTTGCAAAGGAGGAACGGGAAATGTTTGTCTCAAGGAGATCGACTGATGAGCTTTTCTTGTAACGAAGTTGTCGTCTCCTCATTGGAATATAGAACTTATATTCTGCAGCACGTAAACTGCAGTTTTAAATGCGAGTTCTTTCGTGGGAAATAAAGTTGATTTGTAAAATCGTAATAAAGGTTTCACATTATCTTAAATTCAGTGATGCTGGTCCTCCACGAGTTGGATGTTTTTGGCAAAATAGAAAGGAAACTGTACAAGCAAACAGGGATAACGGTAACGAGAGAAATAGATCGGTCTAACAAGGGAAGGGTCTGAAGCGTCTGTCTGAACGGTGGGAGCGAGTCATACAGAGAGAATCCTCATCTCTCAATTACTGAGTCCACCACAAATATGGTCACTCTAAAAAAAGCGAATTACTCATGCGGAATTTATCAGGTAACAGCGGAACTTGCTCAACAATTTGCTAACAATCTAGTTAACAACCAAAATGGATATCATTCAATATGATCCCTGTTGGCACGAATGACAGCTTGCAGATGCTAAGGGTAGGACTCAACGGCGACATGCAGGGTTGCTTGCGGAATTTCCTTCCATGCTTTTTCCAGTGAAGATTTCAATCCACAAATCGTAGTGTGCCTTTTAGCGCAAGCTTTTTCCTCCAGAATATACCAACGCAGTAATTCATAACATTCAAATCTTACGATTATGTCGGCCATTCAGAAGCAGGGATGGAGTTGGGAAGATTCCTCGCGCACCACTCCCGAGTCTTCATGGACTTATGGGCGGATGCGCCGTCCTTTTTGAAGGTCCGTGCTGTATTCCCAAAATATCATTGAGCACAGGGAAGCAACTCCTTCTTCAGAATGTCGTTCAGGTAGACATCGGTGTTGCTCTTGGCTCATTTTTCAACAAAAACCAATCGTGTTCGTCCTGTGGCGCAAACTCCAGCCCAAACCAACAGGGAAGCTGCATGAGAGTTTCTGTGAACGATTTTTCCTTCGTCTCTGCATTTTCACCACTTTCGGCCAATAACCGCGAGTTTTGACGGTTAAAAGGCTGCTCAATTGAGAAAAGTTTCTCATCGGTGAGGAGCGTCGTGCAATGGTCACGCCGCTTCAAGGCTACGTTTCTTCCTCTTCCTTCCATCTGTGCAAGCGTCAGTCCGTGCAGTTGACGGAACTTGTATGGGCATGTTCCAATCTCATTCTTAACAACTCGTCTCATCGTCGTAGCCGATAGTTGAGCTCGGATGCCATCTTTCTCATGCTGTGGCCTGAATTCCGCTTGATTTGTTCTTTCTTGATTTTTCGAAGACTGCTCGTAGCTACGGATACCAATGAACAGGACGGGACGACCAACAAGAGAGTTATGTTCCACACAGCGAAAGACAGTCGTCCTGTGCAGCTTCTACAAACGAGCGATGTTGGGAACAGGAGGTCTCGCCCTTCTCAGATCCAAGATTGCGCCTTTTTGACAACAAGACCTTACCATTTTTGATAGAAGCAGTGTGGAGATGCAAAAAAAAATGACGCACGAGAAAAGTGACCATATTTATGGCGCACCCTGTAATGTGTTTATTTTTTTCCAAGTCGTTAAACCCAAGGAGTAGGGGGTCCTTGACGTCATAATGGAATACGGCGCATCATGGGCTTGTGCGCTGCCGCACTTTTGCATTTTAACTGACTGGTTGAGATTTGGGGGATTCTGATGTCTATACCATTTTCAGACGTTTTTTGCCTAATTTTCCATCTGAATGCTGTGGTATTTAACACGATGATGTAGAAATGTTCAACATCAGTGATACACAGGTACAAAATGCATGAAGCACTACTGGGCACAATACGGGCAACGTACAATACCGCTCATAACTAGTGTCGCATTTGGCGTCGGAATCGTTGGGAGCAGGAAATTTGAAAAACTGAGCACACCGTTGGATCCAGCTAGTCGAGTAGAGTCCAGATATCTAACTAACTTTTACCCTACTCCAAATTTGACCTAGTTGCAGTGACTTACTTCTTCGCGCCGCTTATTGTAATTCCTCCTAATTTATGCTGTTTAAAGTGGTCTGCCTTCGGAAGAAAACGAATATTCGGATTCCTCGTTCAATGGCCTTTTCAAAGGTGTAGGAAGTAAATTGCTGTTTTTAGATATTATCCTAGTTTACCTGTATAGTGCATACTGCGGCAGGTTCTTGTCCTCGCCTGAGATAATTGCACCCACAAGACATTCTTGGTTAATTACCCGTCTGATGCACCCATAAGCTGTAAAAGGTTTCAATTTCCTTATCATTCCTCAACAAGTTTGACTTCAGTGCTTTACTGCGACCTTGTCGACAGTAAACACTGCGAAGTTTGGTTGTTTTCTGTACTAGATCGAAAAAATGATTTGTTCGATTTTAATTCCTCATTTTCTCAGTGCCAATGTTTCCAAATAAGTTTTTTCTTCAATATTTTAACTAGGGTAGAGTCTCTTAATTGTGGTGAAGGCGTAGGTACTTGAACTCGAATGGCTGTCCTAATTCCGACCCACAAACCCACCCGTTTCGTCTGCGTCAGTGGATTTTTTGAATTTAGGAGTGGCTATAACTGTTTTGTGAAGCAGGTTTGAAAAGCAGGGATTTCTCCGCTGTGTAGTATATTTGCCTGGCTTTTGTCTAGTTGGAGTATAAGCTATTGAGACCTTCAGACCTGCTCTATTTGGGCGCTTAAATGCAGCAAAAATCTATGAAACTTTTTGCTTCCTCCCTTTACTCATTATGTTTGCTTTAATTTGGAAAACAGACTCGACTGTGCTCTTTTTCAAAAAGAGAGCTTTCCGCCGATATAAAATAGTCGATTTTCGAACTATTCGGTTTTTTCGTTTCCATCTAGCGGAGTGTTGGCCGGGATCGCTGGTCGACCTTCGCACAGCGCTCCTCGGTCGGGTCGAAGATCCGCTACCCTCGCATCCAGGTGTGAAATCCAGCGGTACTGCGATATCTGTGCTCGGCAGTAAGGCGAGCAGCAGTGAGCCATATACGATCTTGCAGCAGTGCTGCTGATTCCATTAAAATTTCTAAAATTGATATAGCCGATTCTGCTTGACATGTTGAATGCTGACATGCTGACGATCAATGTGAGGCCAGTCTGTCGAGCGTCCATTAATTTTGCGAAGACGGACCTATGCATGGACATTAGGTTAGGTTAGGTTATGTTAGGACACATTAGGTTTTTTTATATATGTATTTGGAAAGAGCTGAGCCTTGAAGTCAAGTCAAGAAAAGTCTCAGCAAATGATAGTTACAAAGCAGCTTGTTTCTTATCGGTATCCAATCCGACATCTCTTCTTTTTCCTGAATTTTGAGTCAACACTGTTTCTTGGGCACATCTCTCGAAAAAACCCCTCTCCTTATCCCTCTCTCCCCGTGCTCGGTGCCTTCGTAATTTTGAACCCATCGTAACGCATTTTACACCATATTAGGCCATGCTTGGTATATTTTGTATAATTTACTCGTCGCTAGCATGCTCTTCAGCACTCTTTTTATTTTGTGGCAATAATATGCCTTGGTCTTATTGCAGGCTTGAATGCGCACTTGACCTACAACAGAATTTGTAACTCCAAAAAATTGGAATAATTTTTTGTTCAAGGACAATTTTGGTGCAACATTCTTAGAAGATTTACGTAATTCACCAGCCCAACAAGTGAACACATTTCTTAAAATTTTATAAAGTTTTTTATCTTTTGAGGAAAACAATGGTTTAAAGCTGCTATAAGAGCAGGGAGGCGGCCATTTTATAGTTCAAAAAAGAGAGCTACGTTGCGCCATGTCTTCGCCCAAAGCGTTACCAATTTTATTCGATTGATAGCAGAATTTCTGGTTACAGGAGTTTAACACCTGTTAAAGATACAACAAAAACAGCTGCAAAGAACGCAGGTATTCTCACTTTAAAGGTTGGTGTAAATGCATTTACACTACCGATCAAACAAAAGCTACGGCGAATTTTTTGAGTACATGGCGAGATCTGATCTTGTAATGCGCTATACGTCTGCTTGCTTTGCTGTTCGACTAATTGATTGAGATTTGAAAGGTTCTGACGTCTGTACCATTTTCAGATTTTTTGCGCAAATTTTCAACAGCATGCTGTGGTATTCAACATGATATGTATAAATGTTTAACACCAGTGACAAACAGGGACAAAGTGATGAAGCAACACTGGGCACTATACCGACGCGTATAAAGGCTACAGGCTCCTCACAGTCTCTTTCCATACATGGACCAATGACCTCGTGTAAAGCCACACTGCTCGGATTTTCAAAAGAGACCAGGATGTGACGTCGGAGGTGGTTTAAGTGAGAAACGTGGTCTATGGATCCCGCAAATTAACCTAAACGGCATCGATGCACTCTTTCCCCCATTTTTGCCTGTCACCTGGAAATTAGAGATCTGCTGAAGATCTTCTAAAATCTAACACCAATACTGTCTGAAGATGTTCGAGTGGTGATCCACCTGCTCCCGCTGAAGTGTGGCCCACCTTTAGACACGGAACCTTCGAGGGAAGAAATCAAGTCCCTTACTATGCTGGCCGAACGGACGGCCAGCATAGTAAGGGACTTCGAAGCTTGAAGTTGACAAAGACGCCACTATCCACTACGCTCTGAGCAGCTTGGCAGTAGAAGCACAGGCGTACAAGACCCCCAAACTCGTGATGCGCCTTATTCAATTGTGACATCAAGGATCCCCTACTCCTTAGGTTTAACGACTTGGCAAGAAAGAGACACATTTTTGTACTAATCGAGGGGTGAGGAACCTCCCTACATGACTAGCTTTACCCGTTCAGACATACGCTTCAGACCCTTCCCTTGTAAATGTAGAACTTTAAGAACGTCACGCATTTCAACAACTCGAAAATATTCGGTTGGCGGAGGCGTTACGGCTACTTTTACATTTTTCAAATTTATTTGTCCTCTTCGATGCAACCAACAATTAACAAATATATGAACCATCATTGCCGACAACATATTGCCATTTATCAGCTAACTTTGGGTACCGCTTCTATAGAGTCACTGGGTCTTGAAGAAAAAGAAGGAGGTGTACTTTTTGTGCTGTTCCATATCTGAAAACCTTCGGTCTCGTAAATGGATGGATAGTGAAACAAAGAGAGGGTAGTCTGTTGGCGAAAAGTTTGGTTAATACGGTAGTGGCCATATTCAGCAGACTTTGAGCCATCCCAATCTTTGGAGTCGCTCGGCATCCGATCCAATGGCGCCTCCGTATTTGATTTACCTAAAGAATCTGCGATTCCTCAGCGAAAGCGAAGTTGTCGGGGAGAGCGATATTTCGACGGAAAGCCCAATTTTTTTTTTCTGGTGATCGCACATATCATTAGGCATTCATGTGTCTCTATGGCCCTAAAAGGTGATACAGATGGGCAGCTATTGCATTACGATGGCCCACGAGTTTCTTTGCCAGCTCACGGATGTCACGGTGGGGATTCTCTACAATGAGCTCCTGATGGAACTCGTCACTGCCGCCTGACCAGGGTTCTGTCGCTCATCATATCGCTTGATAAGCAGCGCTATCAGGAGTTTCGGCTGTAATTCTCTCTGTTAAATTGCTGTAAGTCGTTGATGAATCCGGCCCCATGTCGCGATTTGCCGTTGAAGTTAAAGGCGTCGTTCTAGAACTTGAGATATAAACTTTTGCCTTGGGATGCAGTTCAAGGGCCTAACGCGTCATATACATTTCTTAGCACATCACTTGTGTAGCTGTGCTTCCTGAATTCGTAAAGCGGAATCGCTCGACCTTGCATAGAATCAAGGGGCTCACAATCAGTCATATTCGCAGTGGAACACTAAGGTTATCTGAATTTTTGTAGACTACTGGCCATCCTTCACACCCTTTTCATCCTCTACTAGCCATATATATATATATATATATATATATATATATATATATATATATATATATATATATATATATATAAGGATAAGGATAAAGGACGGCGTTACTCAATCCCCTCTGGGATGCGCCAGCGCATTCTACTTCTACGGGATGTCGTGGAGGCGACATGAATGCGTATTTGGCCATACAATGACTTGCGGTGGCCAGCCGATAAACAAGTCAGCGCTTTATCCTTCCCAGACAAGTCTGGTACCAATTCACCGACCCAGGAGGGATGGAAGGCTTGGTTGGCCTGGGCGGAAAAACCGAACCAGGAACCTGGTATCGGGTGCACGCAACAGTCGCGCCTCCTCCGACTGCGCTACACGCGCCCATATATATATATATATATATTGTAGGGAATGTTGCAGAAACGTTTTCAAAAATTTGGCATGGCGCACAACTGAGTGGCGGGAAAGAACGATTTTAAACTTCTTAACTTAGCTAGAAGAGTGTCCAACCTGAAGTGAAAAGTGTCCAGTTTGATTTGAAAAGTGCTCGATTCGACGTAAAAATGGTATATACGTAAAGCTTTAATCATCTGATGTCTATGTCAGACCAGCTGAAGGAGTCGCCGACTAGTCAGCAGCGGCCTATCATGGAGACCTCCCCCTTAAATCGTAGGCCATGCAGCGACTTTCAACATTTTCCTACTTAACACTGAATCCCCTCTTTACTTTCATCTTTCCCTCCTTCTTTCACTAAATTACAGATTCAGTGCAGTATTATTTTCGTCGCATTCTGTAATAAAACTATTAGAAATAAAGTTTCTTAATCACAACGAGAAGTCCTTTGAAAGAAGAGTATTTTCCAGAAGTCGAAAAAACTGGATAAATGGCTGCGGCATAAATTGAACGAGAATCAAAAAAATCGTCGTTTTAGGGTGTCATCGTCTCTTCTTTTGCGCAATAAAACGACCCGTTTCTCGACCAAATCGTGATGTTTAATGAAAAATGAATCCACTACGACAATCGACAATGTTCGGCTTAATGATTCGATCACGACCAGACTCCTCAACACTTTCCGAAGCCAAAACTTCACCAAAAGAAGGTCATGGTGACTGCTTGGTGGTTTCTGCCTGTCTCATCCATCACAACTTCATAGGATCCTGGAGAAGCGATTACGGCGGAAAAGCACTGTCAGCAAATAGACGAAATAGACCAGAAACTAAGACGATGTGCACGGCATTGGTCAATATAAAGGGGCCAATTCTTCTCCACGACAACGCCCGTCCACACGTAGCACAAACTACCGTGCAATAGCTGAACGAATTGGGCTACGAAACTATGTCTCATCTACCATACTCAGCGGACCTCTCTCCCACCGACTACCGCATTTCCAAGCATTTGAACAACTTTCCGAAGGAGAAATACTTAAAAACCAAAACGACGCCAAAAACGCCTTCAACGCTTTCATCAACACCTCCATATCTCCGGATTTCTAGGCTAACAGGATAAATAAACTTGTTTCTCGTTAGCAAAGATGTATAGATTCTAATAATTTTTATTTTGATAGAAAAGTTTTTCTGTGATGATTTCTGATAATTTGAATGTTCGAGTTGAAAGCGCTCATTTATTTCCGTACGTAGTTCAACAGCGTCATGTCACGATTTATGGAAACTAGAGCTTGTGCGGACAACTAACGAACTTGTTTTCCAAAATGGAGCGAAAGAGAGGAACAGAAGAGAGAAATAGCATATTTTCCAATTTTCGAGAATAATATGCGTGTATGTAGGAGGAATGCGAAACTGCTCATCTTACACTGACTCTGACTCTCTGACTATTTTTCTAATAACGATGTAGCAGAACTTTGTCTCTTCGACCTCTGTCAAATAATTGTTAACCTCTATGAATGCTTTTTTATTTGATAACCCCATGCGCTCTCCAACGTTTTTACCTTATGGTTAGAAGAATGATGCAGATAGAGGTAACCCATAGGGATGCAAGGCGTTATAGTTTAAAATCAACCTGTAGAAGCATCTTGAATGTGTTTCTTGAGCTAATGTGTGTAACAACGAGCCATTCAGACGATAGAAAAAATGCCTTTGACTTTTACGACCGCTCCGAAAGTTGTCCTCTTATCGTTATAGACTTTTGGTTCTTTAGTTAAGAAGCAGTGTCTCAACACATACCATCTCTACAGCCACTCTTTACAGCTTCGGCGAACCTATTAAGGTATGTTTCGAAAAATGGTACTTGTACCAGTCACATTGTAATAAACCGTTCAGATGAGATGCTTAATTTTCCTAATTGTCGCCGGAGCAGCATTCGCGATGCGTGATCAGTCAATCGCCGTGAAGGGTCGGCTCTTATGTGGTCCTAAGGCTGCTTCTAGAGTTCGAGTGAAGCTGTGGGAAGAAGATGGAGGTACCTCTTTCGACCTAAGGACGTTCGGCTTGTGTTCAAGAAAAACCAATGTGGGCACTTTCCGTAACTGCGACGTTCACGGAGCCGTTCTCCTGGGATTTATGAATAGTGCCTGGCATTTTTTAAGTGAGTATTCTACATGAAGGTTACAAGGAAAAGATACCAAATCGTTGTGAATCTCTTAAACGGGATGGCAGTTGTGGGATGCAGCTGGTTCTATACACGAGCATCATATCTGCGAGGAATGTCGGTAAGCGGTGTTGTGATTCATTTCCACCTCTTCCCTGCTTGCACTCTGATTGCTTCCCGAGTTTGTCAATCAGATACGCCAAGCTCAAGTAAGCTGGAAACATCTCTGATGGAAGAGGTGGAACAGTGGATAGGGCAGCAGTATGGTGAGAAGTAGAAGACTGGCCTCGGTGACACGCCAATTTTCACTACCTTACTACCTAAGAATCCGACACGATCAATCGAAGCTCTTCGAGTGAAATCGCAAAGAATAACAAGGAGACTACTTATACCATACTACTTATGGTTAGAGCTACTATACTCTGACGACTCTATGCATTGAAAAAAATTTGCCTCTTGGATCAGAGGAGCTTATTTGGGGTCCTGATCATAGAATCCTCTTGGGCATAAAAGTAGTATATGGCTTCTATGATCAATAGTATGCATTTTATCAAGCCCATTAAACCTGGGCACGTTCACAGAACAGACTTGACTCTTTGGGCAACGCACACATACCACCAATTTAAATAACCTTCTAAGGCGAGCTTTGCGAGCAATGAGTAAGCTTGACTCAACCACCCTACCCTGCTATGACATGCCTACCGTAATCTACGTACCGTAGTCGCCGAAGTTGTAACAACGAAGCATATTGATCATACTGCGGGGGACAAGCACCTTTAATATCCACTGGGTGATGGTTGGCAGAAAAATTTCGACCTATGAAGTTTTGTTAGCAGAATAGAGCCAATGGATCTGGCTTCCTTTCCTACAAAGGTTTTGGTTGTGGTTCCACATAGATAGCTTCGGTTATTGAGTATCAGATCGTGTTTTTTTGTGCGAAATTTCCGCATCAGCAGGTCGAACACAAACCCAATGCTTCCCATCATACCACATTCATATCCACTGTGCCGCAACTACTCGAACCTCAACAGTATTTGAGGTGTACTTGAGGACAGCGTAGATGGTTGGCAGGCTCTGATAGAGAGGCAGAACAAAAACGAGGTGAGGTGAAAATAGTCCACAATTCAGTCCCGCTGTCCGTTGTATATATGGAACACAAGTCTAGAATTTTTTTTGTTGCAAGCTGCATCCCAAGATCTACATTCTATATCAAAGTGAAACGGCAACCTGCGGCCGGATTCACCAAAGACTTACGTAACTTTAACGAAGAACTGAAAAGCTCAGATAGCGCGGCTTTTCAAGCGATATGGCGAGCGATAAGCCGCGTTATCTGAGCTTTTCGCCTACAATTCTCCATTAAAGTTACCTAAGTCGTTGATGAATCCGGCCCGTGGTTCTCTCCCCACGTTAGGAAGAACATGTGTATTGCATGATGCGATATATTATGTGATAAATTTTTCGCAAACCTTTCAGCTGAACGTTACTTGATAATAAATGAGAGAGACGTAAGAGTTCATCTTTAGGCCCGGACCCGGACGACCTTCTCGATCAGGGTTATACTGACCACAATGGAGAGTTCCGGCTCTCTGGCGGCACTGCAGAACTGACGCAGATCGATCCTGTCCTCAAAGTTTATCACGACTGTGACGATGGGATTAAGGTTGTATACATTCCAACGGTATCGCACTGCAGAACTCGAGCTTAACGAGAAGATCTCGGTTTAGCCTGGATCGAGGAAGGTGAAGTTCAGGCTTCCGAAATCATACATAACCAACGGAAAATCCCCGAAGAAGACGTTCGATATTGGTAGGTTTCAAAGAAGAAACTGCTTTGTCCAATTTTTGGGCAGCACTTAAATTTGCACCTCTAAAAAGTCAATTACACATTGCAGTTAAATTCAACCTATGGTACCAGGATTGTTAATCACATTTTATCTGGAGAAGACTCTGCTCGAACACTTTATTCAGAGCTGGTCCAGTGTTCATTGTACCAACCTGACCAAATTTACGGAAGCAGACAAGAAGCATGGATTGAGGCAATTTGGGTACTGAAATTCCCCTTCGCCTCACCTAGGATCCTCCGGTTCTCGCACTCCGGCATGAATGCAGCAACGGTCTCTCGGCTGGATTGGTTCCTAGGTTATTGCCACTCACTTTCAGCTGTCAGCCCAACTATGTACTCCGCCGCATTGACTTCGATGTCCACCTTTAACGGGAATGTTGTACCTATCAAGCTCGATGGAGCTTATACCTGATCCGAATCAATCATTATCAGTCTTGGTATCACAGAATGAACTCGCTGCTACCACTGCTCAGCACACGGTAGAACCTTGACCAATATTGTATTGTTCATTCCATTAGGAAATTGTAGTACCTTGATTAGGTCATCTACACCGTTGCTGTGAAGATAGCAGTAATTATACCGTCACAGTGTCACGTAAATTTTTCGCTCCACAATTCAGATTTTTCCATTCGGAATGCCAGAATTTGGGCCGGCATGCAACCCTTTAAATAGAATGTCTTGGTAGGCTTTTTATGTGGTCGAATTGGGGATGGGGATTGGGCCATGCAAAGCGTCTCCTATTCGCCTTTCATTTAAGTGCAGTTTGAACACCATTCGTATCCTGCCGTAGTTTGTAAAAAGGAATTTGTAGTGTAGTTTCACAATTCACCACGAAGCAGCCTAACCTTCCGAAGCATAACGTTAATCTCTCACAAACATAAATGTCCACAGTTTTGAGCACCAAGACTTCAAAACCACTCACTAGGTGTTGAATGTGCGCTTATTTTCAGGAGTTCTAAATCTCGAGACAATCTTCCCACATGAAGAGCGAGAGATGATTGTGTCGAAAAGATCAATGGACAATTTCATCTTCTGATCCATTTGCAACGGCATCTTCGGAAGACTACATACTTCTTGCTTGATCTATTGCAGCTCTTCAAGATGAGATGAAATTTCTTTGCTTCGCATTAAAATGTGATGTTCGCATTAATAAAGTATATCTCCTTTAGGTCTAGCACAGGCTTCATAAAATATGAGATAAACACAAGCTTATATTAATAAGCCAAAAAAATCATCGCGACTCAGAAAGGGTGGAAAGCCAATACAATACCGCTCGCGCCGCACGGTCAAAAGTGGGCGAAAAAACGCCAACATGGCGTCGCAAAGCGTCGCACGCTCATAACTCCTCCAGTTTTAGGTTTTTTGAATAAAGGTTGGTACCATTCGATTCGCCTCTTCGAGATCTACACAAGCATGTGTAAAACTTTACCGGAGCTCCCGTATTTTCGACGTGGGTGGTCCAAAATTGGCTGGACGGGCGATTAGAGCAGCTTATTTCCCAGGATATGCGTGCTGCGCTTCTATCTTCTCTCAGTGGGAACTGCGACGTTTTCAAGACTATTTCGAGCCGTGTGGAGAATGTTATCGATATTGCCTAAATCGGTCGAAATTGATAGCATTCGATAGAGATGTTCAAGCAGAACAGAAAGGTGTTATTGGGAGTGTTGAAAACCCAAATATGGGCGAGTAAGAGGGCAGGAAACAACCGCTAAAGGCCCCCACAGAGTTCTGCGGCAGCGCCGCGGCCCTATGCTTAACCATAGGGCAGAGACGCAGAGCTCGCCGCCGGCGGCGTCCCTGCCCTATCCTAACCATAGCGGCGAGCGGCGTTGCCGCAGAACTCTGTGGGGGCCTTATGTCCGCTGCCCTAAAACGGCAGATGGGGCTAAGGCAGTTTAGGCAGATAAGAAGTTCTGATCCCGTCACCGTAAAGCACCTTAAGTGCTCTGTTCAAATACGGATTCTAATGCCGTTAGCTCGCCCCGTCTTCTCGCAGTGTTCCACCGAAATCGGAAAAAATGCTTCACACAAGCCTCACCTGCATTTTCGCACCCCTATAACATTGCTCCCTCCTGCTAAGCCATTCTGCTTTGGCGTGCTAGCAGACCGCTCGACTGCCTACAAAACCTACTTGCTGCAACTTGAAAGGTTCCAACTTGACAGAGCTATTGCGCTCCGAACACGCCCGTGAGTGCAATTTAGCGCAACAACGGTAGATGTTCTCCGCGCTGTTGCTCGTCCAGATTACAGCTTTCCCAGTTTAAATGACACCATTCAATTCAGCATGAAAAGCTCTATCGAATGGTATCAAGCATGGCCCAACTCGAAGACATCGATTTTTCGATGACGTCATCGTCCTTCCGCCGCGGTCTCGTCCTCGATGCGAAACAGTCAAAAAATTGATGTTGCCAGAATCGGTCGATACTGATAGCATTCGATAGCGATTTTCAAGCAGAACAGAGTGGTGCTATTGGGAGTGTCGAAAACCCAAATATGGGCAAGTAAGAGGGCAGGAAACTTCAACCGCTAAGTCCGCTGCCCTAAAACGGCAGCTGGTGCTAAGGCAGTTTAGGCAGCTTTTTTTAGAGAAGTTCTGATCCCGGCGCCGTAAAGTACCTTAAGTGCTCTGTTCAAATACGCATTCTGATGCCGTTAGCTCCCCGCGTCTTCTCGCAGTGGTCCACGGGAATCGGAAAAAAATGCGTAACGCAAGCCTCACCTGCATTTTCGCACCCCTATAACATTACTCCCTCCTATGCTAAACCATTCTGCTTTGGCGTGCTAGCAGACCGTTCGACTGCCTACAAAACCTACAAGCTGCAACCTGAAAGGTTCCAACTTGACAGAGCTATTGTGCTCCGAAGACGCCCGCGCGTGCAATTTGCGAGCGGTCGCCCCCCCCCTCGATTGAAAGGTTCTATTCTGTATGCATTGTTCATGGTGCACTCCAAAGGCTTGCTGGACAGCCTTGGAGCAATTCCTGAGTAGGGCAGCAAGAAATTTCTGATAAAAGTGCCCAAACGCTCAGTCTACGAGCTGTCCCCCCCCCCCTCGATTGAAAGGTTCGATTCTCTATGCATGTTAATGGCGCACTCCAAAGTTTCGCTGGGACAGATTGGAGCTAATCCTGAGTGGGGTAGCAAGAAATTTCTGATAATATTCTCGACGGCTCGAAATAATCTTGAAAACGTCGCAGTTCCCAGTGAGAGAAGATAGAAGCGCAGGGGACATGCGCTTGCCCACTCGATTGATAGGTTAGGTTCTGTGTGCATTGTGCACGGCGCACTCTCGGGGCATTCCTTGCATGACAGAGCACTGGCGACGTACGCCATCTTTGAGATACTCCGAAAGCACGCATATCCTGGGAAATAAGCTGCTCTAATCGCCCGTCCAGTCAATTTTGGACCACCCACGGCGAAAATACGGGTGTTCCGGTAAAGTTTTACACATGTTTGTGTAGATCTCGAAGAGGCGAATCGAATGGTACCAACCTTTATTCAAAAAACCTAAAACTGGAGGAGTTATGAGCGTGCGACGCTTTGCGACGCTATGTTGGCGTTTTTTCGCCCACTTTTGACCGTGCGGCGCGAGCGGTATTGTAGTTCTAACTGAATGCGGTACCAATTTTCAAATAGAGCGCATACTTGAAATGGGAATGTCACAGATAACGCGCCAACGAATGCATTAAGAAGCGCAGGGGTAGTTGTAAGTGATTGTACTTGAAAGCACTTTAAAATCTTAAAAGCTCCCGCTCTCAACCTGCTATTTTCATAGCAAAGTTGGAAGAGTCTGCCAACACGTGCTACCCTTTGGAAGCAACGCTTTAGCTCATATTGACTAGTATTACAAAACCTTTAGTGTAGGTCTAGTTTTAGGACTCTGTAAAATTTTAGTAGTTTCTTACTTCACCCGGGTTTCTAAGGCGAAAGATTTGTTCACTTCGCGATGTACGCGAGGAGATGCCGTTGTGTTTCAACCACCAATGGATGCTCTTCTGCTTTGGATCCGGGCAGGCCAACCCATGTCTTCGGAGTCGGTGATATAGTAAGAGACTCGTTGATGGCCAGGTAAACGAAAGTGCATGAATGAATACAACGTGAAACGAGGAACGTTCAGGGTAAATACCCGTGTGACATCTGCGATATCCTGTAGAAGTAAAGTGCGAATAAAGAGACTGATAAACGCCGTCCCTTAGCAGGAAGAAGGACGTTGTTTTCTGTAGTCGTTTTCCGCAGAACTGTGGAAGGCTGAACTAACGTGTTTTGTTACCAAGTATTACTAGCTACTGACGGAGAGCGAAGCTAGGTTAACATTCCCCATAAATTTTAAGCAGTGCAGCTAGAGCACCGTGGAAACCATTCTGGCCTAGAATAGAACAAATGTCCGAAGCATGTACAAATAGAAACTTGTTATCCACCAGAAGTGAAATCAGAGATGATTGCCCGTTAGGGAGCATCCCATTTTACCAGTGCAGGAAACAGTAGTATTACTGATACAAAGGAAAAAAATGTCTGCAGAGTGTGTCCTGTTCATGGCATATTCTGTTCCGTCACGTGAAAGACAACGATTCACCATAGAATCGCATCAAGCCGTTCCCCCACCAAAAGATATCAGTTTGTTAAACCCATAATCAATGTAAATGACATTGCGATAAAATAAGCGTGCAGAAAACCTTAAAGAAATTCCTACTATATAGCTTTGCGCCTTAATAGTCTTCGGTTCAGCATGAGGAAGACCGTATAAAATAAGATATGCTGTTCAAAATGATGCCGGATTTAAACTACGTTCTTCAAATTAAATCCGCCAGCTCAAAGATCAGCTTAATCTCTAAATTAAAAACTGCAAGAAAAAACTTCTTTGCTGATGATCTGTTTGAATGAGGCGTTTTGAGATGAAACTTTCTTAAATAATTCCAATTCGTCTAGGTTTTCGAGAGTCGACGTTGCATAGTAGACCATCATCATATCACTAATGTCTTCTCCCAACCTAGACTTATAGTTCACTTGCAGATGCTGGTAGATCTTTCAATGCACAATGTCCACAGCGCAAGCGTCTAGTCAGAATGCGTAATGTTTTAGCGAGTCCTGCTCAAAAATTCTGCACAACCACAAAGCCTTCGGCCTATGTATGTTTCCCTCTAGTAAATACCCAAGTATCGCCATAGTTGATAAAACAGCTAAAGCATAGGTTCGTCACGACAAATCAAAATGAAGATGACTTTCTCGCCATACAGAGTTTTCTTCTGTTCGTCGTCGTCAGCCATGCCATTGAGGCTTACTATTCGCCTTTCTCTTCACCCTCTATCAAAATAAATGTATACGTGTGTTCAGAAGTCCCTTTATCGCTCCATTCAGACACCATTCTACCTTGCCGCAATTCCTGTTACTTCCTTCACAAAAAGCTCCGCCATAAACAGCTTGCTATAGTTGAAGACTTTGATTTTTTCCACAACATGTCACAACACGGTTCCAAAGCTGCATCCAAATCCAGCATTAACAGGAGCATTTAGCATTATTTCTAGACCATCTCAATACTTCAATCTTCCTTCAACCGTTCGTGCTTTCCGAGTGCAATAGTTCAACCTCTAGATTTCGAGAGAATCGTTATGGTTACTTATGCAGGTGTTAGCTTGAGTATGTTTACAGCACTTGTCACTGCTATCTGAGCAAAACAGCGTTATCGCACCGTCTGGCCAAATTGCTATCAGTGTGCCAGTCGCTTTGCTCTCCTCTCTTCAAGTACTGCTATAGTCTGGATGTTCATATTCCCGGCCACTTCGTTCTTCTAAAAAAGCGTTGTCGACGACAGCTTGCTGGGCACCCATAAAGCCCGAGAACGATTGTGTCCTGTGCTTTGGTTAGAAAGCGAATCTGCTTGTAGTCAGAAGAAAGTGCATATCTGCAGATCCATCAATCAATAATAATAAAACTTTAAATATTATATACAACCTTAAAAGCGGAAACGTTTTGAAATAGCACAACACTTCAATACCATACAGATGGAGGTCTGCGAAATGTGGATCTTAAAGAAGCTCTAGAGATCATCAGCGTTGCTGCTCGATATTAATTTGGAAGGCTCATGGGTAAGCTTGACTAAATACATTGGAGCAGTTCTCTATGGATGACTCTTTTCTATACTGGTGTGTTGAAACGAACAACACAGCTGTTGATCCTTCCTTGCTAGTTGCTAGCACCACTACTTGTAATCCATCCCTATTTTTTGACCAAGAACTAGCAGGAGACTACAGAGCACTCCCGCTTGAGCAAAACTGACTTTTTATATATTTCTACGTTTGCTTTTTTCATCGTGGAATTTTGTTCTTCGTTAAACATCATTGAACCATTTGTGAGTACCGAAGCAAAAATATTTAATAACCTTAAAGCTAACCCCCTATGCGGTGCCAGCTAATTAGATACCCGCATGAAAACGCTAAAAGTACAAGAGGAATAGGCATTGATTCAGACAGACTATGTTGTATCTAGCATATGAAGTAATTTTATCTCTTGCAATTAAAAAGATATTAATTTAAGGGCATTTTCGAAACATACTTACTTACTTTGATGGTCCTTTGTCGGCTGGAGGTCTTCTCAGCGGGGACCACAACTCTTCCAGACCGCTCGATCTCTGGCTGCTTGCATCCAGTGAGGCAGACTCCGCTCTCTGAAAGATCTTGAGAATGAGTCTGCCCAGCGCGTTGGCGGTCGTCCCAGTGGTCTCTTATGGTCCCTCGGGAGCCATTCTGTGACACGGAGACTCCATCTATCGTCCTTTCGTCGAAGCAGGTGTCCGGCCCAGCGATATTTGGACTTCTTCATGTACTGCAGCGGGTCTGCTAATTGCGACTTCTCCCGTAGCTCCGAGCTTCGTAGGCCTTCTTGCCATTGCTGACGAAGGCTCGTCCTTAGAAGACATCTCTCCAGTGCACGATGCGTAGTTTGCATCGCTCTGGCGATTGTCTTGTTGTCGGGCCAGGTTTCCGTCGCGTAACACATCGCAGGCAGTACAGAGGCGTTGAATATCGAGGCCCTGAGGCCGGGATCCTTGACCTGATCGGTGACTTCGCGAATCGAACTGAAGGCTGCCCATGCTGCGCGTCTCCTGCGGGCGATTTCAGGAGCGAGGTCGTTATCCATGTTCAGCTCTCTTCCCAGATAGACGTAGGAGTCGACCTGTTGCAGAGCGACTCCATTTAACCTTACGAGTCCCGTGTCACCCCACTGGTTGACCATAAATTGTGTCTTGGACATATTCATGTCCAATCCAATCTTCATACCTGCCACATAGAGCTCGTTCAGCATTTCCTCGGCTTCTGCCGTGCTGGTAGAGATCAGAACAATATCGTCGGCGAAGCGAAGGTTGCTGATCCGTTTACCGTCGACAAGGTAGCCTTTATCGTCCCAGTTCAAGTCTTTCATGGCATCCTGAAGTGCCGCTGTGAATAGCTTGGGAGAAATCGTGTCTCCCTGCCGTACTCCTTTCCCGATAAGAATTTTAAGCTTTCGATCGAACAGCTGGATGGTAGTCGATGTGTTCGAGAAGCATTCGTCGAGAAGTCGGATGTAGGGCGATGGTATACCAGCGTGCACAAGGGCGTTCAGAATGGCGTTGATTTCCACAGAGTCGAACGCTTTCCGATAATCCACGAAGACAAGAACAAGTGGGAGGTGGTATTCGCGGCTCCTTTCGATGAGCTGTGAGACAGTCTGAATATGGTCCATGCAGGAGAAATCCTTGCGAAACCCTGCTTGCTCCACTGGCTGATATTCATCCAAGCAACGCTCCATGCGGTTAAGCAGTATCTTGGTGAAGATCTTGTACACAACCGAGAGAAGACTGATGGGTCGATAGTTGTTGATATCCTCCTGCTGACCTTTTTTGAAGATGAAAACTGTTTTCGACTCCTTCCATGAGTCCGGAATCCTACCAAGTCGAAGGTAGTGGTTGAAGTGCTTGGCAAGAAGTGAGCAGACGGCACTGCCACCCGCACGAAGGAGATCAGCAGAAATGCCGTCCGGTCCGGGAACAGTGCCCGGCTTCATCCTTCTGATGGCATGAGCAACTTCTGATTCCAGAATGGGAGGTACTTCCTCAGCTGGTGGCATCAAGCATTTCGGGACAGTGATGGAAGAACGGAACAGATCTGTGTAGAATTCCTGAACGATGGCCTCCATCGCTCTTCGAGACGTTTGCGTTGTTCCATCCTTATCCACGAGGGCTGACATTACTGCCTTCGAAACATAAGAAAACCGTAACCCCTTCCTGATACGGCGTGGGATAGTGCTTGGTAAGCATTAATTTTATACCATATTTTATGCCAAAACCTGCA
Source organism: Heligmosomoides polygyrus bakeri (assembly GCA_947359475.1). Lineage (NCBI taxonomy): Eukaryota > Metazoa > Nematoda > Chromadorea > Rhabditida > Heligmosomidae > Heligmosomoides > Heligmosomoides polygyrus. Next base: position 32,868,401 of record OX375868.1, read on the forward strand.
ACCGTAGATGCCATATTATGGCATCTACGGTTGCAGGCTTTCGTTTTATCATGGTGTTGTCTCCGTTGGGAATCCCAGCCCTTGCAATGCACGGTGAGAGCACATTAAATCGAAAAAAGCCAAGTAATTAAACCAGTCAAATGGTCTGCCTCAAGACCAACATTTACTTTAATTTATCGGAAAGTCTGATATCTCAGGAACGTAGTCTTCTTCATAGTGCCCATTTGCTCCTCAAATTTAACCTTTCCCAGGCTGCTTTTTGTTTCTCACACATCCTCGTTTATACGGCAGCTCGATGGTTCTGTTCACCTCATGTCAATTTCAGATGAGGTTTGCTGTTCTACTTGCTCTGGTGGGTGTAGCAGTGGCTATGCGTGACCAGTCTATTGCGGTTCGAGGAAAACTTCTCTGTGGAAGTACACCGTCTGCTAATGTGCGAGTGAAGCTCTGGGAGGAGGACAGTGGTACTGAGCTTTGATTCTTCTTCTCTCGTAGTGAATAGAGAAAGCTATTCTTAGACAGCTGTAATAACAAATCCTAGGATATATTTTTTTAGACGGTCGAGAATGCGGGTAATGTGGCGAATTAGAGGAGCTTATAGTAGCTCATAAATCTTTAAACCTTTTCCTATTTTTATGGCGCAATTTGGGGAGAGGGGAGTGGGGGTGAAGTTGGCGCAACGCCCTAAGCATGTGCTACTCAGCTCTATATTCCTGATGTGGGAAAGGCATAACTTCCTTGTCAATGGTGCCTTGTATGTGAGCGATTTTTGAAGAGAGAAAATCGTTTGAAATGTATAATGAAAGAAGGTAGAATAATTTTTAGGGCTGCGTGAAAGCGTGCGCAAAATAATGAAGACTAATAGGGATGACACGAAGGGAAAAACGGTGCCCACAATATCAGCTGAGCCTCGAGAGACCCGTGCCTTTCCTATGAAATTAAGATTGCCTGAAGAACGAGCTTGCATTCCACAGCAAGATACTATTACCAGGAAACACGACAGTCCTAAACGAGGTCCTGAAGCGTGTAGCTGCAGAGACTAAACATGTGGCTTGCTCATCGGAGGCTACCGCTGTTCATTGAATAAGCCAAAATACACTGTCAGATTGCCTCAATGATATATCATGGAAATATAACGCATGGCGCAGTCCATCAAGTGTTCTATTAACACCGACTTATATTCCTTATCCTTTTGCAGACTGCTTAGTGAATAATGATTTCAATCCAGGCCAGTAAAGCAAGTACACCACCACCTCTTTCAACTACCCTTCTCAGTCACTAGTTGCAGTCAACAATTGGAGTTCGCTTTATTCGCTTGGAGTATCAATTCTACCAGCGTCAGTCGCCGGCTTCGCCGGCAACCAACACTGGTAAGGAAGCGTCGAAGTCGAACACGTTGAAACGTACGCCTACGACAGATCAATTGGTGCCTTGCTGAGCACCACTCACATCCCTGTGCAGCACTCAAAAGAATGCACGGGGGTCTGCATACCTGCTTCGCCTAGATGTTCTGTTTCCAACCGATTGCAGCAAGGCGACTTCGGCAAAGATACTATCCTCATATGTATAGAGTGCTGAAAATTGAGACCCAGGACTGAACACGTAGCCGAAGCCAGCGCAGGTGCCCCAAGCTTTCGTCGTTGGCCTAGGCCACTGCTGAAACTATGGGGACCTGGGCAGACAGAAAAGCATATTAACCGGGCGCGAGAAATAAGTACGATCGAAGTGTCCGCATGTTGGAAAACTACTTTATAATAAATCTCGTTCACAAACTCAGCTTTTCATGAGTGATCTCGCAAGCAAAGGCTCGAATCATACATTCTTTTGCGGAATTCCTTGTACATATGAAATTGTCTCTCGCACAAGAAATCATTTTTTCTATGGCGCAGGGGCATTGTAGCGTAGTCCAACTCCTGTGGAAATTTTCTGAAATACAGTGAGATTTCAATATAATGCAGATACACGTCAGAGGAATATGGGCCTGATAATACTCTAGAGGCCAGAAGCGTTGCAGCTCTGCATTATTTTCGAAGAGTCACGGGTAAGTTTGCTTTAAACGCCAACTTTTGAAAAGCAGTTCCACTAGGATGGTTCTTGTATGCATATTAGTGTTTTGAAACAAGTAATGCTTTTGTTCACTTTTTCTTAAATGTTGCTCATTACTTTGAAAAAATACTAAATCACCTGTCGCGATCACTCCGATTCAAGTTTGTTGCTTCGGATTTCCCACCGAAGCCAACCTTTCTTTTCTAGGGGGTCAGTGAATTGATAACAGAATTGCTCGGGATAGAAAGATGGGGCACAGACCGCAAGTCGTTGTGTAGGCCACATGCGCTCTTAAATTCCTTCAACTCCATCTCATATGAGTGGAGTAGGTGGTGTATTCCACAAAGAAACTCATTTATTTATTTACTTAGACCGATGCCCACCTATGCCGATCTTTGCCCGTTATCCAGTACTGAACACCCATATCTCAAGCCTCGATATTCGTCTGGATCATTAGTTTTGCTCTGCCCTTTTTAGGTCCGGACCCTGACGACCTCCTTGATCAAGGATATACCGATTCGAACGGCGAGTTCATGCTCTCAGGTGGCACGGCAGAACTGACACCGATAGATCCTGTTTTCAAGGTCTACCACGATTGTGACGACGGAATGGTGAGTGTTCCTTTCGTAACGTTTGTTGGTTAACTACAACTTGATGTTGATTGAGTGAACCATTTCAGCCAGGCTCAAGGAAGGTGAAATTTGCTCTTCCTAAATCATACATCACCAGTGGAAAGACACCAAAGAAGACTTTCGATATTGGTAGGAATTTGTCGTTGACCAATAAAAACTATCCTATAACTGTTATTGGCAAACAATTGAAGGTGTTCTCAATCTCGAGACGATCTTCGCGAAGGAGGAAAGAGAAATGATCGTATCGAGAAGACGGCGGGGAGGAATCAACGCTGATTACTTGGACCCCGACAAGAGCAGGAGCAGTGAAGAGGCATCTTCCATCTTGTAACAAAATTTGATCCGACACTTGAAAACCTATTCCCATCTCATTACTGCTTAAGTATGTAGTCCAGTTGCTCAATGTTACCTATGGAAAATGATATGCGACTACCATTGTGATTTTTTGAAAATAAAGCGTCGTTTTGAAAATGAAGTGCGAAGTGAGTGGGCAGGGCATTTATAGAGAACCTGCGATGAAAAAGGATTCACGCGATCCTAAAAGCGTTAAAAATTTATTGCTATAGGTACATGTAGTTTTACAGAATGAAGAGACGTTCGAAAATTCTGCCGCCTCAAATCATGCGGGCCTATTACGGCTGCAAGGTTCTAAGAGTGGCATAGTTCGCTATTTCCTTACACCCTATTTTCTAATGACCATAGGTGGCGTAAAATACGTATGAAATGTTTCCCAAAAATATGCACACTGCAAAATGCTTTTTTCAATTTGACTGCCTATGAATTATATAGCTCTTAGGGTTCTTCTTTGATTTCGGATCGCTTGCGATGACGCCGTCAGAACGAGAAATTCACGAGTTCAAACTCGCTCATAGTGCTAGGGAAGCACCTCAAAATGTCATCACCGCATGAGGGAGGACTCCAGATCTAAACGACGCGTGGATGGTTCAAGAAATTCCGAGCTAGAGAACGCAGTCTCCAAGATCGGGATGGACGCGGCTGGCTATAGTAGACTGACGATGAGTTGAAGGAAATGGTAGATGTCAACACCAGGAGCCGCCTTAAGAGAATCTACTGAAGGATAAACGATGACCACGCACGGCATCTCATACAAATGAAAGGTGAAAAAAGCTCGATTAGTGGGTGTCGTGCGAGGTGACCAAAACAATCTCGTCGTCTCGAAGTGTGTTCGCCTCTTCAAAAAACGTTCCTTTTCTAGGACGTGTTGTAACGTTTCATGAAAGTGCATTCCATACGGCAATCGACGACCATCGGATCAATAGTTGGAATAGGACGAATCTCCGAAGGAATTCTCAAAGCCGGGATTGTACCAAAGCAACGTCATGGTGGCTGCGTCGTGGTCAGCAGCCGGTTTGATCCACCACAGCTTCCCGGCTCCAGGCGAAAGCATTATCTCGGAGAACTAGGTTGAGAAACTCGAGAAAATACACCAAGCATTGCACTGAATTATCCCGGCATCGATAAGAGGAAAGATGTTGTCCTGCTCCATGACATCGCGTTTTTGAGATGGAATAGAAACTCTCGACCATTTTCCGTACACAGCACATCTTTGTCTTACAGGCGAATACTTTTTGAGGCTTGTCGACATATTCCTCGTCGAGAAATGCCTAGCGAAACCAAAACGACACAAAAAAAGGGTAATCGACGATTTCGCCGCCTCCAGAGCTGTTCCAGAATTTAACGCTTCGGGAACATCTAAACTAGCTTCTCGCTGTCAGGAATGCATTGATATTTTGGTGGTTATCTCGATTCAATTTCTTTCATTATGAGCTATAGCATTTCAAATTAGTTGCTTCGGTACGGCCATTGTTTTCACACAGCCCTAACAGAGACCTGGAGGCGGTGACTCCGGTATTTTACTCTTATTTTTCGCTATGAGCAACGTTGAAAATGACAAAAACGCGACATGGACATAAACCAATGTCTGCCAAAGTTCTTCTGATGGAAGAAAAAATGGAAATTGAACAATCCTTGCGGGATCAGGCGATAACGAGATATGCATCGTGCCGGCAAATATCAATTTAGTCAAGCTTGACTAAACAAACAGTGTTGCATTTATGGTTTTCAAGCAGAAAACTTGAGACTGACGCGAAAACGCGCACTCTTCATTGTACTGCATGTCGATGGAGGCGAATGATTTTCCTGTTGAGATATCCAAAATGATCTATTCAAAGTTGTTAGGTGTTGTCTTGGAAGCACGGCTGTGATTTACAAACTGCGGATATCTATGTAGGTCAGAAATAGCAATAGCGTTTCAGATTGAGTTGATCAAGCAAAACTGACACGCCTGAAACATCCATGTTTTGCCTAATATTTGACCTGCCAAAAGTTTGTGGCCTGAACTATCGCGGAATCATAGCGATCCCACAATTTGCTTGTTATCATTACAGTACTCAAAGTGGAAGGTGACTCATTCACCAGTAAGGTGACAGCGACTGCATAGCCGAGTGAATCGTATGGCGGGCACGCAGGGAAGGAGTATGGTTTCGGTCCAGGGCATTGCACCAGGGAGTTGCTAGTGTTGTGAATCGGCGGTTGCCCTTTGTCAGCTATGTCTTACTAGGATCCCGTTGCCCAAGAAGACCGCACGCCATGCCCTGCGTCCTGGATCCGGTGGGGGCGCCGCGTGGTAGCCCGCGATCGAGGAGGCAGAGCCTATCTTAGGGGGCGTGACCATCCCACAGGTGCATTCGGCGCAATGCAGACCGGGTCCGTACCGACCTGTACCCTCATGAATTGACTCTATAGGGTCAATAAAAAGTAATACAGCAATACAATACCAATACGTCGATTTACCCGGGTCGCGCGACCCGGCACGAGCGACTACGACTGGACTGAACATGTATGCTAAGGACCCACTGGACTCGTTCCTCGTCTCCCCACCGTACTCGCTCCTCGTCTTCAGTAGACGCAGGCAACAATATATGTTTACTTATAATCCATATAAATATATATTAATATATATGCAGCATACCAATACGATACCGAATCTTCTTCTTCTTCTTCAGCGTTTGTCCCGCTTCGTAGCGGGGTCCGCCCTTCTGGTGTCATGACGCCACCTTTCTCGATCCTGCGCTTCATCAGGGTGGACGCCAGTTACTTTCATGTCCACGTGTAACGTATCGGACCAACGCTGCTTCGGGCGCCCTCTAGGCCGCTTTCCTGGCACTTCCAACTCAAGGCCTATCTTGCGGACGCTGTCTTCTTCCCCACGCAGAACGTGGCCGTACCATCGCAAGCGAGCTTCGCGCATCTTGTCCGCTATCGGCGCGACACCGAACTTCTGCCGAATAGCATCATTTCGGATGCGGTCCATGCGCGTGACTCCAGCCGTCCAGCGCAGCATCTTCGCCTCCATGACGCTGAGGCGCGTTTCAACTTCCTTGGTCGCAGGCCAACACTCAGCGCCGTACATCGCTACCGGCCGGATGACTGCTCTGTAGATCTTCGACTTGAGGTGCTCTGGCATCTTCCTATCGCAGAGCACGCCAGTTAGCGAACTCCACTTGGACCAAGCTGCACTCACGCGTGAGTTCACTTCAACCATCAGACTGCCGTCAGACGCTATTGCTGACCCCAGGTACTTGAAAACCGATGTGCGTGCAAGCTCAGTGCCGTCAATCTTAATGGAGCCGGACTCGTTTACGTCAGTCGTTAGGTACTCGGTCTTGCTGACGTTCAATTTGAGTCCAAACCTCGCCAGGCGGTCGCACCAAGCTTGCACCTGCCGCTCGAGATCATCTTTATCTTCGCAAGCGAGCATCACGTCATCAGCATAAAGCAGCGTCCATGGGACGGGCTTCTGAAGATCCCTCGTAATGGCATCCATGACGACAACAAAGAGGAGTGGAGAAAGCGCAGAACCTTGGTGCACCCCAACAGAGATGGGAAACTCCATTGAGGTTCCAGCTGCAGCTTGCACTCTACTCTTTGGGCAAGAATAGAGCATCCGCACCCACTCTATGAGTTCCTCAGGTACGTTGTGTTGTCGTAAGGCGTGCCATATAACCTCACGCGGTACGCGGTCGAAGGCCTTCTCCAAGTCGAGAAAGGCTATATGCACCGGCTTCTGTTTCTCGCGATGCTTCTCCACCAGGAGTCGGGCGGCGTGTATAGCATCAATGGTCCCACAACCAGACACGAAACCGCACTGGTTGTCGGAGAGATTGACGATTTCACGAATTCGTCTATCGAGGATTCGCTCGAAGATCTTCATGCTGTGCGAAAGCAAGCGAATCGGACGATAATTGGAGCAGTCTGCAGGACTGCCCTTCTTCTTCCAAATCGGAATCGTCGTACTGTTATGCCAACACTCCGGTACTTTCCTCTCCTTTACTACCTGGTTGAAGAACTCAGTCAACCACTCAGCAGGATACCAGAGCTTCGACTTCCAAACATCGGCTGCCAGATCATCCGGCCCTGTCGCCTTACCGGGCTTCATCTTCTTCAGAGCCGCTTCTGTTTCCTCCACGGTGATCTTGTGAACAGGACCGTGTACAGAAGCCACAGAAGGGATGGCCGGATGAGGAAATTCCATAGTGGAAATTCCCTCAAAGTAATCACGCCATCGCTTCAGCGCCTTTTTGCGGTCTGTCAGAAGATGGCCGCTCTCATCATTGATGCCAAAGAACTTTTCGATATCCTCGCTTTGGCGATGGCGGGTTTTAGCAAGTCGGTACAAAAACCGCTCACCATCGCGCGACGCGAGCTTCTCGTTGACATCACTATAATGAGTGGCTTTTGCAACAGCCACGGCCTTCTTTGCAGCTTTCTTCGCCTTCTGATACTTCTGCCAGTTGTCGGCTGTTTTATCGCCGAGAAACACATGATACAGCGACTTCTTCTCTCGAACCTTCGCTTTCACATCGTCTGTCCACAGCCATGTCTGCTTGTCGACTTTGCGTCGTCCAGGCTTCGTAATGCCGAGTTCTGACTGTGCAGCTTGACGAATCGCGTCGGTCGCCTTCTTCCAAGTTTCGTCGACAGTCGTGACTGTCGGCAACCGTACGCGGGAAATCACAGCTGCTTCCTTCTCTTTCATTCGCCACCACTTGATTCTTGCAGCACCGCTTCGCTCGATCTGCTTCAGCCTCGGAGCGGCGATCGTTAGGGTGCAGATCAGCGGTCGATGCTGTGGGGCGACCGTCTCATACGGCACGATCTTCGCGTCTGTGACAATGCTCCGGTCGCGATCATTCACAAGGACAAAGTCTATTTGAGACTTGGAGCTCCCACTATAGTATGAGATGAGGTGGGAGTCGCGTTTTCGGAAGACGGTGTTCACGATGGTGAGATTATGAGATTCCGCATACTCAAGAATACGCTCACCATCGGCGTTACGTGATCCGTATCCGAAACCACCATGACAGCTGTACCCGTCCTTCGTAGCACCTACGTGCCCATTAAGGTCACCAGCGACTATGATGACATCTTTCGGAGTGTTTTGGAGCCTGCTTGATGAGAAGACAGCATTCTGCTGTCTTCTCATCAAGCAGGCTCCAAAACTCATCCTTGGCTTGAATACGATACCGAATAAATACATATAAATAGATAGAAGAGGCGGTCGTCGCAGAGGTGAAGTGAGAATAGGAACATCACGTCAGCAGTCCGGAATATACAGATCATAAAACTCGATGGAAGGCGAGCCTTCCTACCAGGCTCCCAGCTCCCCTTGCCTGCAGTTGGCTCTGAATATTCGACCATGAGACGGCAAGGTCACACCTGGACCACGGATTATGGACGCATGATGCCGAACTTCTACGGAGCGCGACCGCGCAGGACCCCTGTGGAAGTGTAGACTGACTGCCGCGCGCCCGTAGCGCAACAGCGATCGATAGGGTGCGCTGCGGCTGCAGGCCGCTCCGCAAGCACCTCAGCAGGTGATCGCTGTGGAACCGGAGACAGCGGAGCATGGAATTGAGAGGGAGCGATCATCGCATTCGTGACAGATAGGCTGGAACTTGTAGATGTATTATACTAGGAACTTGTAGATGTATTATACAATATATTCTGAACACAGAAGTGTAGCGCAGTGATGACGACGTCCGTTCCTCACCGTGCTGCCACTGGAAAATGTTCGCTTCCGTGAGCTAAGCTAAACGCGTACATTCGAGTATAAGCGAAAGGCCCTTGTGACAGGCCGGCCTATGGAGATCCCATGTCACATAATGACGTTATGTGAGTATCGAGATAATGCTACGGTGTCCGCGGGAAAAGACGCGCACTCGCAAAGCCGGCGAGTGTGAGAAATATGCGAGGGTCCCTGGTGCGAGAACGGCATAGCTAGTCCGAACGTCCCGTAACGTATGTAAGACCCGTGTAGCTACACTGAACTTGGATGCGTTGACGGGCGGCTCGTGCGAGTGGCAGAAGCGGGCGAAGACCAGTTGACTTATGTGCGGAACAGATGACGAGCTGGTCCCGTTCTAAGTCGAGGGACATAAGCCAGGCTTCAAGGCGACTCTGTGCGGCAGTCTCAGATCCACCAGCGGAGTTGGTGTAATCGTCTCCGAACGTTTCCGGGACGCGATTATAAGCGTGGAACCTTATAATAGCCGTTTCATGAAGGTCGTAGTCGCTGCTGAACAGCGAATGTATCATTCCTTTTCTGCGCACGCTCCGCAGTCAGGCTGCTCTGAGAGAGCCTAGGATGAGTTTTGGGCTCTGCTTGATGAAAAGACAGCAGAGGTACCATCAGGAGATGCTGTCGTTATCGCAGGTGACCTCAACGGTCATTTTGGGATTGCGAAAGATGGTTACAGCTATCATGGCAGTTTTGGATGTGGAGCACGTAACGCTGATGGTGGACGAATCCTTGAGCATGCCGACTCGCATAACTTCATCATCGCTAACACCGTATTCCGAAAGCGTGACTCCCATCTCGTGTCCTTCTACAGCGAGAATACTAAGACACAGATCGAGTTCATTCTTGTTAAGCATCACGATCGAAGGCTGGTCACAGATGCGAAGGTTGTGCAGTACGAAACTGTCGCAACACAGCACCGTCAGCTAGCATGCACTCTTAAGTTCGCCCCTCCAAAGCAGAAGCAGGTCGAGCGATGCGGTGCACCGAGAATCAAGTGGTGGCGATTGAAAGGAAAGGCTCAGCTTTTATTTCTCGCATTCGGCTACCGGCTGTAACAACCGTCGATGAAAGATGTCACCAACACGATTTTACAAGCTGCTTGTTCTGATATAGGGATGGCTAAGCCTGGACACGCAAGATCGAGAAGCATGCATGGCTGTGAATTACCGACGTAACAGCAAAAGTCCGAGAGAAGAAAAAATCATATCACGCGTTCTTGCGCGACACAGAAAATTGGCGTGTGTACCAAGAGGCGCAGAAAGCGGCAAAGAAGGCCGTAGCCGTTGCAAAAGCCGCTCATTATGATAACCTCAGCGATAAACTCGAGACGTGCAATGGTGAACGACATCTTTACCGACTTGGAAAGGCACACCATCGTCAGATCGAGGACATCGAGAAATTCTTGGGCGTCAACGGTGAGAACGGCCATCTACTGGCGAACCGCAAAAAGCTGAGTCGATGGCAGGACTTATTCGAGGGAATCTCGACAGCAGGTTTGACCAGCCGCCTATCCCATGCGTTCCTCCTACGCACGGTCCTGTGCAGATAGTCACTGTGAGGACACAGAAGCAGCTTTGAAGAAGATGAAGCCAACGGGTACTGACGACATAGCGGCGACCTATTGAAGTTGAAGTGCTGGAACCATGCTGAGTGGCTAACGAAATTTTTCAACTAAGTTGATGCGGAAAAGAAAGTACCTGGTAGTTTGAAGGAAAGCACGACGACCCCGATTTGAAGAGGAAATGCGGACTGCACGAATAACCGTCCAATTCGTTTGCTCTCCCACAGCATGGAAATCTTTGAGCGAATTGTAGATGGACGTATTCGCTATATCCTTCAGCTTTCCGCTAATCAATGTGGTTTCGTAGCGGGCTGTGGCACCATCGATGCCACACATGCTGCGCCCGTCTTCTGGTAGAGAGACATCGCGAAAAGCAGAAGCCGCTGCACCTTGCTTTTCTTAACTTACCAGGGAATGCCGTCAGCGTCTCCGTGCATTTCTAATACCAATTTTCAGTCAACTTCTTTTATGCCATGAATAAAATATGTTTCCTGAAACATGTTTCCAACTTAGATTATACTCGTGAGATTATAGGTCCTCGACAGGTCACAAAATACAAAAACGCCGTCGCTAACGGGAATCGAACCCATCACCCCAATCGTGTGAAGCGAGCACTTTACCACTGTGCCGCTGCCAACCGCACCACTGATTACGCTACACCTAGGAGCAAATTAGCAAATTTTTTCCATTTAGCAAATTTGGTCTGCATATCTGCGATCAGCATCTCGAGCTCTTTCGCCTGATATAGGTCTCAATCCGATGTTGCATGGGAAGCTGAGGGCATTCCCTGGCTAGAGAAATCATTGGATCGTATAGATATAGAGGGAGCAGCTGATGAAAATCTCTTACTGAACACGTATTGCTCAGCCTATAGTGGAATATATGCATTGGGAAGCTGGGAAGGTGAATGATACCAAAAAAGGAGTGAACACTAAAAATGCAAAATTACTTCAAGGTAAAGGACTCGAACATTCGACCCTGTGCCTACGGTACGCTGGCACTACCACTGAGCCGCCGAGCTGCTTGATTCGGAGACGGAGCCAGACGTATTTCACCATTTCTCTTATCTCCACGTGCAACACGCACATACATGTTACATATACATATGCTGACAGTGCAACACATTCCTGGGTGTTCAGGGCCCAGGAATGTGTTGCATTTTCCTATTTCCTTGGGTTCAAGGATTTTGCAAAAATGGAACATCCCTTCCTACTAACTGAAGGGTGGAGAATCTACCTGATGTATTAGTTTTGCTATTCAAACCCAACCTGCGAGTACAAGCGATCCCATAGTAAACTTTGAGGGTACATAGCTCCATGGGTTCAAGGACTTTACAAAAATGAAACATCCCTTAATACTACTTGGAGGTTGGAAAATGTCACAGTGGTATTCGTTTTCGCAGTTCAGACATACGTCTGAGAGACCCTAGCTCTGTAATCGCAACTGACTGTAGTCTGACGTTTGAAGTTAACTCACGCGTTAGCGCAGCGTGGTCCAAATGGCGCTCCATGATACGTGGTTATGCGACAGGAAGATACCGGAGCGTCTTAAATGGAAGATTTATGAAATCGTCTTCCGACCAGTAGCGATGTATGGAGCAGAGTGCTGGCATGCAATCAAGGAGGTTGTAGCTCGCCTCAGCATAATGGAAACGAAAATGCTGCACTGGACGGCTGGTGGTATGCGTCTGGACCGTACAAAACAATGAAATACGTCAGAGGTTTGGTGTCGCTCTAATTGTTGAAAAGTTACGTGAAGCTCGCCTTCGTTGGTACGGCCACGTTCTTCGCGCTAGTGATGACATCGTTCGAAAGATTGGACTCAACTTAGAAATGCCGGGAACAAGGCCTAAAGGATGACCTAGGCAACGTTCTCTTGACACGTTGCACATGGACTTAAAGAAAGATGGTGTCCACCCCTGATCAAGCGTTTGATCGTGCGAAGTGGCGTCACTATACCAGACCCGTCTCGAAGCGGTACAAGCGCTGAGGAAGAAGGCGGAAGTGTACCGCAGTGATATTTGATCTCAACCCAAACGATAGGATTTTAAAACAAAAATAATCATACAAAGCAACTACATACTGCTCGCCAATTGGACACAAAACTCAGAAGATTGCCGTACCGGCATTCGCTCACGTCTCAATCTACAGCGAGAGGTTGAAGATATTGGTTTGCGTTGCAGAAGGTAGGCTGTGCGCCTATACACTCTTCGACTTCGGTTTATCGCTATTCACTTTCTGTTTTCTATTTAAGGTACAGCATTAGTCTTGGAAGTGTTTTTTTGGGGTTCCCGTAACTGGAGATGAATTTCAGTTGCGGCTTTGAAAAAAAAAATTGTATAAGAGCCCTCTGTAACCCACTGGTAATGCACCGCACTGATATTAGATCTTGATTTCATTCTGGTTTATACAATTTAAAGACAGATATAAACATATAAAGGCAAGAGCTTTTGTAATAGTGGATTCAACATTCTTGACAAAACACGACGAAACATTCAAAGTAGAGCAGTTTCTAACACCAGAAGCAATGCACAAGTGCGAAGAACAAGTTGTGGATTTCTTGAATAGGCGTTCAAATGGAAATTCATCGAAAGCATACTATGTTGATGTTGAGAAGTGATACGAATGCGTGTCCATATATCCGTCTGCCACTCATCCGCATGCGAGACTTTTCTGAAATGCAGGAGCATAAAATAATCCGTGCGTCTAACTTAGAGAGGTCACCATGCGCTTGTACATATTATTACCACTGGAACGCCACGCGGAGAACATCCATACGAGTATGCTGGTTGAACTGCTGCAAGCGTTCACAACCTCGTTCAGATAAACCTTTTTTGCTAATAATCAAACGAATGCGAACAAACATAGATATATTATGCAATGAAATACAACATAGCAATTTACAAATGTGGAGTAAATTTCGCAAAGCTTTAAGTGATACAGAGATCACAGATGTCTAAAAAACATACTACAACATACATAAAAGCACACGATAATAGACAATGCCTACGATCGTCCCCGACAGAAACAGCAAAAACATGAAACATTGTAGAAACATGGTAACCCACATCAGAAAGGAGATGATTGCCTAGCGGGTGTTTTCCACTCCACTAGGAAGTTTTCTAGTGACAAAGCAAATGGGTTCCGATTAAGATATATGGTAAAAGCTGTTATGAAAGGATGTGTTCAGATTGATGAATAAATGGCCAGGGAAGCTCTGGTGAGCACCCAATTAGGTCAACAGAAGTTGGAAGGGAAAACCCGATGTTCCTGCCCACTTCTAAGGGTACTGGAGTGAATATCGTAGTTCTTGTGATCAGAGAAGACTGTTGTGAAGTTTACAGCTCTACACTTAGTTATTGTGAATATGTTGCGCTGGAGGGCAGCTAAGAGATGTATACGGTTTAATAGGTTTATTGGGCTCAATGCATGGATTCGCTGGATGTTTAAATACTGACAAATTCAGATGTTATCAAAGGTGTGTTTGAAAGGTCCCTTTGGGACGAGAATGATCTATGTATGCTTCTGGGACTTGAGACTTGAGGTAGAAACCAATGTAGTACGATATGCCCAATCCAAAGGCTGGTGGTGCCGCTATGGAGAGGCGCTGAAATTATGAAAGCTACATATGATATCGTGGAAAGGAGGTGGAGAGAACTTTACGGCAATTGCTGGCTGCTCCGTAGAAAGAGAGCAAGGCGAACAAGTCGTTGTGGAGGCAGAGCTAGATGACGGCGTAGATGAAGCGGTACAATTGGCGAGAGATGGCTCGAGTGAACACATAAAGCTAAGTAGAGATTTGTCGGTTGCTCATGGTTGAAGTAAGGGATGCCCTTATTATGGTAACTGAGTCCCTCTCCGCTGAAGTGTAGACGTAGGTTGCCAAATTCCTCACTAAGGCAATCGTCGAAGTGGTTCATTGCTCCTTCGTTGATGTCTCGTTGGATGGTGGTCTCGACATAGTTAAGCGGTCGTCGAGATCGAAACAAGCTAGCTGTCGGGGCCTGTATTCCCCATAACCAACTGTTTGGAAAGCGTTAAGTAATGGGTGTTCCTACGCGCAAATTTGCTCCTTACGAAGTCCTCGTTTGTGATATTCCGTCGTAAGATGGAAAATTATCGATGATTGGACGAAATTAGAGGTTAGAAACATTCTTGAAAAATGCAATTAATCAATAACTTGAGCATTTTTGAAAGATCTTCACAACATCTGAGCGGCTCATTTTCTCTTCTCCTCCTCGATATACAAGTTACACCTTATATAATAGTTGATGTCCGCTAGTGCTAGTAGTACTATAGACAAAATTCTTTGAAGTTAAATCAGGCACTACCTGTTCCACAGAGACACATGAAACGGAATTTTTGTTAGTTTTAGAAACTTCCGTCGCGAATTGCACTCATGGCGAATCGAAAATGCCTCCCAGCTATCGCGGCAACTCCTATTAGGATAGTTCATCGCAGAGCAAAACCTGTTTCACTTCTTCATCATGTGTCCTAGGTAAAGGCACTAGACAAAGGTAACTGATCGGAAACCATCATATAAATCATATGCGCAGATTTTCAGAAGGTTGGACTTCTTGATTTTCCCTAACGCAATAGTTATGGTGATATTGCAGCACTTTTTTGCGATAGTTGCGACATAGTGTGCTGTGCAAGACGTATATGACATTTCTTGCCGACAATAAGTACAAGTGGAAAATTTACGTTTACAATGCACCACAGAATACTCTGAAACAGAAAACTGCTCACTGGAGACACACACCCGATCACTAGGTGTGATAGAAGCTTTGTGAGAGCTCACAAGTCAGAGCTTCGTTATAAGAAAATTCAAAATTTCTTCGAATTCCTGCGGTGCTAGTCTAGTGAAGGTTGTGAAACTGACCGTCGTTGCCAGATGGTCATGAAAAGTTAGAATCGGATCTAAGGTATCAGAGAGGGACGATTGCTCGGATTGGCGTGCTTCGCATGACGTCTTGGTATGGGTGCGGGAACTTTTACTCACTTTCGGCCCGCGCTTCGGGCGCGACGTCGCCGTGCGCGGCTAGCCCGAGATGACGCGGCGAAAACGCCTACGGCTTGTTAGCTCTGTGCACATGGAAAGGAAGTATTTCGGGAGGGCGGAGGGGTAGAGAAAGTGACCGTGGGATTCGAAGGAGTTTTTATTATGATTTTGCTGATTAAGCACGGATTGGGACTCTCATTACTTGTTTCTCGACACGTAGAGGAGCGCCTCGGAGAGTAAATCGCGTGCATGCGATGAAGGGTGGATAGGCTTCATATGCGCATGGATAATTCTACCCTACCATATCCCACTGCACTAATCTATATAGTAAATCCAGTTTTTTTTTACTGTAAGAAGGCCTAAAGAAGAAGGAAGGAAGATTGGGGATCTTCTATTCTCGGGTTTTGGGGGGCGAAGCTCCCAACCAGACGTCTGGTGCGAATATAATATGTTAAGGTGATTTTCGTTTCAAACACGAAGCTGTGGTAAGACAAGTTTGCAAGAAGTGGTTATCAAAAACAATATGGGACGCCCTCCCCATGCCACCCACATCACTACAGGATTGCTTTGATCTAGCATCACAGCCCCTGAAACAGCAAAAAATAAGAAAATGGAGCTGCATATTATATACAGGATGTCCGAAAATACTTCACTTACCCTTTGTATTTACAGAGCAAGCACGGTTGTCGAAGAACACTTTAGAACGAGTTTTCGAGTAATCGGACAATTCTGTAATGTGCACCATAAACAACTGCATACAAAGTCAAACAGCAATTGCTATAATAATCCAAAAATAATGTGACATCTTATAAAAGCAAACAGTTGAAAACTGGGATTAAAAATTTTTACCAGGAAGATTTCGCGTCAGCTAAGAGTCCTATACTTCGGGCTACTCGGCTTGAAAAAGCGACACAAAAATGGAGATAATAGCTTACGAAGTGGAACAGCAATCAATATAATAACACAAAGGCTATTAAGACAGCTTACAAAATGAGATAGTTGAAAAAATCGGATAGGCATAACTATTGAGGGAACTTTCTTAACTTGAAAGCACGACACCTAAACATGCAAATGCGCGTTTATCAACCAGGAACTACTATAACAAACACTGGGCTTGAAAGAAGTACGCATAAGCCTGAAAATAAGGTCATGTAAGTTATAATAGCAAGCTGTACAACAAATTAGGAGCAAATTAAACAGCTTATAGAGAAATATAATAGGTGCGAGCAGAACACATATGCAGTTCCGCGGCGCTGATCGCTTGGCGTTCGCAGCACCGCCACTTCTGAGAAGGGAGCTACGCGAGAGCCGCGTCGCTCATAAAGCGAAAACGTTGTGTCGGGCTGTCCCGATATCGCTTTTTGTACCTGTTTTACTTATACTGCCCAAACAACCTTTCTAACGATGACATATCTCACAAGCATCCCATTGGTATGCTAGCTGCTGAATTGCTGCATGAAATTGCTAGCGGGAACTGGATACTGGGCACATTTTTACGGTTGACTGATAGATGTAATAAATATTCTGACTCTTGTGTCAGAAATATTGCAGAAAAATTTGCTCAAAACGCATTGAAGGCTAACATTACATCGAGGTAAGACTGAAATAAACACAATAAACACAAACCCACGCGAACTTCTCACCCATCTTGACTGTATAACAGTTTTCACAATGAATAGCGCAGCATTCCTCCTCTCCTAAAAGGTGCTCTTTCACGCCTGCATTCCTGCGTTGGTTTTACTTCACCCGTACCGATCGGACAGTATCAGTATAGAGGTAATCTGCTCTAGAACATAACATAATTCGTAAGCATTTTACTTTTATCTTTAGGAGAAAGTTCCCAAACCCAACTCATAACTAATTAAGCGCATAACGGGAACACTGAAAAGAAACACACAAAACTAAGCAGGAGCATAGCATAACTCTTTCGATGTAAAACGTCATCTTCGCCTCCTCTCCAGGCTAGAAACAGCGTCGGAATGCCAGTACGGTGCGTTGTCGAACCAATTGCTCCAATCGGTTGCTACTTTGAGTGTTTATTTGTTTTATACGGCATGGCTTAGGTTAGAATCAAAATTCATTGTCAGCAAAGGTAATTACCGTGTGTTCTATGCTCTGTTCTATGTATTAACCGTGCTTTCTTGAATGGTTCGGATAACGGCGATTCTGCGGGCCTCAAATTTTTGAATGATTCGGATCAAAATATTCGAAAATGAGTTATTTGGATCCAATGTACACCGTGTTCAATGTACACTCAATATCGGCAGAAATGCACAAAGCAACTTAGCAGTGCGCCATCGAAACCTCTAGATCGAATTTCCGGGACCATTAATGGGTCACCTCAATGTTCCACTTCGGGCACTGTAATGCTATCAATCAAATTAAGAGATCGCTGTTGTTCCGCTACATTTCCTTTTTCAAGTTAGCAGACACGTTAATCGCAATATAAAACTAATCAAATAAATGACTTTTAGGAGCAAAAATGCCCAAAATAAATTTTCCTTTCAGGACCAATTGAAAATTTACGCATTTGCCCTTTAAATAGGGGTTTCTTAGCATTACGCCAATTCGCATTTTGACTCGCCTCATCGTCTGTGCTGTCCTCACAAGAGTACTTTCACGCATATCCCCCGTACCGATGCACAGGACAGTGTTTGTCCGGCTAGTCGTCCGTGTTCTCCTTACTAGAGTATTTCCACGCATTGCTCTCTACCGTTGCACAGGGGCGCTTATATTCGGCTAGCCGTCTACGCTCTCTACAGGCTCTTCGCGCGCCAGATAACACCCCAAATTTCGGAGCAGGATCAAGGCGGCATGTGCTGAGGGACTCCACCCTCGATCGTGATTGGCCAGCGGAGCGAGGGGCGGGACCAGCATATGCCGCTTTGGCCTATGTTATACTCCCGCGGGAGCTCCCGTGGATGGGCGGAAATCGCGTTGGGACCCCGCACCAGGCCAGTCGTCGCGGCCCGCCACGCTCGCCGTCCGCGGATCGCCGCCGACAGACGACGAGAGGGGTGTTATACTTCCCGCCCGCGGGAGGGCAGCCGTCCGCGGTGCACTGCACCGCGAAAGGCTGTCGTCCCGCGGAGTTCGGCGCGAGAAACGCGCTCCGATGCGACGCTAGCCGCCCCGGGACGACGACGACCGTCCGCGGTGCACCGTCCGTCCGCGGACGTCCCGCGAAAGCTCCCGCGGAAGTATAGGCCCCTACAGACTTCTGCGGCGCCGCCGAGCGAAATCGCTGAGCGGCGCCGCCGAGCGGCGACGGCGAACGGCGAAACCGCTGAGCGGCTCCGCCGAGCGGCGCCGCTCAGCGGCTTGACTCATCATCAGTGGGAGCGGTGACGGCGAGGTACAGTACTGTTTCTAGTCGGGACCGACTTGTGCTTAACAATAACGCGCCCCGATGACGATCGCGCGCCCGCATCGAACCGTCTCCGCTCTGGATCCCGCCGCGAAAGGGCAGAGCGCAGAGTGCAGATAGACAGACGCTGAAGCGGCGCCGCCGGGTGGAATGATTCAAGTCATTTCCGCCAGCGACGCCGCCGGTGCCGCTGGCGGCGAACTCTGCGTCCCTGCCCTATGGTTAAGCATAGGGCAGCGGCGACGCCGCAGAAGTCTGTGGGGGCCTTATGACAGGGGCCTTTGGTGCTGAAAATGGGAGCCGCCCAGGACCCACCCTCTATTGGCTGGAAACCTGTGTGCCGCTTTGATCCCAAAGTATGCTGCAAGGTCGCATATGCCGCCTTAATCCTGCATGAGCACAGCACAAGCACAAGTGCATGTGGCAGGCGGTCCGCAGCGATGCAAGACTACCGTACTTTCGGCGGACGAGGCACCGCGAAGTTTCAAAACCACGCCATATCGACCGATATGATTCAGCTGTTGCTCGCTGCCGGAGTCCCTCGCCATCTGAAGGAGAGAAGCCCGATTTCGTTTTCGAGTTTACTGTTCGCTTGTGGTCGATTACTGACATTTTTGCTGGATTCTCTCGCCATCTGAAGGAGAGAAGCCCGATTTCGTTTTCGAGTTTACTGTTCGCTTGTTGTCGATTACTGACATTTTTGCTGGATTCTCTCGCCGTCTGAAGGAGAGAAGCCCGATTTCGTTTTTGAGTTTACTGTTCGCTTGTGGTCGATTACTGACACTTCTGCTGGAGTCCCTCGCCATCTGAAGGAGTCGGGCCCGATTTCGTTTGCAATCATTATAGTGGTGTATACCTTTTTCATATGATGGTGTTCATACGGTGGTGTTATGCCGTTTTCAAATCAAGTTGGACGCTCTGATTCTTTCTCGATCTTTTGAGATGTGGAAGGTGATATTGTTGATTTCAAAAGCATGAAGGGTAGGTGATAGGTTACAAATCAAGTTTTAGGCTCAGAATAGTAGTTATAGTATAGGCTTAGAACAGTGCCTGATTTAATGTGAAAATCGTCAAATTCCAAGTGAAAATGGCAAATATGTTGTTATGCACTGTTTCTTTCTTGAATATTTTATATGCATTGTTCCCACCTCTACCTTTCGTGCAACAGCAGCGTAGTAGTGTATCGAGTACAGCTGCTCCGTCCACCGGCACCGTTTTTTTATCTGGTTTGGCTTTCGCTTGCCGAAGGTACTGCTGAACTGGGCTACGTCGTCGGACAGAACGACGAAGATAGAGAACGGCTTCAGGAGAGCCACCAAAAGGAAAAGGTAAATCATAAGGCATAATGCAGCATTTGGCAAAGCAAACGCTGAAAATGTCAGGACCTTCTGCTGACTTCCATTTCCTGTCCTTTATATTTAATTTTACAGAGGCGCATATTTCGGAGCACCGGGACAGTGACACGGCGACATGGGCTGGAGGAGACGGACAAGGCAAGAAGTACGAGCAGAAGTATGCTGAGGTGCGGGATGCACCGCGGTGAGTGTTTTCAAACGATTCCTGTTTTGCTGTTTCCAAGAAGCGATCCAAGACACGTGCTCGCAGATCCCACACTCGTCCGTTTCAATCGTCCGTAGCCTCACCGAGGTGGTTGCTGCCCAGTCCAACGCACTTGTTGGAGTTGTCACCACGGTGTGCGCCTTCCTCAATTATGGGTCCCCACTTTAATCGCTAAATTGGTGTTTAAATCGGCCACACTTTACCGCTTCTGTTTGCAGCTCAACGCGCTGCTCGAGTTTGCTAAAGCTAATCATCGCTCGTTCGCCAGAACAGAGGCGATTGCGGTGAAGAACTCCAGCAAAAGCCTCCCTGTTGAGTTTTCCTCTATGGGCGCCACTTGACGCGGAACTGGGATATTGAGTCTGATCCACCATTTAAGGTATACATTAATATCGGCAGACTAGCTGCATTAGTAGAATTCAGTATTCATATTTTCATCCGTGCCGTTTGCACACAAGCTATTGATTTCTTCAGACACTACCTCGTCAAGGTAGCTCTTAGGTTCTTTTAGGTTCTTTAACAACTTTGGCAGAATCACTGCAATCTCACTAAAAATTCAGGCCTGCAACCATGTCACGAAATTCAAGTATACAGTTATCGGGGGACTGATCGCTATCCGAAAGCTCCCCACCTCAAGAACTTACCAGACGCTGTCATCGAAGCACTCGTGGGATATTGCCTGGATGGAATCGGGCTAGTAGCGAAAGAACTCGTCGAATCCATCGTTGAAGACCTTATCCGTAGCCCTACGAGGTACTACTCTAGTATTAACTAACAGGGCTGTATTTTGAGTAGCTCAAAATAATCTCTGCATATTCACTTAGGTACTGGGAGACGCTCGGCAACAACAACTTCTCTCGATCGCAAGCGTTCCAAGAGCGCAAGGAGTACCGAGCCATTTGGAATCCATTTTTCCGGGACGCCCTAACAAAAGCAATGTTAGTATTTTAAGTGACATAGTGCAACGGACAATCTTCTTTTAAGGACGGTCGTAATGACCTCCGTTGAAGCTCTATCGGACCCGTATCCGACCTGCAGAAATCGTACTTATACAATAGATTTTTGTCCGTTTGAACGCTTCAAGAAATTCTTTGACGACAATAATTTATCAGCATTATTTATCAGACAATACAGGATAAGGCAGATGGATGGGTAGGGAGGGGGAGGAAGGAATCGCATAAGGCGGGTCCAGGGACGAACGGCTAAAGCGCCGTCAGCTTCAGAGGGAAGCCGAACGCCAGAGGCGGATCAGCGGGAGGAGGTAAACAAGCTGCCTAGGTTCCACTTGATCCTTCTTTTATAACCAATGCCGAGCACGGCTGTCGCTGTTATTGACTACGGAGCATCGGCAGGTCTGTGTGAGAACGCGGGTATCGGCTCTTTTGAGAAATGACCTTCCATTTGTTACTGACTTCTCTACATCCTACCCTATTCGAGTGTCCCTGTCCCAGGGACTAAACAAAGCATAGCGTTCTGGGGAAGGGAGTTTATAACAGCTTCCAGACGGTGATGGGAAGTGGTAGCGGCCTTGTGCAGCATGTCGGCTCCGGTACGCTTGTGTTGGTTGTGCTGCTCCATTGTCATCAGGCACATCCAGTCTTCATCAGTCTCTCGATGCTGTGCACTGACATCGGTGAACGTGATGTGCTGCGATGCAGTGAACAGTTTAAGCTGTTCATTGTCGACTGCTTGTAACTCTTTGATACTGAAATTATTGGATGAGCATGAATAATGGCGAAAATGTCGCTACGCAGCACATGATAATGCTCCTGCATCTGGCATGAGACTAGGTGCCACAACCGAAGTTGAGGGAGGCAGTGGCTTATTATAATGCACATAAAAAATAGAATTATAATGCACATAAAAATACACAAAAATGCAAGCAAATATCACTAGCTGCAGCGACTGATTTACAGAAGGATAGGCAACTAGGTCCCGTAACGATTTCCCTGATTTCACTCCGAAACTACGGTGATTAACTCAGACGGGTCTTTTTCCGGTTGTAAGTTTATCAAACACTCAGCTCGACGAGGTTAGTGTTCGTTGCGATGGCGTCGCCTCCGCCATTCGGTCCCGCTACGATCATAACAGAACATAACGAGAAAAAAATAAAAGAAAAAACAGAAAAAGACGCGACGGACGGCACGCCACCGCCTGAGGGCATGCCAATGAGGCGAATGAAGCCGACACCGCTAACACGCACGCAGACGCCTCGCACTCGCGCGAATTGCAGTGGAGCACCTTTCCCCACTATGTGTCGAGAATACGTCTACGTGTCGTTCTATATAATACATAAGTAAGCGTTTGTGGCCCCTGGGGTTTGTGGGTCTGTCACACTTCGGAGTATAATCGCATGAGTTCAGAAGCTTCGTGCGAAACGTCTTGAATAAACTACCTAACCGTACCCTACTTTTCAATTCTATTAGGTTGCCTGAAGAGTTCTAGCAATTTCGACTGGTCCACTTCAAATGATCGTAACTTCCGTCGTACTCACCAGGTTCAGTCGAAATAAGCACCATTCGAGACAACACATTTCTTTTTTCTTTTCTTTTTTTGATGCGACACTGGTTGAATAATTCCGCAAGCGAATTGGTCGAAATGCGACAAATTTTAGAAAGGCTGTTTTTGCGTGGTCCTGATTTGCGAATGTTCCGCCAGCGATGAAGTTCTGAAAGTTCGAAAAGGAGGTAGTCGGTTGATGCAAAAGGTCTGGTGCGTATGGCGAATGAGGCACTACTTCAACTCCTAGTTCGCTCCATTTTCGCATGGCGAATTGCGAAACGTGTGGGCGGGCGTTGTCATGTGGGAAAATTGGGCCTCTTCTGTTGATCAGTGCCGGCTGTATCTTGTAACGGACAAGCTTCTTGCAAGGACGGTCGTAATGACTTCCGTTTAAACACTCCATCGGAACCGTATCCGGCCAGCAGAAATAGTTCTTATACAATAGATTTTTGTCCCTTTGAATGCTTCAAGAAATACTTTGACGACAATATTTTATCAGCATTATCCATCAGACAATACAGGATAAGGCAGATGGATGGTAAGGAAGGGGGGAGAAATCGCATAAGGCGGGTCCGGGGACGAAAGGCTAAAGCGCGGCCAGCTTCAGAGGGGAGCCGAACGCCAGAGGCGGATCAGGGAGAGGGGTAAACAAGCCGCCTAGGTTCAACTTGATCCTTCTTTTATAACCAATGCCGAGCACGGCTGTCGCTGTTATTGACCACGGAACGTCAGCAGATCTGTGTGAGAGTGTGGGTATTGCGCTTTCTAGAGAAATGACCTTCCATTTGTTACTGACTTCTCTACATCCTACCCTATTCGAGTGTTCCTGTCGCAGGGACGAAACAAGCATAACGGTCTGGGGAAGGGAGTTTATAACAGCTTCCAGACGGTGATGGGAAGTGGTAGCGGCCTTGTGCAGCATGTCGGCTCCGGTACGCTTATGTTAGTGGTGCTGCTCCATTGTCATCATGCAGTCTTCATCAGTCTCTCGATGTTGTGCCCTGACATCGGTTAACGTGATGTGCTGCGATGCAATGAGCAGTCATAACTGAACATAACGAGAAAAACGATGCGATGGCATCGCCGCCGCCATTCGGTCCCGCTACGATCATAACAGAACATAGCGAGAAAAAATAATAGAAAAAAAACAGAAAAAGACGCGACGGACGGCACGCCACCGCCTGAGGGCATGCCAATGAGGCGAATGAAGCCGACGCCGCTAACACGCACGCAGACGCCTCGCACTCGCGCGAATTGCAGTGGAGCACCTTTCCCCACTATGTGTCGAGAATACGTCTACGTGTCGTCTTATATAATACATAAGGAAGCGTTTGTGGCCCTGGGGTTTGTGGGTCTGTCACACTACGGAGTATAAATCGCATGAGTTCAGAAGCTTCGTGCGAAACGTCTTGAATAAACTACCTAACCATACTCTACTTTTCAATTCTATTAGGTTGCCTGAAGAGTTCTAGCAATTTCGACTGGTCCGCTTCAAATGATCGTAACTTTCGTCGTACTCACCAGGTTCAGTCGAAATAAGCACCATTCGAGACAACACATTTCTTTTTTCTTTTCTTTTTTTGACGCGACACTGGTGGAATAATTCCGCAAGCGAATTGGTCGAAATGCGACAAATTTTAGAAGAGCTGTTTTTGCGTGGTCCTGATTTGCGAATGTTCCGCCAGCGATGAAGTTCTGAAAGTTCGAAAAGGAGGTAGTCGGTTGATGCAAAAGGTCTGGTGAGTATGGCGAATGATGCACTACTTCAACTCCTAGTTCGCTCCATTTTCGCATGGCGAATTGCGAAACGTGTGGGCGGGCGTTGTCATGTGGGAAAATTGGGCCTCTTCTGTTGATCAGTGCCGGCTGTATCTTGTAACGGACAAGCTTCTTGCAAGGACGGTCGTAATGACTTCCGTTTAAACACTCCATCGGAACCGTATCCGGCCAGCAGAAATAGTTCTTATACAATAGATTTTTGTCCCTTTGAATGCTTCAAGAAATAATTTGACGACAATATTTTATCAGCATTATTTATCAGACAATACAGGATAAGGCAGATGGATGGTAAGGAAGGGGGAAGAATCGCATAAGGCGGGTCCAGGGCAGGGTCAAGCTTGAGGTCCGAGAATCGAAGGGGGGTCGTACTGCGGCCTCGTCTGGAGGGGGGGGGGTCGTACTCTCTCGGTTTTGGCAGAGGACTCTCTCCAAATTCAGGTTTTTAGATGATGTTTGCATCTATTAATAAGTTGTTTTTCCAGGTGTGACTACGACAATGCGGAGATATACAAGCACTTGCGTTTCCTGGAGTTATAAAATAGGATTGAATATCAAAAAAAAATTTAATGCCGATTACTGTGCAGTGAAAAATAAAGATTTCCTGTCTGCAGATTTATGATCAATGAGAGATTTTCATTTTTTCAGAATTTCCCAGGACGTCATGGACACGGTAGTTTTCTGCCTGATGAGCGACATCTACTTCCAGAATTGCACTCTATAAAATTTCAAGTGTTAATTACTGAGGACGACCTAAGTGCTTTCCCTACAAGGTTTTTGAAGCGCTCTTCGAGTCGATGACGGAATGGCAACCGAAGGACGGACTTGCTTGAAAAGTAATTTCTCTCCTGCAGGAAACAGCGTCAGAAGATGAAATCGCACCCTATAAAATTTTAAGCCCGTTGGACACACAGTGATAAAACTATGTTTCTCTGAAACGATATTCTATATGATCAGACGTCTCGATTTACCGAAAAGATATCGACACACTAATCACATGGAACACTTTACTTTTAGAACCTGCCTTTTAAAGCATAGAAAACACATCTACTAAAGCTTTATGAATTTTCCAGGAGCCCCAAAAAATCTCCGTGTTACGGCAGTTTAATGCGGCTACTGCGTTCTCTGACATGACCAATCGCAATTGAAATATGGATGGACTCCTCGCTGGAATTTTTTTCTGCCTTTTGAAGGACAGGACGACAGAGAGTGGAATTGCATCATATAAAATTTTAAGTCATGCTTAACATACAATAAAAACTATGCTTCTCCGCTGCGATGAAGATATGACGAGGATGGATCGCATACAAAATTCTCATTTTTCATGAAAATATTATTTTTTAGCCGAAGCAGATCACCCATACGGATAAAATCTAGCCACAAGAACCTAAAAGTTTTGATCAATTCACTGTGAAAAAATTGTGATTTTTTGGATAGAACAGGTTGAATCGACCTCTGGTCGACTTTGCACCAACGTCATCGGAGCATAAAATTGAACGTTCACAAAAAGGTTCATAACTCGGTAAGTTTTTCGAATTTTGAAAATTCTTTTAGCTTCTCATAAAGTAGATAATACGCCCTTTCTCATGGTGTAAAAATCTTTTCCAAAAAAGGAGTCGTCACGCGTGGCTGCTGGTTCGATTTTTGAGCGAAAAAAATTGAAGTGGCTTCACAAAAATATTCATAACTTGACCAATTCTTCGAAATTTCAAAATCCCGCTAGCTTTTCAGAAACCAGAGGAAGAGCCCTTTCTTGCTATGTAAGAACTAATGTTCAAAAATTCGGTCTTCATGCGCGGCAGGGGAGGTTCAATTTCGGCTCCATGTCGCGAAAATACGTACCGAAAATCGAACCCCCCGCCCCGCATGAAGACCCTTTTCTTGGAAAACGGTTATTATATGGTTAGAAAGCACATTTGCTCTATTTTTTGATAGGTGAGCGGGATTTTTGATTTTCGAAAAAATAGCCGAGATATGATCAATTTTCGGAAGTCGTGAACTGAATCTCGGACCGACGCTTTGCCGTCGACATCGGAGTGATCTCACAAAAATATTCATAACTCAGCAAGTTTTTCGAAATTCAAAAATCCCGCTAGCTTTTCTGAAAGTACATGAAATACGCTTTCTTACCATGTAAAGATCGGTTTCCAAAATAGGGGTCTTCATGCGGGGCGGGAGGGGTCCAATTTCTGGTCCATTTCGCAAAAATACGTACCGAAAATCGAACCCCCCCCCCCGCCCCGCATGAAGATCCCTTTCTTGGAAATCGGTTCTTACATGGTTATAGAGCACATCTGCTCTATTTTTTTATGAGTGAGCGGGATTTTTGATTTTCGAAAAAGTAGCCGAGATATGATCAATTTTCGGAAGCCGTGAACTGAATCCTTCACCGGCGTCATCGGAGTGATTTCAAAAATATTCATAACTCGGTTATTTTTTGGAAATTCAAAAATTTCGCTAGCTTTTTGAAAAGTA
>OX375868.1:32895623-33009019 GCA_947359475.1 Heligmosomoides polygyrus bakeri
ATAACTCGGTTATTTTTTGGAAATTCAAAAATTTCGCTAGCTTTTTGAAAAGTAGATAAACAGCGCTTCTTTACGGTTGCAAACATGTTTAGCAAAAAAGGGATCTTCATGCGGGGCGGGGGGTTCGATTTCTGATCGATTTTTGCGAAATGGACCAGAAATTGGACCCCTCCCGCCCCGCATGAAGACCCCTTTTTTGGAAATCGATCTTTACATGGTAAGAAAGCGTATTTCATGTACTTTCAGAAAAGCTAGCGGGATTTTTGAATTTCAAAAAACTTGCTGAGTTATGAATATTTTTGTGAGATCACTCCGATGTCGACGGCAAAGCGTCGGTCCGAGATTCAGTTCACGACTTCCGAAAATTGATCATATCTCGGAATTTTTTTGAAAATCAAAAATCCCGCTCACCTATCAAAAAATAGAGCAAATGTGCTTTCTAACCATATAAGAACCGTTTTCCAAGAAAGGGGTCTTCATGCGGGGCGGGGGGTTCGATTTTCGGTACGTATTTTCGCGACATGGAGCCGAAATTGAACCTCCCCTGCCGCGCATGAAGACCGAATTTTTGAACATTAGTTCTTACATAGCAAGAAAGGGCTCTTCCTCTGGTTTCTGAAAAGCTAGCGGGATTTTGAAATTTCGAAGAATTGGTCAAGTTATGAATATTTTTGTGAAGCCACTTCAATTTTTTTCGCTCAAAAATCGAACCAGCAGCCACGCGTGACGACTCCTTTTTTGGAAAAGATTTTTACACCATGAGAAAGGGCGTATTATCTACTTTATGAGAAGCTAAAAGAATTTTCAAAATTCGAAAAACTTACCGAGTTATGAACCTTTTTGTGAACGTTCAATTTTATTCTCCGATGACGTTGGTGCAAAGTCGACCTGAGGTCGATTCATCCTGTTCGATCCAGAAAATCATGATTTTTTCACTTGCATTGATCATGACTTGGAAGTTTTTGTGGCAAAATTTTATTCGTATGGGTGGTCTGCTTCGGCTAAAAAATATTTTTTTTCATGAAAAACGAGAATTTTGCTTACGATCCGTCCTAATTATATCGTCATCGCAGTTCCGTCATCGCTGCGGAGAATCTTGTTTTTTTGCTGTATCATGTACAGAGCTGGGGTTTTTTAGCTCCATTTTCGTTTTTTATGACGTTTTCTTAGGGTGGGAGAACATTATTTCCGAGAGAAGTCCATCGTCCATCCTTCCTTTTTCCGCTCCATAATCGATTCGAGGAACGCTTCAAAAAATTTATAAGGAAAGCACTTAAGTCGTCGTCAGAAAGCAATACTCAAATTTTTATATAACACAATTTCGGAGCACAATTTCAGATGCAAACGTCGCTACTTCAGGTAGAAGAATGTTCCGTGTCCATGGTGTCCTGAAAAAAAAACTCCATAAATTGAACAGTGATGATTGGAAACTGCTACCAGAAGATCTTTATCTTGAAGTGTCGAAAATAGCGTTCAAAATTTTAAAGAATTTTATTGTGTTTTGAACACATTATTGATCAGGGAACTCGTTTCATTGTCCTCTTCAGTGCCGAAGCCGCACCTGAAAAGAAGAATCTATTAAAGAGTTCAAACTGCACAAGAAACCTTGAAAAATCAAGAAATACAAGAAATAGAACAGTGGAAGAGAGAGGGAGGGGGTCGTACAAATTCCGCTTCAGAGGGGGGGGGTCGTAAATTTCCAGCAAAAATCGAACCCCACGCTTGACCCGAACTCCGGGCTTGCGACGTTATGCAGAGCGGCGACAAAAGAAGATTTTAAGAGGCGGAAATTTTGGCTGAAGTTACAGACGCAGGGTTGAGCATCCACAATGCCTCCAGAACCTCGTCAATTGCAAGACCATGATAAGCGCTCTACGACGTCCTGATGGAAACGTCACCTCTGAATCATGATGAGCTCGTCCACGACTTCTACTCCGATCTCATCGACATCCATGTCCACATTCCCGCAGGCCACCTTCCCCAGGATGGATACGTCGTCCCCTCTGTTCTCCCTTCCTACATCCGACACGCCATCTCAGAACCTCCCTCCAGCGCTCATCAACAGTCTGTCGCGGCTCTTCACACATGTTGGAGCGCTAGGCTTCCTCTCAGTGAAAGACCAGCAGGACCGTCTTACTCATTCAGTACATCAGTACTTCTAGAGCTGTCTATAGAACAGTTGTGAGACCTGCCCTCCTCTACGGCAGTGAGTGCTGGGCCCTGGGTAAGGCGCAGGAGCGGCAACTGCACTCGGCGGAGATGAGGATGCTGAGGTGGGCATGTGGATGGACCCATCGGAACAGGGTGCGAAACGAGGATGTTAGGGCAGCGATGAAGACAGCCCCGATCCAGCTGAAGATGAGAGAGCAGCGCCTGAGGTGGTATGGACACGTCCTCAGAAGACCAGAGGATCACCCCACAAGGTTGGCCCTAGATTTCGAGGCATCCGGAAAGCGTCCGAGAGGAGCCCCAAGGAAAAGATGGAAGGACGTCATCAAGAGAGATCTCGCCGAAGTCGACGCCACGGCAGATGACGCCCTTGATAGGATGAGGTGACGACAGATCACAAGAACAGCGGACCCTGCGACTGCGCGGGACTAAACGCTCAGGAGAAGAAGAAGAAGAAGAAGAAGAAGAAGTACTTCTAGAGCTGTACAGTGAATTCACGACCAAGATCTCACCACTCTACAACGACGTCGTCATCGATATGAAGAGAGAGGTTCGGCAAGGGGATACCATATCCCCGAAGCTCTTCAGCGTCACCCTCGAAAACGTCATGCGTGAACTAGAATGGGAAGACATTGGAGTGAAGATCAATGGCCGGCAACTGCATCATCTTCGCTTCGCTGACGACATCCTGCTCATAACACCAAGCATCAGTCAGGCGGAGCGGATGCTGGTCGACTTCGATCGTATATGTGGGTACGTTGGACTGCAGCTGAATCTTACAAAGACGATGTTCATGAGGAACGAACAAGTTTTTGATGCCACATTCTCGCTCAACGGAACGAACACCTCCGAATGCTCCAGCTACGTGTACCTGGGTGGCGAAGTCAATATGGCGCCAGAGTTGAGCAGCAGGATACATGCGGCTTGGGGAGCTTTCAAGAGCGTCGAAGAAGTCGCGAAGAAGACGAAGAACGTCCGACTCCGTACCCACCTCTTCGACTCCACCGTTCTTCCTGCCCTAACATACGCCTCAGAGACCTGGGCTAAACGAAAGCAGGATGAGCACGCGATCAGCTCCGCGCAGCGTGGAATCCACACTCCGAACATCGTCATGTTCGGAGTGACATGACTCACGCAAGCGAGAAAAGGCCTCCGTAGTTCCGAGCTTTGCCAACATTCGAAGATCAGAGGCGCTGTTGCGTGGGCCAAGTTGTCGAAAGTTGATGGGCCGGCCACGTAATGCGCTTCGCAGACACCCGCTGGACGAGAGCCGTTACCAACTGGGTTCCGCGGGATGTCAAGAGAACACTAGGACACTCACCAACGCGTTGGTCGGACTTGTTCCTGAAAGCCGTGAACGACCGATATGAAGTTCTTCGTGTCCCTCGAGCAAGGACGATCCATAAGAGCACTTTGGCACGCGACAGTGACGAATGGAGACGCTGCTGGCACCCGCTCAATCAAGTCGATGATCAACGGACAGGTGATAGTCATGCTGTGGAGAGCAACTTTTAGCAACTTGTTTCTTACTGACCGGTTTTTAACCATAGGCCAATGAGAGATGTGTTTGACATAATGACGTATGGACGTTCAACACGAGTGGTATACAGGCACAATGCGCATGAAGCAGAACGGGTCACAATACTGGAAACCTCCAAAAGCTACAGGCTCTTCACAGGTTCTTCTCTACATGGACCAATGACATCGGGAAAATCCATCCTGCTCAGTTTTTGAAAGGAACCGTGATGCAACGTCGTATAACTTGTCTTGAACCAGGAGCACCCAGTTTTGCAGTATTTGGATGACAGGATTCGGTACTCCAACGGCACGACCTTCAATGTCATTAACAGATCCGTTCGACCCCTGCACTTGTGAGCGCCGACTCCATATATTAACTTCAAGGACCCCCCCCCTCCTTGGGTTTAAGGCCATCGCGTAAAAAACATATTAATTGAGGGTTGGAGAGATTCTTCCTATATGTCTCGCTCTCCACGTCCAGTCATACGCTTTGGACCCTTTGCTTGTTAGAGGGCTACTAAATGCCTAATCCAGAAGAGGGGGGGGGGTAGTCGTAATTATTCTGTACGTTTAATGAGAAATGGTTCAAGAGAAGACGAAGACACCTAAACGCCAACCCAAAACCCCCACAACAATCCAAGTTTACGGCAGCTATGCTTTGGCATATCAGTCCTTATTATGTCAAGATTTACTGAACATTCAACTTGTTCTGAACAAATTCCTCTATCAATTACTAACAACAACCTATTAACAACCTACTAATAACCCATTAAAACAACTGCCCCTTTCCTCCTTCACTCGGCAGACCATTCGTTGAGATATCTCTCCAAAAACAGTTCTTCCATAGGGGGAACTCTCCGGTAGATGAAGGAAGGAAAACCAATTCCTACGTGTTCTCTCAGGCGCGATGGCAAATTTGATTCACCACAGCACTCTTAACAACATTTCCGTCAGTACGTTAAAAACAAACATCTTTGGATCTTATCTCGTTTCCCGACAGTGCATGGTCCAGACGGCAGAATCATGTTTTTCGCCTTTCTCCTTCATCGGCGCGGAAGCGATCAAAAAAGAAAGTAGCAATAACGGTAGGAAATATTTGCTTTCGTTGAGGCACCAAGTATGCATAAGCACCGTTTAAAATATTAGGTTGCCCGGAAAGTTTCCAGCGTTTTGAGTGCTTCACTTTGAACTATCATAACTTTCTTAAATATCATCGGATTTACCTGAAATAAGCACCGTTCGAATCACCATACCTTTATCAACGGGTCATTCGTCGAAATATTCCATCAGCGAAAAAATTAGGTGGTCGAGATTCGACAAAATCCACGAAGGCTGTTTTGGCTTGGTCCTGATTGGTGAAGGTTTTACCAGAACTTCATCCCTTAATTCGTTCAATTTTCGAAGAGTAATTTGTGAAACGTGTCGGCGGCCGTTATCGTGCAAAAGAATCGGGCCTCTTCTGTTGACCAATGCTGGCTGAATTTTCGGTGCTTTTTCCCGATTTTCTTACAGTATTACTCTGTTGTGACCGTTTGGCCTGATGCAAAAAATTGTATTGGATCACACCAGCAGTCGAGCATCACGCAGAGACCATTACCTTTTTTTGGTGGAATCCACTTTTCATCAAAAGTGATGATTCGCTCCAAGAACGCGCCAGTTTTGTTGCGTAAAAGTAGAGGAGAACAAATCTCGAAACGTGACAATTTTTGACGCTCACTCAACTCCCGCAACAGCAGTTTTAGTGATGTTCAGCTCTGCCGCGATTCCGCGAACTATTTGGGATGGTTCAGCTTCCACCAACTCCTTAAACTCGTCGTCCAGAATTGCTGTAGGTCGACCGCTATGAGAGGGCCATTTTCGAGGATGAAATCTCCAGTCCGAAATTTATCAAACCACTGGCGCACGGTGCTTTCTCCAGCACTATTAAGCCCCCACATTTGATTGATTTGTCGAGCTGTTTCGGCTGCGGATTGCTTCTATTTGAAATTAAAATTAAATATCGCTCCTTTGACAAATTGCTCCTTCGACATACTTCAATAAGCCCCTCAAGAACAGAAGCATAAAACAACGTTGAAACATAAATTATTTAGTCAGAAAGAGCGAAAAATTCTGTACAGAAAGTAGCATTGTAGCATTGCAATGTAAGCTGATAACACAAAACGCCGAGAACCTTCCGGACAATCTAGTAATATTGCCCTCTTCAATCCGACTTGATTGAATTCATGTTTTTGCCTCAATAACAAGCTAGACTCATGGCGTCATATGCAGTCTCGCACAACGCTTAACCACGCCTCTTATGAATGCCTTCAAAAGGTGCCTACCCATATGTATGATAAAGATGCATACAAAACGCAGCCCTTCAGTCTTTATTTTTGTCAGACAGTAGAACATACACGAATTCATCACAAGCTTCCTACTTACTTCAACTAGAAGGGTGTGCCTGAAGCAAAAAGAAAGCTGAAACTATATTGAGCTAAAAAATCATACAAAATTGAAAAAGCCAAAATCTCATCTCATCTCTCATCGCCATCCTTTTAAACACGGTCGGATTTTTGGCGAAACAAAGCTGTATTATTCATTGCAGTCACTCGCCTTCACACCCCTTCTGTTTAATTTCGTGATAAAATAGAGATACATCAAGCTGATAGCGTAGACGGAGGAGGCGCCGGCGTCGCGTGGTCCCGATTCCAGGTTCCTGATTCGTGTTTCCCTCCTAATCCCATTAAGCCCTCCATTCCTTCGAGGTCGGTGAACTGGCACCAGACTCGTATGGGAAGGATAATGCGCTGAATTTGACATCGGCTGGCCACTGCAAGTCATTCTTCAGGCCAAATACACATTCAAATCGCCTCCCCGACATCCCGTGGTAGCAGAATGCGTGGCGGATCCCAAAAAGGATTGAGTAACACAGTCCTTTACCCTATATCTTGTTGTATATGCCACTAAGGCGACTCTTTCTGTCTTTGACCACACTATACATGTGACACACGTCATTTTTGCCACAAACGAACCAATGGAATTGCCGAAGCATTCAAGTCGTAGAGCCCCTTGTTGACCAAACTCGAAGTCGCTGTTAATAATGTCACAGGAAGTTCGACATATGCGTGTAGAGGGTGTGATAGGCTTCCACATTTAGATCTGCGTAGGCGAGTTTCCCCATGGCAACATATTCTTCCTTATGAGAACTTAGGGAAATTACGTCCACTACATGCGATTTGGTGTGAATGTCTTTTATCTGTACTTCTTTCAAATTCTTATTTCCACTGTAAAATGTTGATGAGCATCCACATTTATTTTAGTATTCATTTTCTTCTATGCTGTGAGTCGTGTTAAGCGCTGAGCCAGTTTATTGTTGTTATAAATTACGTCAATAAGTACCGCTCTTTAACCCTACTTCCCCCCCCCCCCCAGTGAAAACCAGTCATGTCCATAAGCTGATAAATAATGGAAATAAATAAATAATGAATGATTTTCCTAAACTCCGGACGGAAGCGATTTATACCCCTACTCCGATTTCGTGGACACCACTTACTGACAAATCGGTTTGATTAGAATTCAATTAGTAGCTATACTAAGGAAAACTTTGTATCTAATATCAGAAGTTTGCATAGGTCCACATAATTCAGCAGCGCTTTATGTGCAAACCATCTGCTGTGCTAAAAATAATCAGTTTCCAGATAAAACACTTTTATTACGAAATCAACTGGTGATAAGATGATTACCCAAATAAGCAAGCATAGATTAGATGATGAGAGGAGATAATGAAAGCGAAGCAGTACAAAACCGTGCCACATTCCTGTTGGGGTTTGATTTTTGCTGAAAATTCACAATTTCCCTTCCGGAGCGGATTCGCTACGACTTCCCCCTGACCTCACCACTGCTTAATTTCTTACATGTTTCGATTTTTTCTGCGTTTTTGGATACCCCATAATACGCGTTCCTTTTCAGGTGTGGCTTCGACACTGTAGAGATCCGTGCGCAGCCTCATTCACTGAAGGAGACATGTTATGAGCACCAAGTAGTAATCTTTAAAGTTTTGAATACTGAGCGTTTTACAGATCAAAATAAGTATTTTCTGGTAGCAGTATTCCAAACCATCAGGACCGGTACAATTTCTACAAATTTGTTAATATGTCATGGAAGCGGCATATTTTTCTACTTGAAGGAGCCACATCTGCGTCTGAAACTGTACTCTGAAATTGTGTGAATAACATTTCGAGTGTTAATTACTAATGACGAGGGCTTTTCCTAGAAGTTTTTGAAGGGCTCTTCAACCGTATGGATAACCGTATGAGCAGGACAGCTCGACCACTGGATGATGTTGCGCCGACGTCTTTGAGACGACTCCACAAATCCACAAAAATATGATCATGGTCGACAAGCTCTTTCGGCAAAAGTCGACAACAAGTCGAATGCATCCCCCGCCTGCCCCGCATGAAGACCTCTTCTTTGAAAATAAATTCTTGCTTGGTAAGAAAGCATTTTCCATTTTTTCAAAAAGCTCTAAGATTTTTCGAAATTCCAAAAACTTACCGACCTATAATCATTTTAGTGAAGTCGCTCCAATAACGTCGGTGCAGGATCGACCTGGTTGATCCAACCTGATCGATTCAGAAAATTCTGATTTTTCATTTCGTATTGATCAAGTGTTGAAATTTTCGCAACAGGTAGAAAATAATTTTGTTTTCATGAAAAACGAGAATTTTGAATTTGACTCCCCTCATATTGATAATCGCAGCGGAGAAGCTTGCTTTTTTATTGAATGGTACACCTGACTTGAATTCTTGTAGGGCACAAAATCTCTGGTGTTCGTTTCTGGGAGAAAAATTTTTATGTTGCATCTCCATTCTTCGCACGTGGTCGAAGATATTAGACCGCTATTGCTATTGCCAGACGTAAACTGCCATTACTCCGAGGCTTTTCGCCTAGCTACTCTTCTGACTTCATGGAATCTCTGAAAAACTTGACTTTGGAATGCATCTGAGAAACCCGCAAGTCCATCTTTTACACAAAGTATTCTGTAGAAGACCAACCACTTGCCGCAAGTAACAGAAGAGTTGAGAAATGGTTTCTGAAGTTGAGCACAAGAAGAGTGAGGTTCTCCTCCTATTCCTGTTCATGCTCCTGTTCATCCATTAGTCGGGCAAGTTATACAGTTCTACTTTTTTCAGCCCTTCATCTTTTGTAATACCCATGTATCTGAAAGCCCACTTCCTGCCCTCCATATTTCGGCAGTGCTATCCTGCAGTTTCACCTTTGTTCCTCAAAATGATTCTAGTAAAATTTTGATCCTTTTACTACGTGTCCATAACTGAATTTGTAAATGTA
Organism: Heligmosomoides polygyrus bakeri; assembly: GCA_947359475.1. Lineage (NCBI taxonomy): Eukaryota > Metazoa > Nematoda > Chromadorea > Rhabditida > Heligmosomidae > Heligmosomoides > Heligmosomoides polygyrus. The sequence continues at coordinate 32,904,639 of OX375868.1, forward strand.
GTAAATGGCCGATATACAAGTCGTACTAAGCATATGAAGGTGATATCCTGTTCGAATGAAATATACGCTCTTCAATCTGCATACACATTTTGAACTCGCAAATGTAAGCATCGTTAATTTACTCTCCCGCGTTGGAAAAAAAAACTTTTCAAAAATCAGAGTGATATCGAACATTCCTGAATAGTAATCAGTTTTCGTAGAGCCATTCCTGACCCTTTAAAAAATATACCACTCGTGCTAGAAACTTTTGTTTTAGTGTCATAGCTATGCAGTTGGGCGTGGAGCAGCAGAATTCGACATCATCTTCGGAACGACACAATGCATAAATGTCCTTATTTCATTTGATATAAGATAGGAATTGTTTCAAGGCAGTTTTGCCGCATCAAGTGGTGGTAGGAAGAAGACGACGCTCAGCCCTCAAAAAAGGGATGAAGTCATTAGACGAAAGTTTTGGCCTTGACCTGGCTTTATTTAGAGCTTATGGCATTTTAAAGACGGTAACGTATTCTAAGATTACTAGGAAAAATTGTCGCCCTCCCTCCAGTTATTTAGCTGGAGTCAGTAATAGAACGAGGAACTTCGAGTTGGTGAAGCATAATTGAACAAGGTTCTTCTGGCCCTTTAGAACAACAATTTCCCACCATAGATTGACAATTCCCATGTGGCTTGTCCAGTTGAAGGTTGTCGAAGAGACGCCTAGGTCCGTCGTCAGCTCCGCCCATGTCGACCAGGGAAAGGGTCATAGTGTTTGTTTGGTGGCGTCACCTCAAGATTTTAGGCCAATGCCGTATTCTATTAGACGAATCGATTTTCTGAGACTGTGTTGCATGAGGGGTTTACACAAACGCTCGCCAACCCGTGCCTCACAAGGAGAAAATGACGCCCCCCCCCCCCGTCATTTACGCCCTCTGGTGTACTTCAAAAAGCTGTGAGTAAAACGTTATCCAAGACCTAGTTATGGCTTTAACCACTCTCTATTGCAATAGAAAGTTTTACAAAACATAAAATAATAAAGGACGGCGTTAGTCAATCCCTCCTAGGATGCGCCACACATCCTACTTCTATGGGGTGTCGTGGAGGCAATTTAAATGCAAATTTGTTTACGCATTGACTTGCATTGACCAGCCGATGGACATTGAGTTATTTCTCCGGCACCTCCTCCGATTGCGTTGTCAGGCGCACGGAAAATTTGATATTCTGAGCGATTAGAAGGAACGCAGACGCACAAAAGCCGCCAGTTCTGTGCAGCGATATTACTTGTGAGGTAAATGAAAATCTAAGGGCGAACAAATGTTTTTTTATGAAAAATCCTTAATTTAGGAGAAATGATGCCTCCGATCCACGCATCCTTGATGCGGTAGCATTGCCTATCGTGTCCCTGGAGTGTTATTATAGCTGCGCAGTTACTTTTCTACAAATTCAATTAGATGCAGGAAAACTACGACCTGCATGCGTCAATGTTTGCTTGAGAACAAAGGACGATGTCAATAAATCACTTTGAGTGATGAGCAACTCATTCTGAAACTTCGGATGCATACCTTTGAGAAGAGAAAATTTGGCTCATACAATAACTTTTTGTACCCAGAAAAGTCAGTGTTCTACCTCTCCAAGATAAATCTGGCGCCAATCCAAAAAGTAAAAAATAAACCCGAACCAAAACTGAGGAAGCAAACCTGTGTCGCTAAGGTTTGGCTCAGCAGCTCGTTAAGTTAAGAACTTCTCTCCCAACAACTGCTTTTGTGTATCAATTTTAAGTAGAGGCGTACTACCAATGAGCGCAGGAGCACTGTTATTTCTCAATTCAATTTTCACCGCGTTCAATTGGAAAAGTTCTGCAGAAACGCAGAAAAATAAATAGGATGTGTGAAAGTTCGCTCTTTCCAAATTAAATGCAACCAAAGACGGCAATTACCCCCTTACGCTTGGGAGCTGATCAGAAATATTGGGAGATGTTTTAAAGGACTATCAATTGTAGTTGAATGTTCTTGGTCAGGGTCAGGCTACTGGTACGCAAGCTCAATATGCCTTCCGTAGTGCCTTTAAGGCTTTTTGAACGCATGCAACAAAACCAAGGTAAACTGGAAGGAAGATTGCATGCACATAACGCTGTTGGTTAGGCGATACTTAACCTTGACATTCTAATTGGAGCGGTTGTGTCTTGATAACGGACCTGTTTCCGACAAACTAGTCCCTTTGGCCTTCTGAAAGGTGGGGTGTTGGTCTTTCTATTGACAATGTGATCTAAGGGTTGCATTGAATTTTCTAAAGTTAAGGCAAATTATCACGCGGTAGCCATACTTTCACACTATTTTTCCTTTCAGGCTTTGAAGACGGCTGCGCAGCGAAAAACTTAGCCAATAGACGTCATTAAAAACTCGTCTGGAGTTCAATCAAAACACTGCTACTACTGTAGTTCAGAACAGACATCTACATTGGTGCAATTCTATGGCAAAAAAAAAAACACCTCCGCTATTTAGTATACTTGTAGAATGCGCCAAGGATTCTGCTTCTACGTGATGTCCTGGAGGCAAACTGATCGAAGGCTTGGCCCATCGAACAACTTTCGGCCACCCGCTTCTCGTCTAGTGTGGGTACTATTATTATAATACCAGGAAAATATGGTGAAGTTCTCAGACTCCGGAGAGATGAAAGGCTCGGCTGGCTTAATCGGAGTCAGAGATGTGCAGAAATTTTTCTGGAAAGAGCAGAAGACGAAAGACGGAACGGAAACGCTCAAAAATGACCGGAAACCGGAATACGAAACGCGAAAACGGAAAGAACACATGTTCGCCACTTTTTTCAAAAGTGCATCTGAAACGGCGTCAGAAGCGGTTCCTATTGCGTTTATTCCTGCTCAGAACTTTGCGCGCAGCAGAATATTCCACAGTTTAATGCTCATCCTCATCATAACATATCATAACGAAGCATGAATTCATAATATTGTTATGATAACCTAAAGAGCAATAAGCGAAAACAAATTCAGGGTCTATCTCACTATTTCTCAATATTTTAACGTGCAGTCTTTCCATATCTAGTTCCTGCGACGGGTTTTTCGCTGACTTTTTTGATGATGCAATTTTCTCACTCAGAATTCATTCTGGAATCTAAGATGATAACTGGATGACTAAATAGTCATGATATGTCTACACTACAGTAGGAATATTCAGTCTGTGCTAGCTTAGAAACCCTTCACCCAAGGTGACACAGCTGAACAGTTCCAAGACGGTTCTCGAAGCAATAGTTTTGTGTAGGAATTCAACAAGTCACCATAGTCAAACAAAATAACAGCACATGGTAGATATTCGTGATGCTTCATTGGAAAATGAATTGCATAACTCCATATGGATGAATACCACACCTAACGAAATGAAAAATTGAAATTTGCACCTTTGTTCAGTAACACTATGTAATCTTGGAGCAGACAACTTCATGCTACAACCTTCACTGAACCCTTTGTCTCGTGATACTGAGGGATATGCCCACAAAGTTTTTGTGAACTATTTGTAACTAATGGATCAAGAATTTTATAATCATTCAAATGTTGAGTGCATTTTCTTAGCATACAATGCATACATAGCCATTGTGGCACATTAATTTTGCCTTCCACCCAGCCGTTGCCATTTTTGAGGGCTTTTTTTTGGTAGTCAAACCAATTTTAAGAATATTAATGTTGAGACTATACTACAATTGTGATAGGAAATACTGTCAAACAGTATTTCTCTCACAATTATATGAAGGAGATTTTAATTGATAAGATTAAAATTGTGCTCAATAGAAAACTGTGGAACAGTGCCATTTCCGTTTCCGCCTTCCGGCCTAAAAATAGGCCGAAAACGAAACGAAACGGAAGAGCCCAAAATGGCCGGAAACCGGAATTGGGAACACGGAAACGGAAATTCCGCACATCCCTGATTGGAGTGCACGCAACAATAGCCACCTACGCCGACTGCGCAACCAGGTCCGTTGTCAAAGAATAGTCCTTGTTAAAACTTTCTGATATACTATAGCGATTACAATCACCTTCTTCACAAAAGCTTGGGGCTACGAGTCTGATGTTGTTCTTGTCCTAATACACATGTGTTCAATGGTCCATGTATGTTTTTGGCATGAACTCCGTTAAGTGTCCAAAGTTTCGTCACAATCATAGTCTCCAGAGATCTAAGCGCAGTGAGAAGTTGACAAATGTTCTATTCCTCTACAATAGATCTACAGCACCACAGAACACCCACCTGAAAAAGGATAGCCCACTATGCGGTCATTACGTGGATCAATTTAGAGAGGTTTCTTTTTGAGAAGTGCTCTCCAAATTAGTGCAAGTGGGGCACACACTTGTTCTTACGAGAGTGCTCTCAGAAGAATTGAGTAGCTTAAATCAGCAATACTTGTTGTTCAGTCGCATACGAACTACGGCCTAGCTAAAATGTTTTTAGTCACGATTTTTTTACCATTCCAGAAGGCTGCATTTGATTACAAAATCAATCAATCAATCAATCAATCAATAAAAAACAGAAATAGTCGGCTTCAAGCAGATGATACTGTTCTCATCAACACTAATAACGCTACCATCCTCTACTGTCCGGTAGTGTTGGCGCTTGGGAGGATCGACTTTTAGTTGGACTGACCCTACATACTCTACATCACTCGTTCATCTTGCTTCTGCTACACGCGCGACATCCCGGACACAGCAACTACCTCCTTTTGCGATGTCACTCCACTCTTCTTTCACGATTTCTCAGTGAGAAGCAGAATCACATCTGTCGGTCAATACATTCTTCACCTATGAATTGACTCTAAATACTAATCGCAGAAGGAACAGCTGATTCAGGTGGATGTAGTCGTCTGTTATCTTGTCCTTATGTTTACGAAAGTACCTCCAAAGCCTCGTGGCGGGGAGCGCAGACATCCGCAGCAATATTAATCCCTCGCTGCCATCGAGCAAGATCCTCTTCATTTCACTGGCTCCCGTCAGCGGCCTGACTGCCATCGTTGTCAGTTTGAAAATGTTGGCTCTATTTATTAGAAATTTCCGCGATCCGACTTTCCTTTCTACCCTTTGATCCTTTGATGGCTTCTTCTTTTCGGATCCGTTACCTCTCGCCTTAAAATTATGACTGGTCCTTAACCCAGTAGAGAGACAGGGGTATGAGCAGTTCCAACGTATAAAGCACTCAGTTTCATAGTTCATTTGGAGCGTAGTCTGATCGCCCTGAAGTGTTTTCGTTTAGCCTGTCTTAAAGGTTCCCTTCGTTCCAGCTGTGGCGCTGTTATCTACTGGGACCTGTCAGAATTTTCATAAATACTGATTTTGGTACTACCAAAGTACTTCGTACACGTACACAAGGAATGGAACCAAAAGAATTGTTCTACATTTCGACTACTGTGTCTTTCCCTCACTTGTCTTTCTATCGAATTTCCAAAACCATCCAAACTTCCACTCCAGACCTATTCTCTTTGAATTTCGCTTTTTTCACAATTCCCGGTAATATTTTTTTTGGTTCTGCGCAGAAACTCAGGCAAAACCGCTTGCATGGCATCGTTTGCGAGTTCAAGCTCGCAAATTCTGGGCGATGAAATGGTTTCGGATTCATATTTACAATGAAGATTGCTGCACATTTGCTTCCATCGGCTATGCCCGGCTAAAAAAAAGAATAACGACAGGTTGTGCAACTAAAAATGCTGTCTCTTCTAGAAATTGCTTCTCGTCATTCAATCGCTCAGACGTTTTAAATTCATTACTTGCTTTACTTTGATACTTTGATGGTCCTTGTGTCGGCTGGAGGTCTTCTCAGCGGGGACCACACTCTTCGACGCTCGATCTCTGGCTGCTTGCATCCAGTGAGGCAGACTCCGCTCTCTGAAAGATCCTGAGAATGAGTCTGCCCATCGCGTTGGCGGTCGTCCCAGTGGTCTCTTATGGTCCCTCGAGAGCCATTCTGTGACACGGAGACTCCATCTATCGTCCCTTCGTCGAAGCAGGTGTCCGGCCCAGCGATATTTGACTTCTTCATGTACTGCAGCGGGTCTGCTAATTGCGACTTCGCCCGTAGCTCTGAGCTTCGTAGGCCTTCTTGCCATTGCTGACGAAAGCTTGTCCTTAGAAGACAGTCTCCAGTGCACGATGCGCAGTTTGCATCGCTCTGGCGATTGTCTTGTTGTCGGCCCAGGTTTCCGTCGGGTAACACAACGCAGGCAGTACAGAGGCGTTGAACATGAAGGCCCTGAGGCCGGGATCCTTGACCTGATCGGTGACTTCGCGAGTCGAACTGAAGGCTGCCCATGCTGCGCGTCTCCTGCGGGCGATTTCAGGAGCGAGGTCGTTATCCATGCTCAGCTCTCTTCCCAGATAGACGTAGGAGTCGACCCGTTGTAGAGCGACTCCATTTAGCCTTACGATTCCTGTGTCACACCACTGGTTGACCATAAATTGTGTTTTGGACATATTCATGTCCAATCCAATCTTCATACCTGCCACATTGAGCTCGTTCAACATTTCCTCGACTTCTGCCGTGCTGGTAGAGATGAGAACTATATCGTCGGCGAAGCGAAGGTTGCTGATCCGTTTACCGTCGACAAGGTAGCCTTTATCGTCCCAGTTCAAGTCTTTCATGGCATCCTGGAGTGCCGCTGTGAATAGCTTGGGAGAAATCGTACTCCTTTCCCGACAGGAATTTTAAGCTTTCAATCGGACAGCTCGATGGTAGTCGATGTGTTCGAGAGGCATTCGTCGAGAAGTCGGATGTAGGGCGATGGTATACCAGCGTGCACAAGTGCGTTCGAAACGGCGTTGATTTCCACAGGGTCGAACGCTTTCCGGTAATCCACGAAGACAAGGACAAGTGGGAGGTGGTATTCGCGGCTCCTCTCGATGAGCTGTGAGACAGTCTGAATATGGTCCATGAAGGAGAAATTTTTGCGAAACCCTGCTTGCTCCACTGGCTAATGCTCATCGAAGCAACGCTCCATACGGTTAAACAGTGTCTTGGTGAAGATTTTGTACATAACCGAGAGAAGAGTGATGGGGCAATAGTTGTTGATATCCTCCTGCTGACCTTTTTCAAAGATTAAAACTGTTTTCGACTCCATCTATGAGTCTGGAATCCTACCATGTCGAGGGTAGTGGTTGATGTGCTTGGCAAGTTGTGAGCAGAGGGCACTGCCACCCGCACGAAGGAGATCAGCAGAAATGCCGTCCGGTCCGGGAACAGTGCCCGGCTTCATCCTTCTGATGGCATGAGCAACTTCTGATTCCAGAATGGGAGGTACTTCCTCAGCTGGTGGCATCAAGCATTTCGGGACAGTGATGGAAGAACGGAACAGATCTGTGTAGAATTCTTGAACGATGGGCTCCATCGCTCTTCGAGACGCTTGCGTTGTTCCATCCTTATCCACAAGGGCTGACATTACTGCCTTCTGATCGCAGAGATCTCGTTTACAGCGCTTTATGCTTGAACCTTTCCCAGCAGCTTCTAACAGCTTCAATCTTTTGTAGACTTGAATGGACTCCTTCACTGCAATTCGTCAGGCCTTCGAGATGGTGACTTTTTCCAGATGGGAAGCATTAGGATCCAGTTTAACAGCTCTTCTTTGCTCCAAGAGTTTAATCGCATGTGCGTTGAGTCTTGAAGCAGACGGTGATGTGGCTCCGCAAGAGCTGCTAGCACATTTCAACAGTCCTTTGGAGAGAAGGTCATAGTCTTCCGATGGAGCTTCAAGAAGATTCCAATCATACGACTTTATTGCATATTCCAACAACTCAGACTTGAATGTGGGGATCCTCACCGGTGCCGGTTTATGAGTGTCACGCTTGAACACCTCTTTTTGAGAGTTAGCTTCGCACGGACAAGACGGTGATCCGAGCCGGTGTCAAATGAAGGCAGCACGGAGACGTCGAACAGACTCCAGCGTCTGTTTGTAAGAACATGGTCGATTTCCGAACGTGTTTCTCCATTTGGGCTTTCCCAGGTCCATCGTCTGTTTGAAGGCTTCTTAAACATAGAATTTCCGTGGTAGAGACGGCACGCGGATAGAAAATCTATCAGGCGCTCTCCGTTTTCGTTCCTTGAGGAAGTTCTATGTGGTCCTAGCCTCCATTCATCGTGATCATTCGTACCGACGATAGCGTTAAAGTCACCAACGACAATTTTGTAGTAGCTCTTCTCGTTGTTGACAGTCCTTTCGAACAGTCCTCCTTTTCTTCATCTGTGGCCGCAGATGTTGGAGCATATCCATTTATGATGGAGATGGTTCCTTGATCTTTGGTTTCCAGACGAAGAACAGCTACTCGCGTACTGATGATCTTGTAAGAGTCTACTAGGTGATGCACTGTTGAATTGACGAGAAATCCAACTCCGTCAATATTCTTTCTGTCCACCTTTGCTCCGATAATGAGAAGCTTGTTGTGGTCGGTCCTTCTTATGGTTTCCGTTCTGCCTTTCGTTTCCTGCAGGGCGATAACGTCGTATTTGATGTTGCGGCTTCTGTAAGGCAGTGTCCGAAGATCCTGCTCAGATGCGATCGAACGACAGTTATAAGTGCAAACGAATAGGCAGTTTCCGTGTCGTGGTGGGAGGGAGTTTCCGGTAGTCCGATTCCAATGATGTCCTGATAGTTTAACTCCGAGAATAGATGGCCCCTCGCCGGAGGTGGATGCAACCGACGTCGTAGAAGTGCACCTCCAGCGCGCGGAGGACTGGGGCACGGGTTTAATTGTTTGAGCCATAGCGGTGGTCTGGTTACTCACATGTTCCTGGCCGGGGATACAGGAGAGCCGCCCATACACGAGAAAGCGTCGCGTACTGCGTGACAGTAAGTTCGTTGATCTGACTAAATATGAGTACTCATTGTTGACTGTAGCAATCTAATGAATACAGAATCTTCACTTTAAGCTGGACGTTTCATTTCAACATCTTTTATGACACAACAACACAGTAAGCTAAACACTTTTCGTATCAAATCGATTGCTTTTCTTTATAAGTGAACACTTTTAATTTTAAACCGAACGTTTTTAATTTGAAAAAGTTACCTTTGAAATATTATGGACATTTTGCAAACCAAGTCAGACGTATCAAAAAGTAGAAAAGCTTTGTCTGACCAAGTTAATTCTTTTTGTTTTGAAGAAAATTTTTGTTAAAAATTCGCAACTGCCTCGTGTTCAGAATAATTAACTATAGTGTATGAACAGACACAAAACTCTTATTAATTAAGCTCAATCTACATTTTGAGGTACTTAGTGACGTACTAGGGATTGATGAATTTGCTGTGTGTTGCAGGGGGAGATCGCGCAGCGCTCACATTACATTGCCTATTGGAATGGAAGTCAGAGTCAGAGTCAGCAATAGATAGATATCGGACAAACAAGATCTGTAGTCAAGCCAAGTCAAAAAGTGTACACATCACTTCTTAAGATACGCTGTACAAGAGTTTTTTACCGAGATTCCGTTGAAACAAAACATTATTTTGTCTTTATAATGCAGCATGCGTAATACTTTGATTTTAGATAAGCTTGAAAAGTAATAGCTTTAAAATAACGTAAAAATCCTAGTTCAAATTGAGAACGTGCCCGGTTTAAGGGAAAAGTGGTATAGACTAATCACTCTTTTGGAGTCTCAAAATTCTGAGATATTCATGTCTATCTACACTTTTCGCGTAGCACTTCTTGAAACCCTTCCTCTGAGGGGGGTTTATTCCAACACAGTCATAGAGTCGCTCGTTCTTGGCTCAAGTCACCATTCTGTCAGCGACTTCGGAGATACTTCTTCTGGTGAAAGTGTCCATCAGCTGACTTGATAACATTAACTTAACGCTTGCGCCTTCTACGGTCCATTCATGAGATTGAAGCTTCTTAAGTTTTTAGATGTGAAGTCTCGTAGTGAAGAGGACTGATTCGTGTTTTTTCTTCAGCTTTTAAGGTGGAGGTTCGTCGAAGATTCGTACAAAGAAGAAGACATGTTTCCTCTAGTTTTCAAAAAGCTGTTGATTCCTCCGAAATTCGAAGAACTTAGCGAATTATGATAATTTTTGTGAGTCATTCCGATAACGATGGTACAAGATCGACCAAAAGGGACCCCGTTCATTTAGATATCGGATATCGTGTTGGTGAGAGAAGGAATCCTTTGCTTTTTACAGCATAATCACTAGTCTTGAAATTTTATGGAGTTCAGTTTCGTTTTATGACGTTGTTTCCTTCAGAAGGGAGACCATTCTTCGGTTGCGATTTCGTCATCGATTTGAAGAGCGCTTCAAAAATGTTTGTAGGGAAAGCACTTGAGCCACCATTAGCAACTCACATTCGGAATTTTGTGGAGTGCAATTATGAACGCAGATGTAGCTCCTTCAGGTAGGAAAACATGTTAAGTCCATACACTCTGGAAGAATCTGGAGAAATTGAATCGATCCTTATTGACCTGAAAACTGATGCCAGAAAATTTATTTATTATTTATCGTATCTTTATTTATTTTTTGTATCTTAATTTTTGCTGCAGAATCATCAGTATTCCAAACTTTGAAGGATTCTATCCTGTATATGTGCATAACTTGTCTCCTCCAGTGATAGAGCAAGTTGCGCACGAAGCTGTACAATATCGAAGCCACACCTGAAATGAAAACTATTAAGGGGTACGTACGTTGAAAAAATCAAGGCATCAGAAATATAGAAGTGGTGGAGACATGGAAGGGGATGTAGAAAATCCGATCCTGAAGATGGGATCAAAAATTTTCTGCAAAAATCGAAGCAAACGCTTGACGCTGGCTTCGTTGCCCTGCTCTGGAGCCGAACGAAGAACCTTTTCTCGGGGAGTGCACAACAGCCGGCGCCCTGTAGGTTGGACTACCACTTTCCCGCCACATAATAGTATTATTTATATAGAAAAATACTAAATGGCAAAGCATGGATAAATTAAAGTTGCGTAACTTTATCTGTGGTGTAGGATCTCGTAAAGCTGTTGAGCCAAGATTGGTATGAAAACTTAAACGAAAATGAAACAAAAAGAAAAAACTACTCAGCTTACGTTCCGGCGTAACCGCCCAGTGAGACGAGAGAAGAATGAAGCAACCCGACTTAATTTATGGAAACACGCGAGCGGTCACCCATCCTCGAATGGAAGACATGGGTGAATGAGACTCTCCCTTCAGGTCACATCCTCAGCAACCTTCCGGTTCGCAGCCTGCTGGGCCAACACACAAAGGTCGGCAAATGGGTTCAGCTCGAGCTCCAGCACCGATACCATTTCCTCATATTGATTGCGGATTCATCAACGCAATCCACAACGCCTTCGGGATCTTCTGCGCTGCGCTGCGGACTCGCGTGCTAAGATGGTCCCTCAGCCGCTACTTCCACCCACAACAACTGTTACACTATGGTTTCGCAGTCTGTGTTCTCTCAACAGATTAGACTTTGCACTCAATAAACCCCTGATCTATGCGTTCTTTCACCCTGACTCAAAGAGATTGGTCCGTCTCGCCGATGTATTCTTCCCTGCATTCGGCGCAAGCAATGAGGTACACCGTACTAGAGACGCTGCACACAACTCCCTACCGTATGATCAAACCATGCAGGATAGAGTTGTACAAGTGCTACCATACAGACGGTTCCTAACAAGCCGAGCCCTGCAAGGTTGGTTTGGGGAATGATAACGACTCATACGAGGTTGGCTAACTCTTAAACTCTACGAACGCGGTCTCATGCTTGGGTGCTTAGTGCATCCGTGATAAAGGACACCGAAAAGGAAACTTTGTTACATTCTTGAGCCAATCGTGTTGGTGCAGTCGACGACCTCATTTAAGCATGCTTTCGGGCACGTATACATTTGATAATGCAATGTGGGATGTCATTGCCATTGATGAAGACGTTAAATCGACCTTGGAAGTCACCATGGGAGCTGCATCGAATATGCTCTGAACAGTGACCTTTTAGTGCTGCGCGGATATATAGAACGGAATTGGTTTGGAAGGTGCTCTAACAAGGGAGGGCCCTGAACTGTATGTCTCAACGGGGAGAACGGATCATATGTATAGGAAGAATCCCCTCCCCTCAGTTAGTATAAAAAATTGTTTTGCCAAGTTGTGAAACCCAATGAGTAGGGGCTCCTTGAAGTTACAATAGAATCGGCGTTTCACGAGTTCAGAGGTCTTGTACGCCGGCAATACCTCTCCCGGCAAGCGGCTAGGAACGCAGACGATAGTGATGTTGCTTCATGCGAGGGAGGTCGGGGGTCCGATTCTTCTAGGCTGCTGCATTTTCGCACTTCTACTGATTGGTTGAGATTTGAGGGATTCTGAGATCTATGCCATTTTCAGACATTTTCTACGCATTTTTCCCAGTTGTATGCTGTGGGGAGTAACTTTGTTGCGATTTGTTTATTACTGAGCCGTTTTTTTAACCAAAAGACCATGAGAAAGCTACTCAACATACTTATGTATTTACGTTCTGCATCAGTGATACACGGGCACAAAGTGCATGAAACAGAAGCATTGGTCCCAATACGGACAGCGTATAAAAGCTACAGGCTCCTCACAGTTTGCTTACATGCATGGACCAGTGACATCGGCTCCATAGACGAAATCCAATTGAAGACGCACCCTTTCCTCCGAAACAAGAGCTCCACCCGAAAGCGTTATCATATGTCCACTGCAAGCTAGCCTTCTCACTTCTATTAGTTTATTTTGCGGATCTCAATCTTCTTCTTGTTTTTCCACCACTTCCTGCCGTTCGTCATCGTCAACTTCAAGTTGACGTGCTACGAAGTCCTCGAGTATGCTGGCAATCCGTTCGGACAGCTTGATTTCTTCCTTCGAAGGCTCCTTGTGTAAAGGTGGGCCACAATTCAACTTGAGCAGGTGGATCACCACTCGAGCATCGGTTTCTGTGTTAGGCTTTAGAAAGCCTTCAGCAGACCTCTGATTTCCAGACGACAAGGAAAATGAGAGAAAGAGTGTATCGATTGCCGTTTAGGTCAACCTCATTTCACAATTTAACCATCTCTGACGACACATCCTGGTCTTCTTCGAAATCCGAGCAGGATGGCTTTTCCCGAGGTCATTGGTCCATTGGTGGTAGGGAAACAAACTGTAAGGAGCTTGTAGCGTTCATACGCTGCCCGTATGGTGACCAGTGCTGCTTCATGCACTTTGTACCTGTGTATCACAGGTATTGAACATTTATCCATCATCATGTTGAATGCGACAGCATGCAGCTGGAAAATCAAGCAAAGAACCTCTGAAAATGGTATAAACGTCAGAATCTCCAAATATCAACCAATCAGATTAAATGCAAAATAAAGCAGCGCAGAAGAATCGAACCCCAACCTCCTAGTATGAAACAACGTCACAATCCACTGCGCCCCGAGCCGCTTGCCGAGATAGGCATCGCGGGCGTACAAGACCGCCGAAGTCCTGAGGCGCTGATTCCATTGTAACTTCACTTTTTTTGTCCGCAGGGACCTCTTTAATGAAATGCCCCTACGTTTTGTTTTCTTTTCCACATGTACATTCCGTTGTAAGTGGCGAAAGCATTCTTTAAGCTACACAAGGGAAAAGCCTCAAAATGCACTTGATTTGCGGGAAGGCAAGCGTTCACTCCCGATTGGCTAATATTACAGCTGCCCTCTCATAAGAAATTCATTTATAGATTAAGCTTCTGTCTGCGTACGGCAGATGGATCTTATCCGTTTAGTACAGCTCACCTTTGAGGCAGTAGAAATTGAGATCACCAGTTTTTGAATAGGCTGGTTGCTCGAGCTTCAGGCAAAAAAAAAACATCGCAAACTTTAGTCTTCGAACTTCAATGAATGCACTTTAACTACATCAACATTCAAGTCGTTCACCAGATGTTCTGTAAGTGCAATTAAGAACATTTTTTTTTAAATTTGTACTTTTACTGCACTCTGAGGTGCGATTTACATGAGAGAAAAAGGAGAAACTCATTCCTCACATACTCAATTGTAATTGTAAAGAAAGCAATGGTCAGATATAGCAGAACGCAATGGCTCCACATAACCTACCATATTTCGGAGTTTGTTCGACGTCTCTGATAAATTCACAGAGCTTTTAAAACTATAAGAAACGTGGATTCTACGCTATAAAAAGCAAATTGTAAAAATAGCGGCTTCCATGTGATTAACGGTGTCGAAAATTTTCGGCAAATGACACAAATCGGAGCGTCTGCTCATACAGAGGATCGCTTCAGCAAAACAGGCTTTATTACCGTGTGTTAAACTGTGGCTTGAAATCTTATAGGTTACAACTCCGCTATCTGATGCTGTTTTCTACAGAAGAGAGAAAATTAGTTCCGTGACAAGTCCATCCTCCAGTTGCCATTCCGTCATCGCTTCCAAGAGTAGGATAAGGATAAAGGACGGCGTTACTCAGCCCCTTCTGGGATGCGTCAGCGCATTCTACTTCTACGGGATGTCGTGGAGGCGACATGAATGCGTATTTGCCCATACAATGACTTGCGGTGGCCAGCCGATGAACAAGTCAGCGCTTTATCCTTCCCAGACAAGTCTGGTACCAATTCACCGACCCCGGAGGGATGGAAGGCTTGGTTGGCCTGGGCGAGAAATCCGAACCAGGAACCTGATATCGGGTGCACGCGACAGTCGCGCCTCCTCCGACTGCGCCACACGCGCCACCTTCCGAGAGTATCTTAAAAATATTGTGGATAACGCACACAGCTCAGCTTTAGCAATTAGCTCGGCATTGTATAGAGTATCACCTGTATCACCTGTCGTCCCGTTGATCATCGACTTGCTCGAGCGGGAGCCAGCAGCGTCTCCATTCGCGCCTGTGTCGCGTGCCAGAGTGGTCCAACGGATCCTCCTCGCTCGAGGGACACGAAGAGCGTAATTCGGTCCTTCAGGGCTTCACGAAGAAGTCCTACGAACGCCCCGGTGGGCGTCCTGGTGTTCTTTTGACATCCCGCGGAATCCAGTCGGTGATGGCTCTCGTCCTGCGGGTGTCTGCAAATCGCATTACGTGGCCGACCCACCTAATTTTCGACGACTTGTCCCATGCGACAGCGTCTCTGATCTTCGAACGTCGGCGAAGCTCGGAACTCCGGAGGCCTTCTCTCATTTGTGTGAGTCATGTCGCTCCGAGCATCGACGTCTCGATTCCACGCTGCGCGATGCTGATCGCATGTTCATCTGCTTTCGTATAGCCCAGGTTTCTGAGGCGTATATTAGGTCAGGAAGAACATTGGAGTTGACTAGGCGGGCACGGAGTCGGACGTTCTTCTCCTTCTTCGCGACATCTTCGACGCTCTTGAAAGCCCCAAGCCGCTTGTTTCCTCATGCTCAGCTCTGGCGCTAGCCATGTTCTTTGGCCATATTGACTTCGTGACTCAGATACTCGTAGCTGAAGCATTCGGAGATGTTCGTTCCCTTGAGCGAGAATGGGGCATCAGAAACTTGTCCGTTCCTCATGGACATCGTCTTCATAAAATTCGTCTGCAGTCCCACGTTCCCACATACTCGATCGAAGTCGGCCAGCATTCGCTCCGCCTTACTGATGCTCGGTGTTATGAGCACGATGTCGTCAGCGAAGCGCAGATGGTGCAGCTGCCGGCCGTCGACGTTCACTCCCATGTGCTCCCATTCTAGTTCGCGCATGACGTTTTCGAGGGTGGCGCTGAAGAGCTTCGGGGATATGGTATCCCCCTGCCGGACCCCTCTCTTCACGTCGATGACGACGTCGTTGTAGAATGCTGAGATCCTGGTCGTGAATCCATTGTACAGCTCTCGAAGGACTCTGATGTACTGAGTAGCAACTTCTGAGTGAACAGGGCGTTGATGACCGCTTCAGTTTCAACGGAGTCGAATGCCTTCTTCAGGTCGATGAAAGTAAGGCACAGCGGCAGCTTGTACTCTCGCGACACTTCGATGAGCTTCGCAATGGTGTGAATGTGGTCGATCGTGCTGAATCCTCTTCGAAATCCTGCTTGTTCGCATGGCTGTCCTTCGTCCAGCATTCTGCTGATCCTATTCAGGATGACTCGAGTGAACAGCTTGTAGACTACGGACATCAGGCAGATCGGGCGATAGTTGCCAATGTCATGCACGTCTCCCTTCTTGTAGAGCAAGACGGTCTTGCTGGTCTTCCACTGAGACGGAACCTTGCACTCCGACAGGTAGCGTGTGAACAGCCGCGCCAAGTTGATGAGCGCCTGCGGGGGTTCTTCAGGTGTTCGGGTCTGATCCTGTCGGGACCGGGTGCTGTACGCTTCTTCACCGATGAGATGGCGTGTCGGATCTCGGAAGGGAGAACAGAGGGAACGACGTATCCATCCTGTGGAAGATGGCATGGGGGCAGGTGGACGTGGCTATCGAAGAGATCGGAGTAGAAGTCGTGGATGACCTTCTTCATGGTCCTTTTGGAACAGGTGACGGTTCCGTCAGAACGTCGGAGAGCGGTCACCTCGGTCTTGAAGTTGGCGTTGTGGATGCTTAACCCTGCCTCTGCTGCTTCAGCCTTGCTTCCGGTCTTCTCTCCTTGAGATCTTCCTTTATCGCCGCTCTGCATAGCTTCGCAAGCTCAGGCGTCAGCTGGTAGTCGCCTGACGCTCGTGCTGCTCCACACTGGCGTATAAGCTCGAGAGTTTCCGGAGACAGACGTCTCTTGGTGGTCTTCAAGCTCTCGGCTCCCTTAGCACTATCGCGGAGATAGTGCACGAAACGGTCGTATTCCTCGTCGATGTTGTCCATGACGGTATCTTCCCAAAGGCCGTAAAGAGAGGTGTACATGTCCCAGTTGATGGTTGTTCTGGGACTCCTCTTCTTGAACTTGGCGGCCTTCTCTCCTTGTCGTGAAAAATGGAACCTCGCGCGAAGGAGGCGGTGGTCCGATCCCGTGTAGAACATTAGCAACGCCGAAATGCTGTGCTAGCTCTCCTACAGTTTCACGCGCGCCCCGCTTCCACTATGGTCGTAGTTAAGGAGTGATGGTGGCCTACCTCGGTCTTCATCTTCGAGACTTTCATCTCCACATCGAAACCTTTCGAACACAGCAAGATGCAGGCCTACAGTTCACACGGTTTTTACGCTGCCCCTTCTTGAGCATTAACACTGTCCTATTAGAAAACACAAGAAAGGGAATAAAGGAAACAATTGTAAAATAAATGGAGAGAAGAGATGAGAATAAATAAAAATAAATAATAAAAAATAAATAAATAAATAAATAAATAAACGCTCTTTTTGACGCAAAACCAACCCGATTTTGTTTTTATAACGGAAACGTGGTTTCACGAAAGGGTTCTGGACTCACAAGTTGTAGGCACCCCTCCTTACTAGGTCTTTCGCTCCGATCGTAGTGGTCGCAGTTTAGGCGGTGTCTGTTGTATTGTAAAAGGATGTTTTATTATAGGCCATCACGAGCTCGTTGCTCCTGGGAAGGCTGACGCACTGTGCAGACCTTTAGACCTTTTTTCTACTACCAAAGCAGCATATAAGCGGTTTATCACGGTTTATCGCCGACCCAATTCTTCCAAGAACGATGATGAAAGTCTTATAGAACTACTTCGTCACCTTGTCTCAAGCCACCCAGACACTGTGTTGGTAGGTGATTTCAACTTAAGGATAAACTGGTAAAGCCAACATTCGTCAAGTTCGGCCAGCATAGCTTTTCTAGAATTTTTTCAAGAATGTGGATTTTCACAGCACATCAGTCAGTAAGCCTACACATGGAGCCAATATCATTGACTTAGTCCTATCTCCCTCTGTTTTTAATTTAGCTATACTTCCGCCGCTGGAAACATCTGATCACTGTATCATTTCTTTCGGCATAAAAGAGGAATTCGCGGATACCGCGCTCCCGCCATTTCCTGATTTTTTAAGTGTTGACTATGCAGCTCTAGATAACTACCTTCTTGCTTTAGATTGGTTAGAGATTTTCGATCAGTACTCTTCAGTCACCGACGCATATAAACGGTTTTGTAGAGCCCTATATGACGCCTTTGCAAAGTTTGTACCCTTCAGATTTCCTGCCAATAGAATTCTGAAATATCCGGCCCACATCTATAATTTACTTCATCAAAAACATCTCCTTTTCATAAGTTGGCATCACCCTTAAACCGTGAAGAGTACAAAAATGTCTGTGCTCGCCTAAACCACCATGTGAAACGATTCTTTGCTAACTATGAAAGGCGACTTGCAAAACGCGCTTCTTGTACGAAACTATACCAATTCCTCCGCTATAAAATCAAACCTAAAACAACTTTGCCAACCTTAGTTGGAGAGGATGGTTCCAAATTTCGTACCGACCAGGAGAAAGCAGACGCACTAGCCAGTTTTTTCTCCAGCATTTTTATCCCATCAAACCTCTCTATGGATGCACTCTCGAGCATTTTTCCATTTATAAGTCATGCATTTGGTGACTTATATTTTCATCCTATGATATATCTTCAGTTCTTAAGCGCCTCAACCCATCTACTTCTGAACCTTATGACGGAATTCCTCAGATAGTATACAGAAGATGCCACTATTCTCTCTCCAAGCCCCTTGCATATCTGTTCAACCTGTCCTCGCTTCTTGGAGAGGTTCCGCAGATGTAGAAAGAAGCTATAGTAACAGCGATTCCAAAGACTCCTGGCACCAATTTGCTTAATAAATTTCGACCTATTAGTCTCACATCGACTGCTATAAAAGTTATGGAAAAAATTGTCTACGAGAAATTACTATCGTGGCTTTGCAGATTTAGTATTATTCCTCGAAAACAGCACGGTTTCTTACCTGGGGCCTCAACTGCGACCAATCTGTGTGACACTGCTTACGATCTGTTACAAGCGGTTAATAGTGGTAATCTAGTTGATGTGATATATCTTAACCTCTCTAAGACATTCGATAGAGTCTGCTACCAAATTCTGTTTGCCAAATTAGAAATGCTTGGAATTCGAGGTAAGATACTGAACTGGTTTAAGTCATACTTATCTAATAGGGGTATGACGGTAAGGGTTAGGCATAGTGTATCCACGAGACATCCCTGTGAAAGTGGTGTTCCTCAGGGAGCAGTTTTGTCTCCCTTGTTATTCATGATTTACACTATTGAACTGCCTCAAATTCTGAAGTCTTCAGCTTCTGTTAAACTACAACTGTACGCTGATGATGTAAAGATATATGGAGTTTATGACTACGAAACCAGAGAGGAAGTTTGCTCTTCTCTGCAAATATATCTTGAAAGGATGCATCTGTGGGCTTCTAGTTCAGGTATACCACTAAATGCTGAAAAATGTACTGTTTTGCATTTTGGAGATGAGGATGTACCTACTTATGTTGTAAATGGTAGGACACTTACTTCTTGTCGCTCAACGAAAGACCTTGGTGTTATTTTCGACACTGACCTAAACTTCTCGAGTCAAATTGACGACATAGTTCGCAAAGCCTACAGTACGCTCTTCTGCATGCTTCGTGGAATAAAATGTTCAGATAAGGAAATATTGTTGAGACTCTACAAGCCATACGTACTGCCTCGTCTTGAATACTGCTCTCCAGTTTGGAGCCCCCACTTAAAGAAAGACATACTCAAAATGTGCAGAGTCAAATTGACGACATAGTTCGCAAACCCTACAGAACGCTCTTCTGCATACTTCGTGGAATCGAAAACGTGCAGCATGTGTTAACCCGACTCTTATGGTACCGTCTAACGCATCCCGTATGTAGAACAGACATCCCTAGCTATATCGAGAGGCTGAAAGCATTTGAGATAAAAACGCTGGAGGAAAGACGAATTATCTCGGACTTAACTTTCTGTTTCCGTATTCTTAGAAGAGAATCTAAACTATCGGCTAGTAAATACTGGGTGTTTATGCCAACTAGTGTACGCAATGGTAGCTTCAACATACATTATCGTAAAATTGGCAAGAAAAAGCATTCGTTAATGTTTAAAAGTCTCTTTTACCGCTGTGCTAGGTGGATGCAATTGCTTCCACCTCACATACTAGAAACCAAAAATAGTTCCTCATTCAGAAGGAGGCTAGAGAAGCTTGACCTTGCCCAGTTGGTAGGTATTACGTAATGAGTATAGATATTAGGCACATTCTGAAGCAATGAATCAATTTTATTAAAATTCACAGATTATATGTGTTGCCTGTTTGTAGTGTGGGTCTTAGTTGTGACATTCCCATGCCATAGCCTCAGGAAAATTTTGAATAGATGCAGCGAATGTGTGTCCAGAGACAAAGTTTTTCTGTTTCAAGGTTCCTGCTGGTGAATCAAATCTCAGAGACGGTAAGTACTTGACTTTTATGCTTACTCACTGACAATCTCACACTACTTCGTTAAGTTAACGGCAGACATCAGGACTAGTGCATCGTAATGAAACTTCGTCTGCGCAGAACGCAAGGATACTTTCACATGCATTTTACGCTAATAGACTGAGCTCGTTTGTTTCTTGTTGATTATGCTGTCTGTTGACATCACTATGTTTGCGGTTAATGCTTTAATAATAATGGTAATTGGGGTTTCAGTGCAAAGCACATCGTTATATACACGCTTTTTCTAACCTTTTTATCATCGTTTTTGTTTCAATTTCATTTATGTAGACATATTCGTCGGAGTGATTTTTTGGCAAGTTCAGTTCCTATGGAAGCAATACCGAGAGGAAGCTTAATGTGGCTGGTTGCTCACCTTGGTATGCTCGGAAATTAGACCGAACTCCAAGGTGCTTCGCTCTCGAAAAGTTGCTCGAAAGTGATTTCTTCACTCACTCGGAATCACACCACAGCTATACTGAACTTCAAGCTTCTCACTTCTGACGCCTATGATAAACTGTTTTGCCTTAACTTTTTCTTTAAGTATTTCGACATAATTCTATTTCATTTGCCATATTTTTTAAAATTTGAGCTAGTACTTTGATCTGAAACTCCAAATCCTTAGGAAAGATTAGATCTCCGTATTCATAGTGATGTCCCACGATCTAACCTTGTCAATGTTGTTGTTACTAATGCCGCACAAGAAATGTTTTGTGGTTACTGCGTTTTTATTTTTAGTTTGTTGTGTTCAAGCGCCCTTTTGGTGCAATTAAATAAATAAGTAAATAAATAAGTAAACAAATAAATAAAGGAGAGAGGAAAAGATTAAAGGAGAAGCAGGAAAAAGGCTATTAGGTTGGAAAAAAGTCTTTTCATTTTTTTCAAAGATTTGTTACTTCACAACAAAGTCAGATCAATTGAGATAATCTCCATTTTGTTCCACTATACATCTACAAAGAATAGGTAATTTTCTAATTCCTCTCTCGTAAAAGACTGCAGTCCTGAACTCAAACCAGTTCTGCTGAACCCAATTTTTGAGGTCTTCATCCGTTTCAAATATTTCTCACCAATTTCTTGCTTGAGAGCACAGAAGAGACGATAGTCGGTAGGGGCGAGTTCAGGGCTATACGGTGGATGTGCCATTACCTCCCAGCCTAGTTCCTTTATTGCTTCTCTTGTGAGTGTTGCAACATGTGGTTTTGCATTGTCATGCAGGATCATCACCTTTGTCTGCTGAAGCCTTGTTTCTTGGAGAGCTGCTGCGACTTTGCGGAGTAGACCACTGTATGTGGCATCAGTGAGTGTCTCTCCCCTTCTGAGAGTTTTCCAGTAAGTCACTCCTCTGATATCCTACCAAACACTCAAGAGAATCATCCTTTCGTGAAAGAGAGATCAGGCTTAGGGTTCTCTTTTTTTTTGTTCCCATTGTGTTTTTCTTCGGAAGTTGGCATACAGAACCGAGGACTCATTGCCTGTCACAATCCGCGGCAGAAACGACCTTCTTCGGTATCTGTACAAAAGAGAAGAAGCAATGGAGAACCGTTGACCTTCTTGGGTGTCTGACAGGGTATGTGGAATCCAAATTTCCATGCAAAACCAAGATTCTTCAGATGGATTCCCACTATCTTATAAGACACTTCGACCTTCTCTGCCATCTGACGTGTCGTCTGTCTACTATCGGTACGAAGAAGATGGAGTAGTTCAGTGTCGTCCCATTCAGATGCCCCCCCCCCCCGACCTTGCTTTGACCTCGAGTGAATCATCTCCCTTTAAATACTTCCCGAACCATTCATAGCAGGTGCGATGAGTAGTAGACCCCAAGCCATATATATGGTTAGTTTGGTCGGCTGCCTGACATGCTGTAGATCCTTCAATGAATTCATGAATAATGACGTGCCGAAAATGGCCATGAGGTAGATCTGGCACTGAGTCCGGAAGATCGGATAGATAACGTAGTACAAGAAGGGTCTTGACCTGTGTCCGCGTGCGAACGGTAGACAAGTGTGATAGGATTATGAAATCAGCAATCAATACTGGCTAGTGTGTTTACAAGGAAAAATTCTTTTATTTTATTATTTATTTTTTTTAAATTTCGAAGTGTGAAAGGACTTTATTCCAACCTAATATAACATCTGGATGTGTGGAATTCCCCAAGACACAGGTGGAGCTATAAATAAGGACGATTGTAGGAAGAAATATCCTGCGCGAAGTAGGTCCGTAAATGTGTGGACCGGGTACAGCCGCTCTACTGATAGTTCTTTTTGCGAAAGCACTTTTTACTCCATAATGGGCGGAATCTTTTCAGCAGGCAGTAATTCCTCAATATTATTTCTTATCAACGGCCTGCACTACTTGGGTGTCCCATAATTTCCTGGGCTATTTGAACCATGAGTGTTTGACGCGTTACAGCTTCTTCATACAAGATTCAAACGGGGTGTTCTCTAGGCACAACAACGCGATTCGAACATATTTCCCAGACGCATATCTGTTAACTCTATCGGCCTATTCCCACACTTGGGCGATTTCTTGAAAATGAAGCAGAAATCGACGCTTCGGGACATGCTTCTTCATCACTCTCGTTCTGTACTGTATGCGTACGCTGCTCACAAGGCTATCGTTGCTTTGTTAAATCCAGTCGCCTGCAGCAAGTCCAAATGTGAAACTTTGTTCAATCTTTTCAGGAAGGGAATGTACAGCATCACGGACAAGAAGAATACTGGAAGACCGATCGGACCGAACGGACGTAGAGTGTTTGCAGCAGTCAGAAGGCAACCTGCCAGAACCGTAAGCGATATCGAAGGCTATCAGTACTCCACGTAGTACTATTCATTGCTGCCTAAAATAAAGAAGAGGGGCAATCTTGCCAGAATGGATCCCGCATGCACTGACTTCGTCTTAGAAGCGGCAGCAAATGGTCACCTGTCAGAATAATCTCAACCGCTCAAGAACGACCGCGTGGTTGAGCACGATTACGGCACGGGACGAGAAGTGCTATGCATGGACGATAACCCCACACGGGTGATCCAGTGGCTTCCGAAGCAGCAAGACCAGAACGAATTCCGAAGCCGTCCACAGATGAGAAGAAGATTTAGCTTTCATTTTAGTTCGTGAGTCGGGGAGTCCTGTAATGCTCGCTTTCTCCGAATGGATAGACGATTACGTAGACCTACTCGTTCAAGATATTGTGGAAATGAAGCGTAAGTTGCTTGAGAGTTACCCCAGATTCGGTACTTTGTGCTGATGGATAATGCACGACCGCATCTAGCGAAACGAACGCAGAAGACGATGAGGAAGGAGTCTATCGAAATTGTGGCACATCCTGCCTATTCATCACATATCAACCCATGTGACTATGCAGTATTCAGAAGTCTTGTTCACTTTCTCAGGAACAAACGCTGCTCGCAACGTCAAGAAGTTCAGTGCCCAGTCGACGAATGGATCGGCAGCAGGCCAGCTCCTTTCTGGGAGAATGCAACCAACTTTCTGTCCAATCGTTGAAGAAAAGCTGTGGCCACAGATGGAAAATATATCGATTGACTACCCTTTGTCATAATCTTTTTGCAATAAATTTTAACAAAAATAGTATGATAGCCCAGAAAATTATGGGACACCCTAATATTAATAACCGTAATAACAGCAAACCTAGGCTCCTGCTATCGCGCTGAATCTGGTCTCATTGTTTTAAGTTTCGTTATTTTTATTATGTTCTCTTTTTTCTTCCCATAGATTTCCTCGCATTTGAGTACGTTATGGCGGAGACATGGAGTGCATAGAATGAATATGTAGAGTGGAAACAAAACAAGGATTGTCCCAATCTTCTCACGGGCCAGCGATGTGGATACCCACTCACGAATAGGGTTAGTCAGAAAGTAGGGCGACGAGGCAACCGGATTGCTGGATATAACGGCTTGGTCTGCATGAGTTAACTGGTAGAGAATACCTCTAAAGGAGCCACTCGTTATTTATATCCAAAGCATTGGCTAGCATACTGGCATGCTGTGTTGTGGATCGTAGGGGTGGGGGGGGGGGGATGTGCGACACGAGAACTTATTGGTTTTTCTTGTTTTGCTAGCATTCATCTTCACTAAAATCGCTGAAGTAGAAGAACCAAAGTCACTATAGGACTGCTATGACATCTAGCAAGTAGAGTACACACATGCGAAGTTTTGACAAGGGCAATTTGAGTTTTAGTGCACTTTGTTTTGAAGGCTACAAATCAGACTCGTGGTCGGTCCAACCTTGCCCTCGAAAATCAAACTGGAAAGGTCAAAGCGTAGGCGAGCGATGGTGTTTATGAATATTCGAGAAAACATGCTAACCAGCGGATCATGGGCATCGAAGCTTTTCGAGACGCCATGTTAAGGTACAAGTTCGGGGCGCTCACTTGACGGAGCGCTAGTCTGTGTTTTCCTTTCTTGCATGTGATGGAGCCTTCTTCAGCCGCACTGCATTATCCTTAGAAAACAATGGTCGCTTACTAAACCCGTCAAGAAAGAGGGTGAAGTGAGCCAGGCTAGCCAGGCTTCACATACAGGGGTTCTTGGAGTGTAGTCAGCGGAGTGCTGTCTTCGCGTGCAC
Organism: Heligmosomoides polygyrus bakeri; assembly: GCA_947359475.1. Classification (NCBI taxonomy): domain Eukaryota; kingdom Metazoa; phylum Nematoda; class Chromadorea; order Rhabditida; family Heligmosomidae; genus Heligmosomoides; species Heligmosomoides polygyrus. Next base: position 32,929,453 of record OX375868.1, read on the forward strand.
CAGGTTCTTTGTTCGAATAATGAACAGGTTACACAATCCTTCCATCGGATCCATGAGCTGGTGCCTGGCTTATCTGGAAAGGAAAAACTACTAAATTGTTAATCAGCTGCCATTGCAAGCCATGGTATAGACCAAATACGCATCCAAATCGTCTCTGAGACGTCCCTATAAGTACAATGCGTGGCGTATGCAAAAGAGTGTTGAAAAACGCCGTCCTTTATTCCTTTTTAGCTTTTTTTACAAAAATTTCGCAGGAAAGTAGATACTTTTCAATTAAAATTAGACACTTTCACGTCCAATTGGACACTCTTCTAAACAGGCTAACGTTTTTGAAAAAAAACCTGAATATCTCCCAAATGGAAACTCCTTCCACGCTAAACTACAGTCTTCAAAAAGGGTAAAGCAATTTTTTGCTTAAGAAAAATTTTAGTATGCCTTTCTTTGAAGTTTTAATTCATCTACCCAATAGGCAAACACATTGTTTGAAATTTTTATAAAAGTCTCAATTTTAAGGAAAAACAGTGTGTGCCGTGGCCTTCTCCAAGATGGCGCGATTTTTATTCCGTTGATTGCGAAATTTCTGTTTGCATGAACTTTCACACCTGTATATGATACAGCAAAAACAATTGTAAGGAACACGGATATCCTCACATTGATACCTCATGTAAATAGTATCTACACTATCAATCAAATACAAATCGCGGAGGGCTCATGGCGCGATATCTTCTTATAATGCTCTAAATGCTTGATGCCTTGTGTTTTTTCTCAGAAAATAAAAACTTTATCAAAGTAATACATCTATTCGGGCAGCTGAACTAAATAATTTTAAGGCAAGTTGAACCGATTTTCCTTAAACAAAAATTATTCTAACCAACTTTGACAGTGCTTACTTTAATCTGTAAAAACCGGATTTGGAAGACGTCCACTTTGATTTCAGAGACATCACGTTTGTATAGAAGAGTGTCCAATCTGACGTGAAAAGTGTCCAACTTGGTTTGAAAAGTGACCATAGTGACGTGAAAATGGTAAATAGGGTAAGATTTCCAAGGCTCCTCTCACCCAAAACATTATTTTATCTAGATAGAACATGGAAGAATGGACGACTCCTCTGTTCATCCGGAAAATTGGTACCTGATCCAATCTACAGCTTTGGTGTGGTAGCGGGTACCTGAGGGCAACTTCTTCACTTGTGTCCTTCATAGCGTTTCTGGAAGAACGGGAGAGTAGATGAAGTGAACTAGGCATAAAAATAGAAATTGTTCTCCATGAATATTGCACTTGATCTTGTGAGAAGCAACAGGTATGCTGCGCAACAGTGCAACACTGGCGTAGGAGACGTTGGCTGCAAACCAGTCAGAGGAACGTGGGAAAATACCCTTTCATGTGTTTTTCATTTCAGGTAAATTATGTGCGCAGGTACGCCATAATTTATGCAGTGTTGATCTTTTGGATGTGGTGAGGATCGTCCCTGCACCCTAACAGGAAGGCTGGTTCGGAAGCACATCTATGGATGTGTTCCACACCATTTTGCGTTGTCTACGCTAGTGTGAGACAACCGGATTGTATGTCACCATGTGTGGTCTACCGGGCGTCATGCGATGAATTTGGAAGGATTACATAGGGGAAACACGGAGACCCCTATCCGTCAGGGTAAAGGAGCAATCCCATCCTTAAAAAGGGTGATATCCTAATTAGGGGTGCAGAAGATTAAGTTTCGGGTGGCCGTCAGCATGCATCTGTGGCGGTTTGGTGGTCCTCCTCAGCATCCACTTGAAAGGCTAATCGTTCATTTGAAACCTAGTAGCGGATTTTGTCCCTATTCTTGTTAAAATTAGTACTCACTCCATAATATGAAGTCGTATTCGAACTACTAGTACTCTGGATGCGGTCGACTTTTTCAGGCTCTCAATAAGTCTAATTTGTCGAAACAGAGGCCAAATAGAAGTTTATAACAATCTTGATCAACGGCCAGAACAAGACCTCATTGGCAGTCAGGTGTACTACTAGGTCGCAGCGCAGAAAACTAGAACTATGCACTAATATTATGTCCTTAATAAATAGAATGAACTATGGGGAATGAACTTAGAAATGAATATACTAGAATAGGCTAGAATTCACCTAGACGCTGATTGTGCATGGTTCTCATGATAATAAGATGTCAGTTTGAACGAACATAATAATTCATCTACACATTCGTCCGCTGCCCAACAAGGCATTTTGAGAACGGAATACTTATTTCCTTTAGTAACACGAAAAAACGTAACGTGCCAGACCAAAGGTGTAGTAAAATAGTAGTGAATGCAATTTTTGTGGCACCATGAAGAACATTTCTTCCTCTCTTCGTTTCCCAGCTGAGCGCTTGCCTAACTGATATTGTAGTAGAGCTTTCCTTGTTGTTGTTTTTTCGACTGCACACGGCATGCGTTGTGTACACGGCTGATTAGTGAATTTGTTCTGTTTCGTTGTTGTATTGCACATGGTCGGTAAGCTGACGCCGTTTTTGAACTGAAGCTCAGCTGCACTATTCGGATTCTCACTGTAGAGAATGACTTCGAGTGCTCTAAACGCCATTATGATACAAAATATTCAGTGAATCTTCAGAAATTTGGCTATTTCGGAAAGGATGTGCTCCAACATGGGCAAAGGGAAGCTCTTTTAAAATGAAGGCTCACTATTTTCTCATAAGAGCAGCTCCAACAATGATAATTGTCAGGTGCATAGCACTAAAGATATGCTGTATAAAAATACCATATGGTTCAACGCGCACCAAAAATCTTTCCAAACAAGATCGCCTAATTTTGCTGTATTACGTACACATGAGCAGCCCTGCGCACATTAATTGTAGCCTCCACTATATCTTATTGAAATAGAGTCGTCATCTCAAATAGGAATTCAGTAAAGCTGACCACTGTTTTCCGTTTAATTTTTTTTCTTTTTTTGTGGAGCACGCCATTAGAATGTCAGATTGTCGCTCGCAACTTCTGTGATTCTCCTTCACCGTTCCAGCAAGTACAAAGCATGGCTCACGTTTAAAATAGTAACTGTTGCGCGAGCTCTCCCCTTTCCACAACTCCAAGAAAGTCCGTTTGGACTCCACGAGAAGACAACCGCCTGACAAACTCCTCAGTGGTGTGCGTTGATATCCTCCATGTTTTCGACCACCTTCCACAGGAGTCTTTGCCTCATCTCTAATCTACGATCGCCTCTGTGATCCTATAAGTGCCATGAATCACCTCAGTGAGCGTCGCGAGCAGAGGTGAATCCCGTCGGACGAGCTGGGCGGAGTCGACTGGGCTTCTGCGACGTCGCCGCCATTCGTCGGCTGCACATTGAGACAGCATCCGCTCTCCACTCAAGCACACTCACACGTACAACAGCCATGCAGCACATCGCCCGACTGCTAGCCGTCTTCCTCGTCGCTCTTCTCGGCGCCTTCGCTCAGCAGCAACTGGAAGAGGTACTTCGTTTCATGGTTGCCATCTCTTCCGTTTCCGTCCAGGTGATTAGGGTTGCAAGAAAAGCTACGAGAAGATCTATTAAAATTAGCCTTGTCAGGGCGTGATCTAGATAGCCTAGGTATGCGAAAAAATCTTCTTTACAAAAATTTCACAAAATTATACTTTTTTATTACATTAATACCGGGAATTATCTAATTAATTTAATTATTACATTAATACTAGGAAAAAGTGTATTCCATTTTAAGTTTTTTTTTTTCATTCAGCTGTTTGTGTTTGTGCCGTTTGTTGAAAAACTTTAACTGCGCGTTTCATACATCAGCGGCTTTATTTTTACCAATCCAATAAGGATCAGATGGTTTCAGATCTGTTGTTGAATCCCAGCAATATTGGTGCTTTCATTTCGTAGTAGTAAGAATTCGTATCCTAGCATGAAGGCTAGAAATTTCAAGAAAATCTTGGTGCAGTCCTAGAACCGCACCAAAGTCTACGCACTTCTAACTGAGGCAATCAACCAAACTGGTCTGAAAACGCGCTTTATAGGTGGTCCCCTTCGAAGAAGTGGAAACTCGAATTGGCCTCTATTATAACTTGAATGGCTCTGGAGTCCAAGCGGCCTCTAACCATGTTTCTTCGTTGCAGTGCTGTGCTGTTTGCTTTGCGCTGACCAACGTTCTATTATCATTTTTATGCACACGTCCCTTCATTGTAGCGGATAAAAACCGATTATAGTTCTGGAATGGCTGGAAAATTCTTATCCGTGTAACTTCCTATCAACCTGGGGTCGGATTTGTCAACGATTTACATAACGTTTTCCAATTGTTTAATGTGGTATTGAACTCGAAACCGAGATAGTACACGCTTCATTGACGACTAACGTTTCGGCGATGTCGCCTTCTTCAGAGCCTGAAAAGTCCAAACATATGTTGAAGCTACCAGGCCAAACATCCCCACGTACCTTGCGAAAATTCAATGCCGAGATTCATCGGGGGTCGAACCTGGCAGCGATTTACATAACTTTGATAAGGCACATATTCTATTTTTCTTTTTTTCTTTTTTTATTCACTGCGGAAAACTCAGATAAGGCGGCTTATCGCTCACCATATCGCCTGATAAGCCGCACTGTCAAGGATTTTGGCTGTAATTTTTTCTGTTAAGTTGCTGTAAGTCGTTGATGAAACCGGCCCCTGGATTGCAAAGTTGCTAGAAGAGGATGAGTTTTCAACGACTGATAGAAAAAGCTATTGAATCAAGGTGAACCTAAGCAATGTGCGCAATCTTATTTTCCGATGAAGAATGATCACCGACCAAAACTGTCTCCAAAATTTTCTGAGAATAGAGCTATGGATTACATACAATTTTCAACGCGAATTAGAAAAGCTGCAGAGGGCAATGGTAGGGTGTTAGATTTCCTGAATACTGACGGAAATCGTTTCAGACACGTCCTTGAGCACGGCGCCAAATTCTCGTTCAAAACTTCCTTCGAAATTTGAAATAAGTAAAGCCGCCTAAGCGATTTGGCTGAAGATTATGTTAAATCTGTTAGAATTTTAAGACCAAGTAAAGCTATTTTTAGTTGGTTATGTACATGAAGTGCTGCTCGCTGTTGTATTTACCAGGGTAGATGTATGAAGCGCATATTGCTCCAGTCTGTCTCCCAATTCTCATTGTACACTTTAAACAAATAACTTGCTTCCTGGATTTTATGTGAAAGCACACCAACATCAGACCACTAACCACCAAGAAGATTCACGCTCGTGATTTACATACGTGTGAGTTCGCGAGGTTAATAGCAGATATTTTTGCACAGTTCCATCGCATAATTTTATACCGTCGCACAAAAACTATGGTCATTGCTAATACTTCGGAAAAAGTCGTTCTTTGTTGAGCAAAGGAAGAAAGAGTCCACAGGCTTTTGTATATTTTGCCGGAAATTTCACCTAATGAAACAAAATCTGGAGATTAAGTAGGAAACTTGCTCGCTATCGTAATCGTGCAATCCACTAACAAGTTTTTTGTAAGTTTTTAAAGAACGTCCACGTCAGCACTGTTTTTGTCGCCATAAAGTGTGCCATGAGTGTTCTAAAGCTTTCTTTTTTAATCTAAAATGGAAATGTCTCTCATACCTATAAAAACGATCTGTCTTGTTGAGTCGTTAGAAAACAAGGGGTCCAGCTACTTAGAAAAGCAAAAGTTTTTCAAACGAATCTAAGTCTAAGAACGTTTCCCATACGTAAGGGACTCATATGAACCTTCAAACCTCCTTCTATTGCAAGGTCTCTGCACAAAAGAGGAACCAAACCAGCTCTTTCTGCTGTGTCTTAGAAGACGTCAAGCTAGCAAAGGATAATTTTTCCCTGTGAGGATGTGAAAAGTGGCTTCGGAAGCGAACAAAAAGAGAAGTTTTTTGTTCGCTTCCGAAGCCCCACAATAGCTTTAATAGTTTAAGTGACGGAGACCGTCTACGTTTCGATGGACTGAGTAAAAACGATAAGAAAACCCCTTCAATAAATGCTACGGTCGCGGTGGTAGTCAGAAAATGGATGCAGGCGAATATTGATGTATTAACTGATGATAAAGACATAGTGCCTGTGTTTTCGAACGCCATTCTAGTTGGGTAAGTTTTTAGCCACTTAACAGTTAGAACGTCACAGAGTTGTCTAAAAACTTTATAATGTAACAGAAGAGTTAGCTGCATTGAGGAGAAATTGATACGAGATACCCCAGAGATTTTCAACATCTTCTGGAGTCCACTACCTAAAGACAGGAACCGTAATAAACGCTACAAATTTTTGAGACGTCAGAGCGCATTAAAAACAAAGTCGATTGTACTTAACTACCTACAAAACCACATAACACGAACAACTTCAGTTCGATTTGGTCAAATTTCTTGCGAGATATAGCAAAAATTCAAGTGGACACAAATTTATGGACACAGCCTCATGCTTTAGCCCTCTTGTGATCCGCGCAATATATCTAAGGAAAGTTGGGATTTGTTACACGAAACGAAGTTATTGTTTCATCACCGATACGTTTCTAGACTTCATGTTGATTTGCATATTTGCACGATTTTTGTGTTAAAGATCATTTAAACCTGAGAAGCAGTAAACGAGGAGAGGACATTGTGCTGACTATACGAATAGTTACCAGATATATGATCCTGAAGAGTTCTGTGTGTTTGCTCCTGCTAGAACCAGAAGTGGGGGATTGAGACTCGTGGACAGCGAAAAGCCAGATCAGGTCAAAATTCTTTTCATATAGGACCATAAGTGTGTTCTTTCCAATGCTAAAAGAAGGAGTACTTGACATGTCTACGAAGAGATTCAAATGCTATCTCAAACAACGGTTGAAGCGTGCACTCAGATGAGACCGGCAGTGACGCTTCTTTCTCCTTGATTTCTCTTTTGTTTAGTTTAGTGTCTTTTACCTCAATGTTTTCGACTATTTGCTGTCGTATAACTGTTACAGTGTTTTGTAATTGTTCTGAATGCTTATCAGTTTTATTGTCTACATGTGGCTCGCCCGCGTCTTCAAATAAGTAAATAAATAAGTTGCTCGTTCTAAAATAGCTTGGAAATGGCTCACTTCCCAGTGCTGTGTTTTGAGGCCGTTCTCAGATCTACGTTATCCTTCTGCTCCAGATATGGGCTTCGGAAGCCTAGTGATTAGGGGACTAATCCTTATCTGTCTTTATAATCCTTCTCACTCATCCTCGCGAGCAGCACTTGCCCCATTCATTTCTGAATTCGATTTGCATACGAGTGGTGCTGCAGCAGTTTATTACAGTAGCACGCCCATCCCAAAAATGTCTCAGGAGTCCCCCCTTTCACATGGACGCTTAAACCGCTTTTAAAACGGCTTTTAGTAGACCCTTAAGACATCATTAAATGGTCTTCGAGACTATTATACAGGAGTACCAGTCATGAAAGGGCTTTTGAAAGGATGCGGACTATTAGGGGGCTGAATGCGTTGTGTGTAGGCAAAAAATACGAGTATGTAGCGTGTAGTGGATGTATAAAACTGGTTTCTATAGTATTAAGCGAAAGAGTCGGCCCACCTGAATTAAGGTGTTTATATAGATCTCACTACGATCTTGGTGTAGCAGTGACAAGTGCCCCTTAATTAATAATTCACCGCATAGGCTTCCGATATTTTGGAAATTTCGAATTATTTTTGGTTGTCTGTCTTGAACGTCGCTTCTTCCTTAGAGGTGTGCATACGCCGAATGCGAGAAAAACATTTAGTCAACTACCAAGAAGTGTTGAGATTCGGTTTTATGAATAAAACACTAGAGGTGCCTGCGAAAACATTTGACGCCAGCGTATTTGAATTTTGAAGAAAAATAGAGGGTAGCTGGCTTGGATGCTGGACGTCGCTTCTTCCTTAGAAGTGTTCAATCGGTCCTCATCTTAAAGGGCGTTGCGCATCTCCTGTGCGCTTCTTTTTCGGAATGTGAACTTCAGCACCGGCATTTCTTACCAGATGCATTGGGACTGTTATTTTTCAAAAACCAGCGTAACACTTAAAGTCTAACCACGTTCACTAATGATATAAGACTAACGATAAGTACTAGTCACCTTTCAAGTTAACTTATTTATTAGTGTTTTAAATCCAACTCTTCTCTGGCTTGAGTGAAGAACAGTTGCTAAGCAAGGAAGCTTTGATTATTCTGTATGAGGTAAGGCAGAATATCAGAAGAAAGTTGGTAGAAAGAAAATTGCCATCTCGTTACAATCCGATGGAGAAACGAAATGTCTCCAGGGAAGACAAGGGATTGGTGATTCACTTAGCGTTCCACATCAAGCCTTCCTTGAGGACTACTATCTTGATTTAGCTCGACATATTCTTTCCGTGCTTCCGAATCCAGCTAAATTCGAATAGGTGTAATCCCTCAGTGTATGGGGGGGGGGGGGTCTGATGCGTATGTCGACTTGTGGCAAAGTCCTACATGATAGATCATTCACGAGACTATGTATTTCGTACCGCAGAGTAGGGTTAGCAAGACGGGAGTAAGAGCTAGGACCCATACAGGTAGGCGGATAACCTCTGGAATGAGTGTACGTTTAGCTGCGGTGTAATCTTAAAACGCGCTTTCAACTATAGCATTCGTAACCTGTTAATTTCTACATCATCTTGTAAGGCATTATAACATAAATGACCATACTGCACGCAAAAGTGCTCATGTACTACCACATCAGCAGCAAACCGTAATAACAGCGGTTTCTTAAGTAAAGGTATGTAATTAATGCACCTGAAGTACAACAATGGTCATGCAACTCTGTGCGATTTAACTGCTGTCCTTCAGATTACAAAAGAAGGAGATCATTGCTGTTCTTCAGATTAAAAAAGAAGGAGATCATTGCTGTCCTTCAGATTACAAAAGAAGGAGATCATAGAAATCTCTGCTGGCCTTGTTGATGAGATGGTGCTACGAGACAACGAAGAGTTATAAAATAAGGAAAGGTGAAGATGGAGGTCAGTGTTAGTCAATCTCTATTTGGAATTCACCACCATTCTGTTAGGTTTCAAAAGTACTTGTCGAACTGTAGTTCAAAATTGTAGTTCAAAATATCAGAACCCGCAACTTTATCCTGCATCCCGTATCACTTATCACCTGTCATCCCGTTGATCACCGAGCTGCGTGAGCAGGCGCCAGTAGCGTCTCCACTCCTCTCTATCGCTTGGCAGAGTGTCCTCTAATGAATAGCCCTCGCTCGAGAGAAACAAAGGGTGTCATATTGTACGTTCAGGGGTTTCACGATAAGTTAGACCAACGCGTTGTTGGGCGTTCTGGTCATGAACTCTTGACATCCCCCGTATCCAGAAGTAGACGGTTCTCGTCCAAGGGTGTCTGCGAAGTGCATTACGTGGCGGCCCAAATAATCTTCGATGATCTTCGAGCATCGACAAGGCTCAGAACTCAAGAGGCCTTCTCTCTATTGCGTGAGTCATGTCACTCTCTAGCATCGTCCTCTCGATTCCACGTTGCGCGACACTGATCGCGTGTTCATCCCGCTTTCGCATAGCCAGGTTTCGATGCGTATGTTAGGGCAGAAAGAACAGTGAAGTCGAATAGGTGGGCAAGGAGCCGGACGTTCTTCACCTTCTTCGCGACTTCCTCGATGCTCTTGAAAGATCCTAGATTCGCTCGTTTCCACATGCGCAGCTCCGGCGCTCGGTCATTGGTCATGTTGACTTCGCTACGCAGATACAAGTAGCTGAAGCATCCGGAGAGGGTCGTTCCGTTGTGCGAGAATGGGACATCAGAAACTCGTCCGTTCCTCATGAGCATCGTCTTCGTAAGATTCAGCTGCAGTCCAACGTTCCCACATACACGATCGAAGTTGGCCAGCATTCGCTCCGCCTGGCTGATGCTCGGTGCTATGAGCACGGTGTCGTCAGCTAAGCGAAGATGGTGTAGTTGCCGGCCGTCGACTTTCACTCCCATGTCTTTCCATTCTAGTTCGCGCATGACGTCTTCGAGGGTGACGCTGAAGAGCTTCGGGGGTATGGTATGGTATCCTTGCCGAACCCCTCTCTTCACGACGATGACGAGGTCGTTGTAGAATGGTGAAATCTTGATCGTGAACCCACTGTACAGTTCTCGAAGGACTCTGATGTACTGAGTAGGAACGCACTCAGTGGGCAGGGCTTCGAGGACCGCTTCAGTCTCGACGGAGTCGAATACCTTCTTCAGGTCGATGAACGTAAGGCACAGCGGCAGCTTATGGCTCTCGCGACACTTCGACGAGCTTCGTGATGGTGTGTATGGGGTCGATCATGCTGAATCCCCTCTGAAACTCTGCTTGTTCGCATGGCTGTCCTTCGACAAGCGTTCTGCTATTCCTATTCGAAATCACTCGAGTGAACGAGATGGAACCTTGCACTCCGGCAGGTAGCGTGTGAAGAGCCGCGCCAGGTTGTTGATGAGCGTTGGCGGGAGGTTCTTCGGGTGTTCGGGTCTGATCCTGTCGGGACCAGGTGCTGCACGTTCTTCAAGAGATGTCGTGTCGGACCCCGGAAGGGAGAGCAGGGGGGATGACGCATCCATCCTGCGAAAGATGGCGTGGTGGCAAGTGATCGTGGCTATCGAAGAGATCGGAGTATTTTTTTTTCTAGTCTGTAAGTCGAAGACTTATTGTCCACTCACTCCTGCAGAAGTCGATCTCCTTTCAGCACGTGTCTCACCAACTTGTTGAGGCAGAAAGCTCCCGGAGTGTTGCAGTTTATTTGATTCAAATAATTCTGGCCTCCCCAAATGTTTCAGTGTGCAAAAGTGGAATGGTCTATTTAATGCAAATAAGATTGTGTAACTGGGTTATAATTTAACATTCGTACGCGGCTGAAACTAAACCTAATAAGCACGGCACGTGGTAGCGCACGCGGAGAAGGAGCCGACTGAGTTGACATGTGCATACAACTTCTGCTGCTTACGATTAGTTGGATTTTCCTCCTATGCGATCGAGGACTTCCATCCCTCCAGGGTCAGTGAAGTGGTGCTACTCCCTGTCTGGGAATGATAAAATGCCGAGTAGTCCCATCGGATGGTTATTGTAAGGCACTGTATGTTCCATGTAGGTATCCAAATTGCCCAACGACGAATTCTCGTAGAAGTAGAGTGCCTGGTGCTTCCCAAATGGGTTAACTAACCCTTTGCCCCTCATCAGTTGAGACATGCAAAAAGAAACCTCAAAACGAATGAAAGGCGTGATAATCCTGTCCTATATGTATTATCAGATTCTCCGCTGCAGAAGGGTGTTGAAGCCAACACACTCAAGTGGGGCAGGAGCAAAAACTGTAATACTTGGGGTATGCTGGTGAGTGAGTCCCAAATATTCTATGTTCACGTCAAACACTGCACTTACCATTTCAAGATGGATTACTCTTGCGGAAACATGATAGTGTAGATGCGCTTCTACCAACTCCGACGAAAAGCACTTCTTCCATGTTTGATGGATGAGGTTAATGTATTACGGAGAGCGTTTCCCATTGATCACGCTTAGAACGCAGCAAAGCACTAGCGTGAGACTAATCCATCATTGCTGGCAATAGTTCAAGGGCTCAAAAATCGTATCCCCACCCTAAAATCTCTTCACACAACATAAAAAGTACAATACCGCCCGCGTCGCGCGGTCAAAAAGACGGTTTGCGACGGAAAAATCCGTCGCAAACCGTCGCATGCTCATAACTCCTTGAATTTTGAGTTGTTTCAGAAACTATTAGCACCATTCGATTCGCCTCCTCGAGATCTACAAAACCGTGTATAAAACTTTACCAGACCACCGCGTTTTCGCGTGGGTGGCCTAAAAAAATAACTGCAGCAGGCTTTTGCGATTTGAGCACCTTATTTTCCAGGACGTGCATGTGACGTGCAGTGTCTTCGGAGTATCTCAAGCATGTGGCGTGCGTTGTCAGTGTTCTGTCATGCCTGGAATGTTCCGAGAGTGCGCCGTGCACAATGCATATAAGATCGAACCTATCAATCGAATGGGCGAAAGCATGCCCACTGGGTTTCTTTCTTCGCTTGATGGAAAATGTAAAGCTTTCAAGACTATCTTGCACCGTTTGGGGAACTTTATAAGAAATTTCTAGCCGTCCTAATTAGGAGTTGCTCCAGTCACTCCGATGAGCCTTTGCAGTGCGCCGTACACAATGCATATGGGATCGAACCTATCAATCGAGCGAGCGGAAGCGGTTCAAATGTCGTGCTAAACATCAAAGCTTACCCTCTTTAGGTGCTTTATGTACACACTGACTGCAGCCTATACACATTAAGAGGTTTTAGGTAGCGAAAAAAGAGAGTGCGCCGTGCAAAATGCATATACGATAGGACCGTTTGAAATTAGATTAGATTAGAAATTTCCACCCGCCCTACTCAGGAATTGCTGTACTCTGTTCCAGGGAGGTATTAGTGTACGCTGTGAACAATGCGTATAGAATAGAGCCTATCAATTGAGTGGGGCGACCGCTCGTAAATGCACATGCGGGCGAGCTCGTAGCGCAATAACTCTATCAAGTTCAAATCGTTTGGGCTGCAACTCGAGAACTTTGTAGGCAGTACAAGGTTCTTGACGTGCTTTAAAGCACAACGGTGTATTCATAAATGGACAAAATTACAGCGCTGCGAATATGTAGGTGAGGCTTGTGCGACCCAATTTTTTCCGATTTCGGTCGACCATTGCGCGAAGACACGGCGAGCCAACGGCATGCAAATGCGTAGGCGAACGGAACACCTAAGGTGCTTTAATACGATATGCTCGCAACTGCCTAGATGCCTAAACTGCCTTAGCCCCTTCTACCATTTTAGGGCAGCGGACTTTGCGATTGAAGTTTCCTGCCCTCTTACTCGACCATACTTGTGTTTTCGACACCTCCAATAGCATCATTTTGTTCACCACGAAAAGCTCTATGGAATGGTGTCACTCTCGACCAATTTCAAAGAAATCGATTTTTTGACAGTTTCCCATCGAGGACAAGGGCGCCATTGGCCGGGCCGGCGCGGACGATGACGTCATCGAAAACCGATGTTTTCGAAATTGGCCAAATTTCCTCGTGCAAACTTCGTCCAAAATCATCCAGGCGGTTATTTGGGGCGCTGATTATGAATCCGACGTTCGTTTTTGAAAATTCCGCCGACTTCAGTAGGTTACTTCCAGTTTGAGGGTGGTCGGGTCAGGAACACCGGTCACCCTCAGTTATCGGTATGGGCGGTCTCCTGTAATCGCCCGAATGAAATTCGGCATCCTGCTCGGCACCCCGAATAAGTCCCCGCCCCTATACGAAGTTTGAGCAAAATCGGTGATCCTGACCCGACCACCCCCAATTATCCAGAAGAATATCCAAAACCTACCGAAATCGGCGGAATTTTCAAAGACGGACGTCGGGTTCGTAATCAGCGCCCCAAATAACCCCTAGATGATTTTGGACGAGAAAGTTTGGTCAATTTGGAAAACATCGATTTTCGATGACGTCATCGTTCGCGCAGGCTCGGCCTGGAGCGCCCCGTCCTCGATGGGAAATTGTCAAAAAAATCGATCTTTCTGAAATTGGCCGAGATTGATATCATTCGAAAGCGCTTTCCATGCTGAACAGAACGGTACCACTGCGAATGTCGAACACATAAAACCTGGGCAAATAATGGCGCAGGAAACTTCAACGCTAAAACTCCGCCGCCCGAAAATGGCAGCTGGTGCTAAGGCAGTTTAATCAGCTAGGGAACTGTTAAAACATTCTCTTAAAAACCTTAAGTGTTCTGCTTGCTGGCGCATTTGTAGGCCGTTAGCTCACCGCGTGTCCTTGCAGGCGTCGACTGAATTTGGAAAAAGTTGTGCCACGCAAGGCTAACCTGCATTTTCGCACCGCTGTAACTTTGTCCAATCATAAGCTACGTCGCTGTGTTTCAGCGCTCTACTAGAACATTTTGCTGCCTGCAAAACCCACAAGCTGCAATCGGAAAGGTTCAAACATGACAGAGTTTTCGTGCTCAGAACACGTCCGTGCGTGCAATTTAGCACAATAACGGTCGATGTTCTCCTCGATCTTACTCGCCCAGGTTACAGTTTTCCCTACTCACAGTGACACTGTTCAATTCAGCATGAAAAGCTCTATTGAACATTGTCAAGCATGGCCCAATTCGAAGACATCGATTTTCGATGACGTCATCGACCTTCTGCCGCGCTGTTAAGCCGCCTAAGCCTTTGATACGAAATTGTCAAAAAACCGATATTCCCAGAATCGGTAGAGATTGGTACCATTCGATAGCGCTTTTCATGCTGAACAGAACGGTATCACTGAGCGTGTCGAACAATCAAGCCTGTGCGAGTAAAAGTGCAAGAAACTCTAACCGCTATCTTCCGCCGGTTTAAACTGGTAGCTGAGGCTAAGGCAGTTTAGAAAGCTGAGGAGTTCTGAGCACGCCATTGTGAAGTACCTTAAGCGCTCTGTTTGCACACGCATTTCAAGACCGTTTGCTAGCCGAGTCTTCCCGTAGTGGTCCACCGAAATCGGAAAAAAATGCGTCACACAAGCCTCACCTGCATTTTCGCACCCCTGTAACACTGCCTATTCCTAAGCTACACCGTTCTACACTAGCTTACTATTAGGACGTTTTACTTCCTACAAGACCCAAGGGTTGCAGCCGAAGCGATTTGAACTTGAAAGAGTTATTGCGCTCCGAACACGTCCGCGCGTGCAATTTGCAAGCGGGCGCCCTCTCGATTGAAAGGTTCGACTCTATATGCATTGTTCACGGCGCACTCCGAAGGCTAGCTGGACAGCCTTAAAGCAATTCCTTAATAGGGCGGCTGGAAATTTATGATAGAACTCCCGAAACGCTCACTCTACCAGTTGAACCCATTCGATTATTCGATTGATAGGTTCATCTCTATACGCATTGCACGCCGCGCACTCCAAAGGCTCATCGGACTGACTGGAGCAACTCCTAAGTAGGACGGCTGGAAATTTCTTATAAAGTTCTCCTAACGGTGCAAGATAGTGTTGAAAGCTTTACATTTTCCATCAAGCGAAGATAGAAACCCAGTGGACATGCTTCCGCCCATTCGATTGATAGGTTCGATCTTATATGCATTGTGCATGGCGCACTCTCGGAACATTCCAGGCATGACAGAACACTGACAACGCACGCCATGCTTGAGATACTCCGAAAACACTGCACGTCACATGCATGTCCTGGAAAATAAGGTGCTCAAATCGCAAAAGCCTGCTGCAGTTATTTTTTTAGGCCACCCACGGCGAAAACGCGGTGGTCTGGTAAAGTTTTATACACGGTTCTGTAGATCTCGAGGAGACGAATCGAATGGTGCTAATAGTTTCTGAAACAACTCAAAATTCAAGGAGTTATGAGCATGCGACGGTTTGCGACGGATTTTTCCGTCGCAAACCGTCTTTTTGACCGCGCGACGCGGGCGGTATTGTATTGGCTACTCTTCTGTGCCTTCCAGGTTATAAAATTATTTATTACTACGGCCGACGTTTCGACTAACTCGTCTTCTTCAAGGCCTGAAAGAAGCTCGAAATTTTCCGTCTGTGAAGCTGTAGATGTCAGAAACGTATCCCGTATCCACCCTTTGGTCAGTATCAACCAATCTCCAGAGAGTCAGGCAGAGAACCCAAATCTAATGAGCCAACTCACCGATATTTCGCCAGCGCAGGAAGACCGACTCAGCTGGCCACCACTGAACAAGTGAGAAGCACTTTGGCAGTCAAATGTACTGCACGGTGTGCCGAATGTCGAAAAATGCAGACGCAGTATATGCGAAGCACTCACAGTTCGCATAATGAAATAAAAGGCAAGAACTCACCTGTAATTGAGATGCACTCGATTCTGTTGTTCATTTATGGATTTCTTTCGCGTATCCAGAAAGCCACGAGAGCTTTTCTGGAACCAATTTCGTCCTCATGATGCAGTGCTGTGCACTTTACATTAAGGTCAGCACCGAAGTGGGCCTCCCTTCGGTGCTTCCCAAGCGGGGTTACTAAGCTTTGCCTTCTCTTACCAGCAAGGTGTTCCTTAACGCGAGTGGCTAGCACCCTCCCGGTTTGTTCCGATATAGAGATTGCAGCAAAATAAACACTCGAGCTGGTAGATGACGCCCATATGTGCACAGTTCCCTGTCCTTTCGTAGGACAAACCACGCAGTCGGGCATAGCACAAGCACGGTCGTAGAGCATATTGTGAACAAGCTGTCGTTTGATGTCGTCTCTCGGGATGTTCACTAGTACAACATCCTCCACACCTGATCGCAATAGGCATTGACGTATAGCCGCGGTGATTCGGTCCGAAACGAAAGGAAGTGTGAGACAGATTTTGTTACTGTACGCGTTCTCTCGGTGTCCGTAAGGTGCCCGATTTCGTCGTACCCATTGAGAGCAGCTATCTGAGAAGCCAACATACGTGATTCCTCGCGCTCCTCGTTTCCCGGGCACATCCTCGTTACTGTTCTAAACATGTTGCGAGATACAGCACGTTTCACAGCTGAAGGGTGAGCCAACTTATCGTTAGCATGGATGGCGATATTCTTGGGCTGTCCTTGAGATACCACTTCACACTGTACTGGCTGTTAGAAATCTTGATTTGTGTGCTCAGCAGGGTAACCAGCCTCCACACGGAAATTCTCCCGTGAACTTTATGTTCTGCGACTGACTGTTGAGAATGTAAAACAGCTCATCCATTTCAGACTGAATTGCTGTTACGACACAGCAGTCGTAAATATATCGACAGTACATTATGGGAAGTCGTTCTATTACCGGTCGTTCAATCTTGCTTATGAAGCAAATTGCTAGAGCCGGTGCTTAACGTTGTCCCATGGCAAGTCCTCTAAGTTGAGAGAAATATTTACCAGACCACTTAAAGATGTTGCAGCAGAGACATCCTTTCACAAGAATCATTATAAGTGACTTTCTCAAACCAAATGTGACAACACAACTCTCATGCTCGTCAAGCATTTCAGAGAGTGCTTGAAGCGCAGCAACATTGTCAACATTGGTATACAAAGCAGTCACATCAAACGATTCGATCACACAATCCTGTCGAAATCTGCAAGAGCGTAAGCGGTCCAGCAACTTTTCCGTGTTCTCCAAGTGTGGGGGTACGAAGTTGAGGAGTTGACCAACGATCTTGTTAAGAAACCAAGAAATCCGGTCGGTTCCGGAAATCCACGCAACTTATTATGGGCCGAGTCTTGTATGTAGCTGCGTTCAACGAGCGCATACCTTCGTCAGACAGCTTATGCGTTTTTATCGAGCTGTAGAATACAGGATATGTTGGCGTTGTAAGCGTCAGCCTCGCAATAAAACGTCTATCTAAGCCAGCTGATCTTGCTACCGATACCTAGAGCGCATTTGGCTTGCTGCATTGCGAATGGAGTACTTTCTCTTACATTTCACGATAAACACGGAAAGATGTCGGAAAGGTGTAGCATCGTGATTTCTTTGCCCAACAGACCACAAATTCACCCCCTTTATCGCAGATAGAGAGTCGTATTTCATTACGCCTAACTTGGTCACGAACTTGTCTGAAACCTTCCCATTGGTCTTTCGTCAGGTTCGTTGTTCTATCCCGACCAAACGTGCTGAAACCACGCAGAATGTTTAACTTGCGACAATCTCTATATCGGGTAAAGCGGGAGAGTGCTAGCCACTCGCGTTAAGGAACACCTTGCTGGTAAGAGAAGGCAAAGCATAGTAATCTCGCTTGGGAAGCACCGAAGGGAAGACCACTTCGGTGCTGACTTTAATGTAAAGTGCACAGTACTGTATCGGCCGAGTTAGCCTAGTGGTTAGTAGTGTAGTTTCACGCACAAATGGTCACAGGTTCGACTCCCGGCTCCGGCACGCCATGCCCTGCAAAAATTGCAAAAATGGCAACGGTTCCAGCGTCAGGCCCAGGTTGACAGGCCGGCTGATGGAGAAACCTCGTCACAAAACCATGATCACAAGTCGCAACAGAATTAGTGTAAAGGCTAGGACGTCACCCGGAAATGGCGCACAGAACCCCCACCCGAGTTCTGTGGTCAGTATGCGAGGGCTACCGAGGGCCGAACGACCTCGGCTAAAGAAGCTAGCTCGACTGGTAACCCTGAATGTGGGAACGCTGACAGGGAGATCTAGGGTGGTGGTTAACCTGATGAAGCGCAGAAGGATACAAGTCCTGTGTCTGCAGGAAACGCGATGGAAAGGGGCGAAAGCCAGGGAGATCGGAGAAGGGGTCAAGCTGTATTACAACGGAGAGGACACCAAGAGGAACGGGGTAGGGATAGCTGTCGCGGAGTCCCTCAAGGATTTAGTAGCGGCTGTCCAAAGAATAAACGACCGCATCATGTCACTGCGGCTGGACACGAAGGAGGGTTACTGGACCATCATGTCTGTGCACGCTCCGCAGACCGGATGCTCCGATCACGACAAGGATGACTTCTACCTCTCGCTCGAGGAAGCCATAAGGTCCGTACCAGAAGGCGACTACCTCTCCATAGCAGGGGACATGAACGGGCGTGTGAGGAGTGGCAGAAGAGGAGTGGAAAGGGTTCATGGAGGTAAAGGGATCGGCCTGATAAACCCGGACGGAGAACGAATTCTGGATCTGGCTATCGCCCACGACCTGGTTGTCTGTAGCACTTTCTTCGCGAAGAGGGAGAGCCAGAAGGTGACCTATGCTAGCGGAGGAAGAAGGACGGAAGTCGACCACATCCTGGTTCGAAGGGCTGCCCTGAAAACAGTCCGGGATGTGAAGGTCATTTCGGGAGAAGACGTGGCATCACAGCATAGACCCTTGGTAGCCGACCTTAGCATACCTCTACCCACTAGGCCCAAAGTGGGGACGGAACCCAGGATCCGATGGTGGAGACTGCGGGGTTCAGAGCGCAACGAGCTACGAAGGGCAGTGCTCGAAGCAGGCCTTCCAGATCCAGCTGGTCCCGTGAATGAGACTGGAGGAAGGTAGCCCAAACAATTCTGAGATGTGCCAAGGAAACCCTGGGAGAAACAAAGGGAGGAACCAGAGGGGATAAATCGGCATGGTTCTGGAACAAAGAGGTGCAGGCTGCGGTGAAGAGGAGGAAGGAGGCCTACAAGCTGTGGCAGAAGACGAGGGCACCCGAGCATCTCACAGCCTACAGGAAGCTGAAGAGGCTGGCAAAAACAGCTGTAGCGAAGGCAAAGAACGCGGAAATGGATGCCCTGTACGAGAAACTAGACGGGCCAGAGGGAGAGAAGTTCGCCATCCGCCTGGCCAAGGCGCGCCATAGAGCTAGCCTCGACATTCGAGTAGTGAAGACTATGAAGAGTGCTGACGGTAGGGTGTTACGGAAGCCGGTCGAGGTCAGAGGGAGATGGGAGGAGTACTTCAAGGAACTCCTGAACGAGGAGTTCCCTCGTCGGGAGGCCGAAGAAGAACAACCAACGGAAGGACCCATCCCACCCTGGACGCAAGAAGAGGTTCGCAAGGCCATAGGGAAGATAAAACTCGGAAAGGCAGCAGGGCCTGACGGTGTGCGAGTAGAGGCTTGGAAGATGCTCGGGGACCTCGGAATCAACTGGCTGACGCAGTTCCTTAACAGAATCACAAAAGAAGGTAAGATGCCGGATGACTGGAGTAACAGCACCATAGTCCCCATCTTCAAGCAGAAGGGAGACGCTTCCGAATGTTCCAACTACCGAGGGATCAAACTGATCTCACACACGATGAAGATCTACGAGCGACTGGTCGACTCAAGGCTGAGGGAGATGATACCCATCTCCCAGGTGCAGTGGGGTTTCTTGCCTGAGAGGTCCACCACAGACGCCATCTTCATCGCTCGTCAGGTGATGGAGAAATATCGGGAGAAACGAAAACCCAGCTACTTGGCATTCCTGGACCCGGAGAAGGCCTACGACAGGCTAGCTCGGGCCGTAATCTGGAATGCCCTTCGAGGGAGAGGTGTCCCGGAACGTCTAATCACGGTCATAAGGGACATGTACGAGGGCTCGAAAGCGGTGATACGAACTCCACACGGGGTGACAAGGAAAGTGGACATCACAGTGGGGGTACACCAAGGGTCGGCTCTGAGCCCGTTCCTCTTTCTGCTGACGCTTGACCCTATAGTGAACCACCTTGAGGAAGGCCCTCTTAGAACGATCCTCTACGCGGACGACGTCACTCTAGTAGACGACAACCAGGAGGAGAAGGTGCAGCTGTGGCAGAGAGCCCTCGCAGACAACGGCCTACGGCTGAACGTGAAGAAGACGAAGTTCGTCAGCTCTGAGCAGTGCGCTGGATTGATCCTAGACTGGCAAGGGGAAACGATCGAGAAGGTGGAAGAATTCCGCTACCTCGGAAGTGACCTATCCGAGGAAGGAAGTGTGGACCAGGCGGTCAGGGGGCGGATAAACGCAGCCTGGCTCAAGTGGAGGGAGTCCACAGGGATCCTTTGCGACCGTAGATGCTCCAGGACGCTCAAAGGCAAGCTCTATAGAACAGTTGTGAGACCTGCCCTCCTCTACGGCAGTGAGTGCTGGGCCCTGGGTAAGGCGCAGGAGCACCAACTGCACGCGGCGGAGATGAGGATGCTGAGGTGGGCATGTGGATGGACCCGTCGGGACAGGGTGCGAAACGAGGATGTTAGGGCAGTGATGAAGACAGCCCCGATCCAGCTGAGGATGAGAGAGCAGCGCCTGAGGTGGTATGGACACGTCCTCAGAAGACCAGAGGATCACCCCACAAGGTTGGCCCTAGATTTCGAGGCACCCGGAAAGCGTCCGAGAGGAGCCCCAAGGAAAAGATGGAAGGACGTCATCAAGAGAGATCTCGCCGAGGTCGGCGCCACGGCAGATGACGCCCTTGATAGGAAGAGGTGGCGACAGATCACAAGAACAGCGGACCCTGCGACTGCGCGGGACTAAACGCTCAGGAGAAGAAGCACAGTATTGTATCATGAGGACGAAGTTGGCTACAGAAAAGCTCTCGAGACTTTCTGGAAATCCATAAATGAACAACAGAAGCGAGTGCATCTCAATTACAAGTGCGCTATTGCCTTTTATTCCATTATGCGAACTTTGAGGAGTTCGCATATACTGCCGTGTGCATTTTTCGACATCCGGCACACCGTGCAGTATATTTGACCGCCAAAGTGCTTCTCACATGTTCAATGGCGGCCAGCTGAGTCGTTTTTCCTGCGCTGGCGGAATGTCAGTGAGCTAGCTCACTAGATTTGGGTTCTCTGCCTGACTCTCTGGAGATTGGTTGATACTGACCAAAGGGGGGATGCGATGTTTCTGACACAAGCAGCTTCACAGATGGAAAATGTCGAGCTTCTTTCAGGCCTTGAGGAAGACGAGTTAGCTGAAACGTCGGTCGTAGTAATAAATAATTTTATAACAAACTTGGAAGACACAGAAGAATAGTCAATTGATAAGAACAATAACCTTTTCAAAACATGACAGTCAAACTCGAACCAAAGAAATTATTATAATATAGGCAGCATGCAGTAAATAAAATATGGGGCATTAGTGCACTAGAATGGATGAACTACGAGCTACCGTGTGTTTTGGAACGTACGACTCTCCAGCGAGCACGGGTAGCACAGTCGTGGGAGAAGCAAACATTAGCGTGCGGTCGGAGACAAGTTCGGTTCCCGACCAGGACAGTCATACCTTACGTACCTCCGAAGTCGTGCGGTTGTTGATATATTAACATACTTCTCAGGGAATAATAAAATACTAATTAGTGCACTAATTAGCCACTGCAAGGAATTGTACACGCAAAATACGCATTCAAATACGATTTCCACCACAGGTAGCGTGTGTGGTCCCGAAATGGACTGATTAAAGCTGATCTTTATCATTTTGTCGTTTTGCTAAGAGCATAAGTGTTTTTTTCAGATGAGGTCACTCTCTTGTTGTTGGACAACGAAGACCCGAGGTGTTCAGTAAAAATTGTATATATCTTAGTGGGAAGTGGCACCTCATTCAGTACAACCGACGGCCACCGCAAAAACGCAAACCATTATAAGAAGACCAAAAGTCTAAACTAACCTACTCCTACAGGACACTTTTTTTTTAAATTTCATAGCTGGAATAGCTTATCGACTGTTTTACCACCGCTTCTAGCGATGCCCCAGGATAGAAAAACGATTGTATTTAAAAACGACCGCGGAGAAGCATTTATTCTCATTGTGAATGTAGCTAGTACTTAACAAACACTTCAGGAAATTGGCCTCCTAAAAAATTGAAATGTTTCGTGATTTTAACCATAGGCGAATCACAATATGCAGTAATAGCTTTGCCTTTTGGAACATACCATTATCTGGGAAAGCACTGCACTCGACCATCCACTTTATTACAAACATTAGCAAGAAATGGTAGCCGGCGCAGTCACAGTTCTTTGGCCACAAATCGAAATCTTTTTCAAAACGGCGATAAACGACGGCATTAGTCGATCGTTTTTCGGATGCGCACTCTACTTGTTCGGAATGTCGTATAGTCGATTTGAATGCGTATTTGGCATACAATGACTTGTGGGGGCCAACCGATGAACAAGACAGTGTCTTGTCCTTCGGAGGTAAGTATGATACCAACTCATCTACCCCGGAGCGATAGAAGACTTGGCTGGCTTGCGTAGGAAACACGAATCAAGAACCTGATATCTGGTGCTCGCGACAGCCGGCACCTCCTCCGACTGCTCTCCACTCACACCAATGTTTGTGTAGTCCATATTTATACATCACGATCACCTGCAGTTTCTCTTGTTCATTTGTCTCTTTCCCAGCTTTCCCCCCCCCCGCTATAGTTAACTTCGCGTTTAGCTGAAATAAACGTGGTTTTCACATTGTGCGGTCATCTTAAAAGTGGTTTCGAAGAGAGTTCGAAGTGAAACTTACGAAGGCAACTTTTGAGATGCGAAGCGATCAATCCTTCTAGCGTTATTATTCAAGAAAAAACTATCGCGATGAACGACGATGTAGGGATCAGTATCCAACTCACGTTTAACGCCATACCACCTATGCGGTTAGATTAGGTTTTTATGATCAGACCTGAGTATCTGGTTAAGAACGGGTGCTTTGAGGTCTTTGGAAAGAAGAGCAAAACTAGAAACATCTAGCTGTCAGCATTGTTCTGTTGTCCGCAGCAAGCTGACTTGATTCACGAATGATTAGATGGAGAGATGTAAAGAGAGCATTTACACCGTTTTGAACTCTAATCTCTTACAGCAACTTACATTAGGGTAGTTGGTCCCACAAAAATTTTGCTTGCTAAAAACAACGGTGCATAGAGAATTTATTTACTCGCTTCACGCATCGCTGAGTCTATTTATTTTAATAATAATCGCTTCCCTTCGGCACCCTGCTGGAACTCGGGGAGACCCAACCACTCAGGCATAAAACCTCTATGTCCCAAGAAATCTTTTTCCCTTCAATCTATGGTCTCTCATCGGCTTAATCTCACTTGGCTTCATACAGGGATTTGAACTAAAGTTTTTTTCTTAAGATGTATAATATAGTATGTAGTACGCAGTTGAAATCGCCAACGTACATAGAACAAACAGCCTCGAATATTTCTTGCGATTCTTCGTAACTCGGCGTGTAAGGAATCTTCCAGGGTTTGAAGGAGTCATGCAACTGCACTACGTATTTGACACCCGGTACGAGTGGTGCACTTTTAAACATACATTCTTTTTTTGTAGTCCTCTAAGTGCTGTACTCCTCTAGAGACACATAACTCATCCATCTCACTAAAAGGAGACTACAAAGTGCTTTCGTTCTTTTGTCAAAATGTCAATGAAATGCCCAAATTATTCATTGGATTATAACCTCAGAGGCGCCTCCCACTACATTTCAAACACGGCCAATTTCTGCAGCGGATAAGCTCGACCTCCTAAGGAACCTTACACTAATACTAAGCGGCTAAATGCACTACTTTCTGTTGTCAATTTTCACTTTAAAAACCACAATTATCTAACATTGAGCTTTAGATCATCAGTAACCAAGGAAAACTCATCCATTCCTTAAAACTAGGTCATTGGGTTGATGTTTCCGCAAGTCGGAAGCACACTCCGTATGGAACGTAATGTTGAAAAAAGTGGGCCAGCACCGGTCAGTTCCAAAGCGTGTGGTGAAATGTCACACAGTGAGTGGGTGAGATCCCCTTTTCCGGACCGAAATAACAGCGAGGAAGCATTTACGCCAGCAGAGAAAATAATTCAATCAAACCATCGAAAATGCTATGACTGTCCAGAAAGCAAGGCGTGCGAGTCCGAACGTTGATTTGGGCAAAAACTTTACCAAAGCATTTTTTCGCAGATTTTTGCCTCTATAGCGGTCAAAGAATATACGATAAAATCTGGTGCTAATCAATCCATTTTAGAGTGAGCCACGTATTCCTCATGTACGGTATGTCGAGGAAGCAATATGAACCCGTAGTTCACCTATGCAATGACTTGCGGGAGCCAGCCGATAAACAAGGCAATGTTTTACTCTCTCAGACAAATATGGTACCGATTCACCCAGAGGGACGGAAGGCTTGGCAGGGAAATTCGAGCCGAGGGCCTAAATTCGTGTGCATGCGTGCATGCCACTGTCGGCGCCCATCTCTGATTGCGCTACAACGCGTCCTATCTAAAATAGAAATGGAAAACTTCCCTTCTACTGTTGGCATAAAAGGCTATATGTCAACTGATGTTAGAGCCTGCAGGTCCTGTCATCTCAGAGTGCTGGTTGGTAATCCCGACGACAAAATTGAGCTTAAATCCTAGCGTTTTTGATGCAACAAAAGCATCATAGAAACCTCGCTTTTCTTCCTCTCGCCTTTGAGTCTCTCTCTGCAGGATGAAATGACCTTTTACAGTTGTTCTTTAACTGCTACTTAGAACTTCTCGGGCTTCGAAGAAAGGGACATCGCCGAAAAATAAGCCCTACGAGAACACTAGAACTTAAAATTAAAACAAAGAAATTGTGCATTTGCGTTCTCCGTCACAATATTACATACTGGAATGAGTCACCGGTCATTTCTTGGAATCTTTTAAAGAAGAGTAAATCGCTGCATTCCCCAAGAATTCATAAGATGTAGTTATGGTATCAAGTCAGAAACGTGAGGAGCTACACTTCGAGAAGCACAAAATAATAAGGAAACTTTAGAATGATCAAGGAAGAATTTGTAAACCGATACAACTTCATGCTACATGATTTCAGTGAGAACTCTCGATTCTATAAGACCAAGCTGTTTTCGGAACTCCTACTGAAGACTTTCTATACCATACGCCATGCCAGGCGTCCAAATTGTTTTTCTGATTAAGTAAAGGTAAATGAGGAAATCTAGTGTTATCCTATCTGAAAACTCCACAGCCACAGAAAACAGGGCGTGCTTTTCTCAGACATTAAATTGCTGTAGTTATTCTATGCCCGATTCATTATTCTTTCTTCACAGGCGAGTCTGGTTCAAGCTACCAACCTCAGAAAGAAGTAAAACTTGGCTAACCAAGGCGAAATTCGCTCATAAAAACAGAGGTCCACATGAAAGCTGATGCCACCTGCTGATGTCCTAGACACAATTGGTATTTGAGCTGAGAGGGTGAGATGATTCCCGGTGATCGCAACTGCTTTTGCTTAGATAATGAATCCCACTCCCATTTTCTGGCTTCCTAAGTGCTATTAGTTCGCGCAACGCTTTGACTGCTGGAGCTTTTATACAAGACCTTGACTGATCGTCTCTATGTTACCAACACTCAAGTAATTGTGACTTGATGCCACTACAACCTAAACTTTGCGCTTCTACATATCGACCTAGGATCGTCGGACTATCAGCTGAGCAAAGCCTGCTGGCACTCGTGACAGTAGTTGAAAGCGCCGCTCACCAGGTTTTTGATATATAAACCGGACATATCGCTTTTCGAATGGGAGCTCCTCGACGTGTGAAAGTGATCTTCAATGCATCCATTTTGTCAGAGGTCGTTAGCTTAGCTCTTCTCAGCTGTGTAGTTCTAGCAGAGAAGCAGTCATATTTTCGCTTGATTACATCGAAGTGCCGTCAAATGCGTGATGAGACGATGAGAAGATGAGTCCGATGTTTTACCGCGAGTACGCTCTTCGGGGTAAAACAGTCCGATTAACGGCAGCCTTTAGGCAGCCAGCATTCCTCTACATCATGCACGGGAGCAGATAGTGGGCACTCTCCAAAGAAACACGTTTCACGTTTCGCTGGCAAATCTTCAGGATTTCCTTCTGTTTCCAGCTACGAGTGCTTTAGTGCTGAGGATTAGTGTTTGCATTGCGTTGCACTTCTAAGCGTTCCACTTCCCGTTATGGAGATACAGAACAAAAACAAGCAGCCACGGGCAGGCTTCTTCGTGGTGAATCAATCACTTATAACAGAAGACCTTGTATGCTCTACTTTTTTTAAGCCCGATGTTGTTATCTAAAAAATATGATGTTAAAACATCGCGGGTAAGCAGGTTTCCGATTATAAAGGCTTGATTAAGCCAGGCGTTTTTCAAAGTCACAGGTAACCTAGTCCGAAAATAATCTTAAGGACTGAAAAACGTATGACTGGAGAGAAGTTAGCAGCGTCTCTAAACGTCACCTTCTTGAGCCTGACAGCATAAAGTATCCAGTTCTTTCCACTTGAATAGAAACTAATGACTTGTTTGAACAAAGAGGCGTACATGCATATGCAGACGCATAGCTCCTGATAATTTAATGACTTTGCCTGTTCAACTTTCACTCACACTTTCTATTTTTCAGGGAGCATTTCTGAACTGAATCATTTCGAGCAACCTTTTTAAATTTTTTCATGCTCTAATGGCAGCAATTTGGACATCCAATGGAATGTTATCGCTCGTTTTGATGTCCACTGTCCACCACCATCATCCGACCATTGCACACTTTCACGGAAACGTATTCTCTTTTCCTCATTTTCAAAAGAAAGAACTTGCGCTTCATGCACTCAAAAGTGCACATTTGACGACAAAGGTTTTGTAACGCAGTGCCCCGGACGTCGCCTCAGCTGAAGGGTAGACGTGCGCAATTCTAACCACCGAATTCTGGAAGGTTCCAATCAAATAGGTGTGTAATAACCACTCTCTTCCTCAACACTAGTAGAAAGCGGTTCCTTCGGGAACTCGAATGATGAAGGATATCGGTCTAGCCACTTCTAATACAAGTGATTTCCCTGAACAGGGTTGTTGATTTCTTGAACCGCTGCAAGGTGATTTTTATCAAATTCCTTAAGGTTGTTCAAATTGGATTACCTTGTAGCTTCTCTTACTCCCTCGCAAGACCTATCCATACTGCTATTTGCTCACTTTCGTCAGCTTCTCGGAACCCCTACATCTAAAAAATATTGTTTTGCCAAGAAGACCGTCAAGTGGGATGAAATGTCTACTGAAGCACGCAGCCATACATTTGCATCAGACCTACCTTGACGTTTAATAAAATTGACAGCATAGTGAAATACAGCCCTTTTTTCTGAACGTTGCCCTTTCTAGCTCACCGGAATGACTTCCAAGCACCATTAAAGCATTGATAGGATCAGGATTCAACTGTGTGTGACATGGTTTTCAGCAATAAGTACTGGAAATAGGAAACATATTCAACATGGGCTTATTTAAGGGTTCATTTAAAGGATTATAGCTTAACACTATCACGACGTTCTTATTGTAGCTGTTTTGGAAGTTAGAAAAGATGTTGTTGTATTTTTTCTTAGGGCATTTTAATTTATCCTCTGCTTAGCGATTAATTAGTTCTACTTAGAGTCATTATCATTTCCTATCCAGTGATTCCTCAAATGCAGTGATCCTGCATGGAAGCGGGGGGGGGGGGGGGGGGGGAGGGAATAAGATCACAGAACGTCGAAACGTCAATCCCTGCTGAATAAAGACGTCCACCTAAAAACCTCGTGCGACAGAATATATTAGGGGGGGGCCAAAAGTAATGAGACACCCCATGCCGTTCCACATATCTCGTGGCTGGAGTCTGGTTTCGTGCTTGTCGTATTTGTATGTTTGTATGCTACTTGCTGAAGCCCATCTGAGAAGTTACCATTTCCGCCCTTTCCAGAAGCATGCCAAAACCCCAGCCTGTCTCACGCCGAAACCCCAGTCTGACTAGTCGACCTGTGTCGCGCAAATCTCCCCCAATTCCCATCCCCGAGCAGCCTGGGCTCAATATTCACGCAAGATGAGAAGTACGTCTTCTACCTTGATCCTGTCAAGCTGCGAATCTGAGTGAGGCCTGGTGACCTGTTACCGACCTTCGTTCGGCGAGATGTTCACGGCGAGAAGCATCTTTGGAGCTTTTGGGTCTGCGCCCATGGATCGGTTTACCGGAAGCTGTTTCCCAAGAGCACTACGATGAACTCCAAGGCCATGGTGAACGAAATAGAAGAGATGGGCCGGCGACTCGCTCTTATTCATTCGCAGCGCTTCAAGAAGGTTCTTCTCTTCGGCAACGCTGCACCCCATCGGGAACAAGTAACCACGGATAAGTTTGGCCAGCTGGGCTACGTTCACATGCCTCACCCACCGTATTCGCTGGACATCTCTCCATGCGACTGCCACTACAACTTGAGCCTACAGGACTTCCTAGTCGGAAGGGACACAAGAACCCAAGCAATCCTTGACAACCATGTCGAGCAGTTGATCAACACCAGGCCCAAGCAGTTCTGGAAGGATGGGATCAGGAAGTTGGCTGAGCGATGGCAGCAAGGTCCTTGCCCTTAATGGAAAATACATTCCTCAGTATCGTTGAGTTGTAATTGAGTTATAGAGAGATAAAGATTTTTTTTTTCATTTTGTCTCATTACTTTTGGCCCCCCCCCCCTAATATTACTAACAGTTCGTACTGTATACTTCCTGCACTCTGCAAAATTTAAAACTTGCTTCAATACTGTCTAAAATGTTGATGAAAAACTAGTTTGCTAAGCAGGTAAAATGTATGTAACACGTTTTTCGAGCTCAAAACTCGACCACTGTTTTGAACAATTCGTTAACAACACACTCCAAACATTTACTTGCAACCTACGAAAATACTAAAAGAACATTCAGTGAAAAACGCGGTTCTCAGTTCCCTAAATGATACGACAAAAGCTATAGAAAGCAAAATCGAACCGAGGTTGTCTACCTTGACTTGTCCAGGCCTTTCGATAAAGTTCCGCTGAAATACTACTTACTATTCGAAATGAAAAGCTTCGGTTTTTACCCTACGACAGTGGACAGTACTAGAAGGCTTCTCAGGAAGGATGTAAGAAGTTAAAAGTAGTAAGCAATTATTCCTCGATCTATCCTGCTTCTAGTGGAGTGCCGCAGTGAGGAGTTCTACCTTCTTTCTGTTGTACACCAATGAGCTTCTTGAAGCTGTGTCCAGATTTGATGTTACACCATCGGGCGAAGTCCAGAACTAGATAAAGATAGCTCACGGAAATTCTCTCCGCGGTACATTTGATGCAGACTAAGGCAGCAGATCCGCAGGTATACGCAACTGTACCGATCGTCTCCATGCTAATAATTCTTATTATTAATAATAATCGTCGCAGTTGACACTTGGTCTTGGCATCTCAAAGAAGACGGAAGAGCAATTCGAAATCTAAGTCTTCGGCTAGTCGAAGAAGTCCTTTGAAAACCCAACACCAAAATAGCACCAAAATCTTGGAGGCATACACACTTCAAATTAAATAAGTGTTAATAATTAAACGCCTTTTGACTATGACGCCTTTTGTTCTTATCGCTAGGGGATAACTGCAGCAGAATGCAATGTCATAAAAGTAAACTAAGGAAACTCGGTATAAGCGATGAAAAAAGAAAACACAAATGTCCTCGTCCACATCCAGAAAGATGATTAGGTGAAAAATAGCCTTCAACGACAGCCTTCGATAAATCGTAAGAATTTTCCGTCAGCCCGACTGAGTTCTGAGCCCATTCCAATGAATAGAATGGGAACGCAGATTGGCATCTACTCCAAAGTGCATGACACCAGTCGTTGATTAGCCAATTGTTTCCCTTCCGGTTCTCACATCATCCTCTATAAGCGCATTGGAGTATGGCTGACAGCATTTGAAGAGGCGCAACTGGATCCTTGATCGCAACGTGGCCCCAAATATTCTGGCCTTGAGTTATGGCTTCATCTGTAATATCAAAAGAGGAAGGATAAAGGACTCATCCCTTTTGGGATATGCCACGCATTCTACTTCTACGGGATGTCATGGAGGTGGCCTGAATGCGTACTTTGGCTGTACAATGACATGCGCTGGCCGTATGGTTTTCTGTATGACT
The DNA here is from genome assembly GCA_947359475.1 of Heligmosomoides polygyrus bakeri. NCBI lineage: Eukaryota > Metazoa > Nematoda > Chromadorea > Rhabditida > Heligmosomidae > Heligmosomoides > Heligmosomoides polygyrus. Next base: position 32,959,657 of record OX375868.1, read on the forward strand.
CCAACGAAAACCACAAGGTCATCTCCTATTTCTAACTTTCCTTCACGAGCCACAACATTTTTGCAATCTCTTTCGGGTTAGTCTCTTTAAGGCAGACACTGCTTATTTTGTTTAGGCCACGAAAATAATAACGTGTTCAGAGTAATTTTTGCAAAACTCACCGAGATTATATTCTTAAATGTAAAAAATTCGTAGACTGAAAAGCAATACGTAGCAGCAATAGGTCCTTGGTATCGATTTATCGAGCACGCTTTTATGTGAAAGAAAAGAAGCACATGGAGGAAATAAACAACAGTTCGTAAGGCAGTGTTTTTTCTCTATTTCCCTCTCTTTGTCCGGGAATTCAGTCTCAGGTCGATAACTGAGAACGCAGAACATTTTATGTCTTTTGCACTTGGAAGATGGATCATCCGCTTTCAGCCACATTTGTTTAAAACAGATATCGAATAAATTAATGGTGAGAAAAGCGTGCCACCATTTCCCAATTCCTAACTTACTTTACTCTTTTTTCAAATTTAATAAACAAGAATTAGGTTACACACATTCTACGCAATGCAATGAAATCCAAGTGCCCTTTTCATTTTTCAAAAATGGCGAAGGGGTGCGTGTGATCATGGCTGTACTTCCTTATTCATAGCTTTCGCTTGATCTCGTCTTACATAGGCCCTAACAACGTGAGTTTTTCTAATTTTTGTCACAGTCCTTGTCAGGGCTCACTCTTAAAATTATCCCAATTAGCCGACAGTGTGCTTTTTTCGAGTGTCCTGAGAGATAAAGGTATCCGTCCGTTCATTTGTAGTGCCGTCGTGAGAGATCATGAATTCTACCGAACGCACATCATGGAATAGAAAGCGGAATTAACTTGAATCCAACGCGAAACACGAAATGCTATATTTTGTGGGAAAATTGCCGACCTTAAGGTCAACGGTACTCATAGAGCTTTTTCGTTCTTACAATTAGAGATTGTGCCCAGCTCTAACTTCGTGGAAGTGTTGAAAATCTAGCCGACAGCTTAGTAGTCAAAGAGCGTTGAAAATGAATAGCGACATGCGCTCACTCTTAGGGACATAAGCACTTTTTGTAACTGAATAATTTTTACAGTCCAAGTTGAGGTTATGTTATAAAAGCTTTCCTATTTGTGTTCTGCTCCTACACACACTATAGAAGATGTAGCTCCTCTTTTGTATTTAAGAAAAAATACTTGGAATCCCAGACTATAATAAATGCTGAAGAGAACACCTCCAAAACGTGAAATAAAGATCCGAAATAACTGTTTTCTTTTATAGCCGCTCCCGTACTTGGATCTGGTTCCGGAGCTGTACAAACGCTCAGCATATGGTCTCGCAGACAGCCTCGCCTACAAGGGTCTCGCAGGACTACGCGGCAAGCGAATGCCCTATATGAACCTCAAAGGTTTACGCGGCAAAAGAACGCTTTAGGTGAGTGATGGTTCCCGTAAATGAATGAGGAGAGGTCATATTCCGTACCTCCTCTCTCCACTGAACACCTGCTAAGACTACAGACTACAAGTCACGCATCGAGCTGTGCAGTTCCATCAAAGGCTTTGATAAGGATAAAGTTAAAATGTTAAAGGAAGGCCTCAATCGATCCCTATTTGGGATGTGCCTCAAATTCCACCTCATTGGGATATTGTGTAGGCAACTTTAATTGATACTTGGCCTATGGTGTTAGTGTTTTATCCCTCCCACACAAGTCTGGTTAAAATTTCCCCACTCGGAGAGGAGCAAGGCTTGGTTGGCATCACCTGTATCATCTGTCGTCCCTTTGATCATCGACTTGCTCGAGCGGGCGCCAGCAGCGTCTCCATTCGTCCCTGTCGCGTGCCAGAGTGCTCCAATGGATCCTACTCGCTCGAGGGACACGAAAAGCGTCATAGCGGTCGTTCAGGGCTTTGGTTGGCATAGGGAAGAGTTAAATGGACAGCCGGCTCCAGCTCCATGCGCCCTTCGCTCTGATCAGAGAGATTGATAGTGGAGAAGTTTTTCGGAAAGTAATAGGCTGGAAGAGGTCATTTGGTCTTCTGGTGCCTGGTTTTTAGTTTTACTAATTTTCGTTCATTCTATTGAATAGATAGATGACGTCTGAACCACCCAGAAACTTTCCTCCCGCACCTCCAAAATCTGGCACATCGCATCCGTTTTCAACTGCGCGAATTTCATTTCATCTGAAAATGCGATGCAGTCGCGCATGAATTTGAACGAACGACTTTTCAAGACTGGCTCAGAGTTCGCCGCAAATATAGACCGTTGGGATCTGACTTTTCGCCTCCGCCTCGTATAATGGATTGAAGCTCAACATTTCGCCAAATTATATTGAATAAGGATATCATCTGAATGGTGTATTCGTATACAATTAACATCGGGCAAGGTACGAAACTCTCAGAATAAGGCAGATGCAGTTACCAACACCCTCGCCCGAAAAGTCGCATAGGCGGTATCGTTGTGAAGGTTGATATACATATTTTGCGATGAGCGTGGCCATGTTTTCACCATGGTGTCCACCGTGAGAAATAAAAAGTATCCAAAGAGTGCGATGAACGAACTGCAGCCACTGCAATGCCTTACTGATGCCATCCAACAACAGATGGACATTGCGAATACCTTTCAGTTACACTCTAGGGGTTTTTATAATCGTTATTTTGCTGCTGATGCTCGTGCTGTTGTTGCTATTCTTGCTTATATGACTAGAAATAACGAAGAGTAACTTAAATGGACGCATTGGTCTGCAGCACAACTTCGCCTCGCTGCGTTCATGTTCCAGCACAAGGAGCTTATGAATTATATGCGGGACGTGTCGAGCATAATGTCACGTTCACGCGCTCAACATTATTCGGATTGAAATCATCGCCATGTTACGGATGCACATGCGTCACGGAAGCCACACTGCATCGTCGCCAGTTGCGATCTACGACCCATGAGTACGACAAGGGATTGCTGAGAGTAATCATGAGTTATTTATCACTCAAAGTGCAATGTTATGTTGAATTCATGGTTCGACCATTCAAAAAAATGTATCCAAAAAACGTGACGTATCGAAGTTACTTCAGGAAAACGTCCACAGAAAAAACGCTGTTGATAGAACAGACAGGGTGCCACTGAGAGTTTTATCATTGCTTGAAGGATCATAAAAATGTGACCGTTCCTTCAACTGCGCAAGGCCCTATAACATGGTTGAAAGGAAAGAAAAGCGAAAGAGCCAGTTTGTCACTGAGGTTGCATCATGCTTTGCTATGATGTGTTCCAATGATTGGTTCCTTGTTAGTGTGCGTGCAGTTACCATAAACTTCTGACTTTGAAGAACGTAAGAATATTTTCCGTCTCCTGAGATTACCTATTGAACTCTGAGCTGGAAGTAGCACTTGAGCCGAACTATAGAACGGGTTAACCAAATCATATTTTTCTTTGAAAAAAGTTTTAGCTTCAAAATCTGAAGATCACGAATTGCGACGCGAACGAGTAAACATCCGCGCACTGTCGGCTCACCGTATGTTCGATGTCATGAATCTTACCTTGCACAAAACATTAAACACCAAAACTAAATCTGTTAGGTGAACCTACAAATGGAGTAGCCACGTCATTTTTCGATTTCGAAAGATTTGGAAATTTTTCTTGAGTGAGACAGCGTCCATATCATTAGCGAACCGTAGAATACGTCACTTTTGCCAAAAAATTTGTGAATATTTTTTTTCCGAATTCGAAAATGCAGCACTTTCGAGAAACCAACGATGCCACAGTGTTCATTAGCCTATTATTAACTACACAACATTGTGATTCGAATATATCTCCATCGGCACTGATATAGGCTTTGAGACGCTTCCAGAAGGCATCGACGGCGGCACGCAAGTACGGCGCGTCAAGCTCATCCCACGCCTTCTGGAGAGCTTCTTTCGAAGAATCCACGGGCGGTGAGGTTTCCTGCAGACTTCGCTTCCAGAACTAACCAGCTGACGAAGTCCGGAAAGTTGCCTTTGCATCAGCAGTGCACCATTTTTGCACTGTGAGCTGGAGCTTCATTCTGCTCCAAGGTTCGGAAACGGTTTTAGGTCTTAAGACCTAGCCTACTGAACACTCGTCTACACGAAGCCTCTTTGATATCCATCTCTCGCGACATCTGGCGGACCGAGCGCGCTGGGTTTCTGCGAATTCGTGCGTGTACAATACCGCCCGCGTCGCGCGGTCAAAAAGGCGGTTTGCGACGGAAAAATCCGTCGCAAACCGTCGCATGCTCATAACTCCTTTAATCTTGAGTTGTCTCAGACTCTGCTGGCACCATTCGATTCGTCTCCTCGAGATCTACAAAACCATGTATGAAACTTTACCAGCCCACCGCGTTTTCGCCGTGGGTGGCCTAAAAAACAGGCTTTTGCGATTGGAGCACCTTATTTTCCAGGACGTGCATGTGACGTGCAGTGTTTTCGGAGTATCTCAAGCATGGCGTGCGTTATCAGTGCTCTCTCATGCCTGGAATGTTCCGAGTGCGCCGTGCACAATGCATATATGATCGCACCTATCAATCGAATGGGCGGAAGCATGCCCACTGGGTTTCTATCTTCATTTAATGGAAAATGTGAAGGTTTCAAGACTATCTTGCACCGTTTGGAGAACTTTATAAGAAATTTCCAGCCGTCCTACTTAAGAGTTGCTCCAGCCAATCCGATGAGAGTGCGCCGCACACAATGCATATAGGATCGTACCTATCAATCGAGAGAGTGGAAGCGGTTCAAATGTCGTGCTAAACAGCAAAGCTTACCCTCTTTAGGTGCTTCAGTGCACACACTGACAGCAGCTTATACAAATTAAGAGGTTTTAAGAAGCGATAAGAGAGTGCGCCGTGCAAAATGCATATCCGATAGAACCGTGTTTGAAATTAGACTAAATTAGAAATTTCCGCCCGCCCTACTCAGGAATTGCTGTACTCTGTTCCGGGGAGGCTTTAGAGTACGCTGTGAACAATGCATATAGAATAGAGCCTATCATCGAAGTGGGGCGACCGCTCGCAAATGCACGCGCGGGACAGTTCGTAGCGCAATAATTCTATCAAGTTCAAATCGTTTGGGCTGCAACTCGAGAACTTTGTAGGCAGTACAAGGTTCTTGGCGTGTTCTAAAATACAACAGCGTAGCTCATGAATGGACTAGATTACAGCGTTACGAAACTGCAGGTGAGGCTTGTGCGACCCAATTTTTTCCGATTTCGGTCGATCACTGCGCGAAGACACGGCTAGCCAACGGCATGCAAATACATAGGTGAGCAGAACACCTAAGGTGCTTTAAGACGATATGCTCGCAACTCCCCAGCTGTCTAAACTGCCTTAGCCCCATTTGCCATTTTAGGGCGGCGGACTTTGCGATTGAAATTTCCTGCTCTCTTACTCACCCACATTTGGGTTTTCGACACTCCCAAGAACACCGTTTTGTTCACCTTTAAAAGCTCTATTGAAGAGTGTCACTCTCGACCAATTTCAAAAAAATCGATTTTTTGGCAGTTTCCCATCGAGGACGTGGGGGCCATTGGCCGGGCCGGCGCGGACAATGACGTCATCGAAAACCGATATTTTCGAAATTGGCCAAATTTCATAGTGCAAACTTCGTCCAAAATTATCTAGGCGGTTATTTGGGAAGCTGATTCCGAATCCGACGCCCGTTTTTGAAAATTCCGTCGATTTCAGTAGGTTGCTTCCCGTTTGAGGTTGGTCGTGTCAGGACCACCGATCACCCTTGGTTATCGGTATGGGCGGTCTCCTGCCGTAAGCGTCCGAATGAACTTCGGCATCGTGTTCGGCACCCCAAATAAGTCCCCGCCCCTATACGAAGTTTGAGCAAAATCGGTGCTCCTGACCCGACCACCTCCAACTATCCTGAAGAATATCCAAAACCTACCGAAATCGGCGGAACTTTCAAAAACGGACGTCGGGTTCGTAATCAGCGCCCCAAATAACCCCTAGATGATTTTGGACGAGAAAGTTTGGCCAATTTCAAAAATATCGATTTTCGATGACGTCATCGTCCACGCAGGCTCGCCCTGGAGCGCCGCCGTCCTCGATGGGAAATTGTCAAAAAATCTATGTTTCCATAATCGGTCGAAATTGGTACCATTCGATAGCGTTTTCCATGCTGAACAGAACGGTAAAACTGCGAGTGTCCAACACTCAAACCTGGGCGAATAATGGCGCAGGAAAGTTCAACATTAAAACTCCGCCGCCCTAAAATGGCAGCTGGTGCTAAGGCAGTTTAATCAACTAAGGAGTTGTGAGCATGTCATCGTAAAGAACCTTGAGCGTTCTGCTCGCCTGTGCATTTGTAGGCCATTAGCTCACCGCGTGTTCTTGCAGGTGTCAACTGAATTTGGAAAAAATCGTGCCACGCAAGGCTAACCTGCATATTCGCACCGCTGTAACGTTGTCCTATCATAAGCTACATTGCCGTGCTTCAGCGCACTACTAGTCCATTTTATTGCCTACAAAACCGACGAGCCCCAGCCGGAAAGGTTAACATATGGCAGAGTTTTCGTGCTCAGAACGCGCCTGCGCGTGCAATTTAGCACAACAACGGTCGATGTTCTCCTCGCTCTTACTCGCCCACATTACAGTTTTCCTTTCTCGCAATAACACCGTTCAATTCAGCATGAAGAGCTCTATCGAACGGTACCAAGCATGACCCATTTCGAAAACATTGGTTTTCGATGACGTCATCGTCTGTCTGCCGCGGTCTCGAGGGGCCTCGCCCTCGATGCGAAACTGTCAAAAAAACGATGTTTCCAGAATCGGTCGGTATTGGTACCGTTCGATAGCACTTTTGATGCTAAACAGAATGGTACCATTGCAAGTGCGGAACACTCACATCTGGGCGAGTAAGAGCGCAAGAAACTCTAACCGCTATCTTCCGCCGCTTTAAACTGGCAGCTGAGGCTAAGACAGTTTAGGGAGCTGAGGAGTTCTGAGCACGTCATAGTGACGCACCTTAAGCTCTCTGTTTGTCTGCACGTTTCAAGGCCGTTTGCTCGTCGGATTTTCCCGCAGTGGTCCACGGAAATCGGAAAAAAATGCGTCACACAAGCCTCACCTGCATTTTCGCACCCCTGTAACATTGCCCCTTCTCAAGCTGCACCGTTCTACTTTAGTGTGCTAGTACAACGTCTTACTGCCTACAACACCCACGAGTTGCAGCCGAAATGATTTGAACTCGAAAGAGTTATTGCGCTCCGAACACGCCCGCGCGTGCAATTTATATGCGTTGTTCACGACGCACTCTAAAGGCTAGCTGGATAGCATTAGAGCAATTCCTTAGTAGGGCTGCTGGAAATTTATGATAGGATTCTCCAAACGCTCACTCTACCTGTTGTCGAACTCACTCGATTGATAGGTTCATCTCTACATACATTGCTCACGGTATACTCATAAGTCTCGTCGGACTGCCTGGAGCAAATCCTAAGTAGGACGGCCGGGAATTTCATATAAAATTCTCCAAACGGTGCAAGATAGTCTTGAAGGCTTTACATTTTCCGTTAAATGAAGATAGAAACCCAGTGCGCATGCTTCCGCCCATTCGATTGATAGGTTCGATACTATATGCATTGTGCACGGCGCACTCTCGGAACGTTCCAGGTATGACAGAGCACTGACAGTGCACGCCATGCTTGAGATACTCCGAAAACACTGCACGTCCTGGAAAATAAGGTGCTCCAATCGCAAAAGCCTGTTGCAGATATTTTTTTAGGCCACTCATGGCGAAAACGCAGTGGCCGGGAAAAGTTTTATACATGGTTTTATAGATCTCGAGGAGACGAATCGAATGGTACCAACTGTTTCTGAAACAACTCAAAATTAAAGGAGGTATAAGCATGCGACGGTTTGCGACGGATTTTTCCGTCGCAAACCGTCTTTTTGACCGCGCGACGCGGGCGGTATTGTAACTTACTGATGTTGTCCGTAGTTCTCACAGATACGTGTCTTCCTCGTCCGCATTTATCATCCTCGGTTCCCAGGTGTTCGTAGCATCCGATGGATGCACATATAACACTTCGAGGAACCTCAAGGCGATGGTGAATATCACGTGCCGAGAAGCATTCACAGTAAAGGACAATGAGTGAAGCACGATGGCACTACGCTTCACCATGATGAAATAAAATTTATTTTTACGCTTGATGGAGATATGTATAAATAAATTGACGCAATAAAAACAATACACAAACAGAAAAAAGCAGACGCTTTGAACAGGAGATCAAATTGTTCGCGCATGTGCTGTCGCCATGATTTTGGCGTATATAAGAAGTGTCCCATTATAATAGCTATTTCTTATATACACTTCTTATACATTCACGCGATTTTTTTGGAAAAGGTGACGCACTCCACGGTTTGCTAAAGATATGGAGGCTGTCTCCCTCAAGAAAAATTTCCAAATTCTTCGAAATCGAAAAATGACGTGGATGCTCCATTTGTAGGTTCACCTAAAAGATTTAGTTTTGGTGCAATGTTTTGCGCATGCTTTCGGGGATAAAGAAACAGATGCTGAAGAAATGTTTGGAAGAGTAAATTCCATGTTCTCTCATCTTGAAACCTCGGCATTGTCGTTTAACACGTAGTGTGCCTTCGTTGCCAGTTTTTGGAAGAGTGATGCTTGAAATGTACACATGGTACGCAATCTCAACATTTAACAGGAAGAGGGATTTGCGTATGATGCGATCTCGGCAACAAGTTAACCTGAAGGCCTTCAATTTCCCGTTTTGAAGCTAAGCTGCAGATCTTGTGTATAGCTAAAGGGGAGCATTTTATGAACGTGAAGTGATAACGCTTCCTCGGACACTATTTGTTACTCTGGCTCTGGCTAATGATGTTGACAGAAGCATTTCATTCTCTTTGTCCTCTGGTGGCTGGTACTGACTGTGAGGTTGTAAGCTCTCAAAACTATGTTTTCATCCTTGTTTTTGACGCCTAAGTTTTGATCACAACAAAACATCTCTAGAAGAGCTTACTACTCCTTCTACTTAACATTTCTGGAGCTTAATGTATAACCAGTCAAAAACATCGTCCTTCCTCGCTTTCTAGACTACTGTCTGTCATAAACACAAAGCGTAAGGATTCTTGTAGGATATCGGACAGTGTGGGCGTCTTCTGAAACGCGCTGTGTAAACACGGAGTAATTATTAGCCAACGTAACTGTGGGCCCCACTATAATGTATACTGTTGCAGGCCAACCAGCGTTGCTCTGCAGGAGAAGTTCATCAAGCCGGTCGTCTGATCTAGTCCCACATGTGTGTTGTTGCTTAGCGTATGGAGATCTTGAGAATCCGAATTATTACACTTTTTGCATCTTAATTTTCCATCAATAAATGTTCAGTGTTGAATGCCATCTCCAGGAGACTCCTTTCGCTCGGAGCGGAAGTGATCAACACAGCACACAGAATTCAATTCCTAGGGATGAGGTAGAACCTGTACAGAGAGACATGGACATCAATAAATATGCGTTGGGCAGCGACTAGCATCAAGGACGAGATCAGTCATGTTCGCCGTCTTCCTCGGTCCACTTTTTCCGTTTTTCTTGCGGTGCGGCCATGTCACCGAACAGCTTCGCCTGCAGCTCTTCGTAGGACATGGTGGAGAAATCTGAAAGCACAGCATTCTCCAAGTTGTCTCTTCGCAAAACCTCGGCGTTCTGTCCAATGTCTCTAAATTCTGTGGCGAACGACTTTGCAGAGATCAGTTTTATTAAGCGGCTTAACGTTTCGACCCGTCCGTTGTCTTTAGACGCCCAAAGGTGGTCAAAAGATTCAGATTTGTTATCTACCGAATGGTAAGCAATCGCCTTCTCGGTCGCGCCTTTCAGACACCGTCGTAGGTGATGAACGAGACATCCCACCCAACCTGTGAGATGTCAACTCATAGGGAGACCCATGGTTAACGCGGAGCGACGTCGCCACTGCTGCCGTTAGGAAACTAGTGGTGACAGAGACTAACTTGGTAACTGAGCACGCGCTAGAGCTAGTGGTCAATCAACTTAAGAGCGGGGCTTGCACCAAACCAAAAGGATAACAATAAGGCACGGAAGCTGGCGCGCTCCGCGTTTGGGATGCGCTACGCAATCGGCCTCTTCCACGTGTCACTGAGATAACATGCGTAGCTGGCCTAAACAGCGACTTGCGGGGGACAGGTGATGGACAAGTGAGCGTTTTTCCCTTCCCAGACAAGTCTGGCATGAATTCACCGATCCGGAGGAGTGGGACGTACGTAGGCGATACACGACACTTCATCCGACTGCGCTGCCGCGACCTTTGAGCCGCTGACTAATCAAACATACATTCGAAAAACAGAGAGGGTACTGACATTAACGTTAAAGAACACGGGTAGTAAAAGATGTTGTATATGGCTGATGCGTTATCCAAACACAGAACTCAGGGGAATGGTAGAATCCGATGTGAAGCACAACGTTTGCGAAGTATGAAACGGAGATCTTGCCTACAAGACGTTGGAAGCATTCTGGAGGCATCTTGTTGCAGGAAATCCATCGATTACCATTGCTTTTTGCCACTTATCTCATAATGCGAGCTATAAAGCGACCGATGCCGCTAATCCTAAGAATGATACTGGTATACATAGCACTACTTTATGCATTGGATCCGATCGAAAATCTTCGGATAATTGGATGATTCGAATAATGGCAATTTAGTGGACCCCGGATTTCGGATATCCGACTCATTAACACAAGATGCACTTTATCAGAATTCCACCAATCCTTGAAGAGGAACCCATTCTTTAACAACCACAACAGCGACAACAACAGCAACAACGACAGTGCATGTATCGAAAGACTCCCACTTCTCGTCAAGGAAGGAAACATCGAAGAGCTGAATCATTCCAAGATGAATTATTCTAAGATCCAGGCTTTCCAAAATGCCATTATCATATGGGTCGGAGGGGGGGGGGGCAGGGGGGGGGGGGGGAAGGGTCGTTATATATTCAGTGGTTTTTCTCCTTCATAAGACTGTATCACCTGTCGTCTCGTTGATCATCGAGTTGCTCAAGCGGGCGCCATCAACCTCTCCAGCCCTGTCGCGTGCCAGAGTGCACCAATGGTTCTCATAGCTGGAGGGACACGGAGAACGTTAGCCCTAGTTCACACTTGCGCCGCTGCGCGGCGTCGCACGATGGTCGGGATGGATATCGACCGGGCGGCGCGAAAAATCGATATCTATGGCGATCGTGGTGCCGCGCCGCGTCGCGGCGCAAGTATAAACTAACTAAGGCGCCTTTTATACTCCCGCCGCGGCGCGGCGCGTCAATTTGGGTAGCGGCGCGGCCAGTCGAGCCGCGCCCCGAATTTGACGCGCCGCTGCGCGATTGCAGTTAGAAAGGGGAGCGTCGGCGACGCGCGGCCATGATCTTCTGCGCACTACGGCCCGAGCTTCGGAAGCGGTCCATGAGTCATTGAGGGAGCAAAACAGAAAGGATTCGTCTGGCTGATCAGCGCAATGCATCTTGTCAATGTTTGTCGTGGGATTCCTATGGCGAGCGACAAATCCTCTCCTTAGCCCATGGAGCCCATCCGCCTGGAGTCGAAGTCGTCCACCCAACCAACGGTTGAAACTGATGAGTGTGGTATTAAGTCGAATCCCATGCAATGCAAACGGCACTAAACCACTCCTTATTTTGCGATATGTGCGGGTCCTAAAGTAAAACTGCTGGAAGGTACTCATCGTCGATGACCACTCAAAATTCTTTCTCATATGGCCATTCTGGGGTGACTGTGCACTAAGCGTATCTTTAGCATGGTATATGAAGCTTCGTGAATGTCTACAGATCTCCATTCTCTTCCTAGGTTACAGAAGGTAAGGGCTAAGGTCATGGTCACCGATTTCGCCCAAACTCCCTAATCATCCAAACCTAGTAATCGCCTGCAACTTCAAAAAACGATGTCAGATTCGTGATCAGCACCCTAAATATCCCCTCCTTCTTCCCAATAGTAGAAGTTTGGTCGAAAAGGTGAAATCTCCCACCTTACACCGAGCCTGCCGCGGCTGATCGCGCCGCGCCGCGCCCTTCCCCTCAGCGGCGCGATTCGCCGAATACCGTAACCCAAAATTCCGTCAAGTATGGTGTTTTGCGGCGGCGGAGTATAGAAGCGATGCGGCGCCGCCTCGCGGCGCGAAAAATCGATAGCCATGCCGACCATCACGCCGCGCCGCGGAGCGGCGCAAGTATAAAAGGCGCCTAAGGCTAAGCCCTAGTTTATACTTTATACTTATACTTTATATAGTTCATTCAGGGCTTTCATGAGGAAGTCTGACCAACGCGTTGGAGGGCGCCCTGGCCTTCTCTTGACTTCGCGCGGAATCTAGTCGGTGACGGCTTTCGTCCAGCGGGTGTGCGAAGCGCATTACGTGGCAGGAACACCTAATTTTCGACAACTTGGCCCACGCGACAGCGTCTCTGATCTTCGAAGTCGGCGAAGCTCGGAACTCCGGAGGCCTTCTCTCACTTGCGTAAGTCATGTCACTCAGAGCATCGTCCTCTTGATTCCACGCCGCGCGACGCTGATCGCGTGCTCATCCTGCTTCCGTATAGCCCAGGTCTCTGAGGCGTATGCTAGGGCAGGAAGAACGGTAGAACCGAATAGATGAGCACGAAGTCGGACATTCTTTGTCTTCATCGCGACTTCTTCGACGCTCGTCCAACGTTCCCACATACACGGTCGAAGTCGGTCAGCATTCGCTCCGCCTGGCTGATGCTCGGTGTTATGAGCACGATGTCGTCAGCGAACCGCAGATTCGCGCATGACGTTTTCGAGGGTGAAGCTGAAGAGCTTCGGGAATATTTTATCCCCTTGCCGAACCCCTCTCTTCACGTCGATGAAGACGTCGTTGTAGAATGGAGAGATCTTGGTCGTGAATCCACTGTACAGTTCTCAAAAGACTCTGATGTACTGAGTAGGAACGCCCTGAGTTGGCAGGGCTTCGACGACTGCTTCAGTTTCGACGGAGCCGAATGCCTTCTTCAGGTCGAATAAAACAAGTCCGAATCATTGAACCAAAAAGGATTCTGAACACGATGAGGAGTTCGGGAACTTGGGTTGCTCAAAAATTTCACACCTTACGAACTTGTTTGGTACATAAGGACAGAGAAGGACCAAAACCATAGTTTCTGGTATTGTCAACAGATGATTAGGAACTGTTGATCAACCACAGAGAACAGAGCTATTCAGTGAAATTCACGAAAAAAAAATCCGTCCAGTGGAAACTAACACACTTAGTGTCGCTGTGTCCAACTACTGATAAAACACTATGGCAAGATCCAAATTTACGGCAACAATAGAGCACATCGAATTATGCCGGTAAAACAGAATTCCCCCGAAAAGCTGTTTAGTACCTATTTTGACTAGCGATTGAGGGTTCAACAACTAAAATCAAAGATTCAAAAAGTAGAAGCTCCACTCCGCTGTTTGTAAAAAAATACATTAACCGCTAATAGGTTCAGTTAGTAGGAATCCTAGCATTGACTTCAGTTATTTATTACGCAAATGTCACATAGAACAAGTTGACTCAAAATCACAAACTCTATCTAGTATCGCAAAGTCTAAATTGAACTCTAATTTCTTGAACAGAAAATTTACGGTTCGAAAGCACCTCACTAGTGAAGACCCTCACACTCACACTTTGGATACTTGATCAACTCAGCTGGACGTCTACACCCACGACTTTATTGGTTGTTGTCAACGATGAACTACATCCATATGATGCATTAAACGGAGCGCATACATTCAACCAGAACCACCACTAAATACTGACACTGTTCACATGAAAACTGACTCGTCAGTAGTAGAAGAATTAAAAAACAGCAATATATACAATTAGCAAAATAACCCACCACTGGGTTTATCGTCAGCTCCGGAGTTGTCACCCTTTTCGCTGTTGGAGCACTGCGGTGGAATAATCCAGTTGCCTTGAATGATAATTATAATAGCGCGATTATAAAAACTGTGATGTCAGCAGGAATTAATTAAATGAAATCCACTTTATGAAAATCAGAACTCTCTTCTAGTGGAAAATTATATCCTATCCAGCCTCAGACAGAACCCTGAACGAAGAGCCACCAACTCATAACGGAATTGAAAAAGGAAGAACAATTTCGTGTCCTGGAACACTTTAGGTTATTCAACCCTGACTCGTCAACCCACAGCTCCATCGTGTAGGAGAGCCGATAATTCGTCACTGGGGCGGGCTTGGCATTCAACCGGCAGCGTCATTATAAAGCGCTTTTAAACAAGGCTAACTACCGAATTTATAGCTTGTTTGAGGTATTAAAAACCAAAGACACACCTACTCTTGTGAGCGCCTACAAATTTTACGTAAGGACCATTGTAGAGTGTGGTGCTTCAGTTTTCAGTCCCTAACAAAAGAAGGACATAAACTCCTTGAGAGTGTTCAGAATAACTTCGCCCTTAAACTTTTCCTCAGATGTCGCGGTCTCAACTATGACGGTATTCCAAGTGGGTCCGACAGGGCTAATATGTTTAGTTTGCCTAGTCTTCAGACTAGACGAAAGCGAGCGGATCTAGTTGTGTTGATCAAAGTTCTGACTGGAATGCTTTCATTGACCCAATTAGGTTTCTTGGGGCTCTTTTGACAACTGACAGAAAAGGGACTCTACCTGCCAATCCCAAGGTCGAAAGTGAGGTCAAGTTTCCTCATTTTTAGGAACATCAGGAAGCTCAACATCCTGCTTTCTGAGATTGAGAACATTGATAACATGCCGCTGTCTCCTTTTAATCGACTAATTGCACTAAGGTTTCGCTAGGCTTATTTCGCTTCGTTTTGTGTGTTTCGTTGTTCCGTCACCTGCTCTTTATAGTTACTTTTGTCATTTTATTATTGCAATCTTACCGCAAGTGATTCCTATCCGTGCCTTGTAATAATAAATAAATAAACAGATAAACTCTCAAAACAGGATAGATCACCCTGATCCTGAAGTTTCACACCCTTCTCAGTCTGTGGTCTCCTTCGCTGACGCGGATGCTTGAACGGACAAATCCAGAAAGGATTTTTAGCGGACACAATGCATTCAACCCTTGTATAGTTCCATGTCTCACAACAACCACTCTTATATATGTCTTCTACTACTTGTGCAGGCCGTTTTCTTAATTCCCCATTTCAACCGTCTACTAATTTTTGTGCGTTGTGTTCTCGTTTGCTCCACAATAACAAAATGCTTCTCTGATCCATACATGTGATATTTTGAATGTCAATAGGTCCATAAATAAATAAACAAATAAAAAGCAGGAAGCTGCAGGCTTGTGACTAAGCACTGCATTCTCTGACTTAATAGAAAAACTGCATAAAACTGGGAAATAGAGCATTAGTAGGTAAAGCAGTACTGTACCTGTTAGCTCGGGACCGTCTTTCCCGTGCTCTAACTCGGCTCCGAATTCATTGAGACCAACGTCGAACTCGATCATGCAAATTCGCTCTCCTTTCTTCGTCGTTCGTATTGGAGTGATTGTTGAAATCGCGCCATACTGAAAAAAGTGATGATCAACATTGTAACGGAAAAGCATAAGGATAACAGAGGTTGGCCTCAAGCAGTCCTTCTTTGGCTGTTACATGCGTCTTTTCTAGGTGCTATAGTAGAGGAAATTTGAATGCATTTTTTGCCCTATATCAAAATTCGTGGTAGCCACCCGCTGCGTGGTAACTTCCTCCTAGATATTGTCTCTCACCAACCTAGAAGAAACCATGTCTCATTAGTTTGGGCTCGATGCGAACATTGAACAAATTGAAGCTGCTATTGCACATCAGCCACCGCCCTCACTGACAATCCCACTGTCATTCAAAAAAGACCTCTACCCCTAACTAAAAATTTTCCAACGAAATTTCGAAGCAACTACAGTTTCGACTGAAACTGGGATAATTCAGAAGTTTGTAACTTATACTTGAAGCTGGTTCGGCCGTATAACTGTTCTGTATGAATTGCTCCATTGCTTATCTGTCTTAGGACTAATGCTTCCTTCTCATTAGGTGATGTTCATGCAATATTTGTTTTCTAGAGTGTTGCGTTATGCAAGCGTCACAAAGATTAACATTAACATTAACCAAAAGGAAGCTAAACACCTACAATCTCGAAGATCTTCCGCAGACTTTGCTCATCATGGTCTTTGTCCTCAGCCGGCTTCCACTTCACTCGCAGCGTTGCGTGCTTCTCTGAAAATCCGATTCATGTAAACCTTTACGTAGTTCAACAGTAGATCCCGTCGAAGCCAATCATCGCAACAAATGCCTCAGAACAACCAATACTGGGCTTGCCTTGACTGGTCTCTTGCATTTTGCCTTCCGCATGTTCTCTAGCGAGTCTGGCCACCCGAGCTTGCTGTGCATGCACCTCATCAGCAGCCTCCTTCTCGAGTCGTTGTCGTAGGGCTTCGAATTCTGCTCGAATGCGCTTCTCCTAGACACAGTCACAAGTGTTTCAAAATTTTAAAGTGTCCTCAGTGTTCATCACAAAGCTCATGCCCCTACTCATATTCTCGCCGCCTAGTTTTTGATAGAATTCTGTTTCTATTCAAGCTTAAGAGAACTCCCTTCCCACATGGAAACGTCAGGAACATCGAAACGATGGGGTACCAGCACTGCTCAGCCAACAATTCGGCAGGATGCTGATGAACATTTCAGCATGAATTATCTGCCACACCTTTGTCAAAGTTGGCCGCTTCGTGGAGTTACTTTCCTTGCTCAGTCTGATCTCTCTTCTGTCTTAGCGGAAAAGGTATCTGTCGCGATGACGGGAAGCATTGGGAGTCCCATCCAATCAGACCGCAGTGAATGGGCATGCCATTCAGAGAGGGCCTGTACAGTCGGTACCAGGGATGGGCGGAAATTTTGAAATTTTTCCCAGAAAACAGAAAACAGAAAATCGCCTTCGTCAGAAAACAGAAATCAGAAAACAGAAAAGCCAAAAACGCCAGAAAATCAGAAAACAGAAAACAGAAATCAGAAAATTGCGAAATTATCACACGACCTATTTATTTTACCTAAAGATCCATATTTCCAGTAGCAAATGCTTTTGTATGACCAGAAATGTAGTCGTAGACCAGCGTTTTAATTTGCAGACGTTTATAAAAATTTACATTAAACTCCAGTGCACTGCAATCAGCATGTTGTAACTCTTGACTGGTAGATCCTAAGAATCTCGACACTTGAAGTATACAACATTGCTCATCAGCTCCGTTTCACCGCTAACGCCTCAATTAGACAATGGTCCCACTAGTACGAAACTGGCCTTTTAGTGTACCGAACACGATGAAGGCTCAGTGATCACTGTTTGCATGTTTCAACACAATTGCTTGAGTTTGTAGACACACTCTCGCAACATACTCTAAAGCTGTGCAGAGATTCGTTGAGTATTACAGGCTCCGCCAGAATATGTTTTTCTAGTTCGTTTCGTTCTTTGGGAATACATTTCCTTAAGTGTCATAATTTACGCGTAACTGAAAGTTTTCAGGGCAACTTACCGATGCTGTTTAGAACACCAAGTTACAACTTAGCCGAATAAAGATGTTGTGTACTGGCTTGATATTTCACAGAACAACACGCGATTGTGACTGAAGGGCTGTCAGCATAATAGATCTTGGGTGAAGGTGCTTCCTTGAATGCGTAGACACCACATAATGAAGACCTTATTATTATTATTTCTCCTCAAATCTACATATCATATAACATCTCAGTGGAAGGCCAGCAGAACCGATTTGCTGTACAGAGGACTGCACGACATTAGCAACAATCGCCCGATCTGCCTGATGTACGTAGCCTATAAGCTGTTCGCTCGAGTCATCCTAAACACGATCGCTGGGCGAAGGACAGCCACGCGAACAAGCAGGATTTCGGAGAGGATTCAGCACGATCGACCACATACACACCATTATGAAGCTCATCGAAGTGTCGCGAGAGTTCAAGCTGCTGCTGTGCCTTACGTTCATCGACCTGAAGAAGGCATTTGACTCTGCTTACGTTCATCGACCTGAAAGAAGGAATTCGACTTTGTCGAAACTGAAGCAGTCGTCTAAGCCCTGCTCGCTCAGGACGTTCCTACTCTGTACATCAGAGTCCTTCAAGAGCTGTACAGTGGATTCACGACTAAGATCTAACCATTCTACAACGACGTCGTCATCGACGTGAAGAGAGGAGTTCGGCAGTGGAATCCATATCTTCGAAGCTCTTCAGCTCGAAAACGCCATGCGCGAACCGGAATGGCAAGACACGGAGTGAAGGTCAACGGCCGGTAACTGACCATCTTCGGTTTGCTGATGAGATCGTGCTCATAACACCAAGCGATAGCCAGGCGGAGCAGATGCTTGTTGGCTTCGACCGTGTATGTGGGAACGTTGGACTGCAGCAGAATCTTACGAAGACGATGTTCATGAGGAACGGACGAGTTTCTATGCGTCATCCTCACTCAACGAACGAACATCTTCGAATGCTCCAGATACGTGTATCTGGGTCATGAAGTCAACATGGCCAACGGCCTAGCACCAGAGCTGAGCAGGAGGAAACGAGCGGCTTGCGGAGTTTTTAAGAGCGTCGAAAGAGTCGTAGAGAAGACGAAGAACGTCCGGCTCGTACGCACCTTTTCAACTTCACTGTTCTTCCTGCCCTAACATACGCATCAGAGACCTGGGCTATACGAAAGCAGGATGAACACGCGATCAGCGTTGCGCAGCGTGGAATCGAGAGGACGATGCTCGGAGTGACACGACTCACGCAAGTGAGAGAAGGCCTCCGGAGTTCCGAGCTTCGCCGTCGTTCGAAGATCAGAGACGCTGTCGCATGGGCCAGGTCGTCGAAAATTAGGTGGGCCGGCCACGTAATGCGATTCGCAGACACCCGCTGGACGAGAGCCGTCACAGACTGGATTCCGCGGAATGTCAAGATAACACCAGGAACTGCCCACCAACACGTTGGTCGGGCTTCTTCGTCAAAGCCCTGAACAAACAATATGAAGCTCTTCGTGTCCCTCGAGCGAAAAGGGTCCATTGGAGCAGCCTGGCACGCGGCACGGACGTGTGGAGACGCTGATGGTGCCCGCTTGAAAATCAATGGACGACAGATGATATACGTGATAAATGAGAAATTTCCAGCATCACTACACTATCACCAGATCAGCGAAATCAAAGGTAACTAAAAAACTTTTCTGTCTCCTACTAATTTGTGACACCAAAAGCTGAGCAATCTTCAGAGTTAGAAAAGCAGCTTCGACAAAGGCTCTGCAGGAAGCGATATTGGGGATGACCGGCCAACAATGTTCAATTTTTAAACCGGTGGTGGAGAATAACCCTACCCACAGTAACTTTAGGACAAGTGGTTAGTTAATACATAATTTAGTACCCCTCAAAATACTAGTTTCATAGTTTTAATGTAAGATTTTTAGTGATCGTAAGTGGTCCAAACTACTGTTAATATCGAAAAGAATACGAAGCCAAATCATGAAAATCCAAAAATGTCCTATGAAGGAACTCCTTGCCAGCAGCACTTACACAATCAATCAAGCAAACATGTGGGATAGTTCATGAGTATATGGCGCAATTGCTACATGAGCACATCCGAAAACGCCACATGCTTGCCATTTAAGATACTCTAGAACACTATTTTGGAATGAAGCTCACTATTCTATGATACTTTTTGAATTTTTTCATTGGATTTCTGTGGTAAATTTTTGTTCGCGACTCTATTTTCTGTTTTCTGGCCAATTTTTGGCCATTTTCCCAGAAAACAGAAAACAGAAAAAATTTGCCCAAAATGGCCAGAAAATCAGAAAACAGAAAACAGAAAACAGAAATTCCGCCCATCCTTGGTCGGTACCCTAATCGGCTTGCATGTCTTCGGTCGGTGCTCTGTTTATTACTGACTGGCACGCTCCTACCTACGGATACTGCTCACCTTCGCGACATGTGCCTTTCCCGCTAAGACAGAAGAGAGGTCAGACTGAGCAAGGAAAGGAACTCCACGAAGCGGCCAACTTTGACAAGGGTGCGGCAGATCATCATGGAATTTATTATGCGCGCAGGAACTCCTTGTCTTCTCTAAGGACCACCATTTTCACGGATTGACGGATAAAACGAGAATAGAGTAAGCGTCCTCCCACCTCTTCTCTCTTCCTGTGATGCAACTGAGATGGCGTGAGGTGTTCTTCTGCGGTGCGATTATTGGCAAAGTCCTTTTCTCTTTGATGTAGGTCATCAATTAATCTGAAAACCTTGAATAGAAACGCGCTGGAAGGTAGAAAAACAGTAGAAAAAGCTTACTTTCTCCTAACACTATCTGCCTGGGCCATACGGGCTCTTTGGTGCGCATCCCTATGTTGTGCCCTTTCATACTCGCGGTCATACTCCACCTAAACAACGCATTCGTATACAAAATATAACTAAATACAGCAGCAGAATAGATTATTAAACTACTAACCCTCTTTTCCTTCTCGAACAGAAACTTGAACGCTTCTTTGGCGGTTATAAATCTCTTCT
Organism: Heligmosomoides polygyrus bakeri; assembly: GCA_947359475.1. NCBI lineage: Eukaryota > Metazoa > Nematoda > Chromadorea > Rhabditida > Heligmosomidae > Heligmosomoides > Heligmosomoides polygyrus. The sequence continues at coordinate 32,980,172 of OX375868.1, forward strand.
CAGCTGAAAGAGTAAAAATAGTAAACAAGCACTAAATAACAGACTGAGTGTACTACTTAAAAGAAAAATGAAGAATCCCGAACGAGCTTTCTATGGAAAATTTATGAGGAAGATGTTCACCACCTCCGGAGTAAAGTTGCCATGAGCGAATGAAGGTTATTCACCATAAAAGTGGCGGACAAAACCAATGATTATCATCTAGAACTAACGCAGACAAAAAGGATGCATCACATGAGGATCCTTATTGCCATTTGCGCTCCCCACTAGGCTTACCATGAGGCTACCCATTATACAGCACAACATGCAGTACTCCCAGAACGAGTAGCGCACCCCAAATTTATTATTATCCTAAGCTAGCCTGGTTCCACTGAACGTCCAAAAGGAATCACACGAATATCTACATTGCTTGAGGATACGGATTTTGATCAACAAGAGTGCCCAGGTGGAACTCAAACCCAGGTTTTCGGCAAGGAAAAAACCCAATATACCACCAGGAGCCGGATTCATCAACGACTTATAGCAATTTAACAGAGAAAATGCAGCCGAAATCCCTGATTCACCATATCGCTTGATGAGCCGCGCTACCAGGGATTTCGGCTGTATTTCCTCTATGAAACTGCTGTAAGCCATTGAAGAATCCGGCCCAGGGTGTCTAGCAACTCTCATTCGTCAACACAATCCCATCATCACCAGCCGCCAAAGCTTACGACTGGCTATGATGAACAAAATGGGTAGAAAGTTTTCCACTACAACTCTAGCCTAAGCTCCTTCAGCATCAGATTCCCCACCACTTTTCCAGTTGTAGGTGTGTGCTGGAAGGATGGGAAGGTACGTAGTGAAGGAATGGAAACTCGACGAGTGTTCGAATCAGAATTGTTCAGGAACTATACCACGCCAAGTGACGTTTATAGTGTCAGTGTACAGTAATGTCCTCAGAAAAAAAAACCAGTGGGAACTTTGACGAATGTCTGCAGATATGATGCAAAAATGATTTTATGTTGGTCAATGACATTACCTTCCTCCTTGTTGTCGAGATTTTTGTCAGGATGCCATCGCAAGCATTGCTGCCTGTATGCCTTTTGGATTTCCTTCTCCGTACAACCACGTTCTATCCCGAGAACCTCGTACGGATTGAAGGCTATCTTGGCGGGCATCTTTGCTCAAACCCTACAATCACAATAAAACACTAGAGCTGAAAAACAAGAATTAACAGAATAAATGTAGGGAAACCAAGATCCATACGTTGCTGGAATAAACCAACTAGTACCCATAACATAGGACAATCAAAGCCTTCATGAATCCTTTATTTTAACCTAGAACGACTACAGAAGGCAATAAATCTGAGCACAAAGTGACAAGCTAGCAAAACCGTAAGATACTCGTTTCACGCTACAATAAACAAACCGGGGAGCGTTAGCAAATGCGACGTACATGGCTGACTTCACTTCTGCGTCAAAGCGTATTCTTTGAAGAAGTGCTCATAGAAAGCCACGTCATCCGCGTTGAACAGCACCAGAACGATACGAGCAATCTGAAGGATCCGACGATGAGGACAAAAAAGAACAAACACTGCCTTCACATTTTCTGTCACTATTTCAGTACTGGAAGTATTCCACTAGGGCGCGTGGAGCGCAGTCGGAGGAGGCGCCGGCTGTCGCCTGCACCCGATACCAGGTTCCTGGTTCGGATTTCCTGCCCAGGCCAACCAAGCCTTCCATCCCTCCGGGGTCGGTGAATTGGTACCAGACGTGTCTGGGAAGGATGAAGCGCTGACTTGTTCATCGACTGGCCACCGCAAGTCATTGTATGGCCAAATACGCATTCAACTTGCCTCCACGACAGGATGCGTGGCGCATCTCAAAGAGATTGAATAACGCCCTCCTTTATCCTTTTATTTCAGTACTAAAAAATGCTCCTACACCTTTTATATAAGAAGGATGGTAAGTGGTGATCAAGCTTTTGCCTGAGAAGGAATCAAAACCACTATCCTGAGATTCATCAGTTGAAGATATTACTGCAAGCATATATTTGTAGAGGCATATTTGTTGAAACACGCAAAGACCTCGCCATGCTTAAGTCTGCGAAAATGTTGAAAAGGAATTTGAGAAGGAAACAAGAAAGTATGAGCTATAATTCTACAGCCGCCAGCCCTGATCTGGCCCGAAACCCTATATGACTACGTCGACCCAACAAGGAAAAATTACATGATTACTTCCTGTCGTCGAGGAGATTTGGAGAAAAATTAGCCAAAGAAAGATTATCCACTGACGTTATACTCCACGCTGACTATCTTAAGATAAGGGCGGTAACAGTCTGAACTGGTTAGGACGTCGAAAGGAGGGCCATCATTAACCTTTCCTTAGATTATACTCTTGAAATTCTGACAGACACCAGGGCGTGCTTTTCCTCTGACTAAGAAGGACATACTGAGCTAATCTGTCACTCAAGGACTACTGTATGCGAGAAGAACGATGGCCAAAGAGAAGGTGAAAGTTGCGTTTAGATGAGAATGACTGAAAGCGCAGGACTCAAGATCCCTGGTAGATATCAGGAAGAATTGCACTGAAGGGTGTTTATATGCCCGCTAACAAGTGAATCGGGCATGAATACGTATCAACCTGAGGTAAAAGAAATAAGAAATAGATAGTGAAAGAAATAAACTAAATACTGAGGACGCCAAGCCCAGACATTTATTTTCGCTAAAAATATTGGGCAAGGCTCAAATGGATTCCATGCCCCCAAGTACATTAATGGCACACAGAGAACAAACCAGACCTCAGCTGACCTGAATACTTAATTATGAACAAAGAACCTAGCATTAACCGAACGATAATATTTTCAGAACTTAGATTTGGCTGCTATCGATATTTGTTGCGTTAAGGTCAGATCGACATACCCCAACGAATGCTACTTCAAACGACAATTTCTCTGCAAAGTCGATGTTGTCTATGATTATGTAATTCACAACAATGTTACTCAAGTGTCGTGAACCCCTTCCAGCAGTGAATACATTTGTATACGCAACTTCCTTCTTCCCCCCCCCCCCCGCCCCCACCATGTCTTCAATCCTAAGCAGAACTGCGAAGCCCTTCTAGCGGCGATTGATTCTGCGCGAACAAACGGAAGGAGGGACAAACTGCAAGAATAGCTACTTCGCACACGGAAGGTTTGAAAGGAAGCCTAAACTAACAAAAAACAAAATACCGACGCGTGCGCTCCAGCATGCCACTGCTTCGAAAAAGTAATAGGGAAAATGTGGCAATTTTTTCTTTTTCGTTCATATATGGAGTAAAGCCGACCAAACACTCACATTCATTGCGTTCTCGGAATTCGACAGCCACTCCGTAAGAAAACCGACTACGGTTTTAGCCGCTTCCTCTTGAGGATATCTGTAAACTCCAGTGGAAATGCAGCAGAAAGCCTGAAAAGAAAAGCGCATCAATAGTGGAATTTGGGCTCAGCAACGAAAGAAATCGTTCCTCTTACAATGCTCTTCAGCTTATGCTCAACAGCCAGTTCGAGGCTCGAACGGTAGCATGAGATGAGTTTCTCTCTTTCTTCTTCGGATGGAGTATACGTTTTGCACTGCGGCCCAACAGTGTGTATTATGTCTGCAAGGAGAAGACATGCTCGTATGAAACGGAGAGAATACCTGCATGAAACCAGAAATTTGCATCAACCAACTTTTGATGTGGCTCATTTTGCATCCACTCGTTATAACAGCAGCGCCTGTCTCGCAGCGACCAATAGCTCGACACTCTTTCTGGAGCTCAGCAGTCCCGGCAGCTCGGTGGATGGCTCCATCAACTCCTCCTCCTTCAAACAAACAGCGACATACACAGTATATATTACCGAAATCAGTGGTCACCAGAAAGATACAACCGAGGGGAATAGTACTCAACATTATAGGACCGCGAAATTACACGTATGCGGGTTCGAGCTCATCGTTGTTACCATATAAAGGTGCTTCGAAGATATGTATGAAAACGCCGAAAATTGAAGTTCTCTATTTTCAGGTGGTTGTGCTTGAAATTAAAATTACAACTAGATTGAATGCCTATGGGAGCAAGTGCTTGAGAGAGATCCTATTTTTCCTTGAAATTAAGAACAGCAATGCCCTGCAATTTCTAGCATATGTGCTTTAAAACGAGCGTTGCTCGACGCACTTGTTAAAATCTATCGAGAAAAAACTGGTGAACTTCACCAGCATCAGAACAAAATTAACAATAACCTACTTGCGTTTCCGTTGTCTTTTTTAGTGGCGCTGGAGAGCCTGATATTTGTCTTCGACTATTTTTTCAAAGGTACATATGGCTAACGGAGGACCTTGGTGGTAAGATTTGCTTAAGGTACCGTTATTACCTCAAATGGGTTAACGATGTAATTTGAGGTTGAATCAAGGAATGAAGCTGGAATGAAGCTGTGATGCGATTAATTTGCGAAAGAACGATATATGCACGCGACCTCTACATAGTCAATTACGTCTGTAGTTCGAAATTTTGGAAGTGAACTGCGCAATCTTGACATCCTGCAACACGCAGCTTTTCTACTTCTCTCTACTTGCATCCAACTTGCAGCTTTTAACGATGGCTTTATGAGCAATAAAGTTGTGATCCATATGTCAGTACTTGAGGATATTTATCCTGCTGCAAATTGTACTTTTTTTTTACAGTTTCACTGGCAGCAGTCCCGTGTCTGTTGAAACAATGCACATATTTTTGTGACACCTTCCCAATAGCAGGGCGGATCTTAGAAGGCTTTCGAAGAACGGTATCAGCAGATATGTAAACACAGGACGACTGTTGCAGCAGTCAGAGGGTTTGGCTGTCGCGTGGACCCGATTCCAGGATCGTGATTCCGATTTCCCGTCCAGGCCAACGAGCCTTACATTCCTCTGTGGTTGGCAAACCGGTATCAGAATTGTCTGAGTAGAATGAATTACTGACTTGTCGCTCAACTGGCCGCTTCATTTCATTGCATAAAAAGACAGGCATTCACATCGCCCCATAACATCTCGTAGAAGAGAAATGCATGGCGCGTCCCAAAAAAATCTGATGGTGAGTAGCTCCATCCTTCATCCTTCACCTCTATCTAAACGCAACACAAGCACAAATGTGGAAGGAGAACAAGTACTTCAAACCTACTATTTCGGCAAGAAGCCTCTATGTCCAACTCCTCCCTAGCCTTTCTTATAATACACCCTAAGAACCTTCCGGAAAGGAACTCACGGCCTGGGTCTCCAAAGAATCGACAGAACCTTCACGTGGAAGGATAACCACCGCCTCGCTCTACAGGTATTCATAGAGGGTAGCGTGACTTCGCTTAAAAAAGGTTTTTCTTCTCAACCTTCTTTCTTCTTTTCTCAAAAAACGATTTTTTACCCGCTTTAAGCAGCAATCATACACCATTGTAAAAGAATCCTCAACCATTATACTCGCGACTACACAGCCAACGTTGTTCGCTACAATTGGCTGTTAGTCGCAAGTAATCGTTATTTACTGGAACTAACACTAACACTATCATAACGAAACGTTCTGAGACGACACACCTCCACGAAGCTCGTTGTTCGCCGCATTCACGATGGCGTCGATTTCCAGTCGAGTTATATCACCTCTGAAGAGTGAAATCCTGTCCAGAACGTTTCGCGCAACGCCGACTAAAAATCAACAATCTCGTCCATTCTGTACCAATCGAAAAGGAAAGAAAAAAGCGCTTCGAATTGAACTTACACCTGTCAAACAGTGTAGGAATCTCCTTCAACGTGGTTATCAAAGCCACTGAAAAACAAACTTGACTCTACACCCATAGGAGTACTTCACAGGACATAAGCTCATGAAGACGAAAAGAGAGTTTTCATGCGTGCAGACGTTAGGAAACTACACCTGTGGACAAAGGAAATCCCTTAAATATGGCAGACCTTCAAACTACTTACTGTTCGCAGCCTCGTAGCACTAGAGGGGATCCAAACACTTGCCAAGTCACCAAAACGGCCCGGAGCTTTTCGAATTTCTACCGAAAATCGAAAATGTCGTCAATTTGAGGTGTTTCGTGTTCGCGCGGACAATGTCCTTGAAACTACGCGACCGCCCAAAGTTGCACTCACAAGTTGGGTGAGCTGCACTGCGGGGCATCGGATCTTCGCGTCAATAGGAATCACTAGTTTCACAGACGTTAGTCTTCAGAGGAACGGTTCTAGGTCTCCAGATGACCAAACAACAGTAGGTGGGTGGGGTTCTAAATCTTATCTGCGGAGTAGTGGGATTCTACACATACTCTTCCCGTTAGAGTCGGAAGGCTTCTATGGTTTGTTCTGGACCAGAAAAGATTTTTAGGGTGAGCCAGTCGGAAGTGGGCACCGCTAGGAAAGCGAAAAATCACCAACGGGGTGGCCTGTCCAGGCTAGAGAACTGCGAACAAAGCCTTTGTAAGACAAACCAGCTTGCCACCTTTGTATGGCCATACAGCTTTAACATATGGGCCATTGTCCAAAAAACAATGGAGAGTCCCCACCACTAGGACAGATTCGATTTTTCTATCTACGTCTGTAGTATTGTACATTCGTGGCTACCCCTCAAAAAATCCACACATTTTCATCTCCAGAGAGCCTTCGGGTCTTTTGATGTAGGACCAGGTGGTGTGTCCTCAAGGGATTGATAGGGGAACGAATCGCTAAACAAATGCAATCCTAGTGGGTCGCAGGGGACTGACTCCTTGCGCCTACTGTGTCGAGCCGCTCATGTCTCCTGTGTAGCTGTGGCATATCCACGCACAGTATGCAAACGTGTGTTCGCGTCTGCGCAGATTGTATCCTGTACGTCGGCCGTGTCAAAGTCATGACTCGAAGGAATGCGACATCGAAGGACGATTTAAGGCCTTCTGGAAAGTCTCGCCCCGTCCCTTCGAGCAGTTTGGCTGGCTGTCAGGAGACCTTCGTCCTCAGCCCCCACTTCAGCAGTGATGGGGAGGGACGAGTACGGAGAGGCTGACAAAATCTCAGGGCCTAACCAGGCTGCGCAAATTGAGAAGGACTAGGATGACGATCTGTACTTACAACGCCCGCACGCTCGCATCGGAAGCATCCGTCGAGGACCTGATGTTGCAAGCCAGGAAGATCAAGTACGACGTCACCGGACTGACCGAGACGAGAAGACACCACCCCCTACACGCCGCTTACGACTCCGGAGAAGAACTGACCCTCGAAACATGCGACAGCAGAGGCGGCGTTGTTGTCCTGATCAACACGCACTTGGCCATGAACATCGATTCGTACGAGTGACAACCCGAATCGGACGTATGCGTCTGAGGGCGAAGTGGCTCTGTGCCATTTTTAACTGTCTTGGTAGCGTATGCTCCAACATCAAACTACGATGACGAAGACGTCGAAGCCTTCTACGAGGTGATCGTATACGTGGAGCTGGAGAAGTTCTGTAAGGGAGATCACACCTTCTACGAGGTGATCGTCGAGAATTCAACGCCAAGATCGGGCCACAAAGGTCGCCGGAAGAACTTCACATCGGAACCTACGGTTTGGAGTGGAACGAGCAAGGTGGAAGGCTGTCTGAGTTTATCATGTCGACCAAGACCTTTCATGGAAACTCACGCTCCTCAAAGTTCCCTGCCTACGATGGACCTCAGAATCTTCAGTGGCCAATTCCGAAACGAATTCTACCACATCATATTCAGCTGCAAGTTCAGGCTTACCGACGTCTCTGTTGTTCTCAAGCTATGCAAAATATCGAACCACTGCCTATTGCGTGCTAGGTTTCGCTCTTCACATCAAGAGGAGAGGGCCGCGAAATTCAAGACGAGGAGTTATAGAACGACCACCGACTGAGATATCCATCTATTGCCGCCGCTCTTTGAGAAAATACTGACAGTGCTCAGCGAGCAGAGAACATGGAGACCACTAAAAGACGTTTGTGCCAGAGACTCTGAAGCTGGCACGCCAGCAAGCAGAACGAGCTTCCGGCAACTACCAACTAATGCTCGACTTTGCAGAGCAATGCAGAATTATGAAAGGACCTTATTGAGACAAGGGCAAAAGTGTTAGCTGAAACTGCAGAGGCAGGGCTTAGCAATGCCCAGCGGAACTTCGCCAACTTCTAGACAAAGATGACCGCTCTACAACGCCCTGATGGAACCGTCTTCCAGAAGGACAGAATCGTGCAGCATTGTGTCTCGACAGGATAGGACCAGAACCACAGTAAAAGACCATGCTGTACAAGAAGGGAGACGTGCACGACACTATACATTGGATCCGAATGAATCATTTTCGGATATCCGATTCGGATATTCCAATCCGAATCATCCAATTATCCGGCCACCGCAAAATCGCCCTTATCCGAATCATCCAAAAATCCGGTGTCCGCAAAATCGCCCTTATCCGAATCATCCAAAAATCCGGGGTCCGCAAAATTGCCATTTTCCGAATCATTCAATTATCCGGGCCCTGCATGATTCGGATAAAATCGGATAAATTCGGATAACCCGTTCAATTCCATTTTGAAACTGTGCACCTTGTATAAAAGCGCATTCAAACCGAATTTTGCGGGCCGGCACGCCGCTCAGTCATACGTTTTCGCACTCCACCTCACACTTAGCACACTGCTAAGCGTTACGTCGATCTCGGCATCTTTTTCTTCAAATATCATGCTGAGCTGCCGCGAGACTGGGAGACAGGAAGGACGGGGACTGACGGGAGATAAGGGATTAAGGACGTACTCCGATTCGCTATTTCACATTGTATAGCATTCGGCGCAAATTGGACCGGGGGGGGGGTCACCATATAGAGCAGCCCCATACCGCACTTTGTGCTGTATGAAATTAAAAATGTTATTCAATACTTGTGCGCTACCATTTGGTGAGTTGTTTAGACCATTTCTGATGTAATTCGACATTCATGTGCCTTCTTGTGAAGGAGGAAAACCACTGTATACATGATGACCGCCCCCCCCCCTCTCCCGACCCAATTTGCGCCGTTTGGAAATGACATTTTGGAATGCCCGGATCTTGCAATAATTTATCTCGGGATCAGGGATGTGCGGAAATTTTTTCGAAGAAAGTGGAATACGGAATACGGAATGGAAGACTTCAAAAATGGGCGGAAATAAGAATACGGAACACGGACACGGAACGGAACGGAAGAACTAAAAACGGCAGGAAACCGAAATTCGGAACACGGAAACGGAAATTTCGCACATTCCTGTTTGGAACGATCAAGCTCTTTGACGTTTCCTTCCTTGACGGAAAGTGGGAGTCTTCCGATACATGTACTGTTGTTTTTGCTGTTGTAGTTGTTGTTAAAGAATGGGTTCCTCTTTAAGGAAGGGTAGTATTCTGATAAACTACATCTTGCGCTAATGAGTCGGATATCCGATTCGGATATCCGGAATCCGGGGTCCGCGAAATTTCCAATATCCGAATCATCCAAAAATCCGGGGTCCTCAAAATTGCCGTTATCCGAATCATCCAAAAATCCGGGTCCGCAAAATCTACCTTATCCGAATCATCCAAAAATCAGGGGTCCGTAAAATTGCTCTTATCCGAATCATCCAAAAATCCGGGGTCCGCAAAATCGCCCTTATCTGAATCATCCAATTATCCGAAGATTTTCGATCGGATCCAATGTATACACGACACTGGCAACTATCGCCTGATCTGTCTTTTGCCCGTCGTTTACAAGTTGCTCACTCGAGTCATGCGGGTGCGCCACTACTAAAACGACTATCGTCGGATTTGCGGCGATGGATGCTGGGTAGTGCAGCAGAAGCCGGTGCATCTTCCCTTCCTCGTCTTGGATCGTATGAAATGATATGGAATGACTTGAGACAGCAGAACGTTCTCGAAGAGCTTACTGAGTGGATGCGATTACTCTATTCTGGTCTGAAGAGTTGAGTGGAAGCGCCAGCAGGGACACCATTAGAGTTTCCTATCACTGTGTGCGGCACCAGGGTTCTGAGTCTTCCCCACTCCTCTCTGTTTTCGTCATGGAGGCCATTATGCGAGATCTTCAGCTGAGTATTCATTGGGCGCTGCTTTATGCTGATCATGCAATGCTGGCTTGCGAAGATAAGGTCAAACTCGGGCGGCAGGTGCAAGCTTGGGGCGGCCGCTTGGAGTTGTTCGGATTGAAACTAAACGTTAGGAAGACCGAGTGCCTAACGAACGACGTAAGCGAGTCCGGCTCCATTAAGGTAAACGGCATTGAGCTGCCACGTACTTCGGAATTCAAGTACCTGGGATCAGCAATTATGTCTGACGGCGGTATGGTCGTTGAAGTGAGCTCACACGTGAGTGCAGCCGGTCCAAGTGGCGCTCCCTGACGGGCGTACTCTGTGACAGGAAGGTACCAGTGCGCCGAAAGTCGACGATCTATAGAGCTGTTGTCCGAACTGTACATACATAGCTATTTACGAAGCTGAGTGTTGGCCCGTTACTAAAGAAATTGAAAGGTGCTTCAGCGTAATGGAAACAAAGATGCTGCGCTGGTCGGCTGGAGTTATGAGCTTGGAACGACTACGTAACGACTCCATCAGGGAAAGGTTCGGTGTGATTCCGATAGTTGAGAAGCTCGTCTGCGATGGTTAGGCAACATTCTTCGCGCCAAAGGTGACAATGTTCGAAAGACTGGCCTTAATCTCGAGGTTCATGGAGAGCGGCCTCAAGGGAGACCTAAGCAGTATAGTTGTGCTCTCCCAAAAATTTCGAATAACTGAATACATTCGAGTAGCGACGAATTTCGAGCATTCGAATTCGAATAACATTCGAAAATCGCGTTTTTGCGAACATTCGAATTCGAATACATTCGAAAATCGCGTTTTTGCGAACATTCGAATTCGAATACATTCGAAAATCGCGTTTTTTCGAGTATTCGAATTCGATTACATTCGAAAATCGTGTTTTTTCGAGCATTCGAATTCGAATTTTCGAGTTCGAATGTTCTAATATTCATTCGGGCCCAACTAGGGTTTTGGGAGAGAGGATCATTTCATCAAATACGAGGTCTCAAAAAAATGTATACACTGTTTGAAAGGTGATAATGTTGCTCAAGGTAAGGGTACTGAAGAAGTTAAGGGCTCGTATGAAAGCTTAATAAAATAAACATTTTCTGAAGTACAAGCGGTGTGGACTGCGCTATGCACTCGTCTGAAATTTTTCATTTTACATTCGATTGATTGTGTTTTACTTGAATACCTGTTGTAATTTCTCCTTAAAGAATCGTGTCGTTTGATTTGGGCTTCTTTCAATGTTTAAAGCTTTAAAGCACACAACGGCTTGCGAAAAATGCAGGGTATCCTAAAAAATGCAAGTGCTAATTGAAAGGTTCCAACTTTGCATCTAATGAAGCTTTTGGAGATGTTTGAGACTCATACTAAAGCACTGGGTAACGAGATTTCTGTGGCGTGCAAACAGTCAAGATTGTGCCATACCCTGCCAGAAACCTTGCATTTCAGACTCGATTGATAGTGTATGGGTCACATGAGTGGGTGGTGCTTTGGAGTAGTCGCTAAATCGCGTCTGCTCTCCGACGATGTTTTTGATTTTCCAGAAGCATTTCAGGATAAACTTCTGCTCTTCGAAAGAAGCCCTAGAGCCGGCATGACTCTTGTTATGGGCTCAGATGTGTAGAAGGCTTTATTAGAGCAATAGCGAGAACGGAAAATTGTGGAATCAATAAATCACATATCACGTGTCCTTCACGTGATTGTCAAGTTCAAAACGTTAAAAGAAGCACAGCACAGGCTAATGTGGCCAAGTAGTAACAAGGTTGTAACAAGCATTCGCCCCATGCACTATCAATCGAGTCTGAAATGTAAGGTTTCAGGATAGTGCAAAGTGCGATCTCGACCATTTGCACGTCACAAAATTTTCGCTATCCTGTGCTTTCATACGAGTCTCAAATAGCTTCGAATGTCTCACTAGCAGCAGTGTTAGAACTTTAAAGTATAATATTAGGTTGTCCGGAAAGTTCTCAGCGTTATGTGTCACTATTTTTCAATCATCTATTATTAAGTGGAAATTCAACTTGCATTGCGCATTAATGCTAATTTCTGTACAGAATTTTTCGCTTTGTCTCATTTATGTTTCAACGTTGTTTTATACTTCTGTTCTTGAAGTGCTTATTGAAATATGTCGAAGGAGCAAATCCGAACAATATTTTATTTCAGTTTTAATTTGGGACAATCCGTAGCCCAGAGACAGCTCGACAATTCAATCGAGTGTGGGGGCCTAATAGTGTTGGAGAAAGCACTGCGTACCAGTGGTTCAGTAAATTTCGGACCGGAGGTTTCAGCCTCGTAGATGACCCCAGTAGCGGCCGACCTACAGCAATCCTGGACGACGAGTTGAAGGAATTGGTGAAAGCTGAACCATCCCAAACAGTTTGCGGGATCGCGGAAGAACCAGACGTTAGTGAAACTGCTGTTGCGGATGCTCTGAAAAGCCTTGTGAAGGAGAAAAAGCTCGAAAAGTGGATGCCCCACGTCTTGAGTGAGCGGCAAAAATCGTCACGTTTCGAGATTTGTTCTTCTCTACATTTACGCAACAAAACCGATCCGTTTTTGGATCGAGTCATCACTTGTGATGAAAAGTGGATCCTGTGTGATAAGAGGAAACGTTTCGGACATTGTGTGGACGACGACGATCCCAATATGCATTTTCCAAAGGCGAACCTCCACACAAAGAGTAATGGTCAGTGCGTGGGGGTCGGCAGCTGGAGTGATCCATTACAACTTTTTGGCACCAGGCCAATCGATCGCGGCAGAGTCCTACTGTAAGGAGGTCGACGAAGTGCACTGAACTTCAGCCGGCATTGGCCAACAGAAGAGGCCCGATTCTTTTGAACGATAACGCCCGCCCACACGTTTCGCGAATCACTATTCGAAAATTGAACGAATTAAGGGATGAAGTTCTGCCCCACCCGCCGTATTCTCCAGACCTCTCACCAACCGACTACCACCTTTTCAAACATTTTCAGAACTTTCTCGCTGATAAACCCTTCACCAATCAGGACCAAGCCAAAACAACTTCCGTGGATTTTGTCGATTCTCGACCACCTAGTTTTTTTCGCTGATGGAATAAGTCGACCGGTGACCCGTTGACAAATGTGTGCTGATTCGAACGGTGCTTACCTCGGCTAAATCCGATAAGATTTGAGAAAGTCATGGTAGTTCAAAGTGAAGCACTCAAAACGCTGAGAACTTTCCATACAACCAAACAGTTCCATTTTTCGCAAGTCATAGTGTGTTTTTGAATTTTAAACTTTAAAGAAGTACGAATTAATCAACACGGCCCCTTTCAGGAGAAATTACAATTATTTAGGTGAAATACAATCAATCGAGTGTAAAATGGAAGAATTCAGACGAGGCGCAATACACACCACTCATATGTGAGAAAATTTCTATTTTTCAAAGCATTCATTCTTGCCCTTAATCTTTTGAGTACCTTACTGTAAGCGAGGTTATCACCTTTCAAACAGTGTATACATTTTTCAGACACCCTGTATGTTGACGACAAGTGCACTACTCCATCTGTACGTGGGCTTTGCACTTGCTCGCCTCGCTTGATGTCCTTCGCTAATATATGTATAAGATAAACATATATACACTGGGATAAATTAATCGCTAATATGTGGGTAAGATCACCTACACTGAGTGTATCGTCCAATCCATGAAGTTCTTTTTGGTTTGGATTCGTTCGAACCAAAAAGAATGTAAAGATTACAAAATTCAAAGTTTAGGCAAATAGACTTCTCAATGCGATTGTCACATCATCAGATCTTTCCCATAAATGACAGCTTCCTTATCTCCCCTCCTCTTGCTTTTGCTCTCATTAATTCTATAAATTAACGGCCCGGTGAGCAATCTTCTATGAAACATTGAGGGGATAACAGACCTCGCCTTTCGCCACCCTCTAACCCTTATTTAATATTAACGGCCGTTAAGATCTGCCATAACCCTTACCGCTTGTAATCCCAGATCTGTTTTATCAGGTTGGTTTCCACATAATGAGCGATAAAAGAAAACCAGCCGTAGCGTATTCTAAGCTTCTTTTGGAAGCGGATCTGTTTTCGAAGCGAAAAAGGTGTCAAAAGTACAATTCCATTTCAGTTTTCAACTTCACATCCTCTCTCGGAAGCGATAATGCATCAAAACCAACTAACCAGGGAAGGGCCTCAGGCGTAGGTCTGAACGGGGAAATGGATAGTTCTGCGAGAATCTCCACCCTTCATATTGTAGAAAGACATGCTTCGTTTTTGCTGAATCTTGAACCAGAAGAGCAACGGACTCTCGAATGTGGGGTACACTAGCGCACCGTCAGCCCGTGCGCGCGCTGACAGGAAGTGGCGAAAGGCGGAGCGGCGAGCAAATCGGTGGCTCAGCAGGGTGTGACGCTACCTCACAGGTGCAAGCCAGATGATCGATTCCCGTGCTATGCACTATTTTCGCATCTTTTCAAGTCCGCTGCCTCCTTTACCAATTTGCTTCCTACACATCTTCTACACATTTATTTCACCTTAAATTGTCAAACAGGTCAGATTTGTGATCAGCACCCCAAATAAGCCCTAAAGATAAAGTTTGGACGAAAACGGTGACCATGACCTTTACCATTAGTCATGCATACCCACTGTGACTTCCCGTACTCCAGCGTAATACCAAAAACGATTCGCGATCAGCACCCCAAATAACTCCCCCCCCCCCTTGGGAGAAGTTTGGGCGAAATCGGTGATTATGACCTAGACAGCCCAAGTCACCCGTATCTGCTATGAGGTCACTGTTTAACATTCGTTGAAAAACACAATATTATGCATAATACAAAATTTGAGAGATGTGAGTGAAGCACAGCTCAAAATAAAGTCTTATTTGAGAATTTCTAGTGAAATGAATGTGCGGGAGAGTGTAGGAAGCAAACTGGTGTAGGAGGTAGCGGTCATAAATAAATGCAAAATTAGTGCGCAGCACCGGAGTAGAACACCTGGGCTAGCAACTGTGAAGCAGCGTGGCACCCTGCTGAGCCACCGACTCGCTCGCCGCACAGCCTTCCGCCACTTCCCATACATCAGCGCGCACACGTATGCACGTGGGCACGCACCGACGATGCGATAGTGTACCCCACCTTCGAGGACCCGTAGCTCTTCTGGTTCAGGGACTGAACAAAACATGTTTTTCTATTGCATGAAGAGTGGAGATTCTCGCAGTACTATCCATTTCCCCCGTTCAGACCTACGCCTGGGACCCTTCCCCGGTAAGTAAAAATTCCTCAAAGCCGGTCAAAGTCGACTCTTCAAAACGTCTTCTGGAAGCGGATCCAAACGATCACGCTTTGTACAGAAGTGAATCGGCATCGGAATCTGGTCTCCTGGTTACGGGATGCCTTTGCCGCAAAATGTCCCAATGGCGTCGGTTCATGATTTTACGGGGCTATGGAGAAAGTCGGCTAGAAAAATTAGAGCGAAATCTACATATATTTTTTGAAAGAGCAGGAAAAAAAGCCTACCGAACGGCATATCTGGCTTTCCCTGAGATGGGGTGCTTTGGGGTAAAAAACTTATTTATCTATACATACCTCGAAACGAAGATTAATTTTGCGACAGCCTAACATTATTCCCCCCTCGCCAAAAAAAAGTTTCCTAAAATTTCAACGAATGTGTCATCGTGTTGAGTAGTGAAATCAAATTTCGAAAAGTTATGCTAAATTTCCTTGAACAAAAATTATTTTTTTTATCTATATTATATAACGCATGCATTGTACACCCAATGATACATTATACAATGCATACATATATCAGGAACGAAACAAAATTCAGAAAAACGCCGACAAGATCAAGGCGGATCGAAGGTAACATTTTTCCTGATGAACGTTTTAAATGCACCTTTCGACAAACTAAGAAGGTTGTCAATCTTGGCTTGTAGCGAACTATTCTAACTAGTCACGAATTATTCTTCTTTGTTTAATCATTATTCTAACCCTTTTGGAGAGTCTCTAGTCTAATGCGGAAAAATCTCGTTTTGATTTGGAAGATGTTCAGTTGATTCCAATAGAGTTGAGAAGAGTGTCCAATTTGTCGTGAAATATGTCCATTTTGATTTGAAAAGTGTCCAGTTTAACATTGGTTTCCACATTCTGAGCGATAAAAAAGCACCCGCAGCGATAAATGAGAATCACCCCTGGAGACGTGCCGCCGATGTTGATAACGCGCCTGCGAATTCAGAAGACGTTGTGGGGCACAGTGGCGTTGCTTCATGTGAGGGAGGTCGGGGTTCGGTTCTCTTGCGTTGCGAAATTTTTGCATTTCAACGGAGTGGTTGACATTTGAGGTGTTTGACGTATACATTATTCGCTCGCGTTTTCTGCGCATTTTCCAGCTGTCCGCAGCTGGGTTCCGCGCTGGAGAGCGCAGAACCCAGCTGCGGACTCCCCTGGGCGACAAAAGCATTTCCCATACGAGCAGCTTGGATGGCACACAACCTGGAGTCCCTTCCCTAGCCTGGTTCCGCACTCGAAGAACATACGGCCCCTGAGTTCCCGATGAGGGCGCGCACTTTTCCGATTGGAACGTAAATTATTTGCTCCTGGGATGCTTGAAGCAGAAAAGATAGATTATTTTGTTAGATCGCAGATTTCTTAGCAATCGAACGTCCGAATTCGAATGTTTCATTTGAGCATTCGAACACGAAGGTTTCGAGCATTCGAATTCGAATACATTCGAAAATCGCGTTTTTGCGAACATTTGAATTCGAATACATTCGAAAATCGCGTTTTTTCGAGCATTCGAATTCGAATACATTTGAAAATCGCGTTTTTTCGAGCATTCGAATTCGAATACATTTGAAAATCGCGTTTTTTCGAACGTTCGAATACGAATATTCGAATTCAAATAAAATTATTCGAATTCGAATGCTCGATTATTCATTTGGGCACAACTATACTAAGCAGCGCTAAATTGATACGCTGCATATGGACATACAGCTAGCTAGGATTCACCGTGACCAGCCATTCGATCGGGAGAAGTGGCGGCAACACACCAGGAATGCGTACCCCACCACTAACAAGTGAGCAACTTGCTTAGTTACGTGCGTACCGTAGTACATTTCTTTCTGATGTTCCTTCAGAATTCCAGCAAATGTCAGCTTTGAATTGTGTAAATTCCCACGCGGATAAGCATCTTCTCATGTTCCTCGTTGGCCTGGATGGCCTCCTTCTCCCTCCGAACGTCTTATCCCTTTAACCGAGCATCCTTTTATGTTCTTCGTCTTACCACGGGCCTTCAAGTAAACCTATTTCACCTTCCTAGCTCCTAATGCATGGGGTGGGAGGCTGCATGGGAGGCTTCCCGGTTTATCATAACTTCTGATGCTCGGGTTTCGTGGTGATCTGTGCTTCAGAGCATGGAAGAGCATCACTAGTTTGGACACCATGAGATAACTTTTGGTCTTCACTCAAGGGTCGTTCCTGGTATTTTGTAAAATCTTGCTATAGTTCATAAAAACTAAAGCAGAGTAGTAGTCTAGCTGATGGTGAGGTTACTGATGAAAGTTTGAAAATGAACAATGATAACCCATCGCAAATGCGTGCCGCTGATGCAAGTAACGATCTACTATTCATCCAAGCGGCAACTAAATAGAAACAATACATAGTCACTCTCATACGTATAATTTGTAATTTAGTGCTCCGACAGATTCCATGCGTTTTCCATGCATCTCACTGGACATTGTTGGTTTTGAGTTTATAATAGTAAAAGCTTCCAGATCTGGTGTCACACTATCGACAAGAAAAGCTCCAAAATACCTTCCGACAGTCAATGAGCCCTAAGTTCTCAAATTCGTAATTAAAAAACCAGTGTTTTTATTGGACAACATATGCCAAATGCAATATTTTTCTTTAACCAGCATTGTGAATGATGTTATGCTCATTGTAATTTAGGAGGCCAAAACAGCAGAAACATTCGCTCCGGTCTAATATTAAATGTTCGGTTTTCGCCGCCCCCGTGCAAGGTTTCTCGACAGTTATTTTATTGATGGTGTATGTAGGTAAACGTCACTTGAAGTTTTTAAGTGATGCAATTGTAACGGAAATCAGTGAGTGGCCTTAATTATTTTAAGTCTCAATTTTAATTTTTCAGTTGGGCTCAGAGAGGATCAACTGTTAAATTTTGAAAGGTGAAACAAGAAATTGGTTACCGTAGTCGTCTCTCGTTTATGCTGGAAACATGTCGGTTAAGCATGTTCCAAATTATGTATTGTGATACCAAGGAGTCATAAATTTCGTTGAAACTGCTTAACCATCTACTCGTGCCATCGCATTAGTGCCAAAGTTACTACTGTTGTCAGAGATTTAAACAGGTTAAAATACGAGTCTGATGGTGAGTAGTTACTTGTAGTTCAGTTCGTGACGCTTTAATACCACATGAGTTCGGGTGCTACTCCAGTAAGGGATCATCCTCATTGGACAAGGGAAAGGGCGGTTAGTTAATTTTTCGTTTCGCCTCAATGCGACACTTCTGACTCTTTATTTCATAGAGAGTTTTATTTAAAGAAAGAGTAGCGCCATTATTGTAGCAAAGATATGTACACGCAAGAATCCATGTAATGATCTATAGAAAAACGTCAAACAGCATACATACGTTGCGATTCTATTTTCTTCCTATTTTGATTTAAAACAATATCGAAAATCTAGCCAGTTGTTCCAACACATGGCTTGTAGAACAAGAATTGTTTAGCCGATCAAACCGAATACGCTTGCTTGAGATACTCTGTCTAAATCTCGATGAAAGGAGCAGTTTCACTTCATTTCTTGGTATTTCTAGAGGATGTTGCATTTTCGTCTTGTTTGCTATTATTTATTTATTTATTACACGTATATGTTTGTGTGCTAAATTCAACAGGAATACGACACAACTATTACTCATAAGAAATGCAACACTGTCAACAATGTCTAATGAAGAGTTCGCCACTTCTGAAGTATCTTCCTCTTACGGAGAAATTTTTTGAAAGCGTTACCGCTTGGTGACAAGAATTGCTTTTTGCGAAGCTTATCATATATCGAGAGTGTCCTATGTGTGAAGAAGAAACGGCGACAGTTGTGTTTGGCAGTATCAGTGTCATAGTTAACAACACATCCTCGGGCGTTAGACGCTCTTATCGGTCGACACTAGATCTGTAATTTCGATTCCAAATGATTTGCAACTTTGTGAAATAGTAGTAGATCATTTCGTTTTCTTCTAAGAGCAAGTGACGTCAATCCAAAACTCTTATTTCGCACATTGCTTGAGGGTATTTAATCGCATTGATATCCGAGCGCGCGTGTCATGAGCTTCCTTGTGAAGCTGTTCTACACGCTTTCTAACGTTGTGATACGCGTGTAAGGATTACAAGCTGGGCTCCCGTATTCAAGAATAGCTTTGAATACGCTGTACATTATTCTCTTAGCTTTGTTGGAAACCAGTGTGCGCAGTGTTTGTCAAAATTTAGATAAATTGTGATTAGGAACCCTATGTCTTTAAGGTCGTCTGACCTAATACGAATGACAACCATGAGGACCTCCATAAACTGGCTGCTTTGGGTTGCTGTAATCATGTACGCAGGTCCTCCATAGGAAAATTTCACTCGACATCAGCCACAGATCTTTTGTACCGTAACATGCGGGAGAATGAAAGCCTTAGTAGCGAAGTTTTTTGTTTAATTCCAGTAAGAGCTAGTTCGTAAACTGAAGACATTAAAGAATACTGCTCGCGCCCATGCTGATATTGTCCCAATGACTAACATTGCCTGAGAATGAGTCAAAAGGATGCGAAACCATCTGCAAAATCAGTGCGCAGATCCCACAGAGTTGTCAGATTCCCCGAGTTAAGCGCTCCGATTTTTTCTTGCCATTCATAATTGAGCCGGTGAGAAACTCTAGAATATCACTTTATTATGCACGTAGGACCTCCTAGGCTGACGAAAAATACTATGGCGCTGAGTGCATACTCTTCTCTTTACTCAATACTGTTTGATCTAGAAGCTCCTACTAAATGGCGGTAAGCTATACCTTACTCCTTGTAGTGAGAAAAGATAGAAGCACAGGGTCATATAAGAGAACTTACTAATGAAAGTTTCGGCTACAACCATCTTTCGTGTAAAGTTTGTGGATTATCAAGCTGCGAAGGAGTTAATGTAAGTTTTTATACTAAGTGTCTTTAGAATCATATTTTAACTCACAACAAACACTTTTGACCAGTGCAGAATCATTAGATAAACAGATGGTCTCTAACAAGAATATGCTATAATAGATTAGAGGACCTTCCAATACGATTGTTGAGGCAGAGGCTGATGGCCCAACTTGCTTAACTGTAGCACGTGTAGTTGGGTACGGACATGGCTTCGCAGCTGACCGACGTAATAATATGAAGTGGTTCCACAGCAAGGTTTAGTAATGCTGCATCTCAAAACATTAGGCACGTCACTATGGCGGTCTAATCTTGGCTTCCGAGCTGCTACCGAGCTCCACTGCTGTTCAAGCAGAGAGCCGTTAGGCGGTGGATGTCATACATACTTTGCCCACATAACCTTGCACAGAGAGCTGAGGCAACAAGCTCTGGATGATCCGTTTCTAATTTGCAAAAAATCGCGCTGGAGACAACGAGAAACTCTTGGGGGAAGGCTAGAATCCTACTCAACAGCTGTGGTCGTCCCCAACTTATCCAGATGGCACAACGGAAGCGTTTCGCGACTTTCTCAGGAGAATCCGCCCTGTGACCTCGTCAGATATCGGGCGACTAGCGCTGAACACATTTCGTCCCAGTTATGTTCAATGTGTTCTGAAAGGGATCCACCGGCATGGTATGTACTTGGCAGGGCGCCAACGTCGGCTATGTCACACATGTGTGTCACAGTGCGCAGAAGAAAGTAATCGTTTTCGTCGAGCACAAGAAGCGGAGCTGAAAGTTTGTGGTCAAGATGTCATCACTCCGTCTGCCGCTCTAGTCCTGCTGCGTCACCTTGCCCAGCTTTTTTGACTTTTCAATTTTTCCCGCGCCCCAGTAGATGCTTGCTCTACGTTATTCTATCATTATGGCTTCATTTCGCTAGCAAATGTAACCGCCTTTATGACGTCCTCCAATTCATCGTTGTTGGTGGCAGTCAAGCTCATTTGCACTTTATTTTCCACTTTCAAAATTGATTCCTTCAAATAACAACAGGCTGCTTGGAGTCTCCATTCGTCCCTGTTGCGTTGCGGAATGCTCCATGGATCTTCTTGGTTCTAGGAACACGAAAAGCGTCACATTGTTCGTTCAGTGCTTGCACGATGAAGGCTGGTCACTCATGGATGGACATATTGGTGTTTTTTACGTTACATCCCGCAGAGTCCAGTTGCTGGCGGATCTGGTCGGCGAAACGCATTACGCGGCCGGCCCACCTAATTTTCGATATCTTCGGAGATTCTAGAGCTTCTCTGGTCTTCGAAGATGGAAGAAGTTTCTCTAAGTTTTCTGAATCGGATGATTTCTAACATCGTCTTCTCGATTCTTCACTACGATCCGACGTTCGCGGGTTCATACTGCTTTTGTAGAGTCCAGCATTCCGTGGAGTGTGTTCAAGCAGTGAGAGGTGGACAGGTGGGCAGATGATAGTGTTTTCTTTCTAATTCTTAGGCACCTTAGCTTATGAGAGATACATGTTATTGTACAGGAAACCACATAAAGGACGCATCGCAGAAGAAATAAAATTAAACATGCGCCAACCAATTCAAGCGATTACAATCCCCAAGGTATCGCGTTAATCCAAGGCTTAGCGCAACAACAAAAAAACGGTGATTATCACCCTTTATACTAATCTTAGCGAGATTAGGCAAAGGTGACAACTGTGAGGTTCGCATGGTGAAGGAGGACATATAAGTGAGTTATAGCCATTTCTTTGTCCTCTAATGGAACTCGAATATCTACATATTGCTAAGCCAGTGAAGCTCTTCCTGCTCTAAAAAGGAAATAACGAGCGGAGGAAATCGACAGTAAAAAACGGAAGATCGATTCCTGAATCCCTTCTATGGAGGCCTTCTTCATATAGCAATCTTCTAGACTGCTATTCAGTTTTCTCTCTTGCAAACACATTATAGTGTTTTCATATTTCTACATGCATGTCCATTCACTTAAGTGCTGCCACGCTTGGGAACTACTAAATGCAACCTTGTGTTGGTCTTCCATTAAAGCAAGAATCGTAGAAATTTAATTAGGTGGTTGAGGACATGTTTTTTGCTGAGAAATAGCTATGAATTGAACCGAGCATGAGTTTAGCCCCTAGAGCTCTCTCCATGTCCTTAAAGTGTTAACCGTTGTTCGTGGGTTTTCCTAGTTGCGTCTACGTTCGCCCACCGACTTACCTGATCGGATCGGTCTCTTTTGGCCTTCAAAAATGCGAGACATCAAAATTCGACTGCTCTTTCTTGGTGTGCGGAGAGCCAAAGTACGTTCGCGTGTCCTCTCCGAGAAGCCGAATAGACGTGAGCCTGGGAAAGGCCACTTCTTGGTTCGCACTCCCTTTGGCTCAGTCAATTCTTGCTCGTTTAAATCCTGAAGCGGGGCTGCTTCTCGATTTGCCTTTTGGAGTTTATTTTCGTCGTTCATTGTTCATTCTAGCAGAGCATTCCGATGATATCGCTCTACAGTATGCTTTTTGCTGAAAACCATAGTGAACTTAGATTGAGAATTTTTGAGAAGAACATAAGTCTTTTGCTCTGTTTGGATATGACACCACATATAAGAGTTCTCTAACAGTTTAACTTCTCGGTTTGTGGAAAAGGTTGGAAATGCTATACTTTTTAGAGTTTCGTTTCAAATTTTCAGAAATAAAGTGACGACAATGCATTAAAATTTTGATGGTCCAAAGAATAGCTATTAGAGAAATTTAGTGCCTGTCATACCAGAATCCAACAATTAGAAGTAGTGATTTCCTAATTTCTTCAACTGGATGTCATGGGATGTCATGGTGACGGTTTGCATTTGTACTTGCGAATGCCTGCCAATAGACACCTGTATTTCATCAGACGTTTTTCTTTACAGATAAATCTGGTATCAACTATACGTCCACGCCGATCGGGATGGATTCTTGTCCTGGGCGAACATAAAGCATCAGTAGATCCGAAATACACGTGACATCAGACGTTTCTGAAGACTCTATGTACTGTCGTCGCGTCTCTACTTGGCCTTATTATGAAAAAAATAACAGGATTGTTTTGATGAAGTACTGCATTAACTTTTGGAGTACTGCATTAAGAACTCAACTTGTTACTTGGGATGATGAATGACGACATGCCGAGCCTTTGTATGCGCTCGTAAAAGGCTTAACACTGCTGGTTAAACTTTGGAACTATAAATAGGCGACTCGCGGTGTATTAAACGGCTCGAAATCGGTTACATGCTATGTTCTTCATTTATGCATTCTATTAGGTCGTTACCTAAGCTCTGTCGTTTTTTGTCCTCTAACTTCAAATGTAAGTGTCTCGGCTCAAAAATAACTTTATCAGGCGAAATAAGAACCATTACAATCTACACATCCTTGCCAACGAGACTTTAGTACTTTAGTTTACTTACTTTAGTAGCGTAGAAGAGATCTAGAAGTGATTAATTCTTCGAGAGCATATTCTGCATGATGTGGGTTCCTGAAGTATTTTCCGCGAAGGAAGCCGTCAGGATGTCCGAAAAAATGAAGGCCTGTAGACGATAGGTCGGGCGAATACGGTGGATGGTCGAGTGTTTCGTATACCAAAGAATGGAGCTTCTGCTTGGTGATCATCGATACGTGCAGCCAGGCGTTGTCGCGCAAAAGTATTGGTCACCTTCTGTAGATGAGCGCTGGGTAGAGATTCTGGAGCTTCTTGTGCACCTCGTCCAGCTTCTGACAGTACGTTTCCGCCGTGATTGTTTCACCAGGTTTGAGAACACTATAGCGGATTAAACCGGTGGCACCCCACCAAACGATCACCATCACCTTTTCCTGGTGCAAACTCTGCTTTGAACAGTGTTTAGGTGCTTCGTCAATATCCTACCATTGAACACTTTGTCGTCGATTGTCGTAGACAATTCATTTTTTGTCACAAGTCACAATTCGCTCCAGAAACGGGTCGTTTTTGTTGCGTAGAAGAAGCGCTGACGATACTTGCAAACGGCGAGCTCGAAGGGCGAATCTGCTCTCGAAGAAGTCATGGCTTCTAGATCTCTGGAGTTCTATGCTACTTTAATAAAGGAAAACCAGTATCTCGTTGGCAAAGATGTGTGGATTGTAATGGTTCTTATTTCGCCTAATAAAGTTATTTTTGAGCCGATCTTAGGTAACGATCTAATAGTTAGTTAATTCTATTTGCCTATGCCTCGCGGTAAACAAATAAGTAAACCTGCAGAGTTTATCTGCCGTACCGATACAAACATTCAACCAGTTTGCATTTGCTACAGAAAGAAACGTGTTCTTTGCGTCACATCATGATAACTTCTACCAAAGTGAAGGCTTTCCCACAAAAACTTGCCAAAATACAAAATTGAAATGAAGGAGACACTTAACTGCTTTGACCTGACCAAATGTCGCCGAGCCTCGCTTAATTATGTCCCATGGCACACATTTACTCCTAGTTGATTTTTGAATTTCTTTAAAGCGATTAAGTTTTTATTTTCTTGGCGTTTATGCGCTTTTTTACATCGAAACTCGAGTTCATTTAATACCAAATTTGGCAGGGTGATATCCAATTTGAGTCCACTACACCTCAAGATCACAGATCTCGCTTTTTCAAGGAAAAATTCTCAGCTTTAGTGCTGTGATTGTGGCCCGCTGTCTACTCGTCTTAGCGGCAGAAATATGGCGTTGAAAGTTCACGTTTCGTGCTCAATTAGGCATTTGCATGCTGGGTACCAGTTGTCAAAAATGCAAGCAGGTGAAACCTTCCGTAGACCGTTGCGCACTTTCGGTCGCCAAGTTCAGGTAAGAATATTTACGCTCTGAGCGAATGGGATAGACTAAGAACGCTTTCTCTAACTGGCACGCAATGTAGACTCCATGCGTCAAATATGGAGAAGCTTGGTGATCAGGTTGCAGAACTTCAGTCAGTTAAAGTGACGACCTCTTTCGAAAGCGTGAATGAGCTTTCAGGGCGTTTTCTGCGCAGTATTCGCAGAATGAAAGGCAAATAGAGCATTATTTTTCTATAAATTTTCAGCTAAAAGTTACAACTAATCTGGTCCGAACGTTGATCATTTGATGCATCAGTTCGAGTGATGAGGTACATAGATGCTCCTTTTTCCTCGGTTCCGCTGACCTGACATGCTCTACCGAAACATTGCATTCTGCTAGATGAACTGCGAATCTCTCTTTCCATTTTTTCACAGTTGCGGGCCTGTTCGTCTTTATGAAACCCATCATTAGCGATAGAGGTTATCATTTTTTAACTACTATTATTTGTAGTATTCCACGGCGGCAACAGCCTTCAACAGCTCTTCCTTTATTTGCACAGCCTTCTTACAGAAATAAAATAATTGTGGTTGCTGATTCCTCATTATGAGTTATTTATTTTTCTTCAAGGATCCACAGCAGAATGTAATCAAAGTAAATCAGATGAACTTATTGGACCCCAGTTGGATTGTCTCGATTTCTCTTCTGGATTTATCTTAATTCCACGTTACACTTTTTAAGCAATGTTTTTGTTTTGTTACTAGACTTGCCTATTTCCACGCTATCCTAATCCGCCGATAATGCATCCGGAAAGCAAAGGAATCCATAGGTTCGCGTCATCTTCTGACGACGCAGCACTCGATGTGCATTCGCCTAAAGGGCAGTCCACTTTAGCGGCAAGGAGTGTTCCATCGGCAAGAACATCATCTCCGGGAAGAGAGCAGCTGCCCGTCTAAAAGCCTCAGAGCCTTTCGGGCGTCTCCACTCATTATGCACATCCGCCTGATTACTCGCATAGCTCACGAAATGACTTGCAACAATGTACTCGTGACAAGCCGATTATCCGTCAACTGCCGGAGGCAGGCCTCGGCGCCGTCCGAGAATCTCGTACTCGTGACCCAGTACAAGTCCCCCAAAGTAGAATCATTTGCTTCCGATGATTTCGCATCCGCGGCATCGCTTATCCGCCTGTATGCACTTCAGGCGAAGGCGTTTAATTGCTAATAAAACCTTAATGAAACTTTCGGCCGCTTTCTGAAAAAGTGTTCGGCACACAATCTCCATCTGTGCTATTCGCTATTTGCGTCTCCTTATTTTCAGGTTTTCGAAGGAGGCACGGAAGATCTCACGAGCAGTATGGTACGACTGCGAGAGAAATTGCAAACATCAGCAATTCCGAGTTTGAGTTTTGCAGTGTAAAAGCCCACTGAACCATCTCACAGCACCCATCCTCTTAAACCATCAAATTTCATCCACACGCCTAAGAGGCATTTAATTTTCTCGTCAATCAGTGTCTTTTGCGAATGGCTCAAACCACATTTATGCGTTGCTATTAGAATGTGTTTTGCGATGAGCTTAAAACATAAAATGAGAGCAAAATTGAATTGCTAATAGAGATCTGTTTTAGAATGCATGGGTCTTGTTTAATGGATTGCAGCCTTTCTTTCATTCTGGAGGTTAATAACCAATTACTACCTACCTGATGTTCAAAGCACATCTTTGGAACGGCACAGCTGGTTCGCAGTGGTTCACCTTACTATGTATGATTAACCGATGAAGCGATTTTAAGCATTCATGGGCTGGTCATTTTAAGGATAGAGACTTCTGGGACTATTAATTTTCCCTAAATCAAAGGCAGTGTAGGTGAGAGGAAGGTCTCTTAGAAATTCGTAGAACTTCATTCAAAAATTCATATCAATGCGGTCGTGTAATATCATTCTTTATATAATGGAGTTTGAAATACAGATATCTCTGTGGGGGACAAAGATCTGTAAGGCTGACTATTAGTCTAAAATTGATGCGAAGAAATTTTTGAGGTTCACCGTGATTGTTCTATACCACCAAGTAGAACGTTTGACGTTGATTGCGAAAATATGGACCAAATTTCAAAAGATCCTCTATGAAGAGCTTCAGAAGCAGCCGAAAAGCGCTCCTTTGCGCTTCACGCTGAAAAACTAAAAGATACAACCGGTTTTGTCTGACTAATCCTTTTACAGTTGTAGGTCTTCGAGGTTCAGTACCACCCTTTCAACGGCCAAATAGTAGAGTTACATGGAATAGTATGGAAGTTCGCAACAGGGTCAAGCTTGAGGTTCGGGAATCGAAGGGGGGGGGGTCGTACTGTGGCCTCGTCTGGAGGGGGGGGGGGGGGTCGTGCTCTTCCGGTTTTGGCAGAGGATTCTCTCTTATTCTTCAGGTTTTTTGGTGATTTTTTTAATTCTTAATAAGTTGTTTTTTCCAGGAATGCTTACGAAGGTGTGGAGTCTCTCCTTCGTCCCGCGAAGTTGTAAAAATTAATATAACAAGTTTCAAATAATGATTGTATTACTCGTTAGAAATAAAGATTTTCCGCCGGCAGATTTGGAGTCAATGAGAACTTCCCATTTTTCAGTTTTTTTTTCAGGAAGTCCCGGACGCGACAGTTTTCTACCTGAACGAGCGACATCTACGTCCTAAATTGCAGTCTATAAAATTTGAAGTGTCAATTGCTAAGGAAAATTAAGTGCTTTTCCTACAAGATTTTTGGAAGCACTCTTCGAAGCGATGACCGAATGGCAACCGAGGATGGACTTGTCACGGAGCTAATTTTCTCTCTTCTGCTGGAAACAGCATCAGAAAGTGAAGTCGTACCCAATAAAGGTTGTACCCAATAAAGGTTTTAATCCACCGGTTGACACAAGGGAATAAAACGTGTTTTTGTGAGACATAAACATTCTGCTCTGTATAAACAGACGCTCCGATTTGTATCATTTGCCGAAAAAATTCGACACCGTCAATCACATGGAAGCCGCTATTTTTACAAGCTGCTTTTTAAAACGTAGAACCCACACCTCTTACAGTTTTAAAAGTTTTGTGAATTTTTCAGAGATGTCGCACAAACTCCGAAATATGGTAGGTTACGTGGAGCCATTGCGCTCTCCGATATCACCGATCGCCACTGAAGGACGGACTTCTTGCGGCAAAAAAATTTCTACCTTCTGGAGGAAGAGCATCAGTGAGTGAAAACTGTACCATCTTAGAGTTCTTAAATCATAAACTAAGCTTCTTCGCAGCGATCTCCGATATGATTAGGGCTGATTGCATTTAAATTTTTCGCTTTTCAAGAAAAATTAATTAATTTTTACCTGAAGCAGATCACCCACACAGTTGAAATTTTGCCACAAAAAGTTTCAATTCTTGTTTAATGCACAGTGTAAAAATCATGGTTTTCTGAAACGAATAGACTGGATCGACCACTGGTCGATATCGCACCGACGTCATGGGAGCGACGAAATTCGACGTTCATAAAAATGACTATAACTCGGTAAGTTTTCCACAATTTTAAAAAGCCGATGGCTTTTTAGAAACTACAAAAAAAGGTATTTCATACGGTGTGAAAATCGGTTTTCAAAAACTAGATCCTCATACGGGGCGGAGGCCTTCGATTTTTGAGCGAAAAAAATTGAAGTGATTTTGTATAAACAATTATATCCCGGTAAGTTTTTCGAATTTTAAAAGATTTAATAACGTTTTGAGAAATAGAGGAAATGCGCTTTCGAACCATGTAGGAATTAGTTTTCAACAGGGAGGTCTTCATACGGGGCGGGGGGGGGTTCGATTTCTGGTCGATTTTCGGCAAAAATCGACCAGAAATCGAACCCTCCCCCGCCCCCTATGAAGACCTCCCTGTTGAAAAACGATTTATGCATGGTCACTTATCACTTAGCATATTTCCTCT